>RXID01011248.1:75964-720313 GCA_005019695.1 Trichopus zeylanicus subsp. travancoricus
CGGCCTCCGCGTGCGGGCTCGCCGGCCTTGGCCTCCGTCCCCGGCACGCGGGGGCGGAACAGGCCTCGGCCGTGGCCGTCCGCGCCCGCGTTTCGGCACGCCGGCGACCCGGCCTCCGCCTCCGCTCCTGCTGCCGGCCTGCCGGCCTCCTCCTCCGCTCCCGCCCGCGCGACGGGGTGTTATTTGCAGAAATCCGAATTTCGGGGACTTTTCTGTATATCGAAATAATTTTCGGGGGTTTATTTGCAAAAATTCGAATTTGGAGGATGTTTTTGTAAATATGAGTTCTTTCGGGGTGTTATTTGTAAAATTCCGATTTTTTATTTTTAGGGGTGTATGTGTAAAAATAACGGGGTAAAATCGAAATTTTTGGTAAAATGTTGATTAAATAACAATCAGGCTGGGTAAATATGGGCGAATTGGAGGGGTGGGGGTAATTACGAAAATTACGGGGGTTAACCGTAATTAAAGCTAATTAGGGGGTCACCCGTAATTATCCCTTATAATTTCTACCTGCCGCAATCGACAGAAAATAGCGGTCAGGATTTAACGCCCGGTGGGTTGAACGGCGACAAGCACACCAGACGCCGGGCTCTATTTTAAAATGGGACCTCTGCTTTCACGCCCGCCGACAAACTCAGTTTTTGTAGACTGACAAAACTGATATTTACATTATAACCCCGAAAATCATTCGTATTTACACTGCCATGCAAATATTCAGAGACCAATGGAGAAGCATAATTCCAAATATTTAACGATACGTTTGTAAGTAGGAAAAAAATTTTCAGGGCCTTTTCAGCCCAATAAAAAATTTAAATTATTTATCAGTTTCTTGTATGAGACCGATCATTTAAAATATAATTGAACTATTAAAGACACACATAAAAATGGATAAATATGACTGATGAAAATACCAGTTTTCGAAATTCGTCAGCATTTTTAATGATTTTTTTTGTTTGAGAAAAAACAAGAGTTATTAATAAATACCACGCTAAATACTGAAAATGGGAATAATTTCCATATTTTTTTATATGTGTTTATTTAGCATTTATCTGTATGATTCATCAAGATTTACGTATTTTACTTCAAAATTTAATATATAAAACTGTCTAAAATCTTCTAAATGCGTTAAAGAACAAATACAAAATGGTACTGTGAATTTATTGTAAATAAAGTCTACTTGAAGTGTCCTCTCTCTTTTGATGGATTTTTACGATGCATAAATCGTGAATTTTGAATATTTGCATAAAGTGTAAATATCTGACGTTTCAAGGAGGTGCTTGAAAAATCTGTGGCAAACTTTGAAATTATCTCCAGGTTAAAAGGCTAATTGTATCTGACGTGGCAGTTCTGGTAGGTGTCGGTTTTCCGGTCAAATAGGCTGTCTCTCCAGCCCAACCAATATTCTCGCGCACACGGTCACCACACCACCATCCCTACCTACTCCCCGGCCGTCATTTCTAACGGTTTCCGTCGCCAACTGCACCATTTGCTGTTATTTTTAACGGTTCCCGTCAACTACTCCGCCACTATATATGCCCGCGTCCATCGCCTTTGCCCTCCCAGCTTCTTCCTCTAACCAAGAAGAAGAAGAAGAGATCTGGAAATGGATCTCGTCCTTGCCGAGAAGGCCCTTCTAGGCCTCTTCGCTGCCGTGATCCTCGCCATCGTCGTCTCCAAGCTCCGCGGCAAGCGCTTCAAGCTCCCCCCAGGCCCTCTCCCCGTCCCCATCTTCGGTAACTGGCTCCAGGTCGGTGACGACCTCAACCACCGGAACCTCACCGCCCTCGCCAAGCGCTTCGGCGACATCCTCCTCCTCCGCATGGGCCAGCGCAACCTCGTCGTCGTCTCCTCCCCGGATCTCGCCCGCGAGGTCCTCCACACCCAGGGCGTCGAGTTCGGCTCCCGCACCGGCAACGTCGTGTTCGAAATCTTCACCGGAAAGGGGCAGGACATGGTCTTCACCGTCTACGGTGACCACTGGCGCAAAATGCGCCGTATCATGACCATCCCCTTCTTCACCAACAAGGTCGTCCAGCAGTACCGGCAGGGGTGGGAGGCCGAGGCCCAGGCCGTCGTCGACGACGTCAAGGCCAACCCCAAGGCGGCCACCGAGGGCGTCGTGCTCCGCCGCCGTCTACAGCTGATGATGTACAACAACATGTACCGGATCATGTTCGATCGGAGATTCGAGAGCGAGGAGGATCCCCTTTTCGTCAAATTGAAGGCCCTCAACAGCGAGCGGAGCCGCCTCGCGCAGAGCTTGGAGTACAACTACGGCGATTTCATTCCCATCCTCCGGCCATTCCTGAGAGGATACCTCAAGATCTGCAAGGAGGTCAAGGAGAGGCGGCTCCGGCTCTTCAAGGACTACTTCCTGGAGGAGAGGAAGTGGGTTTTCGTGCTTTAATATTTTCGTCGATTCGTTCGATTCTTATCACCAGCGGAATTTCTGATTGATTGTGGCGATGGCGATGATGGGTGCAGGAAGCTGGCGAGCACGAAGGCGGCGGATAACACCGGGCTGAAGTGCGCCATCGATCACGTCCTGGACGCGGAGAAGAAGGGGGAGATCAACGAGGACAACGTCCTCTACATCATCGAGAACATCAACGTTGCTGGTAATTTCAAATTTTCGATATTTTCCCTTCTTTTTAATTTGTTTTATTTTTTTTGTTATTTTGCCTCCAATCTCGATAACAATTTGTTAGGAATATATATTGTGGTTAGTACGATTTATTAGATCAATTAAATTAATAAAACTAATGAGTAGGTCGGGCCGCGGCTGATGCATGCCGTGAACATATTAATGAGCCGCGGCCCTTTTTGCGCCAAAAACCGTGGCCATAGAGCTTGCATGGTACCGCGAAATCTAAATGCTCAAAAGGTGTCGGGCCGGGCCAGGCTCGGGCTGATTATTTCAGGTTAGTGGTTCTGAGGGTGAATCTAGTCTCAAAATTTGGCGTGCCTCACGAGTTACATGACGAATCTGGTTCATAAATGCTCATGTTTTCAGTTCACATGGTAAATAAGTCTAATGTGTTCGCTCACACATGGACATCTATGATTTAAAACCGATTATATATGTGCAACGCTAATTTTTTTGGTCAAAATAAGATATTGACTATTTAGCTCGGGACTTAAAAAAAAAATCGTTTTAAAATAGCGCCTTTTGTTTAATTTTAGTTCAAATTGAGATTAATTAATTTGATTAAAAGATAATTTTAAATCAAATGTTCCCTAACAATTAGGGCAAGTCATGGCGGGAGTTGGTGACATCTGGCACGTGACAATCACGTGGCTATGATTCTGAAAATCGGATTTGGTGGCTACAATTGTGACTATAGAAACTAATTTGGATCCAATAATCCAAATTCAAACCGATCTGACAGTTTTGGACTATTCGGTCGGCTGCCCACAGCCCATCTTAGTGATTGCGGTCCCAACCGTAGCACCCGAATTTGATCTCAGGATTTCAGGTGTCAGAGGTGCTCACTAGAGTTAGACCGCCAGTGCTCAATCAAACTAGGGGCTAGATATTTTCTGTTCAACAAAACAGCCGTCTAATATCATAAATAACTATCTATTTCCGCTATTAATATTTAAATAAATAAACTTGCGTAAAAAATAAAAAATTTGTAGGAGTTTTACAGGTTTGCCTTCCTAGTTTCACTTACCATCTTAGAGTCATTTTCTTCGTTTGCGTTTTGTGTTTGATTGTTAGCAACGATACAACCAGATAGTTGGATTATATGTTCCCAAGAGATAGGTGGTGGAGGGAAACCGAGAGACTGAGAGGTCCAAGATTCGCGTTTCGATCCACCACTTCAATTAGTTTCTGCTAATGGCCACGTGGTGCACAGAACCTGAGAATTTCTTGTTTGGAAGTTTCCCCGCGAGGTTGCAGTCCTCTTTCATTAAAATTCTCTTAGATCCACGCATATATGATATGTAATCTTAGAGTTAGTCCAACGAACATACTGACAAATATTTCATTATCTATTAATTAGTTTTATATATGTTAGGATAACTTCTTATTATTGTCATAATCGCGTACAGACCTCTTTGCAGTTGGATTGTTTACATGTGAAGTAGAAATCTAGGGTTCATATGTAACTATTCAAATGCCCAAGTTGTGAGATCCGTGTGATATTTAATTAATTGCTGCAGTTTCTAGGTGTTAATGTGTAAAAAAACAATTAAGAAATGTGTTATGCTCGTGGATGGTAGGTGAGCAGACATAGCTAGCTTTAGAAGTTGCAAAGCGCACAAATCACCTAATAAATTTGTTGAACCACAAAGTTTTTATGCTTAATATGCGCCTTTTTTATTGATGCACAAATTTTTTATGCTTAATATTTCCACCTACCTTTCCTCCTGCATCACATGCTCAATTCCTGCCATTCTGAACACTTTGTGTGTTTCGATCGATTTGTCGTGGACCACAATACTCCATTCATCAGCACCATGGATCTCTTATGGTGGTAGTTGTAGTGTTGGTGATCATGTTCATTACATGGTCCCTGAACTTCAGAAGTGGAAGTTGTCCGTCTTCCTCCTAATGCCAGTTGTTGATATGCTTGAACGCATGGTTTATTTGCAGCAATTGAAACGACACTCTGGTCAATCGAGTGGGGCATTGCAGAGCTCGTCAACCACCCGGAGGTCCAGCAGAAACTCCGCCACGAGCTTGACACCGTGCTCGGTCACGGCGTCCCTATTGCGGAGCCCGACATTGGCGAGCTCCCCTACCTCCAGGCCGTGATCAAGGAGACACTCCGCCTCCGCATGGCAATCCCGCTTCTTGTCCCCCACATGAACCTCCACGATGCCAAGCTTGGTGGCTATGACATCCCGGCGGAGAGCAAGATCCTGGTCAATGCATGGTGGCTAGCCAACAACCCTGATAACTGGAAGAACCCGGAGGAGTTCCGGCCCGAGAGGTTCTTGGAAGAGGAGGCCAAGGTTGAGGCCAATGGCAATGACTTCCGCTACCTTCCCTTCGGGGTGGGGCGGAGGAGCTGCCCGGGAATCATCCTTGCCCTGCCCATTCTCGGCATTACCCTCGGCCGCCTTGTGCAGAACTTTGAGCTGCTGCCGCCGCCGGGGGAGAAGAAGATTGACACGACAGAGAAGGGAGGCCAGTTCAGCCTGCACATACTGAAGCACTCCACCATTGTGTGCAAGCCCAGAGTGTTTTGAGTTCAGAAATCCTTGAACTAGTCTCTCATTTGTGATGCTCCTTTTATCCTCTCTTCTGATTCATTTTCAGGCGGTAAATGGTTTGCTACGGAAGCATAGCGAGGGAGGAAGATTGTATATTTAAGTTCAATGTAACAAATTGGTGCTGTCATTTTGCTGTTAAAATACATGACTGAGACAATAAAATTTGCCATCTAAACTTATTTTTTGTTCTTATTCTTCGTGCACCATGGTGAACAAGCCCATCATTTTTTTTCATTGCATTTTTTGGATCAACAGAAGCAAACGTGATGATCAGACTATTGACTTAATTAGCACTTTTTATGCTAATCGTGTTAGTCGCGATCATCACACTCAGTAATTGAGTTGGTGAGAGGGAGAGATTTAGCTTAGGCCCTGTTTAGTTGGCGAAAGATGATAAAAAATGAATTACTTTACCCATTTTTATTGTTTGATTGATTAAAAGTAAATTTTTGAAAATCAATTCACTTTTAACCCGGAAAAAAAATGAATTAAATTAAATTTCTTTATTTTTTTAATTTAGAGTGACTTTCAAAATACACATTCTCTCCTAATATCAAAAATATATTATTTTTTTATTATTTTAAAAATAAATCGAAAGTGAAAAAAATAAATTATCTTTACATTCACTTTTGAATTAGTTATTTTTATTTATTTTCAGCTTTCATTTTTTTTTTTTTTGTTTTTTTTATGTGGTATTCAATGAATACATATACTTGTGATGACTGAGTTGTCCATAATATTGTAATAGTAAGCGTGCAAATCAATCCTCCACTTGTGATCATTAGAGTCTATGGTCGAATGATATTGATGGACATTAGCCAGGTATGCGCTGGATGGGCCTCGTCCTGTCTCTTCTCCAAATTAATTGTTAATTACAAAATATTGTTGATAACATCAGAAATAGATTGGGGTCCGGACTGGCACGCAAGCGTAGTCAAAATGCAAAAAAAAAAAAAAATTGTAAAACAAAACAATTTGACGCGGATGGAATTCAATATTTTAAATTTTTTGAACGCAATTTTTATGCTTCATTTTTGATATTTTCATTATTTCACCCTATCTATCATACTTCTAATCCCAATCGAAACAAGCCTTTGTTGTTACGTAAGATATAATTGCGGATAAATCCTCGAATATTTCTTATTACAAATACGTTCTTGATTTCTCAAATGGAGAAATCACCCTCTCTCTCGTCTCCACTTCTCCTTCCTTCCAGCTTCCAAGTTCAAACCCTACTCTGTCAGTTCAAATTCTCTGGCACCATCTTCGGCGAAATCAAGACTGTAAAACACTAAAACCATCGCCGCCGACGACAAAGCCAGCGCGACAGGACTAAGCAACCACAGCAACAGCGGCATCGCCGAGAACATCACTCTATTCCCCGCAACCCCCAACACAAGCCCCCTCCTCATCACCGTGTAGGCATGCGCGCTGCCCACCTCCGGCGCGTTTACGATGAAGTTCGTTTCGATGATGAGCCCCACGGACATCGAGCTACACACAAAGCTGAGCAGCAACACCACCGAAGCGCAGGCATACTTCATCGCAAGCAAAGACCCGCTTTGCGCGCCAAACACCGCATGCCGGAGCAGACGGTCGGAGTTGTAGACGTTGTTGGCCAGCGCCGCCAAGGTAGAGTTCACGGTGATGGCGATTGTCGCAGAGAGTATGGCGGCCATCAGCAAGTTCCGGAAGGTTTGGACGGCTAGTATGCCTTTCTTGTCTGTGTCTTCTTGTATATGGTGAAGCCAAGCCATTCTTCTTCTCATGTTGAGCTCAATGGCGGTGATCGGGTGCTTGGTGGTGTAGCTCTGCCAAAGGTATGCATGGTAGCATGCAGTGAGGAAGAGGCTCAAGGGGACCAAAATGAGGTCCAGTTTGTAGCTAGTTAAGTCCATGAGGCATATTGCGGAACATGGTTTCTGTTGGGTGATATATATTCAGAAATGATCAAATGTTGTGGTTGATAATGGAGTTATAGTGGGAAAAAGTTAGGTATTTTTGTGTGTGTGTGTTTTTTTTTTAAATGTGAAATGGTGTGTGGCACTGTCACATTCACGTGGTTCAATGGCATCTTCCTCAAGCCCCACTCGTCCGCTAAGTTGGTTTTAAATAGGGTTTCGTTCGAAGATTTTAGTAGCATAAGCCCTCTAGGTTGAGTTTGTTTGTTTATTTCCATTTTTTTCTTATTCTTTACCCTTTTATGGAAATTTTAGTAAAAAAAACATAGCTCGCAAATTTGTGGAAATGTATATAATTTTGTGAAATAAAAAAAAAGTGATGGATTGGTGATTTCTTCAGCAGAAAGTGTTTTGATATCTATTGGTGATTTTATTTATTGGATTTTGCATAATAAGAGGACACATTTTTTTAGAATCCTTTTGGGGCATGTTAGATATAAACATCAGACAGAAATCCAATTTCTTCAATTTAAAATTTATTTTGTAGAATAATATCTTTTTTTATTATGCTGCACTGCGAAGCAGTGATTCAACCATCATCAAAGGACACTGTTTGGAATTTTATTTTATTTTATTTTATTTTTTCGTATGCTGTCAAAAATCCCAAGTGGCTTAACAGAATCTGCCTTGTATCCACTCACATAAAAAGGAAGCTCGCTAGGACCCAACTTCTCGTTCTGAATTGAAAAAACAAAATGACCACACCCCCATGAACGCCCATATATGCAAACTAAAAGTAGCTTGCATATAAGCTCCTGAAGTTTTTCATAGGACATATGAACAATTTCAATATTTTAAAAGGAGCATACACCCAAATTCAGTCTTTACAGGAGCACACATGCAGTACACAGAAAGGAGAAGGCTAAATCTTGTATTCAAATTCTATACACGTGTCTTCACGTGCGGTACCTGATAAAATCCAATATATGTACAGCCATGTAGTTTGTTCTGACCACGAAGAAATGGGAGATGAAAAGCTTGTTCCCAGGAAAAAAGAACAATGAATGTAAACCGACCGTGTATAATTTTCACAACTATGTACTCTTTTCCTTTTCATCCTTGGCTCAAGCTCCAAACGGTCTATCCTGGAATAGCACACCATCTGGCAGTGTGATCCCTGGCCACCTTCTGAACAGCCTCTCTTTGGCATCACTCTTTGCCAATCATTGTAGCATATCATGCGGATGTTCTGAAATTTAGAAAACAAAACAATCAACGTTTGAAACATAGACCCAGAGAGGAATTAAGATCACTAAAATGGTCCAGAAAACATTTAATTTACTGATATATGAAAAATCAGGAACATGTGAGCTGCAGATGTCCATAAGATCTTGATTCTCAACTGCAAAGAGAAATTTTGAACTAAATCCCAAATTAAAGAGAAAAACCCAGTTAAGCAGAAAATATGTGGTCTTTTAACAACTTAATGAAGACAGGGAAAATGGCTCTATTCTCAAGATAATGACCTTCACCTGTCAAGATTAACAATAATTTGAAGTTACATTTGTAGTACCTAGTATTTAAAAAAAGCTTCAAAATATTGAATGCTTTAGTTTTAGAATCGATTTAGGTCCATTTTATTAGTGACTAGAAATCCAATGATGCCATCAATCAAAAGAAAAACCAAAAAACATGTCAATACTTCACGCCTGTTTTAGAATGAAGCCATACCCTGATGTGTGAAAATTACTCACCTAGGTGTTGGAGAGGTAAGATTAGAAAACCACAAAAACTGAGCCTCTTGAGAAGGATGCCAAGCTCATTAGCATGAATTTTGGTTGGAGTTAGCGCCGAGATGGTTTGCCTGTTTTCTCAATATTTCAGCTTCTCTAGCTATCTGAATGTCGGACGGTCTAAAAACCTGCTGGACTACTTTGCAAAGAAAGCGGGGAAGCAACGCAATCACTATTATAAGCATGATGGCCATCCAATATATCTTTGATCTAACCACATGGTATATTGTCCTGGTGAAATTTCCAATGTAAGTACCAAAAATGCATAAAAACATAAGCATCATATTAAAAATATGAACAGTGCTCACCAGTAATTTGGAAAAATGGGTATTGAATCTATTATCACCATTAGCAAGAATGTGACAATAATAGAGCCCCATAGTGCAACATGAGTATGAAATACCCAACGCTGGATGTCCATTGCCAAGTGAAAAGTCACAAGCACAACTACTGCAATGGTCCATAAACTACCCATGCTCCATATGTCAATTGTACTGTTTCTGTAGGTGAATAGGGGAACATAGAAAAGAACAAGACTCTGCCACAAAGTATCAACCATTGTGATCCAAAAGAGACTCAAATTGTAGCTCTCTTGTCTGTGACCAGCTCCATAAAGTTTTGGATACTGCAGAAGTGTCTTGTGACTCAAGTCCTTATCCAAAACTCCCACAACTATAGTGGGGACAGATGTATAAATGACGGAATAGAATACACTACTCAAATCAGTTAAAGCAGAAGTAGTTGAATATGCCGTGCACAAGATATACCTGTAGATTAGTGCACCGAGTAAGGAAAAAAAGTTAGTACAACTCAAGGACAAAAATAAGAAAAAAACAACAATCACAAACTTGCAGATATCGTGTGCAGCAACAGCCAAAGAAAGTGTAGGAAAAAAATTAAAACAAGAAGCCACAAGCAAAATATAGATAAGTTCGTCCCTGGTGCTTTATTGTCCAAGACATTAAAGAGCAATACAAATCATATATCGTAATAAACCTTACAAATGGACAATTGTTTCTTAACTTTCATTTTTTTATTTTCTTTAACACAAAGAATCCTGCGAAGCAACAACCAGGGGAAGAAAATTAGTATTGGGGTCCCCAACTTCTTTCTAGCTTTTCAATAAAATACCAGTATAGAAACAGGTATCAGGTTTTGCTGTAACTGTAATACAGATTCTGAGATAAAAAAAAAAAACAGACAACTTAGAAACACTAAGATTTGACAATGCGACATAAGGGAGGGAATATATGTTCAAGAAATAAGACATACCAGAATAACATCAGCACAAATACTGCATTTCGGTAGAAGTTGTACAGAACCAAATAGCCAACACGCTGGTAATTCCAGTGACCATGCACAAGGAGCAATCTCTTCAGAAAACGAAATTGGCCCATTGCAAAATCTGATGCCATCACAGCTTGACGACCTTCTTGACCACATATTCCAACACCAACATCTGCCATCTGGATCATTGAAACATCATTTGCCCCTGTTGAAAATTTAGTGAGTACAAAAAATTTATAAATTTGCAAGCTAATTTGAACCAAGATATGCAAATAAAATCAAAGCACCAATAAAATACAAGAGAAAAACCAAAAGCAAGGAACCATTTTATGATAATTGTGAAATAGGCAAATTATGACCTCTTCTGAAAATAAAAAATTATCCTGGACATCTAAATATTCAGAAAGGAAAATTTATTTTCCCTAGATAAACATATTTCAAGTTTCTAGCTTCTTACTTTTGTCTTCAAACTATGGGCTGCCTAAGGTTGATTTGTTTTGCTTTATTCTGATATGATCTTACAGCATGCATTCAAGAGATAAAAACAGTGCTAGTAAGCTAGCTAGGTAGAAACAGATAAGCCTTACACTGATTCCCCTTTTCTATTTCCAAACAAAAATGTATAGCCATGAGTCCACACCAACATGGAATTTTAAGCTGAGGTTGCATGCAACCTAATCCCCACACGCAAAGAAATATTGTAGCTCAAATCCTCAACTAGGGAGTTGCAACAAAATGAAGTTAGGCACTACAGCCCTCCCAACAAGTTAGGAAATTACAAGTGGAGAACAGACCCTGAGTTCAAGGACTTTAAGACATGCACAACAGAACAGAAACAACTTCATTTTTTAGAAAATTATCAAACATCAAACATAGCAAATAAAGAAAATTGAAACATATAACCTGTTGGAGCTGTTCCCCTAAATATTCATAAGCATGTTCAGGGAGAAGCAAATACAACCATTTCTCTCATTAACTCATACACTCATCCATACTTATTTCATATAATGTTTATCCAAATATGTGTGATTTATATTTGGATTTTTATTCAGAAGCAAGCTCAGTAATGCAATATCTCTTTAAAGAGTAATGATCAGTGCTAATACAATTAAGATTCAGAACGTGAAGGATTTCAATATAAATTAGATGTAGATTTTAAGGAAACATCAAATTTGCTGAATAAGATACAAAATTGGTAACAGCAAAATAAAAGAAAATATGAATAGCACACCATCGCCAATGGCTAATGTCATATCATTTGTCCTGCTTTTGATAAGGTCAACTATTCCGGCTTTTTGCAGAGGAGCAACACGGCAACAAAGCACAACATTGCATGATGTTGCCAAATCAAAAAGCTGCACAATCACCAAAAACAAATAGTGATAGACCACAATTTAAGTTGATAAAACGGAAGCAAATAATCTCACGGGTCTAGAGAAAATTAACATATAGATCTTAATAAACATCATATGTAATGCATGAAAAATATGGATACCTCTGATTCCAGATCTTTTTCTAAGATGTAAACAAGACTATTTCCATCAATTACAAGTGCTAACGGAATTGTTCTCGGTTCCATAATTTTGTCTCCATAATATTCACCTGCCTCACTAGAGACTCTGACATATTTGACTGCTTCAGGCTGCCTAGCTGTCGACGAATTACTGCTCTTTGCATCACCACAGCCATCAAGTTTATCATCATTCAAGTTTCTCATTTTCAATTCCTTGTGGCTGCTATATGCAGATTTTGTTCCATATCTGGCCTTAGCATCAGCCAAAAGCCTCCTGCATTCACTCTCTGAAGTACCATTTATAACAATCTGCTGCATATGTGCTGTCAGGAGTCTGCAAGAAAGGCCTATTGAAATTGCCGTTTCTTGCTTGTCTCCAGTAAGAACCCAAACTTTTATTCCTGCTTGCCTAAGGGATTCTATGGTTTCAGGCACTCCATCTTGCAGCTTGTCTTCAATCCCAGTAGCTCCAAGTAGATTTAACTTGCACTCAATAAGAGCAGCTGCCTGGCGGAGCTTTGTTGACCGTTCAGTCAGCGAAGTGCTAGCATCTTGGTACCTCTCATGCCATTCTGCAAATTCTTCAGCATTGAGGTCCCGTGAAGCAACTACAAGGGTGCGCAAACCCTCTGATGAGTAACAAGTCAAATGATTCTCTGTCATGCGCCTTATTTCCAGACGCATTCCGTGACCATCTTCGGTGTCCAAAATACTCAACATTGAATTATCAGCACCTTTCACAAGAACCTTAACTGCATTGTTGGGAAATCTAATCACCACTGACATTCTCTTCCTCACACTGTCAAATTCATGCAGACCCAGTACATCCAGCCTGATTTCAGACAGTTAGGTAACAGAAAATATCAAATAAAATAAAATGATAATATAGGATGAATATCATTTTTCAGTACTTCGAAAAATAATACTCATCAACAAAGTAAATTGTACCATAGATGCAACATGAAGAGAAAATATACCTCAGTTCCTCTCCGTGAACATCAATAACAATGTGCCCAGATGTCCGTTCAAGGAGCGAATATCCGTGAGCAGAAGCTGCAGCCACTAAAGCTAGTTCATCAGGAGATTCACCCTGATAATCAATTTCTACAGCCTCATTCTGTGATTCCTTGCCCAAACAACATGGAGAAGAATTCCTTGTCATCATAGGAATGACAGTGTTACAAGCTGCCAAAGTAAGAAAAAAATCATGTGCTGCCAATCGTTCATCGCCAGCTAAGTTTCTATTCAATAACTCCATAAGTTCTGGATCAACAATGGTTTCAGATTTTAATCTCCATCTTTTGCCTCCATCTACATCTACAAGATAAAATAAATAAATTAAATAATTGAAATGCCATGCCTCGGAATAAGCAAGTTTGCCTTTTGTTAAAAGTATTAACAAGCTATTGTTAATGAATAATTGAGTAAACTAGAAGCTTTTTCTCTTTGTTCCCAGTTCTTAATGCTATGAAGAAAAATGATTGTGTAGCATTGCTACTTGTTAATGCAGAACAATTCCATCTTTGCAAGAATACAAAAGCTTTTTGCCTCAATATCTTACATTATTGATTGCACACTCTAGTGAGCCAAAAAGGTTGCCACTTGAAACAAAAGCAGTCTACAAGACCAGTGTGGAAGCTCAAGTGAAGATAACTTTTCTTCAGATATTGCGACTCTCTTCAATCAGAGCCCATGGTGCACTAGCCGCAAGAAAGCAATGTTTCCATGCACCATGGCAAAATACCTAAATATATTGCCATTTAAATGAATAAATCCAGCAATCTCTACTGCATTAATCATCAACCTCAGACCACAACTTTCTCTTCCTAAATCCACTAATTGGTACATTTCTTTCCTATATGACATTGCACAATATGACATATACACAAACAGGATGGATATAAGCAAATAATAAACAGCCAGCCAGATGGACACACATACAACAATAAAATAAAATCATTTTATCACTGAATGACATATGCAGTGAAAGAAAAAGTGAACTCATCACAAACATGCAATAATGGCATTCTAATAATAATGTTAGAATTCCTTCAGAAACATCAGCCGGAAACCTTACAGAGAAAGCAGTGTCTAGAAAAAACAGTGTAGGTCTCAAGTAAATAGAAATACTGCTTCATTAATAGCAAACCTGTAGTGCCTGCTTCCCTTTTCAGGCAATCACTCACTTGAGAAGAACTTATATAATCCTTCCCATAGATACTGGCTCTCCTGAACTCCATCTTATTCTCAGTGAGTGTACCTGTCTTATCTGAAAATATGTAACGTATCTGACCCAGATCTTCATTAATATTCAATGATCTGCATTGAAACCTGGAGTCTGAGCTGCTGTCATACATATGATGATCCTCAATCATAAAGTATGACTGTCCCAAGCGGACAAGCTCCATTGTGATGTACAAGGATATTGGTATCATTATCTGAAACACTATAACAGAGCTCAAAAATGAGAAAAATATTTCCATGGCAAGCCCATAATACTTGTAATCTTTTCCACCTTCTCGACCATTTGTGAAGTATCTCTTCCTGTAATAAGGCAGAGTATCCAGCTGATCCTTCTGACTAACAAGCCATAGGCCCATTCCTGTCGCCACAACTGCACACATGACAAAGAGAAAAATTGATAGCCACAGTGTTTCCCTGTTCATATAGCTTTCCAGCTTGCTTCTTTTGGAGGGTGAGACTGCACTGTTCAACATTGCTTTTGTTTCCTGACCAGCATAGACCACAACACCAACAATCCAATCAGTATTCTTAAGCTGACAACCACGCAAAACAATGTTTGACTGGCCAAGTGGAATCTTCAACCCACTATGCTCCATATTAGCTGTGAATTCATATATATTCCTGTTGGGCTGCTCGCACCTGATCAGTCCTGAAAAAGGAACCCCTTCACAGAGCATTGAAGCTGTTTCTTGCCTAGCATATCTTGTCTTTAAGTTTGACTCACCATCTAAGTTCATTGTCTGAATATATGCAATTCCATTAGGATCGCTGGTTCCCAACAAAACTATGTCACAAGGGATCGTTTCATTAGCGTGTATTCTCACAACCTCTCCAGCACGTATTTTCTTCCATTTCTTCATCCTGAACTGACCTGACTGGAAAACTTCTGCCTCTCTGTTGTTCTCATTCTCATCAGACCTATGCCTCCGCCAATCTTCATAAGCATCCTTAATGGCAGTTACAAAAAGCACAAAGAGGAGGGGGAACAAAGAGACTGTCCTACCAAAAACTGCAAGAGGAGGCAGCTGGTTTAGACAAGCAATGGCCAAGAAATACATATAAGCCAACCGGTGGAACTGAATAAACAGATTCTTGGGCAGAAAAGTAATGACAGTATATTTACTCGTGCGGATCTCATTTCCCGTGAACTCATACTTGTCATTAGTCCTTCTTGGGTCATTGACGTATATCAATCTGGACTGATTGTCCTCGGACAATAAATGATCATCAAACTGCACGCTCTTGTATCGGCCTCGCTCAGACTTGCTGACCTCTTGCCCAGCGGAAGCCAGAGACGATTCAAGCCCCTGCAGTTCCATGGTACCCAAAGAAACCCGCTTTTTTCCCAGTTGTGAAGGGCGATCTAGATACTGCTGGAGAAACTGCGAATCAACAGGCTGCAACTGCTCCCTGGCCATAATGACATCCCAAATCCTTATCCTCAACAGAGGAGACCTCTCTTTGGTCGACACTTCACAGGATTTGTACATTACTCTTCCAATGGAGATCAGAGGCAATGCTGCTAAATGCAATCTTAGCCAATGGAAGCTGAAGACAGCAAAGACCACACGTACCTCCGCTTCCAAGCTCGCAATTCAAACTCTGGCAATCCATCAACAATCTCCCTCCAAAACAAATCCACCAATCAATCTTTCCAACTCTATCACCAAAAACAAAAATTTTAACGCGAAAAGTTCCAATCCGAAACTTTATTGCTCCAGATCGGAACTCAGAACTTCGCGCTCCTCGAATTCCCTCCGATTCAAGGGGAAAAAGAGCGGAGCATCAACAGCAGCCCCTCAATTTCCCTAAAAAACCACCCAAAGAATCATAAAAACAAGAAGCTCCTACCTCCGCCCATCAAAAGCCAACGGATGACGTGTTAGATCTGGGATCCAGCACCCGGGATCGAGAAAATGGAACTAGGGCTGGGAGCAAGGGAGCGAACGAGCCAGCCAGCGTCTTCGTCTTCGTCTTCTCGGGTACCCTCTTCTCCGGCGACAAGGCGTAGGCGGCGAGGGAAAAAAGGGAAAATGGCGGAAGAGGAGGAGGATGGGTGGAGGAGCGCGAATCTTTCTTTCTCTTTTCTCTTTTTTTCCTTCTCTGCCTTCGGCTATGGATCTATTATAGTTTCCTATTTATAGCCCTGCTTTCCTTTTATAGCCCTGTGGGGGGGTGATTTGGGTGTTGGCCTTCTGCCGAATATGCCCCTGGAGTTCGCCATAATCACGGCGTTCTTGTCTGCAGCGGCACGGGTTCTTTCCATTTGTTTTTCCCTTCGCTTTCCAGTCCACTTCCCATCTGCACTCGCAGCATTTAATCCTAAAAACAACAGCTTATAATTGAATTATTTATTTTTAAAATATATAGAAATACAGTTTTATTAGTTGCTTAACGGATTTAAATTCGAAATATTCTAAATTTAGGTCTTAGTCATTTTGTTAGAAATTATTGTCCTAAAAAAGATTTTTTAAGACCTGAAAATCTTAGAAAATTTAAATTTTCCTGCATATTTGGTCAGAGAGATTTAAAAATTCTAAAGTTCTAAATTTTTTTGTTTGTTCCAAGTGATTTTAATTTTTTAAATTTTGAAATATTTAAATAAATCACAGGTTAAATGCTCGAAAATTCGACAAATTAATTTTAATTTTTTATTAAGAATACCTTAATTATCAGAGTACTTTAATTATTAAATAGTTAAAATTAATTATTAAAAAATACATTAAATATTTAGGACATTTTGATTATTAAAAATTAAAATTAATTTTAAAAATACCTTCATTATCTAACACTATTAATGATTAAATATTTAGAATTTTTTAAATATTTTAAATTTTTTTATCATAAAAAATGAAGATTTTTTAAAATTATTTGTGATTTACGTTATTTGAAAATTTTTTGGATATTAATTTTTGGCTAATTTGCTTTTCTCGTGAATTTAAATTTTTGCAAAATGAATATTCAAATTTTATTTTTAGGATTTTATTTTTTGACAAAAACAAACATGCCTTTAAAAGAAATAAAAGTCGAGATATTTTATAATTATATTCGCTTGTTGGTTTGTCATTAATTGAGATGGAAATCTAGAGCCTTTTTTAAAATCGGATTTGCCGACACAACTGAGAGAAGAGAGAGGGGTAATTTGGGAAAAGCAATGAATCACGGGTCCGGCTGTTTGGTGTTCGACGGCCCGCAGGAAGTCAAAATCAAGCATTTTCCCGGGTCGGTGGTGGCCAAAACGGCAAATACGGTGCCATGTCAAGGGTATTCTGGGAAAGCGAAATCAACGAATGCCAGTAAATCCTTTTTTTTTTTTTCTTAGAGGATTTATTTTGTCGAAAAGGCTGATAAAAAAGATACGGAAGCAGGGAGAAACGGAAGGAGAACAGCGTACATGAAATGAGAACAGCGACACGTGACACAAAGCTGAAAGCCAGGAAATCAGGGAGAGCACGATCAATCCTTTTCTTAACATCTGGATCCTTTGCAGATAACAATGTAAAAAAATTTATTTGCATTTACACCCTGCAAAAAAGGAGGAATTGTCTTGAAATACGACATTTTTTTAGAAATATTGCCTGAAAATTCCTAATGCAGCAAGTCTTACTCGCGGAGTCTTACCATGCCTGAGTACCAGTGTAGATATCAGTAGTAAGAACATGGTACTGACAGTGGAGGTTTGGTAGCTTGGTTATTTATTATATTTGATGCTATTATTATTATTATTATTTGATAGAGAATATAACTTTGATTACTGGTGGTCACATCAGCAAATCATGATAGAGTCCTGTGTCTCATCCGATATCCATACATAAACATAGCATTAGTCACCGCATGCTAGGAGCTCTGAAGAAGATTCATCAGAACAATATCATTTTTTTTTTGTTCTTTTTATTCTCTTTGCTGAGCTAAGAAAAGCCCTTATTCTTTCTTTAAATTTACCATTTCTCCATGGTGAGCACTAAGAATTAGATCCTTTGTGGCAATGTAATGTTTGAAGATATAAACATTGAATTTACAATATTAATGCAACAAATAGAAAAAAGATACTAAAAAAGTTGGGAATTGATGCAGGTCAATACACAACTAGCGTCAAACGATTAAAGTTCTCAATGGAGTGCAGTTCTATTACTGCTGCTTTTATCTTGCATGGCATAAAACTAAAATTTACATCTCAAAAGCCATTATTGACCTGAATCATTCTTCCAAGTCTCGTTGAATCATGCCTTCCACTTTTGACTTCAATGAAAACTTTTCAAACAACTTTAATCATCTTAATCATCTCCAGACTACTTGATCTCGGCGTTTCAAACAACTTTCAGTTAGAATAGGAACAATGATATGATTTTGCTGGAACAATTGGGAAAATCTCTTATAAGAAATACTCGTAGTCACAAAGGTTGTGGCCTACATCTCTCTGTCAAGAACAAATCACAAGCTATGCATGCCTTGAAAGCAAGTACATTTTTGGCTATTTAATAATGAATTAGATTGCAAGCAAAGCACTAGTATTTGGATCCTGTTTATCTTGCAGAACAAGTCCTGTTTCTCTTGGAGAAGAAGAAGGCTCCTCCAGCTCATCATCTTTCTCCTTGCATTCCTTCCCATGAATCACAGCAAGCATTATTTAGATTTTAGCATTCCAAATAGAATAGGTTCACTTTTATGTGAAACAGAATTCAAACTTAAAAGAAACCAATTAGAAAAAACTTATGTAAAGAAAAAAATTAGAAGAAAGTTATGCAGCATAAAACTGAATGCGAACCTTAGTATATGATAAATCAGACAAGACAGTGTTCTTCGCTGAGTTGAGTAACAAAATTTCTTCAGACACAAGCAGAAGTTCAACTTTTTCACAAGACACCACAGCACGTTCAATGAGATGAAGCAACAAATGATTAAATTCTTAGAATCAATTTGGGATCAACCATGGAAATAGATTTGATACAATGTGTGCTAAAGGAATTCCAGCTAAATATGGAACATAGGGAAGGCACTAATGAATTCTTCATATGATGTTCTGATTCATAGTAATTTCTACTCTCTAATAAAGAAATTAAATCACCTAGCGAACCATTTAACCGAATACAGTACTGTTCCTGGAACTTGCTATAGAACACTAATGGAACAACTGCAGAAATTTTGATGATTAGTTTCATCCAGATTGTTACAAATTTGCTTGCTTTATGAGTCAATTATGGGATCAAAAACAAATAATCAAAAACAAATTTCCTAGTGGTTTCCAAATATTATTTGCATAATACACAACCACAACCCACCAATGATTCCAATCACACAAAAACAAAACCAGCAGCAGGCATCAATTTAATCTTATACAATGAAACATTAATGAAACTGTTGTTTACCAAAAAAAGAATTAATGAAACTGTAAATAAAGATGACCACTTCCATTATGATTTGCAATCCATATAGCAACAATCTTGGATAGAGTACAATAAATAGCATTAACTACAAAGGAAAAGGATTAAATAGATCTTACCTGCCTCTTACTACTACTATCCTCAATGTTCTTCCTTTCTTCTTCTCTTTCCCTTAGCGACCGAACTGGAGACGATTTCTGCAATTTGACAGTAAAATCTTCAGTCTTCGAGAACAAAATTTGATCAAAACATCAAAAAGGTTCAATTTTTCTCCTGACCAAGGACCAAACCGGACCAAAAAGATAACAAGGTTTCAATTTTTCTCACCCAAAAGGATTCCAGATCTCCGATCCCTACAAGCCGCAAGAGCTCCGTCTCCACCCTCCTCTGCTCCTCCCCTCTCTTTTCCAACTCCCTCAACCCCATCTGCAGCACTCGATCCCTCTCCCTGAGCATCCTCTCCGTCTTCTCCCTTTCCTTTCGAAGCCTTTCCCTCCTCCGGCGCGCCGCTCCCAGCTCCTCCGCCAGCGACGCATCGAACTGTTTGATCGGGATCATGTGGTTCTCCTTGTCCGCGCCGACTTGGATCGGCCTCGGGATCCGATCAGACTTCTGCATCGGCGATGCCGGGGTTGCCGGAGAGTTCCACGGCTGGAGAGGTATCCGGCGAGGGATCTGAGTTCCGGCGGTCGGAGATTCCATTTCTAGAGAGGGAGGAAGACAACGGGGTTTGAATTCAAATCGAGCGCAACGGTTACAACGGACTATTTATGGGCCCCGTTGTGCACTTTCGGATTTGCTGTGGAAGATTGAACAAGGTTACGAAGTGTTCCTCCACGTGGCAATGGGTAATTGGTGTGTGTTGATTGTTGCTGTTCAGAATAAAACACCTAATCAAACAATGTTTTGTCTCTGGTATGGGTACTTTATTTCATGAAGGACCCGACAGCGATTCTAAGTTGATGATGGCGAAAGAGTGGGTGTTTGCTCTCATTTTTGTGCTGTTATGCTTGGCGGTTCTAGGATTCAAATTTACAAATTAAAAAGATAAAATAAATTTAAAGATGAGTTCGCATGGCATTTCAAACATAATATGAATGTATGAATTCCTGATTCCAAACAAGTCATAAAAATTGAAATTTTCAATTGAATAATTACACTACAAAGATGCCTGCAGCAGCTGAGATAATAAATTCAAGGATTTGTACAACCAGATATGGACTCTTTAACTATAAAAAAGATTTACAGGTTTGCTGGTCAAATAATAAAATTATTTTCAAAATGGACTATATAATAACCATTCATACTCTTCTTTCTGAATAATTTATAGACTATACAGCTAGACTACACACTAAGTTACAAGCTAACAATGAGTGCTGCTACCTAACTGTTGCTGCACCAATGAACTACATCTCATACCAATTTCCGATCCAACCACTGCTGGGTTTCCAATTGGTTATTATCACTTGCCATCCATCTCCGGATTTCAAGTTTGGTTATTATTTTGAGTCTCCATTAATCTCCTTTCGGCAGCTAGACCAGCAGCAACAGCTGGGGGTAGGTGACTCAAACTCCTGCCGGGAATGCCCACTTCTTCTTGTCTAGCATCAGTTGGCATCTTTGCAGGAAATAAGGATTCAACATCTCGAAGTGTCAAGACAGGCTGGTCTTGATGTTTTGCTTTGACGCCAACAATAGAGCTGACATCTCTGCTCTTGTTCAGTCTGTATATGCCTTCTTCCACAGTGTCCTTCACCTGTCAGAGAGGATTGACTAGATCACCAAAAATGCGGGTTTGAAATACAGATAGAAAAGCAAAAGTGATTACTATGAAGCGATGAACAAATGTGGCCTTGTCTTGCCCAATCCTGTGAACTCGGCTGATTGCTTGTGCTTCGGCTGCAGGGTTTAACAGTGGCTCCACGAGGATTACATGTTCTGCTTCTAAAATATTTAGACCATTAGCGCCATGTTGGAACAACATGAGAAGGACTTGGATCGACTGTTCTTCGTTGGAAACAGAGCTTCCTGTACTGCTTTTTTGTCCTTTGAATTTTGAAAGCGCGGCTTGTGATTTCCTGTAAGTCAGTTCTCTGTTGTTGAGTACAGACAAGGCACAACATGCAGATGGAAATATTTGATAGTAAATCTTTTACAATGAAGTAGCTGATTTTTTTTTATCTGCAGTAATGGCTTATGTTTCTGGATGGCTGAATTACCATTCTATTTACTTGAACCTGACAGACTCGAAAACAAATAAAGAAGAAAGAAAAAAGAGCAGTGAACATTAACCCCACCTTCCTCCTTTCATTCGGACATAAGTGATGTCATTTGCATCCAAGGCATGCTGTAACACATCAAGAACATCATTCCAGCCTGAGAAGACAAGCACTTTTGCTTCTTGATTACTTGATTTTATCCATAAAATTCTTCTCGTGATAGCTTCAATCTATCAAGCAAGAAACCAATTCGAACAATATTTAAGATAGTGAAGTATAATGTGCTCCAACCAACTTGAAGAATGTATGTTTTGCCAATCCACAAGGTAATAACATGTATGGTGTTCCAAAAAAATATTTCATGTGATGGAAGAATAAAGGAGCAGGCATCCTTCCAATTCTCATCATTCTGAATATTAGACATGCATAGTGGGAATGAAATAGGAAGGTAATATAGGATATTAAAACGAACCTTTGTACCATACGAACCTTGCACCACAATAGATCCTTCATGAATATCTTGGGTTTCCTGAATAGTTGGCATCATCCTCATGTTTCGTTTCTCCTGTACATATGCAATGTTCTCAATTTCTGTCTGTTGACGACATGTGGGACACATGATCCATTTCTGTTGACACTTTCCAAAACGAACAACTCCCTGATCTGTCATTTTCAGGCAACCTGCAAACAGAACATCATGTAATTAAGGAACTATTTTTGTGCTAGGATCCAAGATAGTGATTAATGAGTAACTAATGCTAGCCACATATATTACACAACTCATTAATGATACCATCTATCACAACCATTATAGCTATAGGAAAGAGTTATTAATATCATAAAGCTGTCAAAGCTTTAGGAGCATATGTAAAATAAAAAACCATGTAGTTTAAAAGAATAATTACTTGACATATGAATACTTACATTTACAGCAAATTACATGACCGCATTGGAATACCATTTTTTGTTTGTTCAAATCCTCATGACAAATTGGGCAAGGCTCCTCATCACCAATGCTTTCGCCTTCTTCTCTTACAGGAGAACGTACAGAATTAACTTTATTTTGAGGAGTGGAAACTAAGTTAGCACTTTCCTGCTCGATTTTTTGTTGCGATCGAAAAAGTCCCTGAAAATCAACTTGGTTAAGCAATAATCCATGTAACGTGCTAAATAATTAGAAAAGAAAGGTGGGTCAATGAGAAGTACCAAGCATTGGCTTGGTGGTTGTACCAACCTCTTTTATGTGAGAGGTCATTGGTTTGAACTTTATTTAGAACAGGGCCTAAATGGTAAATCTCAGTTGCTAAAAAAAAAAGGCAAGTCAATGAGAGACTTGGATGGGCAAATAAAATCTTGAAAATTCAAATATTAAAAAGAAGACAGATTATCAACATGATATCACCAGCAAGAGTAAGCTACAAGATGATCAAATATGCTTGTCCATTTTTTTAGACGCTGTCATGGAGAACAATAGACAAACAGGATATAAAATCCAGCATCAGATAAAGCTCTTTAATAGCGGCCATGGAGGATAATAGACCTAAGCTACCCATCTTGTTTTATTTAATCATATCTAAGTTGCAAGTCCTCTTAGAACATCTATGGCAAAAAGGAAATGAAGGTTGAGATAGTCAGCCCCTCACTCCTACCTTCAAATAACGGAGTTGTCCTCCAATACGTGCCAATGAGGACAAAGCTACAAACTTGTCACTTGAAAATTGCATACTTGATGGAATTAGTTCTTCTGTGCCAAGCACATTAATAGCAGCAGGCTCATCCTCCGTATCCTTCAGGCATAAACGTGAGGTAGCCCATTTAATTTCATCATGTGCACGCAAAATTTGAGCTTGAGCAACTGACAAGCACCTCGCTTGAGAAAACTCCTTGCGCATAGCCTATACAAAAAGGCCAAAGTGAAAAATATTGGATCCACCCTCAGGATGCCATCTGAGGTAAGCTTGAGAAAGTCCAAGCTCCATGTACTGACTAGAGGTTCTTTAACGAAAGAATAAACGGGCTATGTTCATGTCCCTAAAAAGAAACAGTTAAATCTAGAAAATTCATGGCAAATTTTCACGGTAATATTTGACTGAACATATGTACTAAAGCAAGAGATGCTTGGTTAAACATTCGTGTGCTCCAACAAAATCAAATGATGTTTTGTTATGAACCCAAGTGCTGAAATAAAATATCACTTTCGTCAACATTTTCTATCTAATTGCTATATCAAATAAATTACTTCAATTTCCAATTCTCTAAATGTTAAAAAAACAAAAAAAGAACCCTGTGCAAGTAAATTTTACACAAATCCTTCAAAAAAAAAACTGTAAGGGAACAACTGATGTCAGGATTTATCAAGTACCAGGGAAGAAGCAGGACATGTTGAAACTAAGGTACAATCTTAGTAGTGAGTAGTGACACTAGACTCAACTAAGGGTCAACTCAAAAGTGACAACAGCAACTTCTATACCAGAGAAACAAGTCAATCCATGCATATTATGCATATGTCAATGAACCAAGTGTTGTCATATAACTGTAGCATCCGAAGTGGAAATGCTTATGCTAGGTATTAACGAATCAAACAAACTAGTGAGAAAACCTTCATTGCACAAGAGAAATCAATGGAAAAAACAATCAGAACAAATTTGGAAATCTCAGCTTCAGAAATCTGTACCTCAAAAAGGAGTAAGTGTTTCGTAGCAGATTCTATGCCATGTCTCCCCAACTTTGTTTTAGAGTAACTTTTGATTGTTCCAAGAATAATCTCCAGTTCAGAAGGATTTCTTAAAACCTGTGTGAATAAATCATCAGATAATCAAACCAAGAAGCTATTGAGGCTAACATAGAAGCAATACCGTACATGTTTCCTCATATAGAAATAAACAAATATTTACAAAAATAATCACCAGATTATAACTCCAAAACAAATATGATGAACCTAATGCCAGATAATAACTAGTTGCTTGATAATTTACCTCTACATCACTTTTTACTTGTCTTTGTTTACTCTTTTCATCACCTGAGTTGAATTCTATTGAGGTTTTACTGTCACGGAAAAACCGATACAGCTCAGATTTCTGCTTCTGGAAATCCAATGCTTCCTCAAATGATGCCATTGCAGCACCATTATTTGCTTTCTTTAGTAGAAACAATCTGGCCTCATAAACCTGGTTTGGAATGCAAGGAATTTACCCTCCATTAAATTATTCGTACTATAACAATACTAATAAATGAATCAACAAACCTGGAAAAAGTCATCTAGTTCACAGTGCACACATAAAGAACCATCTCCATCATTACAATTTGGACAGTATCTCACTCGTTCAACATCATCATCATTTGGATTCTTCACCATTTGGTCGATTTCTTTTAGTCTATCAAGTAATACCTGTCTAGCCGTTTCCAAAGAATCTAGACCAGTATGGATGCTATATTTCAAACTACTGATGCTCCGGAACCTGGACTAGGAATACAATTCCAGATGCATGAGATTAAATAAAACCTCACATAGACATTCTAGAAAGTAAATAAGAAGTAAAAAAGGTAAGTAAGTGCAAAGAACTGCAATATATCAAGCAAACAGTTTGTTACCACAAGCACAAAATGAAAAGAGGGAAATGCCATGGAGAATAAAACGGTTGCTTGACATAACTTGTGGGTATGTTGTTGGTTGTGAATCACCATATCATGACCTCGAAAAACAGAACTTCAAAAAAAAGCACTCTGAAGTCCATAAAAAGAGGCCAGGTATGAAAGAGATATTACATTTATGTTGTAAAAGTTTTCTAGGGTTTGGTGGATATGAAACTAGGGTTTCTCGGTCATAAATAAGAGAAAAGGGAAGAATTCTTGATTCTGAAAGAAAAAAATAAAAAAGAGTACATTCAAATCCAATATCCCCTTCTTTAAATAGGTGGGAGCTCTCTTCTAATACAACTCCTACTCGGATTTTTTTTTCAGCATGTTTATACTACGTCGGCTACTCTTTCCCAAGTTGATTTTGTGCTATTTTTAATGAGTTGTGATGAATCCATATTCCTCAAGCATAGGAGAGTACTTTGTTGTACAATCATATTTGTAAATATTAAATCTCACATGAGTATTCTGAACTCTAGTTCTTCATTTGCTATAATTACATGCTTAGTTTCTAATATTCTAGATAATATGGTGAGGTGTTTGAGATCATCATACATGTGATCAGTAACTCTTTAAGTTAACGATCTATGAAGAGATTGAAACTACTTTGAGTCCTAAACTTGTTGTTGCAGATAGTGTCTTTCTAGTGTTCATCACTTAGTCATACTATTTTTTACTCAGTTTTCAATGAATTGTGTTTAGAATTGCAGGTTTTGAGTTATTTAACTTCTCATAATACACTGGATGTGGTTTTGGGACTTATAAGATGTGTTGTGAGTGGTTTGTCATGCAGAAATAGACACTTGTCTATTGTGTGATTGGTTATTTCATAATGGACACACTTGATGTTAGTTTTGTCTTTTTCTTTTCATCTTCCTAAATAGTCTCCTCATGTGTTATATCGCAGTCCATTATATTCATGCTGACTATTGGATCATGTTATTTTAGAGCAAGGTCATAACTTGATCTTTTCTAAGTTAATCTTCTGTTAGCTTTTTTAGTGTGTCTTCTTCAATGTACAACCTGTTATCCTTTACTCTAAGAAATACTTGAACTGCTTTGGTCCATTAAAAATAATTTTTAGATCCAGGAAGTCGGATTGATGTTATCTGTAGTCCATAATTATCTCTAGCAATGAAATATCTCTTGTTTTCTTTTGTTAGTTCTGTTATGATTTTGGAGGATGAATTTTTTTTTATATATTGATGAATCTGATTTTCCTAAAACTCTGTTATCATGTAAAATTTTTTTAAAGTCTTGTGGATATGAAACTGGAGTTTCTCACTAATGAATAAAATAAAAGAGAAAATTTCTTTTTTTTAAGAGAAAAAAATAAAAAAAAGTACATCTGCACCCTAATATTCTCTCTTTTAAATAGGTAGGAGTTCTCTTCTAATATAACTCTTACTTGGGGTTCTTTTACAGTTTATTTAACTATTTTTTTTCAAAGTTGGTTTTGAGTTGCATTTAATGATTGTAAGGAACCCGGGTTTTTTAAGTACAGAAGAATACTTTCTTCTGCAATCATATTTGTAAATCTTGAGTCTCACATGAGTACGAGTATTTTGCGCTCTAAATTTCTTTTATCATTTCAACATATATTACTAACAAGTGAAGCTATGGCAATATAACTAGAAAATGTTCAGGATGCCTTTTTAACCATGTAAATTCATGCAAGCCTTTGTAGTAAAATATTGTCTCGATACCAGTCATCTCTACATATGCTTATGGAGTTTAATGCATACATGTTCCTTTTCATATTCAAACTATTAGATTTTATGGACAACAGAAAAGCAATCTAGAATAATATTTCCCATCTTCACCTCATCCAGCTCATACACTGGTGCATGGCAAGAGGTATAATAAACTGAAATATTTCATAGATCATTATGATTCATTTTTATTGTTTTTTTAGTTTTGTCTATTTTATTTTAGTTTTTTAGAAAGAGGCCATTTACCTCGTTCATGAACTAACAAAGACAAATATTCCTGATAGTGAATAATGAGAAAAGGACAAAAGGATGGAAAATAATTATGACAGCAATGAGCTTGGGAAAGTATGTCAAATGTAACTCTATGAAGTTAAAACTAAACTGACATTACCAATGAGAAAAATAAGAGTAAATGAGATAAAAGATGTGATGACAAAACTATAATAATTTCTAAAACACAGGAAAAGCCATCACTTAGGCACTACCCTTCTAGGAGTAAAGCAGATAGATGAGCATATTAAAAATATAGCATCATGCATAATAAAACAAGAAAATTAGTGGTTACCTTAAGGAATATTTCAGCAATTTAGAACTACACAACACCTTTGAGATAGCTTGATCAATCTTCTTCAACAATTCTTCTGAAGAATCCTTACTCTGCTCAATAAGATCAAGAGCATGCAACCACCAAATTGTGGTTTGGTTTTTGCATTCCTCAGATAAAGCAGAAACCTGGGGAGACATGATGGTCAGCAGTTCGGAAGAAAAACAGGAAGCACAGGAAGCACTAACTGCTGAAAACTAGAAAAGCTTAAAGTTAACAAACTTAGGAAGCAAGAAATCACAATTCATGGGATAATGACTAATGGGTATTCTTTCAACATTTTCAGAATGAAGTGGCACCTGTGCATGAAAAAAATGCAAGATGATTACCTGTGAGTGTGAACTTCTGAAGTCTTTTTGAGCCCCAGAAAGTTTTGAGTTAAAAACAGATAAGAACTTCTGCTTGATATTTTCACATGTCCTTGTAAGGCATTTTTCAGTGAAGCATCTACATGCTGCTGGACACTGAAGAACAGGTTTTTCAGCTATGTTGTCAACATCAACACATGCAGATACGCGTTCAGGACAGTTATGTTGTTTGTCATTGTCATGAGAAAACCTGTTAGTTATGGTTGAAATCGATTTGTTACCCTCACTCATTTTTTTTCTTTTCACATAGTGTCGATTGAACTTTCCAGATGATGGTGCTTCTCTTTTCTCCTCGATGCAACTGTCAGAATGATGAACTCCTACAGCTGAGTATCTTTGTATAGATTCAGAGCTAACAGGAAGCAACTCAGCCAGATTGTGATGAATGTGAAGATTCAACAATGGATCCAAACGGAAATCACTAGAGTTCTCATCCGCTAAAGCCAGTGACTCCATGTACAGTGACACAGCTTGATTGTTGTCTTGCTCAATTATAGCTATAGCAGCCAGGCCATTCAATGCAACAACAGCTCTTCTTAAAGCTTCCTCTCCTTCAATCTTGGCTTTGCCAATGAGAACCTGCACCAAAACATTTGTTGTCAGAAACATTTTTCAGGAAGAAAAGTTGCGGAATGTATAAAGCCAGAGCTTATTGACTCACCTCTAACATCTCTTCCATGGTCAATGGAGAATTTTGCAATGAACAGAGACCAGAACTACCAACTTGAGGATGGCAACATGCCTGCCGAAGCTTCAAGAGTGGAAAGAGAAGCTTTGCAACCTCATCTCGGGAGAGAAAGCCATCTACATGAGAACCATAAGAACCTGGAAAGAAGTAGAAAGCACATCATCTTAAATATTTGTCAGACTCATTCATTGTCAAATGCCATCAAGCAAACTGACCTGATATGCAGTTTCTTCTGTAAATACCATCTCTAAAACTTTTAATTATTTCATGAGCATATGCCATGCAAGTCTCATGTTGCTTCTGATAGAAATGTTCTTCAATTGGTGATAAGGATAGCCATGACAGGCGCTCCTCTTGAGGAGGCAACTGTAACTCCTCGGCTACATGTATTTTGGATGAACGCCACATGATTTGCTTAAAAAATTGATGAACAAATTTCATGGCCACCAAATCTCTCCTCTGCAAAGTGAATTATGAGACAATCAGAACAAGCAAAGACCCCCTTAATTGTAAAATAAATCACATTGCACAAAGCTCAAGAATGAACGCGTAGGCAGATCCTCTCACTAAGTTCATTCTGCCTTTCTCTACATCTGCCCAATTCTGGGATGAGGTTGCACACATAGTTCCCTATTGATTTAAAATGTGTACTCGCAATTAATTAGCTTGCTCTTTTTCAAAATTATTTGATGGGATATGGGGTACCCATGGAATTCTCCGCCTGCAGTACATTATTCTCTTTCTAAAACCATATATCAAATCAAGCAAAATGGTGTACCACATCAGAAAATAAGGGAACCCCTTCAAATTCTAAGAAATGGAAATGAAGATAAGTTAGATTACATCCCAGTAAATCTATACATTCGAACAATATGCAGTTAAAAGCAACAAGATCATCTACAAGTATTTTGACATCAGAAAAATAAGATTTGTTAATGTGAAGCACATAATAAGTATACCTCATACGGATCTCTAACAACTTCAACCCACCACCGAAAAACATCAAAGGGACTGACTCTAAGGAACCGCAACAATCCATATAAGTCATCAAACCTTCTCTGAATAGGAGTTCCTGTTATACACCACCGATGTTGAGCACGTAAACGCATTGCCATTTCTGTGACACAAGATGCATTGCTCTCAACCATCTGTGCCTCATCCAAGCACAACCTCCACCAATTTATCCTTGTAAGCATGGTAGGCACAACAGGGTACCTGAATTCACAAGGAAATATTTATTTAATTCCAGATAGCAATAACAATAAAGTAAAGATAAGTACAACTTCCGTCGACAGCAAAAAGGCAACAACATATCCAGAGGTTGCTACCTTAAGCATAAATGGTCCTTGTCAAAGGGCTTGTGATGTTTACTCACTCTGGTATATTATCATCTTCATGCACAATCGTAATCTAATTTCAAGCATCCTCTAACTCAATCCTGTAATATTCACAATTATGCGAGTGCCCTGTAATGAGATTAATTGTGGAAATAAGAGTATTTATCAACCCAATAGATCATGCCTGTTGGGCATCTCCCATGTACGTTTCCTTTCCTATAAGCTATTCCACGAAATGTAATTTTTTTTTTTTTTGAGAATGAGAAACATAAAAGTATATCTCAAAGGAGAATAGATGAACAAAGAGTGTCATATTACAAGAAAACAGAAAAGACACACACTAAATAAGCCCTTTAAAAGATGGCTAAAATTTTGAAAATCTAACATACATATAACCTGCTCATTAAGAAAAATGTCCAGCATTCACCTCTTTTGGAATCTCATAAAACGGCGATCACCATTGTGCCTATCAGAATCATGTGATAGATCTTCTTTCAGCACATCATATGTGGTCAGCACAATATCCGCCATTGCTAATTCACTCATCTGAGCAGTCAAAGAAGCTGAGGAGGCTATATTTCTTGCACCATCATAAATGGAGATCTTAAGGGAACCAGGCCTTGTATGACTAAGGCAAAACAGGTAAACAAGTCAGTTGTATGATCAGAAACAAGTTAATGCATATAGTTCCTATTTTTCCATTCAAAATGAATTATCATTCTCACCATATGGGCTCGATATTATGAAAGCAATAGCATTTAAATGGAGAAAAGCTGATACAAATGCAAATGATTCTGATTATAAACAACCATTGTACTTTCAGCCAGTCAGATGCAAAGACTTGTAGAGCCAACTGCAGCACAGGCGGAAAGAAACCAAGATCCACAAATATTAACTTCTAGCCATCAAAATGAAGGCTTGGGAAAGACTGAAAAAAGAAAAAAAAAAGCTGCCTAATACTGTCAAAGTAGGTCTCCAGACCCTAACCAGGAATCTAAAGTTTTGAGACAACAGACTTTTCAAAACTTCAACAGTTAATATGAAAATCACCATGTTTCAATTCCTGTATCTCTAAAAATAGTATCAGATGCTCTACCTTTGGACACTTGACAACATAAACATTCTCCAAGCAAAAAAGATTAAAATTATGGAATACATCCATAGATCAAGAACATTCAAGATAGGCATCAGGGAATGCATGATGGTTAAAAATCATGAGAGAACCAAATGGTTAAGCTAGCAAAACAAGAGGAAACTATATTTCCTACGATAAGTGGACCTTCTGCTAATAAAAGCACAGCATTTAACTTCAGTCTTAGTCTCCAATTCTCTAACTATCATAATATCAATATCTTACGTGAGAATTCATGGCTTTGCCATTCCTCGAGCAGAGTATGTTCATCACTCAAATCTTTGACTCTGATGGGCTCATTTTATTACCAAATATTTCATAATATTTGCATGATGAGCTTTATTGGAAGCTTAACTTGTGAAACAGCTTCTTCTCAGAAATCAAATGCATTATTCTTTTTCAAAATGCTAGAGCCTTGGTCCCTCAATGTCAGCATTTCACTTCCAGCCCATTGTACACATAATTTTCACTCAATAATTCCATTCCACCATTGTGTTATTTCATCAATTCGCTCTATACAATTCATAACTAACATAAAACATCATTGGTTTCTTGACACAAATAGCTGACCTCCATGATTTTAACCCACATCTAATACCTTTTAAGAGATTGGTGCATCAACAAGAAGTTGATGCCCCGTTGACTCACATTTCTAATTTGTTTTCTCTTATTAAACTCACCATAAAACCTAAAACCTAAGCTTGCCTCGCTTCAGCTTCCCAGGATTTTGACCAAGTTCATGGAACAACAAATTGGTGTGAAAATTTTATTATAGGACCAGAAGAAAACCATAGCAAACCAGTTGATATGAATTTATACAGGACTAGAAAACAAATTAAAACAAATATAGCCAATCATTCAGGACTCAGGAGAAATGCCATCAGGTACTAAGACAAATGAAATAAAATAGGAATACAGCCATACCGAATAATTTCTGAATGCCATTGGGCCAATATTGGCGCTGGGCAAACTATAAGAGTTGCACCAGTAGATATATTTGAATTAGCAGCTTCAATGAGTTCTGAACAAGATGAACATATGTAATTTCCATCCACCTCAATTATGTTAGCAGCATCTTTCTTGTTTTTTCGGCTCTTTGAATTAACAGATGAGACCTTTTTATTGCTTTTTATGCTGTGAATTTCAAGAGAAACCTTGTGTTTCTTCTTTGGTGAATACCTTACACAATCTGCATGCTGCCATGCATCACAAGTATCACACTGCACCCAAAGCCCTTCATATTTGGAGCTGTCAGTTGCAGCCCCACATATGCATTCCACACGTTCTTGTTTCTGTCTTTTCATATGCCTTCCGCTGTCCGGAGGGTAAATATCGGAAGAAATTATGGTATCTTCTGTGGGAGGCTTGCGATGAGCCAGGATGCAAGCAAGCAATTCTATTGTTTTTCCTAGACCCATTTCATCTTTTGTGGATCAGCAGAAAAGAAAAGAGCATAATCAAGGAAAAGTCAGTGTCCTGATAACACAGCTCCACACTTTTAATAAAAGATAAAAAGTAGTACTCACCAGCTAGGATCCCACCAGAAATACATGACTTAGATGATTCTGAATGTAATGAAACACTGCCACTGAAAGTCAAAACAACTCGTAATAAGAAACTGAAAAGGAACAATTTGGTGTAGGTATATGGATATTATCACAAATCATGCTCTCAAAGATGTACAATCAGCAACAAAACTAAGTTGCACTATACTGTGAGTATGATGTTGAACAACACAAGCAAGCAAATTACCAATCATTACAAAGCATCATCCTGTCAAGAGACGGCTGGCATCTGGGCTAAAAAGTCTCAACACTATGATTGGACCAATTTTTTAACAGATATAGGTAAAAAGAAAAATACAGACAGACAAATGGGCACAGTGAATCAAGAAACTCAAGTACACTCATGTACTCCAAGCACAGATCCTAATGAAACTTGCATGTAGAATCTCAAGTGAAAAATCAAAAATACCGTCGTAAGCTTTGTCTGTCCCTCAATGTAAATGAACAAATTATATTACCAAATACATTATTAGAACCAATCAAAAAGATCATTTTGAAAAGTTTATGATCTTGCAATTTCTTATCCACATAAGTGTTCTATCAAGTTATCAACAATTTATTTTATTTTTCCATAAGAATGTACAACATGAATTTTTGTATGATTTTGACTTTCAATTTTCAAAAATAAAATGCATCCGAAAGCCCACTGCATGAATTGCACCACATTAGGTCTAACAAAAATCAAATGAAGAAAGCCCTAACCCTACAAATGAAGAAGCTGTCGGCAATGGAGCAAGCAAACCAACATACTAGGACCTTTCCACTGAAAATGAAACATGCATTTGTATGTGGATGTGCATATTGTGTATATCTCAACGGAAAAGGTTGCAGGGCCAAGTCAGAATAGGAAAAAATCATCCGTACTCCTAAACCGACTTGCCCTGACCAAAATGTGCCATATGTGACCCATATAACAAAGTCCCTAGTTCTAAACCCATGTTCTAACAATCATACCAGCCCATATGCATTTAATTTTTTTCTAACCTGTCTTTCATATACCTAACAACAATTTTCCTTCAAAATATGACTTGTTATTCACTGTTTTCCCTCACAAATTCATCTTGAAGTATGACTTTGCATATACAACTAACTAGCCATAAAGAATTTGTTTGCATTTTAGGTAACTGCAATTTTCTTCAAGCCCTTGGAGAAACTCTACCAAATGCAACAGAAATAAGCAACTAACAATCCCTAAAACATCCAAAAGCACTTTACCAGTAATGTACTTACTTGAAGGGGTTGTAAAACATTCTGGTGTGCTTTTCAAGGAAAAAAATAGGTACACAAAATGGAGAAAACAGCTGATCCTGTAACTTGTCGACACAAGTTTTTGATGCTATCTTCTCTTGTTGAAGCATCCAAAAGCTCGCACGTCGCTGATATGGTCTGAGTTCTGGAAGCAAGTCAGGAAGTCTATCTGCCAACATTGGTTCCTCCCTGACACCAGGAATGATAACACCGAACATGAATCTCAACAAAATGAAGCTAGAAGAAAAGTAGTTCTTCGATTGAAAATCTACTGATTGTATTCACACTTATAGACTCTAATATTAGACCACATCTCAATCTGATTGGCCATGAAACACAAAGATTCAGTTGTTCAGAGTATGATTACAGTTCTCGGAGTAGATTCTGGCTTCTCAACCAAAGCTCTGAGGCTTATCAACATTTTTCTGTCAACATCTAATTGCCCATAAAAAGGAAACCAGGATATTAGTCCACTAATCCACTCATAGATTACAATGTTTACCCAGTTCTGGTGGTGAAACTAGGGTAGGATAACCAAGTTTATCCAGATTTCTTGAAGGAATAAAATTTGAAATAAAGGAACAAAAGATATTGATGATATGAAAGTAAAATGATACATTTTAGGCTTTTAGCTGGCTTTATCTTATTCCAGATTTTCCATAGTCAGACATATCCAAGGAGACAACTAATCAGATGATTTAGTTCACTCAGCACAAGAAAATTGCTTAGCAAATAATAGCAAATAATTTAAAAAAGGTTTATTTTACTTACTTTGAAGGCTTGATAGCTTCATAAAAACTAGCAGCATCAAACCCAGCATCCTTCTCTAAACCATTATCAGCTGATCCTACATCAACATTTTCTTGCTCCTTAACAGATACACTAATCCCATATATAGCCTCTGAGGTTGTAACTTCTGGCCGCAACCAAGACATTACATTCATCATGCTCTTCCTCCATGGCTGTCTTGTGATCTCCAAGAGGGACCCACAGGCATCAAAAGCACTTCTCAATATCTCTACCCTAACCCTAAAAGCATCAACCAAATTTCCAACCTCTGAAACAAGCCTTAGCGACAAGAATTTCTGGCTGACCAAGTGAAAAAGACCGGATACACCATCATCTGGCCCATCAAAAGCACCAGAGAAAAGTACCTTCAAGCTACTACTCTCTTCCGACCTGGAATTATCTAAAGCAATGTACTGAAGGAAAATGTTATCAGCTGATAAAATGGGCCAGTGGCCCAGCTTAAGGTTACTTTCATCAACACCATGCAACTGAAACCGAAGAGAAAAATGGGGAACTATTTTCTTGTCCCCAGTCAACAGATTATCAGTTTCACCATCAGCAAACCTCACATCATTGAGAATGAGTTCAGCAATGTCAAAATGCTCATCAAAAGTCCAATGGCTACAATCGACATCAACATATAATGTCTTTGGCTCCAAAGTTTCCTGGCTACCATTTCCATTCACTGCTTCCAAGTGGTCGTCGTTCTCAGATTTATGGGCTGAACTACTGCTGTTTGGGATATAAACTTGGGATAATATCTCTCCGGACCGTATAGGCCTGGATTTCTTTCTACCCATTGCTTCAAAATGGAACTACACCAGCGAAAGCGGAATCCAATTTTTGCATATCCAAGTGTTAAACACTATAATGTGACAAGAAGGGCATAGTCAGAAGTGGTGGGTATTCATAATAAACTAGTAAAATTGCAAGTGTCCAAATCAAGAGGCAATCTGAAATAATCTATAACTAGTGTTAATAACACTGTTACAATACATCTAACCTAACAGGAAAGCGGGAGTATCTACCCCACCAAAGAAATCATTGGTTCCATGACATAATAAAGAAATTCAGCTCTACGAGCACTCCAAAATAATGCAGATCGTCATATTTAAATTATCAAAAGATCAACCACACAATATCAGCCTTTCAAATACCAGAATATGCAGTAATTCAACAAATAAACCAACAAAACTCCAGCTCAAGTAGAGCTAAAAACTCAAAACAGTAAAACTGTACAAAAACTGCCTGATTCGATGAACCAACAAAAAACGCGGGAAACTATTAAAGATCGCAACTTTCCATCAGCAACTAATGGCTCCCCCTCCAAAAGGAGAATTTTCCAGCCAAGATCCAATCTTTGGAGGCTTCAGCTAAAATTCTCTCCCAAAAAGAATAAATCATAGAATCCTGAATCTTAGAATCATTAGCGAAAACGATCGTGTCCAAGAAAACACCGAAATCAAATTTCGAGAAACAATGTCAACGAAAATAAAGAAATCAAGTTCCAATAAACCCTTTTTCGCAAAAGAATCGAATCGAAGAACCCTAGGATCGATCGGAAGATCGTGTAACCAATAACGAGCTATATAATCTACGAAAGGAGATGATGGATTAGCCGAATGACAGCAAAAAGAAAGAGAGAAGAACGAAGGGACAGCTATAAATACCTCAAAAATCGATCGAATTAAGGAATTTCAAAATGAATGAGAGAGAGATTTGACGTTCCGGATCGGCCCCGACGAGGCGTCGAGGAGGAGGTTTTAGACTCGAGGATTTTTGTTTGTATTTTTTATTTTCATTTTCTTTCCCAACTTATTACATGTGGGGCAGAGTCGGTTATTTCGGATTACAAGCAAGGGTATTTTGGTCATTAAGAACCAACAAAGACTCCTCATGTTGGGCCCGCAATTGTGTCCCATTGTATCTGACGTTCGATTGACTGGTTGTTTCGCTGGGTTCACTCTAGCCGTTGATTTCCGTCCGGGGTAAGGGTTATGTGGGTCCCACATTTGGATGACGCTGAGCAAAAGATCTCCACCGCTCAGAGTACATCGGGATCGGCATTGTAATTAAGAGAATCAAAAACTCCAAATTCACATCCATTTGTGAAATATTTTTTAGCAATTTAGTTGTTTTTTTTTAAATCTGTTTGACTTTCGCGAAGCTTGCAAAGTGGACCATTGTCCATTTTTCTCTTTTTTTTTCTGCTTCGAGTCTATTATTTATAGCTTTTATTCAAGTCAACCAGAAATATTACACGAATTGCAGAATTATGAGATTAACATGATGTCATCAATGCAATAAATTGTGAGAGAAAAAGAAGAAAATCTCACTGTGCATCTGATCAAGCTTACATTGAACTACAAAATCAACTTCGATTGAATTTGAGATGCTGTAATAAGCAATAACGATGGTTCACACATTTTACCTATACAAAATATCTACAATATATACAGATATAACTGCAATTTTACAAAAAATATCGATCTCTCCCGTGATGCAGCAGGTATAATTCTTCTGCATTATCTTCTTCTCTGAGTTCAAAACCTCTGGCGTGGCTCATCAAATCCTTGAAGCACAAGAGTCGGCATCAATGCCATTGCTTATGAGCTGTCATAATCTTCACTGTTCGTGGCATACAGTAACTCTCTGGCTGAATCATACCCCATTAGCCGATGAAGCGATGAATATCAATCATTTCTGCCATGTCTAGCTTCATTATGCAGTTCAATTGAATAACTTTTGTCTAAAGAGGGACCGAAATCCTCCGAGTAAGAAACCAGATCCCCTTGCGCACAATTGTTAGAATGAGACACTGATGCTTCACTCGGAGGATGTTGTACCTCGGCTGGAGTCTGGTCGACTGCACTAGATCTGGCACGAAATGAGAAAACTAGTAGTTTCAAACAAGAACCACAGCGCAGCTTGTGCAATCGCTTCCTTGATATAAGGAAATCAGGTGGCAGATGGAGCAAATTGAAGCAAGAGGAGCAGATGACAAAAGGTACACCTCCTAATACTGGTAAGAAGTGGCTCTTCAACTTTGACTTCTCAAACCCGTTCTCTTCTCTTATTGTCTTGTGACAGCATGGAGGAAAATTAGACTCCACATTAGTATGTAAAGTTGCATTCTCAGATCTATGACAGCATATTGCAGAGGGGCAAGCCCGACATGACAAATGGTGTTGATGCAAAGGTAAACAGCAAGCTTGTCGGATAGGCTCTTGTGACAAGTGAAATTGTACCAAATTTGGATTGAGTTTACGATTATGTCGCTGCGGGGAATTGAATTTAAAGGATGAATGCTGCAATGCTTCTTGTTGTTTGCCTCTCAAGTATTGTCCTCTTTTGCCTTCCAATGTTTTATCAAATAATGCATTAACTGTGTGTCTAATTTCATCCACCTTCTTTATCAACTCTGTATGATCACATTCAAGATAACTAAATGGGGTTGATGGGCCAACATCATGATACTTTTTCGAGGTACCTTGACAGGCTGAGTCCTTTGAAATTGAGTTTCCCAGCCCTCCATCTTCTATTGCCATCCAATTACGTACAGAGTGGAAAGCTTGAGAGTCAAGCAATGCTCCTTGTACTCTTACATGTGTACCATGTCTGCTAGAGGTCCCATACTTGTTTGGAGCAAAACTTGCATTTATGCCTGAGGTGCTCCTTTCAATTGACGACTTCAATGGTGAGAGAAGTGCATGATGCCTTTTGGTTTCTCTAGCAGAGGACATCATACAATTTCCAATGCTCCCAGCTGCTTCCTTTTCCTTGCAATCAGATGAGACTGGTATTATTTTGTTTCTGAATGTTCTTCTGGATATGTATTTAATTGGGCTGCCATTGGAAGAGGAGTCCCTGCCGTCATTAGAAGTGTTGCCATGTTCATGGTCAAATGCTTGATGAACTCTATTCCATTCCGAGGAAACAGGCTTATCACTGGATTCTTCAATATTTTTCTTTGACTCTGAGTTGCTATCACTTTCTGGACTAAGAGCAGGATCCTTCTCCAGTTTTCCATTCAAGCAGCAATCCATGTCGGTTTGAATGCTGTCAACTAATTGATTTGGTGCAATGAATGTGAATTCATCAGTTGGCTGATTGCTGTTGTCGACAGAAATTTTATTCTCATCACCACTTTCTCTGCTCTCTGAGGATGCTGCATTCTCATTGCACTCAGTTCCAATTTGTGGATTGGAGATAACAGACTTTGGAGATTTAGCTTTCTCTACCCCATCATTCACTTCCAAGGAGTGAGAAATCATTTGTTCCTGTGGTAAGACTGGTCCATTACTTGACAAGCCATTATCTTGTATGTTCTTTGGTTGATACCCCGACACTCCAGAGTATTTTGCTGAGTTTAAGAAGTAAGCATCAACTAATCATTCTATGCAAGGTAATAGCATTGTTCAGAAGTTTCAGACACAAATTCCAAGAATATTGAGTCAGCAAGGATAACCAGCCCCAGATCAGAAACAATGCACAAAATAGATGAACAAATATCCATGGTAACACCAAAAATCTTAGCAAAAGAAATTTCAGCAAAAGGGGCTTATGATGGACCTAATACAAAACTCAAAGCTATGCAGACGAAGGTAAGTGTTGATATAAAATAATTTGGCTTAACCTTTCAAGCTAAGCAAAAGGAGAACTAGAACTACAAAAAGACAGATGCAAACGTTGAAAAAAAAAAAAGAGTCAAGGGAATAATCCAACGCACACCTCTAAGCGTCGTGCCACATGCACCGCATTTGTATACCGGGACATCAGCAAATTCCATCAGAATCTTATTGCACTTCGGGCAGCGAACAAATCGAAATGTGAGAACAGCAGTAGCCATAGCCACAGAAATGCCCAAACAAAATACCTTGAAACCTAAACACAAAGCAAAAGAGGATTAACCACTTGTCCAAGATCATAAACTCTTCTGAATTGTACCTATGTATCTACAAGAAAACTAGAGATGAATACCAGGGCCACAAAAATTCTCAAACCAAATTACAAAGACAATACCCAATTCTTTCAATAATTATAAAAGGCAAAAAGGCAACAAATTTCCAGCTATAATTCTAATAAACTAAACGGTTCACATCAAAGATTAAAAGAACAGAAAACCAAAAGATAAGAAAGCTAATTCTTATCAGATACTTTTCAAATTAAACGCCATAATTAAACAGAATTCAAGAAGGAAAACGGATCATTTGTTGCCGTGCATCATTCATACCAATAAACAACTGCAGCACCTTCTCTTGCAATCCATATTCCACCAAAATTCTTCTTTTATCGCACAAAATCCACTAAAATCAAACTAGCAGTTACCCACACCCAAAAGAAAAGGAAAGACTCGTCCTTGAGATTCCCTAACGAGGTAAAAATCCAAACTTCTTCGTATTTCGGAAACCCGAATGAATCAAACAACAAAAAGAACTCACCTTTGAGTTCAAATTCTAGAAACTTCCTCTCCTTCTTCGCAAAGCGAAGCGAAGCGAGATGGAAAAGCCAGAAATTCACACAGTGGAGATTGACAAAACCCTCATATCGCGTCACTGCCCGTGTGTGGGACGGTAGTCAACCGCGGAGACCACTCTTGTTTGGCGTGATTACATTCCTTTTCTGATTTCTTTTTTCCATTTTTTTAATTCCAAATAGCTCCGACGAGTATGGACCTGAAAAATTGACCTTTTTTGAAAGTTTTTGCATTCCAATAAGTTTTTTCTGCGGTTTCGAGGAAGGAGCGTCGAGTGGCGTCAGTAGTAGTCGAAGAAGAATCCCACGCGTGTGGGTGACCAAGTCAGCGCAGTTTTCTGGATTTTTTTTTGGAAGCAGCAACAAAGAATGTCTTGTCCGCAGGTGGGGCCAAAATCAAGCAGCGTCTTCCATGAGATTTTTAGTTGTTTTTATGGATTTTAGTTTTGAGAAGCTTACCAGATTCCGGGGAGAAATAAAATAAAAATAAGAGACAAACAGAAGGTATATTTGTATATTTTGCAACCAATATTTTGATTACTCCAGAAATTTTGAATCTGAAATTTTTTGACTAGCCATTTTGACTGCTTTAATCAACATGCTTATTTACTTGGCCAGCATAAAGAGCATATAGAAATCAGATGGACCAAATCTCAGCATTATTGACCCTTAAAATGTAAACATCATCCGCTTCACAGTATATAGAAGATCATCTGCCCCACATACATTCCAATTCTGCTTTCAAATACTTGAACAAGGATGTATGGTAACCTCAGGCTATAGAACTACACATTGTCCAGTCAAAGTTTCACATAGCATTTATGAAGAAACACAGGCAGCAACCAACAACAGTCTGAGATAGAGAGGAGAGAAAGCAAAGCAGGAAGAATTATGATCTATTACAACAAAATAGCCAAGAAAGGATCATGCTGCCATCACAGCAAGCCGTTTGTGCCCCTGAAGCAACAGCCGGAGCTGCTTGTACCCATCCCTGTAGTGCTCGAGGGAGAAGCACAGCTGTCGTATCGCCTCCCTCTTACCTTCAGCACCGTCCAGGATTGCAACCTTCTGCCTGTCCACTTCCTCCTCCAGCTCCTTCACCCGCTGTCGATGGTCTGTGCTTATCCTTAGGGCCTCCTCAAACTCCTTGATCAGCCTCACATGCCCCAAGTGCAGTTCATGCAGATGCTTATCCAGTTCACTGATTCGTTCATCACGGCATTTCACTTCTGAGATGAGAGTACATGCCTGTGCATCAAGCTTCTCATTCTCTGATGCTAGTATCACAACTTTCAGGTTGAGTTCAGAGATGGATTTCTTTAATTCCTCAATTTGCTTTGTGGCCTCAGCACAAGCACCAGACTTCTCATTCTCCAGCTGGCTTATTTCACCCTCTAACATTTTGAGCTTTACCTCAAGAGAGGCATTGGACTCGGAGAGACCAAGAATCTCATCCTTGAGTGCAGTTTTCTCTTGCAAGAATCTCTCAGCATCACTAGCTGCCTCAGCTTTCAGTTCCTTGATTGCATTACCTAGCTCCAAAACACGGGCTTCAAGAACTGACTTATGTTCTGAAATAATTTTATTATCCGCACTCAAACCCTTGATGATAACTTCGAGCTTGGAAACATCAGCCACAAGATGAGATTTCTCCTGCAAGAAACTTTCAGATGTGCTGGAAAGTTCTGCTGTATAGCCCTCAATTGCATGATCTCTGCTGGCTAGTTCAGCCTCAAACTTTTTAGTGGTGATTGCCAATGCATCCTTTAATTCCTCTATTGCATGCTTATAATCAGCTATCTCAGCCTCCAGAGCAGCTATACATTCTTCCATTGCCAAGACCTGCTTCCTTTCTTGATCAAGCTCAACATACTCAGCTTCTGAAGACTGACTTTCTTCGGCAAGCTTTTGTCTCAGGGTCGCAATTAACCCTTCAGAAACGCAAAGCCTCTTCCGCGCAACTACTAGGTCCTCCTCCAGTGCTGAGATCCTTGAGCCACACTCTGAATGGATACCATTATCCAAGTGTTCACATTTCCCATTGGAGACTTTCTCCTCGTACTCCTGGAGCTTCTCCCTTACATCACGCAGCTCATTCTCTAACTCAGTTATCCTCTGATTAAAACCTTCAGAGAGATCCTGGCCATTGACTTTTTTGGCATCTTCAGAATCAGAACCAGAATCTGATGAATCTGAAGATGAGGACCTGTCACTTCCTTTCCTGGAGAGATCCGAGCTGCCACCAGATCCAAGGAAGAAGTCAAAACCAGCAGCTCTTGGGCTTGGCTTGGGACGAGATGGCTTACTTTCAGGGGTGCACTCAGGAGAGAGTAGTGATGGTGAAGGTAGCTCAGAACTAAAATCAGATCCACTGCCAGAGCCCTGAGTCTGGAGTTCTGATGGAATATTCTTGCGCAGTTCTCCAGTCACATGGTCATAACGTTCAGCAAGTGCACGGTGCATACGGTAGAAGTCTTCAACACGAGAGACAAGTTCGGGGCGCCTCTGGTAATACATCTCAGCTTTCTTTGCAAAAGAATCCCCTTCTTCCTCAATCAATTTGAGCATGCTTTTAATACACTTGTCCATCTCTGCGTAAATGGGATTCAGATAATTTTCAAAACACCATCTCATGACTTTTGAGAAAAAAAAATGGAAGTAAAATAAGATCTTTCATATAATAAATACATCAAATGATTATAGATCACATCTTAATAAAGATCAGTGCTTGACTAATATAGTATTTCTAGAAAATAGATTCTTTCACCTTCGAGATTCTCAGCAAGCCATCTAGAGTTTTTGGGGCTAATATGGCTGTCCCACCACCATGAGTGAGATTTTTTTGACATCATCCGCTTCATCTTTAGAAGGAAAGTTCAGCAATTTGGTTGAAGAAACCTGAAAACAAAAGTTTTAATTGTAACAGAACTAGAAAACAAAATTCAAGCATTTGTTTTAAAAAAACTATTATTTTCATGTTAGATTATTTTGCTCACTCAAAACAAGTAAAAAAGCTGTAGACATTCTGCTTCAACCGACCAAATGCTCATCACAAAATAATTCCAGATGCTTAAACCTCAATAACATGAGTATCCAGAATTTTGAGATATTTAGAACAATCCAGTATAATGCTAGCTGCCAATCATATGCAGCAATGACCATTAGAGACCCACTAAAAGCATGCAGATCAAGAAAACTAACAGATCCAGAAGCAAAAATTAATGTAGCAGTAAGCTAGGTAGCAAAGAACAACTATAAATTCATAACAAAAACAATAATATGGCTTTCGGGAGGCAGCACTCTACTCATGATCATTAGAGTTGGAACTGGGCCACTAGATATTTAGACCATATTGCATCATAGATGTTGCAGAAATAACTGCAAGCAGATGCAAGATTTCCATGGATCTAAAGCACGTGAACAGAGATCAAACACTAAATGTCAAACAAAAGACAGCAAGGAAAAACATAGGCTTATTAGTCTTCTTCAAAACCAATGAAATACAAGTAAAAAAGCACAAACCAGTCGGCAGATACAAGCTTAAGCTTAGTCTGATACAAACCTGCTGATTTTCTGAATTGACCATATGGGTCATAAATGCTAACCATCCATTTCAGGTCTCAGAAAATCAAATGAAAGACAGGCTATCAAAAACAAAATCTAGAAAAACATAGAGACAATTAATAAAGGAATGGGGAACATGGACCATATAGGGCTTGGCTATAAATATCATGGCCATTCTTTTTTCAGCTGTCATACTCACAGAAGCATGCAACTTCCACATACTCAAATAGATCTCCCCAGTGGTGTTAAAGGCTTCAAAAAGGACCCACACATTAACTATCATTTAGAGAAACCAACTACAAACAGGACAAACAAAAGTAAAGATGTACCAACTAACACAAAGACGCAAGACGCAGTAGAAATCCAAATCAATTTTACACCAAGTCAACCTCAAAACTTTGAATTGCATAGTGACATATAGTTAGCAAACTTTGGTATCTCAATTTCCACGCTATCTTTTTCTTATTAAACCTTGGCAATTAAAAGTTCGCATCAACTTTATACAAGAAAATGATCTTGGTTCGCTCTGACAGGAGATAGCAACCAACTATTGTCTGAGAACCAGTAGCCAAACCAAGGACAAGCTATCATCAAAGATGCTGAATACAATTAACTATACCCATTCAAGTTATTTTCTTGCACAGATTTTTGCTAACAGACCTGAGCTGGAACTACACTAGTTTAGAGCAAAACAAATTGGATTTTTGATTTGGTTCCCACCCAGAATCCATCGGCCCATCAACTTTTTTTCAGTTTGTTAATCCCTCGTGACTAGTCATGATCATCTATGACATTCGGGGCCATAAATTTAACCTCATGGCATGACAACACACCAAATGTCGCTGTCCTACACTAAATTATGATCACAATCGCGAGGCATCTTCAACCGCAAGATGATCAAGTACAATGGCCCATGACATACTTTTCTATATCAGTACCATTTCCTCCAAATCAAAAAAGTTCGCAACTTTTTAAAGCAAAATATGCAGCAAACACATGAGAAAGATTCATTGAATGCAATTACAGAAAACCAATTTAATCTCTAGGTCAACGGATCCAAAAACAAATAAATAAATGAAATCACATGCAAACACATGCAAATTGGAATCAATAAATAAATCCCAAAAAAAAAACTCAACCATCAGGATTTCATGGACAGGAAACTAGTACCCATCAAAATCCATTTCAAGAGATTATTGAGATCATCTTACTAAACTTCAAGATTCAACGCAAGGTCTTCTTCACTCTGAGTTCCGGGATCCATTAACTCGACTTACCGGAAAAGGAAGGTGCCAGAGCAAGACAGCTGGCTCACTTCCTGGAGTTACCACATTTGGAAAAACCGAGTTCCAGCCATTTACAGGTGATTTCACTCCCAACGCCAGAACGCCTCAGACCATTTTTCGCAAGAGAAAAATCAGGCAAAAAAGGAAAATCGATAATCGGAGATCGGAAACTCTGCTGTTGCATCTTTTCACGCCGAAATCAAATAAAGCGGGAACAAAGGAAGGAAAACGACTTCCAGACGGAAAAGAAAGAGGTTCACCGGAGGTGCGCTGGAGCGGCCGAGGAAGTGAGATCTTTCCTGAGCTCCTCACCCGCGCCAAGACGAGGGCACCACTGCCAGCCCCAACCTTCTGCTGCCGAAATGCTGGCTTTTTGCGATTATATAGAATCTATTGGCCAAATGACCAAATTGTCCATCTATAGGATTAGTGTATATTTAAGGAATAATAATATATTCCTATTTAATTCGAAGATTAGTTTGTAGCTTATCCAGGTTTCATCCCGGTCTTCTCACCTCGCGTAACCGGAACTTCGGCACGTGATAATGGATTTTTCGATTTACCCCCTGATTAAGTTAGAATTATATATATCATTTTTTAACAATGACATTTTAAAAAAAAATTATTTTTGAAAATGATAAAAACAGTGTAGATATTTTTATTTTCTAAAATCTTGATCAGTCCCTCATATTTTGTAAATTTTTTATCAATTATTAAAAAATCTTAAAATCTAAAATTATCTTCAGAAGCAACTAAATTTATTAATAATATGTGAATTTATACTATTTATAAGTATTTTATCTTATATATGAATATTTTTCCTTATATAGTATTTATATATGAAGTAAAGTGTTTATAAATAATAATAAACTCATATTTTTATTCAAAAAAATAATTATTTTTGAGGGTTGATTCTGAATCTCAAAAATTTTTAGGGATTGACAAAAAAAGTTGAAAATATAAAGGGTTGATTAAGAATTTGAAGAATTTTTTGATAATTTTTTCTAAAAATTATTAAGGCTTGAACATATAAATTTTCACATGTAAAATGTAAGTACAATTATTAAAAGGATGCTTGAGATATAATATTAAAAATAATTAGTGTGCGACTTAATTTTTTTATTTGATTCATACTTGACTATTCTGCTTAATTTCATCAAAATAAAAAGTACCTTTTATTTTATATAAAAAAATAATAAAATAAGCAAAAATTATTACTAAATAAAATTTTCTATCGCTATCTTTAGTTTAAATCTTTCTATGTTGGGAGGAGGCCATATTTAGTGTAATTATTAATAAAATATAAAATCATTTTATTATATATAAATAGTTGATTAAATGGAAAATATTAGTAAATTGTCTAGTTTGAATTTTCCTAGATCGATTTTTTGCTTCAACATGATAGATATAACGTAGCGTAAATAGTAGTAGATTTAAATTCCTTCGAAATTGTCTGAATATGCAAAATGAAAGCAACTGTCGGTTATTATCTTGATCGTAAGGGGTTTATATGTAAACATTCCCTTTATTAACTGGGCCAAAAGACTGTACGGTGGATCTGATTTTGCGAGAGCACTAGAGAAATATGCACCGTAAGATGAGACAGCTGGACATGTAGGCCGGCGGTAATCGAACCGCGCTTTTCCCCTTGGTTAAGTCAAAGTCCTGAAAGGGTATTTCCGGGAATTCAGAATGGCGCCTCGTGCGTCACGCCCCGGGTGCGTGGGGCCCGGCACGTTTGGGTGGCCGCGCAGCGTACAGAGCGAGCGCGCGATGTCAGTTCGAAATTTAAAATGCGGGTCACCTTTTTATAAAATTTTATTAGTTTGACAAAATTTAATTTAAAAAATAAAATTGGACAGGTTGCAGAGATTGAGATTGTACAGCGATGCTTATGGGCGCTGAGCGATTGCCACGTAAGCAGAGTGGGCTGAATTGGGTGGGGCCCTTGTGTGCATTTTTAAAATTTTTTGATACGTGAGCGGTCAAGCTGGACGGTGTGGACCATGCTGCTCGATGCTCTAATCCAATTCTGGTCCAGTCTAGATTTGGGGCGCGTTTGGATTGTGCTTGGTAACATAATTGATCACGAAGTCGTTTCCCACGCTATCCGTCAATACGTAGTCCAAATTCAACTGAAATTATTGGATCTAAAATTGATGATTTGGATACCATAGCGACTGAATCCGATTTCCTCTAATTTGCTTTCTTGGTCCGGTCGATTGTTGTTGAATTGCGTCGGTACATTTTGTAGGAATCAAACCGATTCACATCTACACGGTTTTGGAATTAATTCCATCGAATCACCTCTCTTATCGAGCAAGATTCACATCCACCAAGTTTATTCTTTTAATAACGAGTCAATCCTAATTAAATGTTATTGTATATTATATATATTATTTTTTAAGAAAAAATTAATTACTTTCTTCTGAATTTTGAAAAAAATATTTTTTTATTATCAATAAAAATTATTCTTCTCATAGTATAAATATATAAAAAATATTTAAATTTAAAATAGGGATAATTATATATAACCCATTGTAATTAGCTTTAATTATATATAACCCCAATAATTTTCGGAATTATTCACGCCCCCTCTTTCTCAAAATATTTAATTACATCCCCTGATTGTTATTTAATTAAAATTTTCTCAAAAAATTTCTATTTTACCATCGGTTATTTTTACAATTAAACTCCTAAAAAAATATTTTTTTTATTATTTAACACCCCAAAATTTGGTCTTTTGCAAATAACACTCCGAAATTATTCTGATTTACAAAAAATCCCCGAAATTTGGATTTTTTCAAATAACACCCCGAAATTATTTCGATTTACAAAAAAATTTTCAAAATTATTACAACGACGGTGAGGGTGGCGGCATGCTGGCTTCGGCCTCCGTCTCGTGTGTCAAGGCCTTGGCCGTCCGCGCCCACACGCCGGTGCGCCGGCCTCGACCTCCACTCTCTCCGCCGACCTCCGGCGTCGCCGCCCGCGCGCTGTCACCTTCGCCGCCGTCGTAATAATTTCGGGAACTTTTTTGTAAATCGAAATAATTTCGGGGTGTTATTTACAAAAACTGAATTTCAGGGTGTTAAATAATAAAAAATAAGTTTTTAAATGTTTAATTGTAAAAATAATCAAGGGTAAAATCAAAATTTTTTGAGAAAATTTTGATTAAATAACAATCAGGGGATGTAGGTAAATATTTTGAAAAAGAGAGGGGTGTGGGTAATTTCGGAAATTATGGGGGTTGTAGGAAATTAAAACTAATTACAGGAGTTATAGGTAATTATCCATTTAAAATATTTTTAAAAATACTATATTTTAATTTAAACTTTAATAGATAAAATAAATTATAATCGGTTTGAGAAAATTAAATTTTAAATTATTAGTTTTAAAATTGAAACTAAAATTAAACTAAGGTGAGTAAATTTTTATATTAATTTAATAGTTAATTATGATTAAATCAAATGAATGTAATTTAACTTTTCATATTAATTAATCCATAAAATTAAAAGAAAATAATTTTCAGATTTTAATAAAATTATAATATAATATATGTGATTCTTTAATAATAACAATAACAATAATAATAATAATAATAATAATAATAATAATAATAATAATAATAATAAAAAGTAGATAATTTTTTAAATTCGTCAACAACCCATTTTTCGCAAAAAAATTTGTATGTTATGAATTTTTTTTTCATACCTGAAATATTTATCATAGATAATCATGCACTCAACAACTCTAATTTATTTGCTAAATTATTGCTCTTATTTGGAAGACAACACGAAGGCGAAAAAAGGGCATAACAGTCATTTCACAATGCGAAAAAAAATAAAAAAAAAAAAGTTGCGTTCGCGGGCGCCTGCCAAGCTTGACGCGCATATTCGCGCAAGTCGCTCGGATTCCCGATCGGGCCGCGACGCTCTCCCACTCACGTCGCGCCACGTATCCTCCGCTGCTCGAACGGGATCAATTCGCGGAACCCCCGCTTTGCTGTATAAATCCCGCAAATCCGCCTTTCAAACCAGCCCGTCGAGGAATCGTCCGGCATCCCGGCTTCGCCACGGCCGCCTGCTCTTCAGGTGATCCTCTGGTTCCTTCTCTCTTGGTCTTTTTCTCTTTTTTCTTTTATTTGTTAGGGTTAGATCTGGATCTTTTTCTTGATGCGCTGTTTCAAGCTGTTTTGATTGAGATCAGTTTTCTTGTTGTTTGATTGGGGAATTGTTGAGTTATAGATTTGGTGGGACATTTGAGTGAATCTGGATGGGAGAAGAGTGAATATGGTGAATTGGATCTGGAAAGGGGCTTGCTTGTTGTTCTTTTTTTGAGGGGTTTGCTTGATTCGGCTTCGTAGGGAAGGAACTGAGGGTAATTGTGTGTGTGTGTGTGCGTGTGCGTGTGCGTGTAAGAGAAAAGATTTTAACGTTAGGAGTTTCTTTGTTATTGTTTTGTTTGTTGGAATTTGGATTTCGAGAGGAATATGGTGATTTGGATGCGGAATTTTGATTTGAATTGAATGGATTCTTGTGGGGTTGTGATGATTTAGTGTGTTTTTGATGGAAATTTGAATAAAGAAGAGAGTTTTGTTAAAATTGGTTGAATGGGAATCGATGGATGGGAGAAATGAGTGGAGCTTGTGGTATCTTAATTCTTAGATCTTGATATAAGTTAGTTGTTTAGAGAGGGAAAATTATAGGGATTTTTATGTTCAAAGGGACCTTATTTGGTGCTCTGAGGATAATTAATTATGCTATTCTGTTTGTTTAATTGTCTTTCCATATATAGAGATTTGATAGCTTTAGGGTTCAACTTCATCTTATCTGTTAATTGTTTCTTGTCACGTCATTAGATGGTTTTGGGATGGTTCAATGATTAGGACAGCAAATCAGTGGAAAAGTTGGTTGATTGTTTAACTTGCATGGTTGATTTTGTTTATAATCTTGCTACTTAATATAAGTGTTTGTAAAATCCTATCAATGTGCTTTATTGAGTGTTCCAATTCAAAACTGTGTTTAGGATTACATTTAGAAATCAAACTTATTAGCAAAGCCCTAATAGATTTATTATTGTGTGTTTAGCTGAGAATATAATGCAGTGGAAAATTAGTTCCATAACTCTCGTTACTGACAACACAAGGACCCCTGGCTTTTCTATACACATTCATTGTGTCTCCAAACCTCATAAGAAGATTGCCAGGATTATCACTCAACTTGACTCCTGCTTAAACATGTTTTCAGACGTGTTGTTTTTTCCTCTTTAGCTATTTGTATGGCATATCCCATAACATGTAATGGCTTCTCTAATTTGCCCATATTGATGACTTTGACAGCTCTGGACAATTTGTTCTTCATGAATTCAAGACGCTCTGTGACATCAGCTGTTTCCTGTACATCGGGAAACAAGGCCAACTCCTGGACTTTGTCTTGTTCACTCCGAGGATTCCTGGGGGTGCCTGTTGACTACGTGAATTTCCAGTTGTTCAAAGCCATTGTCCGCAGTCCTTCTTCTTCTATTCTTGTCTCAGAGATTTGTGGTGGGACCCTGCCGTAGCAAATTGTTTTGGCGTACACTTTTTGTTTGGCATCTGGTTAACTTTCTGAAAGATGGTTTCCTCCCAGATTTCCAGCCTCACTGGGACGAACATTCAGAAATCCTTCAACAACCAGCTACTTCTTCCGGTTGTCATTCCGGATAGCCTTCCATGCGAGAACATGGAGTTTGATTTTTCTGATGTTTTTGGTCCTGCACCGGTCTGGACCCCAAGGGAAGCAAATGCAGTGATATCTGAGAATTCTTTATCACCCTCCGGAATAACTGAAAAAGTTTTTGATGACCCTGTTGTTGTTTATAAACGATCGCATTCACTGGTTGGGCCTACGACTTGTGTCACCCAATCTTTGGAGCTCAGCAAGCTTACTTTGCATGAGACGGAGAGTTCATTGGATCTGATTGAGTTTGCCAGGGATAAGGCTGAAGTTGGACAAAAGGAGTTGTCCATCTATAACACTGAAGGGGATTTGATTGAGCCCCAGAATGGTGATCACGCCCCACAACTTGATGACTTTGAAGTCCTGAAGCTTGTTGGGCAAGGTGCATTTGGAAAGGTGTTTCAGGTGAAGATGAAAGGCACTGCAGAAATTTATGCAATGAAGGTAATGAGGAAGGATAAGATAATGGAGAAGAATCATGCTGAATACATGAAAGCTGAGAGGGACATATTGACAAAAATTGATCATCCATTTATTGTGCAACTCAGATACTCATTTCAGGTATATATTCCTTTTTTAACAATTCCCAAGTGAACCTTTTGTTCGGTTAGCTATGTTCTTTGTTTTTTTTTCTTCTTTGTGTGTACTTTTAGAAGAAGTTCAGCTTATTGAATTTGATGCATGGCATGCAGACAAAATACCGGTTGTACCTGGTGCTGGATTTTGTTAATGGAGGCCACCTGTTCTTTCAGCTTTATAATCAGGGATTATTCAGGTGATAATATTGTTGTTATTGATGATTTTGGTTATCTTTATGGCAGTCTCTCTAATAATGTTGCATAATATTTTCCTTTCAGAGAGGAACTGGCACGGGTCTATGCAGCTGAAATCATATCTGCTGTTTCTCACCTTCATGCAAATGGCATAATGCATAGGGACCTCAAACCCGAAAACATCCTTCTTGATGCTGATGGCCATGCAATGCTGACCGACTTTGGCCTGGCAAAAGAATTTGAAGAAAACACTAGATCAAATTCCATGTGTGGGACAATGGAATACATGGCGCCTGAAATTATTCTCGGCAAAGGCCATGACAAGGCTGCTGACTGGTGGAGTGTTGGAATTCTTCTCTTCGAAATGCTTACTGGGAAGGTTGGCTTTCTTCACTTCTGCCGAATGACCTCAAAATGCTTTTTTTCCTTTCAATAGTATTATTCAAAATTTGGATGATGTTGCTTGCAGCCCCCTTTTATTGGAGGCAACAAAGAAAAGGTTCAGCAGAAGATAGTGAAGGACAAGCTAAAACTCCCTGCATTTCTGACAAGTGAAGCACATTCCTTGCTGAAAGGGGTATATATTCTTTGTTAACCATCATCTCTTTTTTACTTTGATTTCAAAATTTACCTGAATTCTAATTTCTGACTCCTTTATTCTTATTTTCTCCTCAGTTACTGCAGAAAGAGTCGAGCAAGCGCCTTGGCAGTGGACCTGGTGGCAGCAATGAGATCAAGAACCACAAGTGGTTCAAGTCAATCAACTGGAGGAAACTAGAAGCAAGGCAAATTGAGCCGAGCTTCCGCCCCAATGTCGCTGGCAAGACCTGCATTGCCAACTTCGATGAGCGCTGGACCAAGATGCCAGTGCTGGATTCTCCGGTTCCAAGTCCGGTTGCTGCAGACAGCAATTTCATGGGCTTCACCTACGTGAGGCCTTCCCCTTTTCTCCAGAAGCCACCCGGTTCTCTCCGCTGATGGGGAATTTGAACCATTGAGGGTGTTGGCTTCTGCCTAATGAATTATGCAGTTGTTTGTTTTGGGTTTCTACCACATGGATGATGTATGATTCCTGGATTACTTTTTATTTATGTATTCTGGAAATTTAAATTTCCGCAAACTGGGCTTTCTCATGGTGATTTTGCCACTGTACATGTTTTTAGTTGAGATTTTTGTTGAACTTTGCTGATAGTTCATTATAGAGATTATCTGTTATACACAGAGAACCCCTAACATGGAAAGATTCAGAAAGAATTTTTGCTGTGTAATTTCTTTATTTTATGATGAGGAAAATGGTGCAAACAGGATTTTGCAAGCAATGTGTACTATTTTTTGTATTAAAACGAGTATTTTTTTTTATTAATAATAATAAAATAAGTAATTTTTTGAAATTTATCATAAAAAAATTTCTTTCCCGAAATTTATATAAAACCCACAAATTTCAATATTTGCAAAAAAGCCTCACATTTTATATGTATTTGTAAATTACACCTACACTTTCATTTATTTGTAATTACATTCCCTGTGCTGCAAGACCCTAGACCCTAATTAATAAAAAGGTCAATTGCATATAACTCCTTGAAAATTTACTAAATTACATATTTCTTTTCTGAACTTAAAAAATTATATATAACTTATTCAAATCTCACTAAATTATATATTTCTTCTTAAAATTTAAAAATTTGCATATAATTTTTCAAAATACATATTTCTCCTCCAAATTTAAAATTTTAAAATTTTTGTATTATTTGATATATTATAAAAATTTTATCTAGTATATATTTATCATTAGAATTAGGAATATTTAATATATATATATAGTTTAATGTCATTTGAATCGAAGTAAAAAAGATGAATATACTCCTAATTTCCTTACAAAAGATTTTAATAGTTGTCATTATTGTAAAAAACTTTTCTTATTTAGTTGGAAGGTTTATCTTATATTAAAATTTTAACCCAACATATAAAATTACTATTTGATTTCAGCTCATTTTAGTTTAATTTTGAATTAAATTAAAACCCAATATATAAAATAGTAATTTTGTTATAAACTGATATAAACTCGTTTCAATATGATCTTAAGTAAAATTAAAGTTCAATTTAGGCCATATTTAAGACTCAATATAAACCAAATCTAAAGCTAATTTTTACTTATGTTCTCTATTTTGTTAATCTATACTTTAGCAAAAGTAACTTTATTTTTTAAATTTAATATAAATGATATCAAACGATATATAGTTTTTCAATAGTATTGATTCTAATAATAAATTCATATTTGACAAAATTTTTACAATATATCCGGTAACCTAAACAAATGTAATTTTTTAATTTGGAGAAAAAAATATACAATTTAAAAAAATTATTAAGATTTATATATAATTTTTTAAGTTTTAAGAGAAAATATGTAATTTTTTAAATTTGGAAGATGAATATGTAATTTTAGTAAGATTTGAAAGGATTAGATGTAATTGCCCCTTAATAAAAAGAAAAATATTTTGATTTTTCATTCAGAAATAGAAAAATGCCGGAACATTGAGTTTGAAGAATTTGGATCCCTTTGAATCTAGCGGTTACACGCTGAATCCCGACCATTTACATATGAAGGCATGGGCAAAGCGAATTGACTACCCCATCGCTGTGCTTTTTTACCTCGTGGCTTGGTCAAGAATGTCATATCCAATTGGTATGCCTCTGCATTGCGACTCGACCGCCCAACGGATCCACTTCATAATAATCTCTCTATCGTTTCTCCAATAAAATTTTCATTTTATGTATCAACAACACGTACTAATATTGATTAATTAATCCATTAATCAATCAAAGTTCACCGTGAGAGAAACCCAAATCACCAACACTGCTCTTCCTACAGCCCCAGTGGCACCTCCAGGAGCACCTGGAGTTGAAGTTCTGAAGCCTCCACGACTGCAGCGACATCATCTTTGAAGTGCCCGGAGACTTCGCCAAAACCACTGCATACCCATCGTCCATGTACTCGGTTCCCTCCGGAAACAGCTGCCACAGGAGTGCACCTCCGCCGCTTCCTCCCTTCTTTGTTGAGTTCAGCAGTATCTCGTACACAGTGTCAATGAACTCGTTTCTGAATGTCTGGTTGAACTTGTCGTCCTTCAAGGAAATTCCGAACTCTGCAAACACCACCGGCATCCCGAGGACGGCCTCTGCGTCTTCGATATGGCTCTGAATCCAGGATTTCGCGAACTCAAGGTGTGCTTCAGTTATTGTGCTCGATAGCCTGCAAAACAAAGCACAAGTTCAATGTGATCTGCAATGGCTTTCTCACTATGTTTTAAGCTGGAAAGATGACTTGAGAGTTTATGTACTGACCATGCATCGGAATAGAGATGAACAGAAGCAAAGTCTATGCCAAAAGCTCGATGGTTTCTGATGAAGTCGGTTCCTACTTGGCCAGCGAAGCTGTTCGGGTTTGCTGGAAGCCTGTCGAGGGTTGATGGACCATAGAAACCTTCGAGGCCAATCTCGAGGAGATGACTAGGATCGATGGACTTTGCATGAAATGCCATTTCTTCTATCCATGCCTGAAATTTGAGTTCAAGTAATGAAACAAGAACATTGGAAGTTACGTAGAGGACAAACATGCCTGCAATTTGTTCCCCGGGGGATCGTTGAGGCATCGGGGTTCGTTCATCAATTCCCAAGCGAATATCGTCGGATCATCCTTGTAACTCATATTTGTGTATGTGTTAACTCTGTTGAGAATAGTCTAGAGACAAGTACAAGAGTGAACGATAACATGCTTTGAAAGTGATGTGAAAATTCAACAGCAAAGCGAAGAAGAGAGAAGTCTCTACTTTGACATGAGCTTTGTAGTAGCCTTTAACAGTCGAATCCGAGAAGAAATCATCATCGGAAGTAAGGTTCACACCAGCAGCTTTTCCCCATTTCACATATTGTGATTTTCCTCCATATGCTTCCCAATTGTTCGCCAACGAGAGTATGAGCCTAATCCTGTACTTTCTTGCTTCGCTCACCACAAAATCCAGCGCCTAAACAAAGAAGAAACCAAAACTACTTTTAGCCACATGAGATTGCTCATGTACTGCAAAAGATGAAACAAAAATAAGAAAGCTCCACTCAATCTGCAAGGTTTGAATATAAACTTGTGTAATTTACATTTAGTATAAAAATCAGCAAATCAGCATTGAATGACATCACACCAAATATTCTTTCACTGATGCATTCATGACACCAAACTTCTCAAAGATCCCTAATTTCACCATTATTCAGTAATTAATCTCCAAAATCAGATTTAAAAATATCCAAATGATCTACTGATCACCTGTCATTCCAAGAGGTCAACTGCGAACTATTTGTAGTATGACATATAACACTCTTCTATATCATGTCAATCACTGTAGCATACCTTGAAGACTTCTTCGTCGTAAACCGAAGGGGACTTCTGAAGAGCCCTCCATCCTCCATCATTGAAGGCCCAAGTTCGGCAAACAGTGAGCCCGACCGACGATGCTTGCTGAAACACATCACTGACCTTCCCTCTGGTGGATGGGTCCACGGCGAAGATCATGAGCCAGTACGTATTGAAGCCGTTCACGTAGAAAGGCCTGCCTCCGACCATGAACTGGTTCCCCTTCTTCTCCACCATCTCCCACTTCTCCTCCTCTATGTCATAATCCCTATCAAGAAACACAACCATGAACATATTAGAGTATACTAAGAAAACACGACAGACAGAAAAACAACTTCGTAGTTTCACCATGTTCGATACTCAGTGGAAGCAAGTGAGTTCTTCGCGCAATACAGAAGGATTATTGCCAGTGAAAAAATGGGATGAGAGGCCATGGGTTCTGGTCATGGTGCTAATGGCGGTGTTACGGATGTGTATAAATAGTGAGGAAAATGAAGTGTGATGATCTTGGCTTGGAAGCAAGAGAATGCTTGTAAGCTCTTCCTCTCTCTCTTGAAAGGCATGAAAGAGAGAAGTAAGAGAGCAGCGATTTGGCAGTGTGATATGAAATGGTGAAACAGCTATCAATGCTAGCAGAAGGTTGGAGAGCCTGAGATTTCTTCGGAGCAACTTCAAAAGTGTGATCAGAGAGATGTAGAGTACACAAATGATCAATTATTTATTGTATCGCGATTAATAAGATTAACAGAGAGAGTGCTAGTGAACAGAGGACAATTCGCTATATCTCGGTCACCTTAACAAGAACCATATGTGGACCAAATCGGATTTGATGACAAAGAAAAACGTCAGATCCAGATCTTGCTACCTCAACAAAAGTTGTGTTGCTATGACTTCCAATACTTGTTCCAAGCACGCAAAGCGCCATTTGTTTGCCATTGCAAGTTATGCTCAATGATGTGCACCTTTAACGAAGTTTAAAATCTCAGCCAAAACCAAAACAAAAGCCGAGAGGTTAAAGCTTGATGTTCAGCAAAAAGCTTAAAGTCGAGTGAAAACTGACAGTGTTGTGCTTTATGGCGCCATCCATTGTCAACATATATGTATCATTTTCCTTCACCAACCAACACTCATAGAGCACAGAAGGTTCACTATCTTTTTAAAATACCACATCAATTTGATTCAGATAACAAAGCTGTAATTAAGACTTTAAAAAATGTGGTCGAATTTGACATAACCATGATTTCAATATTAACATCAAAACTTAATAAAAAATCAGAAAGAAATGGATCGTGTGTGATTTTTGCCTGCTGCAGTAGCGGAAACACTTCGCCAGACGCTTGATGAGATCCACGCAAAGAGCCCTGGAAAACCAGGAACCAAGAGAGACTGTTGTGCAATTCCACACGTATATTTCATTAGGATTGAATACAGAAACTAAATGAGAGCAGAACAGAATTTACATGGAGAAGAAAGTTGATTCAGAGTCTTCTCAGCTGCTGCTGCTGCTAATTTTGTTCTAAATTCAGAAGAAGAAGGAGGAGGAGGACAAACATGTTCCGTGTCGGCTTTGGAGGAACGGAGACGTGCCAAGCAACTGTGCTTTGCATGCACTCTATTTTTATTCGGCATTATTTATATATAAAAATAGAAAAAAAAAAAAAAAAAGGGCATAAGAATTTGGTTCGATATGGCATTGGAATGGATAATGGTAAGGTGACGCTCAGCAGTTGATCTCGGTTCGAAATCACTATCAAAATGGAGATCAAAGTTAACGACTTATTTTTATAAATTTATTTTTTTAAAATTAAAATTACTTTTATAATAATTTAAATTTTAAAAAATATTTATTTTTTTATAATAATTTAAATGCCTTTAGTTCATCTCAAATAATAGCATGTGTTTTTGCTGGGCCGGCCCAGCTAGGCTCACCTTGCTGAGGCCCGTGGGTTTTAGAAAGTCTTTGGGGCCGAGTCAATCATGGGTCCCACAAAAAGCCCACTGCTTCGATTATGTACCGGAATGTCTCCGGTTCGGCCATGTGGGTCCCGGTCGCAAACAAGGTTGTTGCATTCCAGTCGCCCCCTGTGGGCCTGCAGCTTCCAATCAGAGAGCCAGGCACACACGGGCCGCGCACTTCTCCACAAACTTTGCAAACACACCCCTGGACAAATCCAATATTAGTGGCATAGGCGTTGTTTACAATACCAACACAATGGGGGGTCATTTACAAATTACCAACCTTTGTTTTTTTTTTTGGTAAAAAGTTCTTTGTTATCTAATTTCGTTTTTTTCTCGAGGGATATTATCTAATTTAACCGGTAACAGAATGCCGCCTACAGTTTGGGTTCATTAATTTGCTCGCGGGAGTAGAAGCCGACCAACCAAGTCAAAGACAGGCACGTGACCATGGTCACAAAACTGTGTCCGTTTTTCCAGTCCGCTCTCTCAACTCCCATTCTAGCCGCTAAAAAGGAGTTCATCCCGTCATAAAGCGAGCTCGTCTTCCTCGTTCCGCACCCGATCCCGCGCTTTCGCCGGAGCTCCTCCCCTCGCCGGCCGGAGTTTCCCTCCCCCAAGTTTCCCCCGGATCCATAAACAACCCATATCCATGGAGATCTTCGGCGTCTTCCTTGCCTCCGCGACTCTCCTCCTCTCCCTCCTCCCCTCTCCGGCGACTGCCCAGAATGCCACCGCTCCCTCTGATCCCGTCATCCTCCTCAATTGCGGCGCCTCCGCTGCAGATAGTGATACCTATGGCCGCACGTGGTACGGCGACGTCGGCTCCAAGTATGCCCCCTCCATGACATCTTCCTCCATCGCCACCCCCGCTTCCCAGGACTCCTCCGTCCCCCGAGTCCCCTTCCTCTCTGCCCGCATCTTCACCTCTCCCTTGACTTACTCCTTCCACCTCGTCCCTGGACGCAAGTTCGTCCGGCTCTACTTCTACCCCTCCAACTACACCACTTCCTCCCACTTCGCCGCGGACGCCCTTTTCTCCGTCACCGCCGGCGCCACCACCCTCCTCTCCAACTTCTCCGCCGCCCAGACTGCCGACGCTCTCTCCTACGCCTACCTCGTCCGGGAATTCTCCCTCAACGTCTCCTCCCCCGGCCTGAACCTCACCTTCGCACCCTCCACCAACCACTCCAACGCATTCGCCTTCATCAACGGCATCGAGATCGTCCCCTCTCCCGATCTATTCTCGGCCTCCGGACCTCCTCTTCTCATCTATGGCGAAACCCCGTTACAGTACCCGATCGAACCGGACTGGGCTCTGCAGACCGTGTACCGCCTCAACGTCGGCGGCCAGGCGGTCTCGCCGAATATGGATTCCAGCGACCTCTACCGTTCTTGGGACGATGACTCGCCCTTCATCTTTGGCGCTGCCATCGGCGTCACCTTTTCGGCCGACCCTAACGTCACCATCAGCTACTCCGATGCCGTGCCCAAGTACATCGCGCCGGAGCAGGTATACTTGACGGCGAGGTCGATGGGGCCGCAGTCGATCATCAATTTGAACTACAACCTCACGTGGGACCTCCCCGTCGACGGCGGCTTCTACTACCTCGTCCGCCTTCACTTCTGCGAGATCCAGTACCCGTTCACGAAGCTGAACCTGCGGGTCTTCGATATCTTCGTCAACAATCACACAGCGGAGGCCGGCAACGACGTGATCTCCAAGAGCCATGGGATCGGCAAGCCGGTCTATGAAGACTTCGTCACCGTCGTTCCGGGCGACGGGCAGGTCAACCTCTTGGTAGCGCTCCACCCCGACACGGTGACGAAGCCGGGATACTACGACGCCATCTTGAATGGCCTGGAGGTGTTTAAGCTGCAGAACAACGACGGCAGCCTCGCCGGCCCCAACCCGGTGCCGACCCTGGTGCCTGACGCGGTGCCCAGCAAGGTCTTCCCGCCATCGACGAGGCAAAACAGCAGCAAAGTTTGGGCAATCGCCGGCGGAGTGGTCGGCGGGGTCGTGGTCGTATTGCTTGGCCTGTTATTTCTGTGCTGCTGCCGGGGGAGGAAGACGGGAAAGGACGCCTGCACAAGCGACGAGCCTTCCGGTTGGCTGCCGTTGCCTCTGTACGGAAACTCCCACTCAGCTGGGTCGGCGAAGACCACCACAGGAAGCTATGCGCCGTCGCTGCCGTCGAATCTCTGCCGGCACTTCTCCTTCGCCGAAATCGATGTTGCCACCAACGGCTTCGACGAGGCTTTCCTTCTCGGCGTCGGCGGGTTCGGCAAGGTCTACAAGGGGGAAATCGACGGCGGCGCCGCCAAGGTGGCCATCAAGCGCGGCAACCCGCTGTCGGAGCAGGGCGTCCACGAGTTCGAGACGGAGATCGAGATGCTCTCCAAGCTCCGGCACCGGCACCTGGTCTCCCTCATCGGTTACTGCGAGGAGAACTGCGAGATGATCTTGGTGTACGACTACATGGCGCAGGGGACTCTGCGAGAGCACCTGTACAAGACGCAGAAGTCACCGCTACCGTGGAAGCAGCGACTGGAGATCTGCATCGGCGCCGCCCGTGGGCTGCACTACCTCCACACCGGCGCCAAGCACACCATCATCCACCGCGACGTTAAGACTACCAACATCCTCCTGGACGACAAATGGGTCGCCAAGGTCTCGGACTTCGGTCTCTCCAAGACGGGCCCGACGGTCGACAACACCGACAACACTCAAGTCAGCACCGTCGTCAAGGGCAGTTTCGGCTACCTCGACCCCGAGTACGTCCGTCGCCAGAAGCTCACCGACAAAAGCGACGTCTACTCGTTCGGCGTCGTCCTTTTCGAGGTCCTCTGCGCCCGGCCGGCGCTCAACCCGGCGCTCCCCAAGGAGCAAGTCAGCTTAGCTGAATGGGCACTGCATTGCCAGAAGAAGGGCATTCTGGATCAGATCATTGATCCTCACTTGAACGGCAAAATTGCGCCACAGTGCTTGAAGAAGTTCGGTGAGACGGCGGGGAAATGCGTGGCCGACCGGGGCATCGACCGGCCGTCCATGGGCGACGTGCTATGGAACCTGGAGTTCGCATTGCAGCTGCAGGAAAGCGCAGAAGAGAGCGGCGGGCTAATCCAGAAGATATCCAACGGCGAAGGCTCGCCGTTTGTAATTTTGGGGGAGAATGACCGGGATGGTCCCTCCATGGATTCTCACACGAGCAGCACGACGACGACGACGAGCATCGGAGGGCGGAGTATTGCGAGCGACGACTCCGAAAGGCTTACTCCCAGTTATGTGTTTTCGCAGATCAGGAACCCGAAAGGACGATGAATCGACGCTTGGCATTCACCTCTATGCCGACTGTTCATCTTCACCTTCCTTTCTTTTCTATACATCTTTATGCAATGTATCCGATGAGATGAGTTTGAATCATAATATTGCTGAAAATCGTAACATAATTAGGAATTCTACATGCGAGGACAGAGCAGTTGTAGCATTTGATCTGCCAATTTGAGATGCTTACGTTTCGAGCTACCTGAGAATTTTGCGAGATTGTTATGTTGTGCTTGTAAGAAATATTTTCAACTGTAACACAACGGTTTCTGTATCTGTTGAGGAATTTCAGTTTGTAAGAAATGACTTTTGATTTAGTTATTCCACGTAATTTGTGAAATCCAATATTGACATAGAAGTAGAAGGGAAGAGGAACAAATAAAAAAAAAATAATTTAAAAATGAAGAACAAGAAGGAAAATAATAGTGCGTGATTGGTATAAAAAGAATATATTTGCCAAGTGAATCATGTAAATGTTCGCGGTTATTGAAACGGTCATGGCCTCGTGTGAAGCTTTGTTCAATATGTTGTAATCTTGCGTGGAGAATGCTGCGAAGAAGAAAATGCCCAAACAAGAAAAATGTCATGGAAATAGAGTTGCAGATGGATTGGAATCCAATCGAGATGCAAAAGAAAATGGGCGCAACTCCGCGGCGTGCCGGGTTCAATTTGGACCAGGTCAAGGTGGCCCAAATTTCGACTATGTGGTCTGAGGATTAGCTGGAAATTTCCTTTGAAAACGATTGAATATCGGACAGCGGTCCACAATTAGATTAATATCAGAGTCAATTTTACATTAAACGCGTTTTTAGCGACATCTTGAAACTTTTTTTTTTTTTTATAAAAGTAATATCTATAACGATAATTATTTTTTGTATTTGACAGAATAAATGGATTCCTCGGTGGCTCGGAAGTCTGCGGAGACGGATGTGACATCGCTCGAGAGACTCCAAAAGCGTCTACTCCTCAAGTCCATGTCTTTCAGCTTTTGTTTTTCTCCTTCTTCGTGGGTCCTTTTTTTATTGGAAATTTAGGCCGTTCCACTTTGTCTCGTGGGCCACGTGGATGGATCAAAATGCGTAATTGACCTCGAGCATTTTCTTTTCTTTTTCAGAAATAAATGTTTAGACTTTTCAATTTAGGTAGACAAAAATCTCTGATGTTATCTCTAAATATCAAAACCCATGTTTTTCTTTTACAATTTGTAGAAAAAGTATAATTATAAATATCCAAATCTACAATCCAAATAAATAAATAGACCCTGAGACTCAACGGACTCACCCATTTATCTTCACCCACATCTGTCGTTGCCTTCCGATCACCAACATCAACAACATCAACCAGCTTATCCACACTGACATTGACTCGAAATTTCAAAAAACAAGCTAAAAAACAAGCTGGTTCCTCCATTGTTAACCAATATATTGTACATTTTAACATGATTTACCATCACAAAATCACATTATGGGAACAACAGGAAAAATTTACAAAGCTCAGTAAATCATGTGAGCAATTGAAGATTTTTCTGTTCCTTGAGTCAGCAGATTGATGAGCTCATTGAGGGCACTTAAATGAATCTGAAAACATGATTATCTTTTTCTCAAGCTCAGGCTTGTTGGCTCCAACAAGCTTATCTAGCTGTTGCCCATCTTTGAGAAAGAAAAAGGTCGGAGTTGCCCGTATATCCCATGACAAACTCAAATCCTGCAACATCCATCAAGAAATTCCTTTAAAATTATAATTCAAAGCAAGTATTAAGCATTTATGCTATGAATTTCATGAGGTTTTGGATTTTCAATCTGTCGTATCACATTAAGATATTCAAGAAACACACTAATTGCTTTATTTGCTTGTACATGGAAGTGCAATGTTCAACAACTTATATATATCTCTATGCAACAATATATATATATATAGCTCCATTTAAAACAAATAAAAATGTTTAAATGGAAACAGTGCAGCAGTAGTAAGTAACAGCCATGATAGAACATATAAATCACAGAAACAAGTGAGGAGCTAAAATAGTCAAGCTACAAGGCAAGTAATTACCATCAACTCATCAACATCTACTGTCAAGAAAACTAGTGAAGGATATTTCTGGGATAGCTCCACATAGAGAGGTGTAATCATCCTACATGGTCCACACCAACCTGCACTGAAGTTTGCCACAACCTATATGGATAGCAGAGGCAGAATCAGTTGCAAACCAAAAACACCAGAAACAGGAACATTTAAATTCAAACTCCAATACATTATGAAGCACAAAGAGATACATGATAATGATACTATTAACATGAATGAACTACACCTTATAAAGAACACCATACTTGTGCTACTATTTTCGACTGAAGAAACTAAGTTTGCTTTACTGAATGAAAACACAAAGCTAACTAATTTGAATTCTATAACTGCAAATGCCATAGAGGAATACCAAAAGGAATATACAGTTAGTGAGTCCCCTGTAGAAACTAAGGTGGAACTTCTTCAAAGAAGTTTGATGAAAAAAAATACTAATATCATCCATGAAGCCAGCCTACACCTTTTCATCCCAAAACAATAAATAAATAAACAAAACTGCAAGTCAAAAACAGCAGCGAATTTAGTCTGCTTGCATGTGTCTTTGAACAATGAATACACTTACTATCTTTTCTTCTTTGTTTGCTTCTGATATTCTCTCATCCCAGCTTTCTTTGCTGGTTATGACATGCACATTTCCTCCACCAAAATTTATCTTTTCTTCAGAGTCATCACCCTCATTGGGCTGAACAAACAAGTATATGATAATATACATTAAGATAAATATCAAACATGTGACTGAATAATGCAACTTTGTCAAACTTGAGTCAACAAGCCTATATTTTAACAAAAAAAATATAAATAAAAAACAGCCAGATAAATGAACTGAGTCAGTAAAATAGAAGAACTCAATATGACACAAGTCATGGATAAATAAATACAAGAAGCATGTTGCAATCTAAACCTGATGCAGCGGGAGAAGGGGGGCACGAGGAGTAGGAGGAAGAGCACTGTCTTCTCTTGATACAGCGGTAGAAAGCACGAGAGATAGGGAGAAGATCACCGTTTTCTTGTCACGATAGATCCTTGAATCCACAAGGAAGATAGGAAGGGAATAAACCCAAAATAGGAGACTATTATTGATAGAAAAGTTTTTTTCTGTTGTTACAACCTTAGGCTATATATATAACCCTTTAATAAACTTAGAGTCCTACTTGGTGTAGACTAAAAATAGAACTTAGACTTTACTAAGAATTATACTTAACATATCTTAAATAAAGATATATAAATCCTATTCCTTATTGGGCTAGGACAGCTATTGACTCGGACTGATAAATAAATCCTAATTTTAATCAATACAAAGTCCGAATTATCCAAAATAGTAAATAAGAGACTTGTAGGAGTCGATCTCAGCTTTTCAACGGATAGTTATTTTCTGAATTTGAATTAATATCTTAAGAGATATGGCCTTCGGACTATAGCTGCGCGAATCTTGACGGATCCTAATTGGAATTGAAATTCAACTTGGACTGGATCTCTAATTTGACTGTAAAAAGGATGTAGTTGTCCTATATCAAATCCCTCCACTTGTAAAAGACTTGTCCTCAAGTCAAAGATTGAAGTCTTCATTGTTGTAATTGTGCTCCTCTCGAACTCTTTCCAGTACAAAACTTGATGATGAAGACCAACTAGACTTTGCCGAGACATGTTAATTGTTTGATCCTTATTCTTCCAATAACTCAACCTGTTTGCCTCTACTATTAGTCAGTCCTTGCATTTTTGCTCAACTCCTAAAATAGTCTTTATGACCAATAGACTTTTATGTTCAATTCTGCACCTCGAGTAATCATAATAAATTTTTGGGTTTGATGAATAACAACTCAAATTAGGTATTATTTTATTATCCTTAAGTGGTGTAAAATTTTGTGGCATTTTCACATCTTCAGTAGTAAATTTTGGATAGGATAATTGGTCCTTTTTAAAGATAATATTGTGATTTGCATCACTAGTAACTTTACAGCTTTGATTGAAATTCTCAATATGTGCTGATGACTTCTCTTGTAAACTGAAAATTTCTTGAGAACTATCAGTAGGCAAGTACAAATCTTCATTTAGACTTACTTCATCCATAGGAAAGGTATTTAGAATTACTTTTCCACTATCATCTTTTTCTTTGACATTCATCATTATAAAGAAACAAAGTGTATAAGAAGAGATTGTAGTAGGATTCATGACAAGACTAACATCTAAATGGTTTATCTTGAAATTTGTGATTTTCTTTTGAAATTTTGGAAAAATTAGATTCAATTTTTACCCTTTCTTGAATCTCAGACTTCAATTTAGTGCGTACCTCCTCATAATGAATAAAGTAGTTCTCTTGTAGGAATTTTCTTTCTAAAAGATATCGCATCTCTAACCATGTTTAGAGTTTTTGATGACCTTCTTTTACACGTTGTTGTTGAAATTACTCCCACCATGATGAATCTTGTCCTTTGAGTTTTAATTCAACAATCTTAATTTTCATTATCTCAGGAACCTTTAGACGCCTAAAGAAGCCTTCAAGTTATTCTGTCCAATCGAGAAAATTTTCATATCAATGAAAATCAGAAAGCTAATTTGAAGAAGTTATCTCATATGATAATCTCCAATACATCGGACCGCGAGCCTTTTCGACGATCAATTGATGAACTTGGTTCTTCCTTTCAATCTGTTTCAAAGCTTCATACTTCCTAGTGATAGAAGAAAGAAAATTTTATTTGATCAAATCTGGAATTTGATAATCTCCTAAATCACCGTCTATGAAGTTGTCGCCACCAACTACAATCAATGGAGTTGAGCTCAGGAACAACGTCGCTCTAATACCACTTGATGCAGCGGGAGAAGGGGGGCACGAGGGGTAGGAGGAGAGCACCGTCTTCTCTTGATGCAGCGATAGAAAGCACGAGAGATAGAAAGAAGATCACCGTCTTCTTGCCACGATAGATCCTTGAATCTACAAGGAAGATGGGAAAGAAATAAACTCAAAATAAGAGACTATTATTAATAGAAAAGTTTTTTTCTTTTATTACAACTTTGGGCTGTATATATAGCCCTCCAATAAACTTAGAGTCCTACTTAGTGTAGACTAAAAATAGGACTTAAACTCCACTAAGAATTATATTTAACATATCTTAAATAAAGATATATAAATCCTATTCCTTATTGGGGTAGAATAGTTATTGACTCGGACTGATAAATAAATCCTAATTTTGATCAATACAAAGTCCGAATTATCCAAAATAGTAAATAAGAGACTTGTAAGAGTCGATCTCAGCTTTCCAACGGATAGTTATTTGCTGGATTTGAATCAATATCTTAAGAGATATGGCCTTCGGACTATAGTTGTGCTAATCTTGACGGATCCTAATTGAAGTTGGAATTCAATTTGGACTGAATCTCTAATTTTATTGTAAAAAGGATGTAGTTGTCCTACATCAAAACCTAAACTCAAACATGTAACAAGAGATTTTTTATGAATTTCAACTAAAGCCAAACACCCCTGCCACCAACCCCTTCTATGACAGTGTCATGATTGAAAAGTTCATCAACTTGTGATTGGAGACTTAAGTTCACTGAAAGCTATGGCCCATCAGAGAATATAGACAAGGGATGTGAAAGCTAACCAAGGTAACGAGAGCTAACCCACACTTGAGGTCAGCTTAAAGTTAACTAGCCAGCTTTGTCGAGGGTAGCTAAATTGATCTTCGTTCACTTTGTTTTGAACCAAATGCAAGTTAGTTTAAGATCAGCTAGCTCGTGAAGCAAACTGAGTCTATTATTTTCCTAATGATGGAATTTACACTCACGACCTTATGCAAATCATTGACATTCAAAAACCTAGCCTGTGGGTAATGGTTACAAACATCTATTTAAAATATAATACCATGTAAGGAAAAAGATTATACCAAATTCATTCACATTGAACACAAAAAGCTAGTGCCAAAGTTGAAATCAACATCAATATCTTTCTGTAGTTTCGTTTAAATACCAAAAATGTAAATAATGAAGCATTCAAAGCCAGTCATTACTTCTACTCAATGTATTGTATGGTACAATTCAAACCAGATTTGACTTTCTTGTCACATTCTTATTATTCCTTACACATAATTTTTGTCCCCTTATTACATTACTTATGTTCAAACTTTGAGTTTTTTTCCCACATATTTACAGATCAAGAAGAAAGCCCGCGTTGTACCTCTTAATCTAGCTTGAGATAATTCTTCACACTTGTATTATTCACACAAAAACTGTGTTTCTGTCACTTCTGCAAATAAATGTACAGGACAATATGCACTACTTGTATATGCTAAATAAAACACTGCAAAATGATGATAAATGTTATGATCTGCTATGAAGGACTTACTTCACAAAAGGTCTGAAAAATAAGATTTAACAACAGTCCCATCAATTGAAATGGGATAGAAACGAGGGTCTGATGCGGAAATAATAAGCATCATAATGTGCTTTAATATTTTCAGGTTAAAGATACTAACCCTTGTGAGGCAGTTCCCCATATCCAGTCACAGAATAATCACTTGCTTTCTGAACACATTAATCAAAGAAAGCAACCATCAGAAAACAAAAATAGTCTAGTGAAAACTCACATAACTACAGGAAACCAAAAATGCAATCCCAGCTATTACACAGACTAAAACTATGTAAGTAGCACAGTAGACAATTTTTTTATCACCAAAGAGAATATCTATAGTAAATATTTAATAGAATAAATTGGATAGGTATTCTAGGAAGGAAAGGGAGCATTGTCCATTCATCATATTCAACTTTAATTGGAGAATCAACTGCCTGTTTTAAGGTACAGATACCTCCTACAATGTAAGCATGTAACAATATCAGGCCATGATGTGCAATAATTTAAAATCAACAAATTCAACGCATAGCCAAATGAAAAAATCATCATGAAATTTGTTTCTTTAATAAGGCAAGTCTCAGCAAAAGTAAGCACATAATATAAAATTAAGTAATTGGGGAAGATGAGCCACATCAGCTTGGGATACACAAATTCAAAATCATGATAATGCAAAGATGTAGATTGATGAAATTATGCCATGCAAAAATGGAAGATTTGGTTATCTTGGCTCAAGTGGGATAAGGAAGTTTATTATCTAGGATTAGAATGCACTCATAACCAAGAATCTACTCTCAATTAGTTCAAATATAAATGCACATTAATTTTATCCTAGGAAACTAGATGTTTCATTAAGCAACACAATTTTCTAACTATATCAATAATGAATAGGAATATTGGTTATATATATATATAATCATAGATTATTGAGCCCCAGGTCTCCATGTATGGATGGAAACCCGGGATTGTCGGTTTTCCCAGTGTTGTTGTCATGGACACAGGTGTGTAGTGAAAATTAAAGATTACTCAAAAGACAAAGATGTGCCTGCTTCATTGCAACCAAGGTTTGTTGTATAAGAACTCTAAGCTCAAAAGAAAGAGCTTGCAAGAAACTCCTAGTGACAGTAACTACAACAATATTAGTTGGTTTGCAGCCATGACAAGAGGATGACTTCAAACTGTCACATATCATGGAGAATCAAGACAGCTACATGTTTCTCCCATAATTCTCAGTCACATCCCTATCCCGTAAAACTTCCAAGAGTTTCAAGACTAGTTTTTCAACCAAAAAAAAAAAAAAAAAAAAAAAAACTAGTGGTCATCCATAAATCTACTACAATCGAACCAAAAATAATCAGAGAAAAAATAATTATAGCTGAAGGTACCCAGAATTTCCCGCATTACACAAAGCCTTTCCACAGATCTCAAGAAAAAAAAAGCGATTTCAATGCGATTTTAAGCAGGCATTTTCATGCAAGAATTCCGCGAAAAAAAAGATGGATTTACGAGATCGCCGGCTTAGAATTTCACCAAGATCTCTGCTCTCCTTCCGATACGACCAGAATTGACCCACCAAGGGTGAATTGAGAGAAAACTGACCTGAATTTGGCAAAACAAGGGGGTTTTTGAGCGGCGGAGCCCTAGAATTCAAAGCGAGTGCGAAACCGCGGAGGCGCAGGAAGAAGACGATGTGGCCAAATCAGAGCAGAGGCCGGCGTCAGGTAGTTTTCATATGGGTGACGTCTTCCATCGGCTGGCCCTACCAAGGGCGATAACGTGCTATTAGAAAATGACGGAAATACCCCTTCCTAGAAGGTTAAGGTCCCTAAATGCAAAGGGCATTTTTGGAAGTTGGAAAATTGGTGTTTCTCCGCTTGAGCCGCATGCCGCCATGTCAGATTCGGCCGTCTATGATCCTGGCTGCAGCGACATTTCAACAATAAAATACTTCTTTCTACATTCGGGATCTGACGGGCGCTTGCAATTTTTGAGCTCACGAGTGAAATAAAGGCTGAAGCTTCCTCAACCATCACCTTGCATATCAAGCAAATACTGTTCATCAACAATGGAATCGTGCTCAGTTCTCATCTGATTCAACAGAACATCCAACATCAAATATATCTGATCCAATCCACGGTGCAACTTATCATGAGCAATGAATCTATGAAGAGTACCATCCACCTCCACCGCGCTATACCCTGCAGCTTTCCTAACACCTCTCTTCTCCATGACCTCCCTCATCGTCTTCGCGTCATCCCATCGCCTTGCAACTGCGTAAATGCTGGACAGGCCTATGTATCTTCCGTCGTGTTCAGGGTCCAATTCGATCAACATCCTCCCCACTGCCTCTCCAAGCCGCACCAGTCCATGTGTTCGACATGCGGTGAGAAGAGCTCCTAGGACGGAAGCGGTTGGCACCATTGGCATTGTTCTGACCAACTCGTAGGCCTCCTGAACATGACCCGACCGCCCAAGGACATCGACCATGCAAGCATAATGCTCAACTTGTGGGGACAAACCTCGTGCTTTTAGCGACTCAAAGAAGCCCCATGCTTCCTCTACTAGACCTCCATGCGCGCACGCACTCAACAAGCATAGGAATGTGATTTCATCCGGCAGCACACCTACCGCGCGCATTTGGTTGAACAACGTGAGCGACTCCTGGCAGAGCCCATGCATAGCAAGCCCCCCTATCATCGTGTTCCATATTAAAACGTCAGTCTTTGCTGCTGGAACTGCACGGAACTCCTCCAAAGCCTTGGCTATCGATCCGCATTTGCTGTACATATCCACCAGCGAAGTCGACAGCTGAAGACTAAGGCGCAAGCCATTGTCCTTCAAGTACTGGTGCATCCTCCTCCCCTCGTCAAGAGCTCCCAGGTGCGCACAAGCACACAACGTGCTCACCATCGTCACCGCATTTGCCTTTAGTCCATGGCCAATCATCTGGTCGAACAGCACCAGCGCTTCCCTGTATTCCCTACCCCTGACATACCCATCAATCATCGCACTCCACGACACCACATCTCGCTCGGGCATTTCATCGAACAATTCCCGGGCAGCAATCAGGTCCCAGCACTTCGCGTAGCCATCCACCATAGCATTCCAGGACACCAAATTCCTCCCGTGCATGTTATCAAACACGTTACGTGCGGCCACCGCGTCAAAGCACGAAGCATACATGTGAATCAAAGAGTTCCCGACGAAGAGATCGAAATCGAAGCCGGTCTTGACGGAGGCGCAGTGCATGGAGGAAGAGAGCGGGAGGTCGGAGAGGCGCCCGCAGGACTTGGCGAGGAAGGGGAAGGTGAGGTGGTCAGGCGAGAGGCCGGCGCGGAGCATGCGGAGGAAGAGCGCAAGGGCCCGGGCGGGGGTTTTGGAGATGGAGAAGCCCCGGATGATGATGTTGAAAACGAAGGTGTTGGGGCTGGGTAAGGTGGTGAAGAGCTTGAGGGAGTAGGCGATGTCACCGGAGGCAGATACCGCGGAGAAGAGGAGGAGCTTAGAAGCGAGGTAGTTGTCGCCGGCGAGGCCGGAGGTGGTAATTTGGGAATGGATTTGGTGGAGTTGCTTCATGGATTTGCAGCGGCTGAGGAGAGCGGTGAACGAGGAAGTTGACATCCTTGTTGCTCTTCATTTTTTAACTTGGAACTCGAAAGCAAAAGATCGTTTGAGCATGGGGGAGATTATGGGGTTCTGAGGATCAAAGAGCATTCGACTCGCAAAAGCTTTGGCTTAATTTTTAGAGGGAATCGCGTATAACTCATTAAAATTTTATTAAATTGTATTAAAAATTATATATAATTTTTTTAAATTTTTTAAAATACATATTTCTTTTCAAAACTTAAAATTTAAAATTTTTTGTATTATTAAATATATTATAAAAAATTTATTATGTATATATTTATTACTAGAATTAAAAAATATTTAAATAATATACATCATTTAACATCATTTGACAGAAATAAAAAAACAAAAATACTCTTGACTTAATTAAATTTTTTTTCATAATTATATTATTATTATAAAAAACTCTCTCTTTTTCAATTACAAATTTTATTTTATATTAAATTTCAACATAAGATATACAATTATTATTTTGTCCTTGATTTGGTTTAAATCTTTTTCGGTTCGATCTCGAATTAAATTTAAACATGAGAAGTAAAATAATAATTTTATCATAATTTGATTTAAACTCGTTTCGTCTCTCCCTTAATTAAAAGAAAAGCTTAATTTAGGTCATATTTGAGATCCAATATAAACTAAATCTTGAGTTGATTCTTACTCATGTTCTTCATTATATTAATCTACATCCGATCAAAAGTTTTTTTTTTCTTTTGGCCTAAACAATATCAAACGATAAATATTTTCTAAATATTATTGATTCTAATGATATATTTATATCTGAAAAATTTTTCAATATATCCATTTGTAATCCAAAAAAATAATTTTTTAAGTTTTGAGGATAAATATACAATTTGAAAAAAAATTCAAGAAGTTATATGTAATTTTTTAAATTTTAAGAAAAAATATATAATTTACCAAGATTTTAAGGAGTTATAATATAATTTTTTTATAATTGAAGGAGAAATATATAATTTATTAAGATTTTAAGAAGTTATATGCAATTGACCCTAATTTTTATGATGATTTATATGTACCTCCTTGTAAATTTGTGAAATTACATACAATTTTTTAAAAGTTTAAAAATTATATATGATTCTTTGATTTTTTAATATTATTATAAATAAGTTTTTGGCCATCTATCTTGATATTAAACTATGATTAATCTTTAACCAATTAAGTTTGGATGATTAAATTTTTTTCTCTCTTTTTTACTCCCTTCTCTCCCTCTCCTTTCACACCTCCTTCAATTTTTACAAATATTTCGTTAAACATCAAAAGAACATATTACATCAAACCTTAATATACCTAGACATGCAAGGAAAAAGTGACGATGTGGAATTTTTTTTGAAACCGTATTAAATTATGAGATCATGAATGACAGAGGAGATGCTGGTAGAGAAAGGGTTGAAGCGAGAGGTAGCACAGAGGAGGAAAAAGAAGGCAAAGCAGTCAAAGAAGAAGTTAGATCAAAAGAACAAGGTCAAGGTTGGAGAAATGAAAGCCAATCATAGTTGTGAAAGCCAAAGGGTGAGACACGAGGATGAAAAGAAAATAAGGTAAGCGAGGTAACACATAAAGCAACAAGATGGACAATAAAGAACTAAGTCATGAAATGGAAAAGTTTGATGTTGTCGACATCAAAAAAAATAAATGGAGAATTTCTACTTTCTATATGCTAATTTTAGACAATCAAATTTAAAACAAGCTTCTAAGATCGTTAAAAAAAATGTTTTTAACGAAAAAATGTAACTAAAAAAGGCATATGCAACATAACCTATAATCCAAAAAATTATATGTAATTTTAAAATTTTCAAAAATTGATATATAATTTTACAAGTTTAGAATAAGTTATATACAAATCACCCTAATGTTTATTGACTAATTAATTTGGGTTAAATTAAACCAAGAAAGACGTTTAGACAATCCACGTAGACATTTTGTGAACGTTCATCCTCCAATATTCCTTCTAGCTATCTTATGTATATTTAGTAGTTTTAAGATTTAATGAAATCAATATAAGCAAAGGAATCATATAACCCCTTAATAACCCGAGATTGCTCAAATGTACAAGCCTGGTAGAGCCAGGTACAAGTCCACGCAAAGATAGGATCTTCACCCCCATAGCATATTTCTGGGTCCAGCAGCAAGTGGTGGACTTGCACCTGGCTCTACCAGTCTTGTACATTTGAGCAATCTCGGGAACAAGAGGGTCATCTGGATTTGGATCTGTCAGCAGAGAGCAGATAGAGAGCAAAACCTGTCATGGAAAAAGATATTCATCAATTGCAACATTACAGTTTCTATCTGCAGGAGAAAGTGCAGCAAAACATTTCACACTTCCAAATTGTTAATCATAGAGGAGATAAATGCAAATCTGTGTTAGAGCTTCCCAACTCTTTCCATTACAAGACAGCAAATTGGACCAATCAATTGTTCCTTTGCTAGACAACATGCAGCAAGGGAGTGCTGGAGAATTTTTTTCAAGTATTGGAAAATCAAACAAATAAACATGTGTACCCATATTACAAGGGAACTGGTTTCCACAGCATAAAGTTCACATTCTAACCCTAAACCCAACAGAAACTTAGGAATACAATACATAAGGTTCTCTGGATTCAATAAATGTCAACACTTTTTTGTTTCCTCAATAAAATTTGAAGAAATAACTACAGAAGTATCTCGTTTGAAAGGATGATAGCCTAAATTAATACATATATACACACACCAAGCATCATTAACTCAAATGCATAGTTCATACCTTAGATATGGTCAAGGCAGAGCTCCATTGCTCTTTCAGTATATCAAGGCCAATGCTCCCATTGCTATTGGTATTCAGATGAGACACTTTGGTCTTGAAGGCAACCTAAAATACAACAGAGACCTGGATCATGTCAGTTCCTCTAAATAAGCATAAGAATAGAAACCAAGAAAGAGGCATTACACGTGTAGTAGCAGGAGACATCATAAACAAAACAAAGATAAGTGAGAATCATGTTTGCCTGACATAAGAATCAAAGGTTGCCATATGGTTTCATGGATTCACATGCACAAAAGCAATGTGACAAATAATTTTGGTAAAATAAACCGCATACTCATATCTTGAGGTTCTGTTTGTTTGTGAAAATTGTAGCTGAAGCAATTACTGGCATTTGAAATCAGAATTCTGAAAACATCAAGGTAATAAAGAAAAACTACCCACATGACTCGAAATCCAAAGGTGAGCACTTCTCTAGATAGCACTTTCTGAATGAATGTCGACAGATGGTTAACAAAAATAACAGAACAAACTTCAAGCATCTGAACAACTAGTTAGATTTGCAAGTTTGCACTATAAACTATCTAGTCAAAAAAAACCGGGCTTATTCTCCAATTTTACCCAACCAAACTAGAAAAATAGAAAGAGGTGTTTGGCTACTATGTTTTGAGCAATAAACAAAAAAAATTATGCAGCAACAGATATAGCAAACATCTAATTTTAGATATCATTGTTTGAGACATAAAGCAGAATTTTTGCATTCTTTTTTAAAATTAGATGAGTTAACAGAGTTCCACATATTTGTGTAAGTCTGCTCAGAGTAAGTACTTTAGTGGTTTCATCATTACCAATCAAGTTAAAAGCTATTGAACCTCGTAGCAGTGAAATGATTGAATCATATGCAACGACCACAATATTGCACAGTCCACTCATGCAACAAAATGCAACATACATGGGTGGTAAGTGTGTAATTAGTAACAAGCTTTCACTGGGAGTAAGTGCATGCGAGTTGTAAAGTTCCTCCAGCTGCCAAATGTTTGGAACCCAAAAATACTAGTAATGGAAGCTTCCTTGCTTGGTCAAAATTCACTCATGAATCCAAATATAGCATACCTTTGGGGGACTTGAAAGGGCAATCTGGTGGAAAATGAATATTGACTAAAAATACTCCTCCAGAAAATGGACTATCAGGTGGTCCCATGATTGTCGCTTGCCAATGGAACATTTCCTCACCAACAGGACCTGCCAACAATAAGACAATAAGATGCATCATATAATAAGGAATGAATAAAGAACTTGCAAAAGTTAAGACATGGTAATATATCAAGAAATTCTTGTGGGTGAACTGATAGTTCACAATAATCCATCAAATATAATCAGTGTGGGGTATACATTATCTCAAGGGTCCTCTTTAGTGTAGCTCTAAAATGAACTCCACTGGTTTTTTCCTTATTTTTCCCCGACTCAAATTCATGTCTTAATTTTAACCCAAGTTACTTGATCATATGAGCGTCCAAACTGAAGAGCATCATGCCTTCATAGGGTGAATCTTTGTAAGATAGTTCCACGCGACGTTGGAAACCAAACAAATAATTCCTAAAAAAGATGCAGAAGCCATTACACTTTAATCAACGTTACTCGAGACAGAATCTGTCTACCTGCGCTGCAGGATGTGGGCGGATCCTTCTGCAGGTCCTTCAATTCCTTCAAAATTCTCTTCGACGCCATCTAAATACTTTAATATCCTGCATAAATCCAAGCGTTTTAAATTACCCAAATCCAGATAGCCAGACAGAATCAGATCACACTCTTCAGACTCAATTTGAGCATCTGAAACACTCATCATCAAAGGAAACAAGCAATCCTTCTACTTCCAATATAAAAAGCTATATTTATTCGATTAAAAACAGAAAAAAAAATTGAGATCGAATAAAGACTAAGAAACAACCTAAACCTTACTTTTAATCGCATCTGATCCAAACAAAAAAGTTCGGAACAAAATCGACGAATACTGTCATCAACGAAAGAATCTAATCTATGGCTCTTGCTTAAAAACAAATTCCTAGGGAAAACAAATCTAGGGTTTTCAAGTCCGTTAGCCGCCTGCATGATCTCGATCGAGTCAGAAAGAGAAGAAACACTAGATCGGAACATACTCGGAAGATTAGGGATAGGATATTTGCCGGCAACAAACGGCAGCGGAGAGCGGGAGTGGAGAGGGATCGGCCACCGACGGCGACGGCGGAGAAGCCAGGGGCTTGTCTTGTGTGCAGAACGGGAAGCCTTATTAGTCTCCGCCAACAAGATGACAACTCAGCGGCTTATAGCTGACGTGGCATGTTAAATTCGAAAGGCAAGTGGAGCCCACCTACAGTAACTCCAAATATTACATAATAATACCAAAAACATTTGCAAATTTACATAAAACTCCTCTCTTTGGGAAAAAAGGATTTCATCCCACCCCTTGCATTTTATTAATATTTGTTTCCATACTAGACACGAGCACATACCCTCAGATCCCATGATGCTATTTCAAAGGAAAAACATGTTCTAGCTACAATTCAAGTCTTCACTGAGATATTTTACAAAAAAAATTTGAATATGAAAAAAAAATTGTTGAAAATGCAAATCAAAATATGCAGAAAAGCCCAAATCGTGTTTTTCCAAGCTATGCAGAAAGCCGTAAAATGCATTGTTACTGGAATGGATACAATTATCAGTTACAGGAACCTTCCCTGAAATTAACCTGGAAAATAAATTTCAACAGCAACTCATGCATTGAATCAAAAGGTTCAAGATTTGACACAAAAGAAAGAAATCATGATGATTTACAAATCTTGGATCCACATGATATGAACATGCAACAAATGAAAGAAGAAATCATTGTCAATCAAACAATGTAACAGCAATTCCAGAAATCAGCTACAATGGACCTCAAGCAACAATCAATTGCAAACAAGTTGAGGTCTTGAGGACTCTCCCTTCTGAGCAGGCCTCAGGACCAACTGATCTTCCTGTCACTCTGGCACAAGATATTATTTGGTGAGGTTGCCTATCAAATCATTCACGGCGTTTGTGCATTGGAGTCCTTGGATTTCTCCTCAGATGATGGCCGGGGTTCTGTGTCCGACTGCCTGACCTCCTCGATCATCCTGACCACTTCCTCAATCTTCGGTCGCTGGTCTGGAGACTTGGCAACACATGCCATTGCTATCTGTAGCATCTGAACCATCTCCTCCTCAATGTTCTGATACTTCATTAGCTCCACATCAAAGACTTCAGCAGTCCACTCTTCCCGCACAACAGATTGAACCCACCTCGGCAGGTCAACAACATCATCGCGGCCCGGAGACTGGATAGGAGCCTTCCCGGTGAGCATTTCAAGCAGTAGCACTCCAAAGCTATAGACATCAGATTTTTGAGTGTACTTCCGCGTCTCAATGGCTTCAGGCGCACGGTAACCCACAATAACATGGGAGGGTGTTGCGGGGTTGTTCATGAGGGGGGCAAGGCCAAAATCGGAGACAAAAGCATCAAGGTCTTGGGTGACGAGGACATTGGATGCTTTGATGTTACCATGAACAAATCTTCCGCCACCTTCAGAGTGAATGTGGGCAACACCGTGAGCTGCTCCCAGTGCAACCTTTACTCTGGTAGTCCAGTCCAATGGAGTTCTTCCAGCAGCTCTATTTCCTGCATATCATATACAAATGTCAACAAAAGTAAGAAGCTGTTCAGGTCTCCCATTGAATTATTAGATATAGAAAAGTATGGAAATGAAAAAAGAATTATTCAACTTCATATACAAGAAACCAAAAACTTTATGCATTGCAGATCATAATACATTATATCATGTAGCTAAAAATTTGATAGAACCTAAAACTGTTAGCACAGAATGAAAACAATGGTACATCTTGCTTCTGTTAATGACATCTGATAGTAGAAGTCAACTAAACAAAGCTTAGTCTGAATACACAATAACTGGGTTAACTCAAGCTCAAATAATTCAGAATTTTCTTGTCAGTAAAAGCATCAATATTGCAAAGATCACAAATAGGAAAATTTCAATAGAGCACCAATGAACATCTTGTTGAAACTTCTACTTTGTGTAAACCAGTTATAATGAATGTTACAGCCAAAACTGCAACTGTCTTTTTGTTTTAGTAAACAACAATTTATGTCTTTTCCCTCTGTTTTGGTATGATACCAAAATTATTCACATATATTCATTCATTGATGTTACTTCTCATCACAATAATTATAAGTTTGTATACAAGATCTGAACTTCAAAAAATTGTTGGATATCCTTTTGCAACTAAAACTGATTGCCAGAGTCAGACAACACAACATAAATTGCTACTGCCAGTACATGTCTGTTGATCTAATTATATAGAAAAAGTGAACAGGACACCGTCGTACATGCAGCTAAGCTTATTTTGAAAATACATTTTACACATTCAGTTTCATGCAAGTAGCAGTAATCCACAATTAAAATTGATATGATGTGCATCTTTTGAAGATACATACCATGCAAAAGGGTTGAAAAGCTGCCAGCTGGAACATAGTCATAAACCAGCAGTTTCTCATCTTTGGAGTAGTAATAAGCACGGAGGGGTAACACATGCCGGTGCTGTCCGATCTTCTCAATAATCTCCATCTGCTGTTCAAAATCTCTCTTCCCTACCATCACCTCCTTCAACCTCTTCACCACAACAGTGGTGCCATCCTCAAGTACAGCCTTATAAGCTGTGCCATAACTCCCCTTGCCAAGGACTTCAGCAGAAGCTCTAAGCAGATCTTCCAAGTCAAAGTTATAAGAGCAACCCTCAAAGAAAACCAACTTGTTCTTCTCAGCCTCTTGAACTCCACTACTAAATTCTTCCTTTGGCTTTTCAGTCCTTCCACCAGCAACACCCTTATCTTTTGAGGTTCTGTCACCTTCTCTATTTCTTTTTCTCCTTAGAAGGCATATTAAAAGGATGATTGCAGCTGCAATTAGCAACCCCCCACCCCCAACAGCTATCGCAATTATGGCTTTTGTGCTTAATCTCTTCCAAAAGTTTTTCTTGTGCTTCTCAGGTAATATAGGAGGTATTGGCGATGGAGCAGGTGAGGGGAGCACTCCAGAACATTGAGCCAGAGGGGGGCCACATAAGAGTGCATTCCCCAAGAAAGAATCAGTTGGAAACTTTTGGAGGGAAAGAGGGATTGAGCCATTGAGGTTGTTGTAGCTCAAATTTAAATGCTTCAACTTCAGGAGTTGGAGGTCAGGGATGGGTCCAGAAAAAGAATTGTTCTGAAGATTCAATGTGCTGAGTTGGGTTAGATTACGAATTGTTGGCGGAATTTCTCCATCAAAAGAATTGTAAGAAAGATCAAGGAAGTTAAGGCCAGAAGAAATAGAAGTGGATACATCTCCAGAAAAGTTGTTGTGCTGAAGATAGAGATACCGCAATGAAGGGAGTGACAAAATGTCTGGCGGAAGACTTCCCATAAGAAGGTTGGATCGAAGGCTTAAAGCCTGGAGAGCATCAAGCTTCCCAAGGGTGTTTGCGGGGATTGGACCAATAAGACCAATCCCAGGCAATCTAACAGCAACCACTCGAGAACGGTCTGCTGAGCAAGTGATGCCAACCCAAGACGTACATATTGCAGTGTCATTTCTCCAGTTCAGTTTCCTGCTGTGGGGAACTGTAGCAAAGAACGCAAGGAGAGCTTGCTTATCAGAGTTCAAATCAGCAGTTGCTGAAAGGATGAAGCAAAGTAGAGCATAGAGAATATGAAGGGATGTGGTGAAAAAACATCCAAGCTTTAAGTGATCCATGGCTTGATCCTTGGAAAAGAACAGAAGAGAATGAAGTAAAGTTTTGTGTTTTTGAGTGTCAACTGTTGTTCTTCATTTCCTGTTCAACAGTAAAAGACAAGAGTCAGTGGATGTTCTCAAAATTAAAGCATGTACTTTATGCCAAAACAAGGGTATTAGAACATGCAAGCCACCAATCTTAGTGCAAATTACCAACTCTCATTAGTTAACGACAAGTCAATGACCTCAAAGATATTTTTTATTTTCTAGATGCAGAATAAAAGCTCAAAGTCAGTCTCTGCTAAACAAAATTCCAAATACTAAAACCCGAGAAGAAGCCAACTACTAAACCAAAAGCTAGGTTGGGAACTTGGGTTGCATTTGTTTGGCCAAAGAACATCTTGACATGGCACTAGTACTTCCAACTGGATTAATTGCAGGGCAGGTGGACCAGATCAGCTTAGCTGTCACCTTCCCAAGAGCAAGTTTGCAGTAAAGACATGATTCCTTTTGTAACAGTTTCATCACCTGGCTTACCACAGTTAAAACAAGGTCAGTTAGAACACAGAGAAACAGGTTTTTGTTTTTTTTGTTGGTGCCATCACTGGTGACTCTAGCAGACTCTTGTAACTACTTAAAGTAATTACTTAGCCATTATGAAAATATTACTGCTTTGCTGAACATTTTTTAGCAGAATTTTGCAAGAAACCACCTATCTTTTGCATTAATTGCAAGAAAACCACTTGTCATATTGTTAGTTATGAAAGAAAACCTACATTAGATATCTTTTTTACAATTACTCTTAGAGCAAGGGAGCAAAAAAAAGAGCTAGGGCATGCAAAGGATGAAGAGGTAGAAATATTAAACATGGATATTTTGATGGCATCTTAGGTCCCCCTTACAATTTTCACAAAATGCAGGTGGTCTTCTGCAGATGCCAAAAACTCACGTGTCTTATCACAACAACTACAAAATTTACCTTCTAAAAAACCCCCACATTTTGGAAGGTTGCATGATGAGTGTTAATCCCTTAACCTTTGCACAATTAACAAAGTCAGGAGTGGTTGGGACTTGGGACATTGATGAAGCGTCTTTTTTTTTTTTTGGCAGATGAAAGAGAAAAGGAAACAAAAAAGCTCATTACTTTTGACACTAAAATGGAGCAGGAATTAAGGACTAACCACATTGATAATCCAAAAGGAAAGAGATCTCAGAAAGCGGCATTGCAATCCAAAAAGCAAAGACAAAAAAATCATTTCAGTCCACCAGAGAACAAAAGAAAGAGACTTTCTCTTTCTAAGCGCCAATCTCCATAATGGCATGGAGGAGTCATGCGAGAGAAGTGGGCAAGAGATGGGATACATTTACTAGCCTGGCGCATGTTATACTCTGACATTAGTTAACTCTCCAAATTATAGATTTCACTTTTTAAATATTAAACTCCCAAATCGAAGACTGATTCAAAGGAGGACAATGGAAGAAAAATACTTTGAGAAAAGCTAAGAAAAGTAAGGAAATTGACGTTCTAGTTCTGAGATATCTAAGGATCCCAAAATTTGGAACTTTTCCTAATAAATTCTAAGAAAAACGCAACTAAGGCAGAAGCAAAAAAAAATCAAAACTTGAAGCCTTACCTGAACTAAAGGCCAGCAGAAACAGCTCGATCCGATCCACGTCCCCCAAAACCGAAATCTCCGGCCTGAGCTTCAACAGTGAGAGCCCTTTGTCGCACGATCCGCCATTACCGCAAGCAACTTCAAAGAAACCCAAAACGTCTATTTCTTACAAAACAAAACCCCCCACATCCGCACCATTTCAGCAAAACCCAAAGCTTCACATCAAATCAGACCAAGAAGCCGAGGTCCCACATAAATCCACCACCATTACGCTTCAGAACCGCCAGCAGAGCTGAAACAAAGGCGCACACAGCTAAAAATCGCACCTTTGGAACTCGGAATCCTCCATTGAAGTTCGACTCAACGGATCTCGAGAAAACGACACGAAATTTTTCTCCACCCTCGAAAATCCCAAAGCAAAGATCCCGAGATCCGAAGCCCTAAACCCCCAATTCCGCCACTGATGGCTTGAATCCGAGTTCTGTTGCTCTGGAGCGAGGAGAAGAAGCAGAAGAAGAAGCGCAAGGGCACGCTCAATAAAACCGAGGGTTTGGATTAATGACCAGAGTTTTGCAACGAACTTACGGAAATGGCCCTGGCGGTCCGCTGGACGGTTGTTACGTGGGTCACGCGCAGCGCTCGCGTCGAAGGAGGCGAGGGAAGCGTGAAGGGACTCGTGGCAGGATCCAAGCCGTTGGTTTTGTGACGGTTGGATTGGATGGACCTGGTCAGGAAGCAGTATAAACTTTTCATATTGATCCCTGACAATTTCAGTATTTACTAAATTTGGGGACTTTTTTTTGAAATAATTTTATTTAGCACGAGTATTTGTACGGTAGACCTGCTATATTTGAGTTGAACCTGTGCGACTTTGTTGCACATTCTAATATCCAATTTGCTGTCAATTTTTTAAGTATACATCTGCATTGACACAATAACGATTGACATCATGATTTATAATTTAAAAAAAGTTTATATCAATTCAAATATTTTGTTTATAAAAATAAAAAAAGAGTGGCATACAGAAGTGATCAATGATCCATTATCATTATTTTTTCTTTTTTTTTCTTTGTATCCCAGAAAAATCTCAGATTGGACCCACATTTGATTCAAATTAAACATGGCCCTCCGTTTTATTCGGGGTGGTTGGATCCTTTTCAAATCGCATCAATTCATGTTGCCGTTTCCTTCGGCGCGTACGTGCATGGGATTTTGGCATTCGAGATGCATGGGGACGCCCATCACGTGCGATCCAGCCGTTGATTTACTCAAATAATATAAAATTAACAACTTTGTGCATATAGCCCTGTAAAAAAAAGGAATTTGCATGTCTCCCCCTTAAAATAATCTAATTTAGTAATTCGGCTGCAGAAGGGTAATTTGGAGACCGCATATCATATTTTTCTATATAAATGGGTGCTACAAAGAAAATTGCTTTTTCCAAAATCACAGGGTTAGATATGCAAAAATTCTTAATAAATCCCGTGGCTCTCCGCCGGCAAGCTTGTTGGCGGACCCGATCGGAGTCAAATCGGATCAGTGCGTACAGGACTCAATTTAAGTCTGTGGGACTCGGATTTTTCCGACCGAGACATGAATGTCTGGTCGGTTGCCTCACGGCCCATGAGGTGTTTTTTTCCTTTTCTTTTTATTGACTTCCGTCGATTTCCTCGGTCACGTTGAGTTATTAGATATGATATTAATTTCTTAATTAATTATGAAGAGTAAATAATAGTATATCTTAAACTCGAGTTTATTTTTGCGCTAACACCTTTCCTTGTAAGTCACCGCACTAAACCTCCTGTCTAACAATAAATTAATCATAATCACTCCTTCATTGCAAAAGCCTTCCGAAGAATGCAAAATATTATCACGAACCGCGTGTTCGGTTATCAAGGTCGGATCGAGCCATAATTACTCTAATGACCAACCATTATACCAAACCCTGTCCTAATGACTTAACAAATAAGCAATCATTGGATGATGAGCTATAATTTATCAATTGGTACGCTAATAAGCCCCACATCGCTTAGAAATGCAACTTAGGAGCAACCCTATGGTGTTCGTAAAAAATCATTTATTTTATATAATAAATTTACAAAAAAATTATCACAATTGAGATTTTTTAAAATAATTTATTTTTATTTAATTTTATCAATTATATTAATATAAAGATTAAATTATTTTTATTCGATTTTATTTTGAACAATTAGTTTAAAATTATCAGACAACTAGTTTGACAAAATCAAATTTTAAATTTTAAATTTTATAAAATCGAATAATTGATTTCTCATAAAAAATAAAATAAATTATTTTTTATCTTAATCTAATAGTTATTTAATTAAAATTAAAAGAGAATATTGGCTTTTATATTAATTTTAATTGATAAAATCGAATTAAAATAGACTATTTTTTGAATATTTTAATCGATATAGTTTTTTTATAAATTAAAAATGTAAGACGAGTGATTTTTTGCTAATAGTGATAAGGTATATGATTTTTTGTAAATTTGTAATAATAGACGTGATTACTTTCTAAAAAATTCTTAAGTTTTTTCTTAAGATTTTTTGCATTTTAACCCTGCAAGATTGTGAAATTTATGTTTGTTCTTTCAATTGATTTTGCATGCATACCTTCATTTTGAAAAGTGATGTAATACTAAGAGAATGGCCAGGCATTTATTCTTGTGTGATGCTTGTGTTATGCTTTTGTAATTTTGGTTGTAAAATTTAAGTCTTTGAGGGTGGATATTAAAATATCTACTTTTCAAAGATTAGAGGGTTTTTAATTGCGATTAGATGGATGGCATACTCATTTATTTTCCAAAATTTGAGGTGCCATTATAATCATATTTTATTTATTTTTCTTTTGAGAATATTCTTAATAATAGGAGCAAGATTGACTTGTCACAATTCTAATAAAGTCTTAATCCAAGGAGTATTTGCCTAACCCAGATGAAGCTTATGGACGCATACAATATGAGAATCTATATAAATATTTTAAAATTTGAGGGGTATATGAGTAATTATAAATTTTTAGTAAGAGATGTATAATTTTAAAATTTTCGAAGGGTATATAAGTAAAAATACTTAAATTATTATTATGATGTAAAAACTGACATTTATACGTGGTTCGCAAAAGTTGTTGAATAAAAATTTTTTTTAAAAAAATAATGAATTGCGCGAATGCAGAATTTAGATCATGCGTTTGTTTTTTCAGTTGGCGCCATCAAGCTCAACGGGAATTTGATTGGCCAACTCCCCAATTGCATGTGCCAAAATTTGACTTTATGGACCATACACCCGAAAAGCAAAATTTGGAAGAATTTGAGGGGATATGTGCAATTTCTCACCTCTTCTGGGTGTTACAGACAAAAATCCGAAAAGATCAATTTGTAGCAATTGATACAACAGCGGGCTACATGCAATTTTCCAAATTTAGCTGAGGATCCACAGGCCATTTCTGTCAAATTACGGTCCATAAAACAACTCCCTAATTGGGTTTCATCCGGCCCTTTTGAGCCCATATCACCGATAAGAATTCTATCCTCACCGTCGCGCCGCGACGGCGTCCGACATTCCCCGGCGGAGCTCCATCTCCTCTCAGCCGCTGGCAAGCTCTTCCGGTTCCTCTCCTCTACTCCTTATCCTTCTCCGGCGACCATGTATTTGGCCCTATCTTCTTCGACCCTGGGCCTTTGCCGTCACTCGCCGTCGACGTCTTCGCGGAGGAGTTCGGTCTTAGTTTCGATCCCTAACATTCGTCGTCAGCGGCGATGTGGATGCCGTTCTGTGAAAGCTGCGGTGGCTATTGATTCACCGTCGGCAGAGGGCTGCGGCATGCGGGCCGAGCCCTCGAAGGTGCTTCTTGAGGTCAGGGATCTGAGGGCTGTGATTAAGGATTCAATAAGGAGATTCTCAAGGGTGTTAATCTCACCATCTCTGAGGGCGAGGTCTGGTTCGTTCTTTTTTTTTTTTTCCCTTTTGTTTTAGTGGTTGTTTTGGCTCTTGGTAGATAATTTTGTTGATCGTTTGTTGGTGTTTTGACAGGTGCATACGGTTATGGGGAGAAAATGAATATGGGAAGAGCACCTTTGCAAAGGTGAGTTTTTGATTTAGTGCTGTTAATTTTGGTTTTTCTTTCAAAGTTTGAACTTTGAAGCATAAGCAAAGCGCAAAGTTTGAATAAACATTAACCATTGTTATCTGAAGGTTCTATCGGTTGTTAGCCCGTGTTGTTGCCAAGCTGAACTAGCAGGGCATTAGTGAGAACTACTGCTTTGTTAGTTCTTTGCAACATATTTTGGGAATATTTTCAAAAATAAGTCTGTATGTTTCACACAGAATCTGTTGTTAATAAATTTTGGGAAGGGCATGCCTACTTAAGCTTTGTTCCTTGTTTCCTTTTCTGAGAAATGAGAACATTCCTAAAACAGTACATGACTGAAATGAAAGGATTATCAGGTCAATTCATAGGTTACTGGTTCATTTCGATTCTTGAAGAAGTAAACTGTCCTTTTTTTTATCCTGACAATTTTTAAGTTAGACATTATTTACTACAGGTTCTTGTTGGTCATCCAGATTATCAGGTCACCGGGGGTAGCATTTTCTTCAAATGAGAGGATTTGCTGGACATGGAACCAGATGAAAGATCTCATGCTGGCCTCTTTATGAGTTTCCAAACACCAGTTGAGATACCTGGTGTAAGCAATATGGATTTTTTGCAGATGGCATACAATGCTCGGAGGAAAACAGAAATATCCCCTATTGAGGTATGTTTTTCTTGCAGCTTTCTTTTCTTTTTGAAACACCTTTTTATATTCTGTGGGTCTTAGTTCCCATCTTTCAACAAACATATGGTTCATACTGTTCTTTAGATCCATCGTTTGTATATGATCTGCATTTTTCCATGCCAACTGTGCAAAGCAATACAAGGTATCAATCTCTGAAAGATATCATGTCCCGTGGCTGATATACAGCTCTTAGTGCAGACCATGATTCTTGAGGACTTGATGTATGAAAGGCTCATATCCGTAGCTAGTTCATATTTCTGCTTGCATGCAGATCTCATAATCATTGTTTAAAGAAACATCAAAATAAGAGAAAAATAGAACAAGTCCTTGCATGCATATTTGTCTCCTTTCCTGAAAATGAATGTTTTTGCACATTAGGCCAATTTTCAGATCTCTCCCTTAGCTAATCACCATGACTTTATACCAAGGTTTGTTGTTTCAGTATCGGTTTCGGTTTCGGGACCCAGCGAAACCGATACGTTTCGCCCGTTTCGTTAATAATATTATGTACGTGAACTGTATCTGACAGAAACCGATAAGGATGTCGAAATCAAATTGGCGATAGCGCTAAACCCAGTGTAAGGCCGGCCTCATCTTGCGGGAGTACGAGTCAGGTCGGTGAGAGTATAAGATAGGCGAGAGAGCGGCGGTAGACTAGTGAGTGCGCAGAGCCCTTGGGCTTGGACACAAAGCCGGCGCGAGGTCCTCCCCACGCCCCAACCAAACCCCCCCCACCGCCCGCCCCCCCCCCCCCCCCCCCCGCCCCGCCCCGCGCCCGCCTGTGTTGGCGAAGATAAACAGTAATGAACAGCAAACCCTAACCGATCCGATATATGCGGTTTCGTTGCGGTTCCGGCTGAAACTACAAACCTTGCTTTATACCCTTGAAAAATCTCTTGTTTTATTAGAAGACAATTTCTCAGTTGATTTCAGAAATTTTGTCTGTTCAAGCAATTCTAGTTTTTCTAATAACTAAACCCTTTTCTAGTAAAACTATTCCAATTTTAATCTTGAGATAATTTCTGAAGTAGAAATAAATTGAAATAGGATGAACCAAATTGTATACCAAGTGGAGGGCTGCAGATCTTTGTGGACCACACTCATTTTGCAGACATCGGGTTTGTTCTAAATCATGTTTCATCCTAGGCTTGACTGAGTCTCCTTCATGGTGATCATTAATCTGATGCTTCTATGGATTCCTGCATATCCACGCTACTTGCTACTTGTGGTATAATCACTTGTTTGCAAGGGAAAGTTGATGTGGAAAGTTAAAACTGGTATTGTCTGTGCAATATGTTTGCCATAATCCAAAAAGAATGAACACTAGCTGTACCAAAAAAAAGGATCTATTTTTCATTTAATATACCAAGCGCTTTTCTTGATGTCATTGGTGTCGATCTATTTTCAGTCTCAAATATGAAGTTGTTTATTATATTATTATTTGCAGTTCTTCCATTTTTTTACTTCCCAAGCTTGATGCTGTGAAGATGGATCCAAAATTCCTTGACAGAAAATGTAAAGGAAGGATTTAGTGGTGGTGAATAGAAGCGAAATGAAATCCTGCAACTTGCAGTATAAATACCTGAATTTTAATTTCACATGGTTGCTATAAATGGATTTTGTTCATTCAATATTACCTTAACTTCAGGTGATAATTATTGGTTGCATATTTCGTTGTTCAGTAATATTTGATGTGCATAGGTGTTTTCCCATGAAAAATTTTGAACACGATGACTATTTGCATATGCTTGTTCAGCAAAGGACTGTCTTTATTGACCAATTTGTGTCTGAACAATTTGATGCATGGTTTTCTTGTTACAAGGTACTAGTGTTGATTAATGGGTACAAATCTTGTCATCTATTGTGCCATGTTGATTTAACAAAACCTTGGACATGGGTTTGGTGTTATGGCTGTGCACATGATGCATTAAATATGATATGCAACTTGGATACTTTAATGTATCTATGTCATATCTGATTGATGCTATATATCATCATACTTGCTATCCATGTTATTCTATCAATGCTGTATAATATTGATATCATATCTGTCACCTTGCCTACTTTGAGAATTTACTTGACCCCATGCAACGACCAAATTATTCTTTCATTGTTTGGCTAATTAAAACTCTTATATCTCCAATATTTTTCAGGAAAATGGTGCGATTACAAAAACAGCTGACCGTTCACTTGCAAGACAGGTTGAGGAGGAGGGTTACGAAGAGATACCTGCTGAATTCTGAAAGTCAGAAGGTAGTCTTTTCTGTAGTTTAGCTTATCATTTCTGCCATTCCTGAGTAATCTAGTTGACAGTTTGAACTCCATTTCTTGCAATTTATATATTAGCCCCTTTGGGGCAAACAGCATCACCCAAAGGCGAAAAGCATCAGCTCTACAATTCACATGCGTTTACCCATTGTTGTTCAAACCAAGGTTTAAAGTTTCGGTCTAAACCGAGCCGTTTTGGCCGAAACAGCTCGGTTTCGGCCGGTGCCGAAACGAAACTCTAAATATAGTTTCGGTTTTAGGGTTTCTTGTTCATCTTCGTTGGCGGCGAGCGGAGTGAGCGCGGCGTGCGGGGCAAGTGCGGCGCGCCCGCGGGGAGCTCGAATCAGCTTCGTGTCCAAGCTCGCGCCCTCGTCGGACTGCCCCCGCGTGCTCACCAGCCTGCCACCGCTCCCTCGCCTGCCTCGCGCCCTCGCCGACCTAGCCCCTACTCCCACAAGCTGAGGCCAACCTTGCTCCGGAACCAGCGTTGTCACCAGTCTGGTTTCGACGCCCTTGTCAGTCTTTGTCAGATACTGTTCACGTATATAATATTATTTACGTAACTGCTCATTATTTTTTAAAATTTTTAAACATATTATAATTTTTTTAATTTGAAGTTAAAAAAATAATTAAAATAAAGTTAAATTTTAGTCAAAATATAATTAATAAAAAATTATTTTGGTTGAAACTGAAATGAAAATGATTTTGATCGAAACACGTTGATTTTTTTGTTCACGTGCATGCGTGTATAACCGTTCCACCGAAAGTAAAGCAAAAAAAAATTTGTATTGGTCTCACCCCCATATGAATCGCTGTCACGAGATTGCGTAAAGCTAGTTGTTATGAGTCGTATGTCTATAAATATTCATCTGGATCGTTCAGTTACTGAATTCATAATTCCACATCCAAATATTTTAAACTTAACTGATGATGATTATGATTAGTTGTATTACATTATAATTAATAAATTATGTATGTGTCAATTATATTTTAATAGTAAGTTAAATTTGCTTATGTTAATTTTTAATTTTTTAATCATATTCATATTATTTCTTCATATATTTTTTTTATATAGTAATATATAAAAATAGTGGTTAACTATCAAAATTAATTTTAATTAATTAAAATAATATTTAATATTGTGGTAAAATTAATTATAAATTCTTTCATAATTTTTAAATTTTTATAAATTTTTTAAAATTTTATTGTATTTTTAATTTAAAATTAAAGTATAGTTAAAATCAAGGTTTTACGTTTCGGCCGGTACCAAAACGAAATCATAAATTTCGTTTCGGTTTAGGGTACTGTTCACGTACTACTATTCATCTTCTTCCACAAGAGCGAGCAGAGCAGGTGGAGTGAGCGCGGCGTGCGCACGGGGCGAGCGCGGCGCGCGCGTGCATGGAGACCCGTGACGTCGCCCTCCATCCAGATCATGACGGGCAGCAGCATCGCGGTCGCCATGGGCGCCATGTACATGAGGAGGTTCATGGAGTTGAGCTTCTCGGCGTCTGAGGTGAGGAGGATGCCCTGGACGACAGACTTGAGGGCATGGCCGGCCGTGGAACTGAGGCAAACAAGGAAATCAAAGGCATGGAACAGGGGCTCGCTGTTGCTGGCGAGGACGATGCCGAGGACGACGGGGAGGAGGGAGAGGTAAACCAGCGCGGAATCGCGGTGGCAGGTGATGGCGAGGGCGAAGATGGCGGTGAAGAAGGGCGTGGTGGCACCGACGGCCTGGTTGAAGGAGATCGGGAGGTAGCGTAGGGAGGTGTTGCCGCAGACGACGGAGAAGCAGAAGATGGCGGAGCTCGCCGGTCGAGCTCGAGGGGGGAGAGCAGAAGATGGCGGAGCTCGCCGGTCGAGCTCGAGGGGGGAGAGCAGAAGATGGCGGAGCTCGCCGGTCGAGCTCGAGCGGAGAGAGCAGAAGATGGCGGAGCTCGCCGGTCGAGCTCGAGCGGAGAGAGCAGAAGATGGCGGAGCTCGCCGGTCGAGCTCGAGCGGAGAGAGCAGAAGATGGCGGAGCTCGCCAGTCGAGCTCGAGCGAAGAGAGCAGAAGATGGCAGAGCTCGCCGGTCGAGCTCGAGCGGGGAGAACAGAAGATGACGGAGCTCGCCGGTCGAGCTTGAAAGGGTAGAGTAGAAGATGGCGAAGCTCGCTGGTCGGCTCGAGCGGGGAGAGCAGAAGATGGTCAAGCTCGCCGATCGAGCTCGAGTGGGGAGAGCAGAAGATGGCGGAGTCGCCGTCGAGCTCGAGCGGGGAGAGCAGAAGATGGCGGAGTCGCCGCTCCCTCGTCCGTCTCGCGCTCTTGCGGACTTGGCTCCTAGTCCCGTAAGCTGAGATCGGTCTTGCACCGGGGCCAGCGCTGTCGCCAGTCTGGTTCCGACGTCCTTGTCGGTTTCTATCAGATACTGTTCACGTACATAATATTATTCACGTAATTGTTCATTATTTTTAAATTTTTTTAAATATATTATAATTTTTTTAATTTGAAGTTAAAAAATAATTAAAATAAAGTTAAATTTTAGTCAAAATATAATTAATAAAAAAATATTTTGGTTGAAACTGAAATGAAAATGATTTTTATCGAAACACGTTGAGTTTTTTGTTCGCGTGCATGCGTGCATGATCGTTCCACTGAAAGTAAAGTCAAAAAAAAATTATTGCGAGCTTTAAATGATATACTTAAACAAACTTTAATTGAGCAGTTATTATAAGACCATGGAAGAGTAAATGATCAAATTTATCGTGTCTCTCAATAAGGTTCATTTAATGTATCAATCAGCGTCTTACCGTAATTTCCTTTGAACACTTCGTATAATGTGATATTTATTTCTCATGGATTATTGGACCACTTTTACTATGTGTTGTTAATGAATATTGTTATTATTTTTATTTTGGACTTTTGATGTATGATTATACTTCAGAACCACTGTCATGAGATCAGACAGAGCTAGTTGTTCTGGCTCGTATGCCTACAAATGCTCGTCCAAATCATCCAGATACTAAATTTGTAATTCCACACCCAGATGTTCCAAACTCAACTGATGATGATTATGATTAGTTGTATATCTTATAATTTATAAATTATGTACATGTGAAGTACAATTTAATGAAAAGTTAAATTTACTTATGTTAATTTTTAATGTTTAATTATATTCATATTACTTCTTATATATTTTTTAATACACTAATATATATTAAAAGTAAATTATATCGGTGACTAACTATCAAAATTAATTTTAATTAACTAAAATAATATTTAATATTATGGTAAAATTAAGTATAAATTCATTCCTAATTTTCAAATTTTTTTAAACTTTTTTCAATATTTTATCGTATTTTTAATTTGAGGTCAAAGTATAGTCAAAATATAGTCAAACTCTTGTAAACACACAATTAATAACTAAAAAAATCCTTCGGTTGAAATCGAAACGGCGGAAACAGCGAAAACGTATCGATTTCACTGGGTCCCGAAATTAAAACCGAAGGGACCGAAACTAAAATTAAAACGGTCGAAACGAATCGATTTCGCTGGGTGTCGAAATCAAAATCGATACTGAAAACCTTGTTTCAAACTGATTATTATGTTGTAGTACAATGCTTTATTTATGTGTATCTTTTGATAATTTGCACTCAAGCAGGTGCACAATTTTGTTTTTTCCTCCGCAATTTTCTTGTCCAGGAAATTCCAGCTTATATTGTTTGCTAATTTAAAATTGGCCCAAAATTAAACTGCTGAAACAAGGGAGAGATTTTAATACGAAGATGTTTCTCAGGATCCAAGGGTACCAGGGAAACCCCTTATTTTTTAGAATAATTATTAAATCAATAGCTCTTCAAAGTGTGGCCTGCATAGATCTTTGGTGAAATTTACAAAAAAGACCAAAATGAGGTATCAAAAACAAGTTATCTGATTCAAATGTGGAAGCCAGAAGAAAATCATTTTATTCAAGCAAAAAACATTGAATGGACTGCTTGGAGGAGCATTTCCCCTTTCATCTGTGACAATGGCAATACCTAATGAAAGATATTCTAAATTTCCAATTTGTGAGTCTGAACCATAGAAACAAATGAAAGATATTCTAAATTTCCAATTTTTGAGTCTGAACCAGAGCAAACGACATGCAAATCACTGCTTTTGTTAAGAAAGGGATGCCCGTTAATTCACACACACTGAAGGCTAAAAAAAAAGCATAATACATTTAAAGTGCTCATTACACAAACTTTCAGAGTAATATGACAGCCAGGTGAACCAAACAGCTTGCACAAGCTCACACCTCACTTGTAAAAATCGAAATCTGTATCTGGCTTCTTCACATTTGTCCGGTAACCCTTTTCAAAGTCCTTGGGTAGAATCACATACCGGTTTTTCCGAACTGCGTGCATTCCTGCTTCCTGGCAGATCGCTGCAATCTGCATAGACAAGCAAAATTACCAGTCAACAGAAAGGTGTTTGCAATTTAACACACTCATCTACAAGTTAAGATGCAAGATGTTATGCTGAAGAAAGTCTGTTAAAATTTTGTGGTGTTAATCTTGTTAACCAGAGATGTTTTATGCCTTCAGAAACATTTTGGCATTGATAGCTGGGACACCCCCAAAATTCGACCAAGACATTAATGGTGTTTTAATGATAAACAGAATAGGTCTTGCTCTTCAGGATGATGTTACGGACTTAAATTCACAGAGATGTCAGAGGAAATTCATTGGACAACAAATGAATTTGCCAATATACACTATGCTAGGGATGTCTACTCTGCATCTCGATGTTTGGTTCATCTAGTAAGCATGTACACAGGAATTCTATACCTGAACGCCAAAACATAATTCAATGCATATAGTTTAAGAACCACTAAAGTGGAAAAGCAACAACCCTAAAAAATAAACAGTCTAAATGAGTTCTCTCACATAAATTAAAGAGTTTCAAAAACAAAAATAAGAGGCCAAAGCAAAGTCTTACCTCAGCAGCACTAATTTTATCAGGACGAGAAACATAATCTTCCAAGTCAACTTCATCACTCAGATTCATTTTGGCAGTGCAGACCTATGAAAAACCAACTGGACTGAATAAAATATATCCAAATTGTGACAGCTTGTGACAAAGTTATGGAATTTATATAAAAACATCCTCATGTTTCACATGCAGCAAAATGACCTAAATGTTGTCTTTGTTGGCTTATGCTGTAATTTGGCGGGGAAGAAAGAGCATAAATAGCATGTCAAAGTATTAACAGCTATTCTCTTAAATTGCAAAACTGATAAAACAAGAATACCTTAATCCCTGGTGGCTAAAAAAAAAACCAACTTAATACAGATCTAGCCCAAGAATAACATGAAATTATTGAACTTCAGCTGGTTCTATCCTAAGTAAACCCAGCATCTTTAAAAGCCAACTGATTCTCGTCAGTAACACAAGCTTGCTTTATAAAAATTTCCTTTTTACAAGATGGTACCTGAAAAACAAGCCTCTTTTGCCTTCTGTCAGGCAAAGGGAATTCAATCTTACGATCAAGTCTCCCAGGACGTAAAAGAGCAGGGTCTAGTGTGTCAGCTCGGTTTGTCGCCATTATAACTTTCACATTCACTGTCTGATCAAATCCATCCATCTGCAAAAGTATAAACAACAGGCATAGAACATTTAAAGAAGGAGAAATAGTTTGAGGCAAATTCTTCTAGCGCACAGTAATTGTTTTATGTGAAAAGATGTCTCAAGAATTGGTCAAATTCCAGGTAACATGATCAGGTTCCAACCTAATTGCTTTGGCAGCCAAGGCACATTGTTACACTGCATAATCTTTCAATTGAAAGCAAACTATTTTCAGTGAAAGTACCTGATTTAAGAGTTCCATGAGGATACGCTGCACTTCCCTATCAGCACCAGTTTGTGCATCAAAACGTGCAGTCGCAATTGCATCGACCTCATCAATAAAGATAATTGCAGGTGCATTCTCTTTGGCAAGTCGGAATACATCCCGAACCATCCTAGGACCCTAAATAAGATTAAAAAAATTTTAGTAACACAAAATTGCAACTTCCCAAGTATGAATCTGATACTGACAAAAATAAGGCGAGTGGGAACATAATAAGCTATCAACAAAGTGACAAACAATATGACCAATTTAATAACAGATAACAATAAAAAAATACGATGACATATTAGTAGTTCAATAGCCATTGAAGAAAAATAGAGTCACACAATTGATCATGTACCAGGAGAATTATAAGAAAATTGTCATATCAATAACATAACCGAAACAATATGTGCCAAACAAAAATCAAGGTGTTCTATAAGATGCATATAGAATGCCTTTATACACACCTCACCCAAATACTTCTGAACAAATTCTGAACCCACAACTCGTATAAAAGCAGCAGTAGTATGATGAGCCACTGCCTTAGCCAGCATGGTTTTTCCTGTGCCAGGAGGACCATAAAGAAGTACACCTCTTGGAGGATCTATACCAATCTGCTTGTATAACTCATGATGTGTCAATGGTAATTCAACAGCCTCACGAATTTCCTGTTTCTGAATATCACACCCTCCAATATCCTAATCACAAAAAGAAAGTTATAAAAGTTCATATGAAAATGGTTATGCTCAGGGTAAAAGAAAATGTTCATTAACTTCAAAAGACACTTAAAATAGAACTGCAGATAAACAGCAAGCAGAAAATCAGGTTCACCATCAATTATCCTATATCCCAAGGGCATGCATTAAATAAGTACTACTATCTTCTAATCCCATCTGGCTCAAAATAGTGATGTAAAACAACTCAAGTCTAGCAACAAGATGCATGCTCCATGCTTCTATATTAAGGGCATAAACATCTACTAAACCATATCCAAGTTGTGGGATGCCAAACCTTCAACTTAACAGAAATGTTAGCATATTCTTACAACTTCCTCCATTTCAAATTTCATAAACTGCGAACTCCCAAGCTCCTTCATTCCCCTACTTCTGGCTAGAAATCAATGAATACCTCCATGCCAACTATTTTGCATACAGACAACCTAATTCAAACCCCACCAAAACTCTTCCCATGAAGCAGAGCAGTCCTCCGGGTGGAGAGGAGGGAACATGTAGAAATTAACAGCCATCAAGGCTTAATTAGGGGTGGGTCTTGATTAAAATCAATCTAGCAATCTAGAAGCACCCTATAACTGCAGTCAAGTGCACCTTAAACAATGCTGTTTAGCTCACATGAAAAAAGCAAGTACCATAAACTACAATCAAGTGGTTATACAATACCGCATTTAGGTAAAAATACTCACAGAGAAATATCAACTGCATTTTTCCATTAAAAAATATTAAGATTCATGTATTATAGTCAGTGCACCTTGAGATCCATTTGATTTCAAACTCTAACTTCTATCACTTATTTTCTTTGTGAGAACCACAATTCATGTACTTGCTCATAGGAGATAGAACCTCAACCAGTCTGATGAGGAGTATGACTCCAAGGCAGCATCCAGACAAGGAGAACTACACCTATGTCCAGAGCTTAACAACTATCATACAGAAAACAAAAAGCTTCTTGATGTGGTAGTTGTAGAAAGGCTATCAAGCCATCAAAAAAGATGGGAACTTCACATTTCGCACTCCACCATGAATCCTAAACCTGCTTAATTTTCTCTTACAGCAAACAACATAAGCACTTCCATCTTCTGTTATTTGCTGGACTTCCTCCTTATTATCAAGCAAAGTATAGTATTGATCACCATACTTCAAGCCTATAACTTTGATAATACCACAGACCCAGAGTTTTCTTATGCCCACTATTTGCCTAAATGAATATCCCGTTTTGGATTAAAATTGTAGCTCATGAATGATCGTGTTTGAAAAGGAGCCTTACATGTGAAACTATACATTAAAGAAAGGCCAAATATAAGAAGCAAGTGAGCTGCCGTTGAAGCAGGAGCCCAAGCTTACTTGACAACTCTTAGAGGCCCACAAGCCTATGTTTCCCCACCGCAACAGCCATCTCCAAGCCGTCCATTACTCCATGTAAAACTAGAGAAGGATCTCAACATCCACTTTCCATTGCTTCTCTGCCAGAAAGATGAAAATTGTGACTGGAAGTGAATGGAGAAGGTCCATAGACTCATCTCTGGTTCAAATGCCTAAGTCCTGCTATTCATGGATTTAATTTTTGTCGCATGAAAGCTTTTCTTTCTAGTAATACAGTAGGATAAGCAAATCCCACTTTTCTGCTTTCCTTGTGAGCATCCTATCGGTATCAAAACTCATCCAGCAAACAAAACCAAAACGCCAACTTATCAACAGCTAAATTTCAAAAACTTTAAAGCCCTAATTCAAAAGCTCGAGGAACTAGCGAAAGAACGAAAACATTGCATCAGATCCTGCTACGAATTGCCAATTTCTACAAACCCTAGTTTGCGGACAAAAGAGTCGAAGCCTGAACGAAATTCAAACAGAAGGAACCAAAAAAAACTCACATTATAAGTAACATCCGGTTTCTCAGACTGGCTCAAGAGAGAAATACTCGAATCCGCCTCCGGGGGCAGCACATCGACCAGCGCATTAGAGTGCCGGTGCAGCGCCACCGACGCCGAGGGCTTCAAGAGCTCGCGATTGATCGTGCTCAAAATCCTCACGTAGTAATTCGACCCCGTCGTTGATCCAACAATCCCGTTGTTCTGATCCACCATCTCCATGAACTGGCCGATGACGAGGGGAACGGACTGGATGCGCTTGACTTCCTCCTGCGCGCGGAGGAGCTCGCGTTTGAGGTTCTTCTGCTCGTCCTTAACGTACTCCTCCTGGATCTCGATGAACTCGAGCTGGCGCTGGAGGGACTTGAGCCGGCCATAGAGGTCCTCTTCATCGTCGCCGGCGCTGGGGCCGGAGGAGAAGGATGCGGAGGGGATCGCTGGGAAGCTCGCCGGCGGCTCCAACGAGGAGGGCTTGGGGCCGAGGACCATCGACGAGGCCGTCATCGGAGAGGAATCGGGGTTTCTTGGAGAAGAAGACAAAAATAAGGGCTCGAGAAGCGGAGGTTGGGCCTGAGATTTTGTAGCAGTTGCAGGCGTCGAATCCAATTAGAGCGAGTGGATTGGGGTGAAATTGGGATCCGATAAGCTGGAGCGACAATCCGAATCCGCAAGAAAATATCGGATTCGGATTTACAGTTTAGGAGTTTTGCAAAAAGCTACCTATACTAATACTTCAGGGCAACACCCGCATTTATTGAACATTTGGTACAAATAACCCTCGTTTTGTTAATATTTTCATCACTACACGTATTTGAGTGACAAGCCCCCCGACTTTTGCCTATTTTTTACCGGACATGAGCAAATATGTCTTAATTCAAATTTAGTCCCTGATTTATTAATTTACACAAGGAAATTTTGGAATACTTACCAAACGTTTTTGATTGTCGAGTCTCGTCACATATCCAAGAAATCTACGAGAGAGCGACTCTAATTTGATTCGATTATTAACTACGAATCTTTATTTTCAAGAATTTAAAAAGATGAATAGGTAAAAGTGAAAATTGACAAAATTGTTATATGCAAAATATGATAAAATGTATGAAAATCGAATCTAAGCAGATCTTAGAAAATGGAGCACTATTTTTACAATATAAAGATCCGTTTGGTTCAAAATTATATTAATTATTTTTATATTATTTTTAAAAAATTTAATTATTATATGATTTAATTTTTAATAAAAAATATTAATTTATAAGTTACCAACCGTCCGGAAGACTTGGTGAACTGTTTTTGAGGAGCGGTGCTCTCGACTTGTACGACAAACTTGTTAAGGGTCGTGGAGCAGATTTGGTGGCTCTATTGTTTTGTTGCCACCTTTGAATCATTCTTCGTTGACCAAACGAAAAAGTTTGCGGCGCATTGGTATTAGAATAGCGACGTTTATATGCCACCCCGCCGGCGACTGCAAGGACGCGTGGGTTCTCGATGTCGACGGCACTTACTACCGGACGAAACGTTTCGGGTTTGACATTTTGTCGAGCACATGTTCATTTTTAAGGGGGCTTTTCTGCATAAAACAGCATTTTTTTGGCAGAATTGCAGAAAACACCTTTGATTATTTATTGGGATTTCAGGTGTGATCCATTTGATCCAGCGAGGTTCAAGAGCTGGGCAATGAGAGGGGCCTGTCCCGCAATTCCTCAAATTCTAAGGATGTATATGAAGTTAATAGAAAGTGGGTTCAAGGTCTTTCTTCAAGATGTAAATCGATGTCATCAACGAGTCTATCGAATTGGTTTCTGTTTGGTGGCACAGGAAAAAAAAAAAGCGAATATTTGCCCAAAACAATTCATTTTGTGTTATTTTACAGAAAACTCCCTGAATATGATTTAAAATCAATTTTAGTTAAGAGACGTGGAGATGGCGGTCGCGTGTTAGCAGAAACCAACCAAAAATAACGCCGAAAAATGGATGCTTCATTGATAACCAACGAGCACGAGGTTTCACGTAAGCTCAGTAGATAAGCACATACTCTCCACTCTACCAGTTGGTTTCAGAATGTTCTTGGGTTTTTCTGATCAAGCAGAACATTCCTTGGTTGCGATTGAGCAATATGGCTTATATCAACTCAAATAATATCAAAAAATGAATGTCTTAGATTTTATTGCATTTCTTTGATGTAATATCATGAAAGGGGAAAAGAAGATCCATGTCAGGGATGAAATAAACCAGTCGAAATTATATGAAGCAAAAAAAAAATCATTTTATTCCTTCTCTAAAGAAAATGCACAACAGGAAAACAACATGACCGCTGCTAAAATCTTCTGTCTAAGAAGTAACTTTCTCAAGCTCTTCCTCCTGTTGCTTTCCCTCTGCCTCTGCAAGTTCTTTTGCTTCATCTTCTTCCTCCTCCTTTTCGTCTAGATTTCAAATTCCTTTTCCGCAGCCACTGCTTTACCATGGGATCCCTAAGTTCAGATATCAATCCACCTCCAATTTTGTATTCTTCCTCATTTCCAATTAGGAAAAGCCGCTGGTCAGGCCCCCTTGCCATTGGTATATCAACTGCCAGCAGCTTCAGATCATACTGCAATGCAATAGGTGAAACTTTTAAGTCCATTCTATCTAAGAAGATACTTCTTTCTTTGTGGAGTACTGTAATCTAAAAATGATCATAATAAAGTAATCCAAGGAAAAATCAGCAAGTTGTGAAAAGACCTAATTGACCAAATATATACATTGCCACGGTTACACTTCACGATACCTCCAGATTACAGGATCAAAAGAATGGAAGATTGCATGTAACTGGAGGTTTAGCAGCATATATGCAAAACAACAATCCACATCTTTAAAATCTTAAATTCATACATGTTCCCAGACTTAAAAAAGTATGCATGCACATAATTCAAGTGTTTACCTGGCCTTTTTTCTTCTTGACCTCAACACTCACAAGACCCTTCCTCTCAGACCCTCTAATGGTGAAAATTAGGTAACACCGCCTCCACCAAGCCGCAACTTAAATTTCTTCAACTTGGGTCCACCCCCAGACATAACATATGCTCTCACATCTGTCCCTGTCAGAGGAGCACCCATGACCTCAAGAATTCCAGCAGATGTGTTTAACTTCCTCATTGCAATTCTATAAACTTTGTCTGGATTAATAGTGAACCTGGCACGGAGATACATGCCCTAACAGAAAATAAAATAAAACAATATCAAATTAAATAAATTGGGATCCAGTTAACAATAAAATACAGATTTATATGAAGTATTGCTGAGAAAAAGCATTACATAAACTTGGTGCATGTTTAATCATTAATTAAAATAAAATAAATCCATCCTTTGTTTTTCACGTGCATACACATTACCAGCTACTATCTTCAGAAACATCCTTTGTTTTTCATGTGCATACACATTACCAGCTACTATCTTCAGAAACATCTTTCTTATCAAAATAAAATCCCTTTAGGGCCAAGGAAAGTTCTAAAATACTAAAAAACATATCCCACTAAGAGAATCTTTGCTCTATAGTTTTTTCCCAAGAGGGCCTGCTCAAAGAGAAATATAGAACAACAAGGTCTTGAGAAGGAAAAGAAATGCGGATTTAAGAAAACAACAAAAAAGTGGTATTTCAGCTAAGTCATGTTTTGGCCCTCCATTTGATGTTGGGGCCTTATCTGCTGATGAAATGAAAAAGGCCTCTTTAAACTCCAGCGCCTTGTGAGGAAAAACAGTTTTGGATTTGTGACAACCTGCAATAGCAAAAGTAGAGGAAATGAAGAACAAGAATGCACCTTAACTCTTCCTCACTGTGCAAAAAAGGCAATTTTAAAATGAAGAAATCCCTTCAAGAAAATGACCATATATGCTGCAGGAGATATAAGCAGCAAGACCATTTAGAAACTATAAAAGAAGCCGCATCCTGAAACCTTTTAGTACCAGAGGAAAGGAAACAAGTAGTAATATATGTGGAGTTGATGGATCTTTTTAATGCACACTTTGAGAAGAAATGATTAACCGTCCACCTATCAGCATTCTTATTTAGGTTGACGAGCATATATACATATCAACATGAATTACAATCACCGTTTCTCCAGTATCTTCACAGTACAAAAAAAGCTGTCATCTGTATTTTTCGTAATGCTAATAATCTCAGCTAGCTATGCCCACAACTAAATCATCAAATAAAGTGTATCTAGCTATGCTAATCACCAAACACCTTTGCACCCTAACGTGATCAATGACCAAGTGACAGGAATTCTTTACCTTGATCATTGGAACTATAATATTCTACCCAAATCTATGCGATTAAACATTAAAGAACAACCTTTCATAGTTTTATTACCATTCCACAAACAGAGATCTCTCCACATTATTCAAACGCTCAACATCGAGCAAGCATTATAATTTAGCATCAATATACTCACGGAAAAAGCCACCATGGCGCTAGCCAAAGCCAAAAACCCATACTTGGCCATCCCCTCAGAAAGCCCAACGAAGATGCTCGCCACGACAAACATAATCCTCCACAGCGCGGTGCACAGCACCGCCGCCCCAGCACCAACAATCACCAAATAATTCCCGTTCCAAAACGCCTCCATTTGGAGCTCCACCGCCTCCCGGTACCGCTAGAACACCGACCTCACCGCCGACAAGGGCTTGTCAACGACCTTGCTTCCGATACCGCCATCAAAACCGAAGCTTTTGGCGGAGAAAAACCTCGAGGGGAAAGGCGGAAGCTTGATCAGGGGACCGGACTCCAAATGCCTCGAATTGGAGGGATTTGGTCGGAGGATACGGGAAAAGAGGGCATTTGGAGAAGCGGGGCTGGAGAGGAGCTTGTGGGGTTGGTGGTCGGTGAGGTTGCCAGAGAGGTCGCCGGAGAGAGGAGAAGCGGGCGGGGAGGCGGCGGAGGTGAAGGTTCTGGAGTGGAGGCGATGGAGAGCGGCGAGGAAGTGTTTCGGGGGCTTCGCCATTGTCGGGGGGCGAGGACACGACTGGACTCTTGGTCAAAGTAAAAAAACAAAAGGAAAAATGGTTGGGGGTTTCTTGGAAAATTGTGTTCGTGGCTCATGACTCGACCGGACCGGGTTCGAATAGAGCATGGGCGAACCGTTTCGATATCGGGTTCGGGTCCGAAAGACAAGTTTGTATCTAATGAACCCGATTCGAACTTTAAACCTCTCCTTCAAAAATATTATTTTATGTTAATAATTAAAGGCAGTGCCTTTTTTATAGACCCACATAAGTTATATCGAATTTTTATAATAAATTTTGTTAATAAAATTTGATTCATTATCTAATTTGATTTTAGAGGTTACTTAAAATTCAATAGGTTAGATCTTCTCCATCGATTTGCATAAAAAAATTATATAAAGAACATCATCGAAAATTTTTTAGCGACAATCGCTCGAACGCTCAAATTGATCAAGTCTTCACAAATAAAAATAATATAAGAGTTTAGGTATTAGTTCTTACCTCTCTCATTATTTTGTTATTTATAGAATATCTAACGATTTAGTATATCAAGATCCTATGATTTTAAATAACTATTCTGGCGAATTTCTCGTAACGACAATTATCAATCTTAGATTTTTTGGAATTGACTTACCAAATTAGATCTCAAAATTATTCAAGATTAGTTATGATTTAGCCAAGACACTTTGGGTTGGTCACAATTTAGCACAACTCTCTTATAGTGCCACTGACACAGATGTGAGTTTATCACTAGCCGAGAACACCGAGTTCTTTTAGGCTCAGTGCCAAGGCAGGTGCTTCCTATTTCAAATATATCGATCCACAACTCAATCTTTGGATTTGGTCCTTATTGACTTTGAACTTGGGGAGTTTACCTTAACTAGTAGGTTCGAAAGTAGGCATTTGGTCACCTCGACTAATAGTTTTGGTCTTAGTTTACACTTGACTAGGTTTATTGAACCAGTTCTTGTGGTTTGTTGTATTATTAGTACCCCTCAACTCTAGACTTTGTCTCGCTGGTTTGGTGACTTGAGTTTTTCAGCTTTTTTTTTTATGACTGTCAAGTGATTCAGTATTTGATTATTACAACCAAAATAACTTAAATTACAATTTTTCTTTTAGGGAAGCAAGGTCCTAGCTGCCATGATGCTTTAGGAAATAGCATCGTTACTTAATATGATGTCTAATGATGCAAAGCGTTGGTCGCCATGATGCATAGGGTTGTAGCATCAAGTGGTTTAGCATGAAAATAACCTAAATTACAATCTTTCTTTTGATGACCATCAAGTGGTTCAACATTTGATTATTACAACCAAAATAACCTAAATTACAGTCTTTCTTTTAGGGAAGCAAGGTACTAGCCGGCATGATACTTTAGGAAATAACATCGTTACTTAATATGATGTCCTATGATGCAAAGCGTTGGTCGCTGCGATGCCTAAGGTTGCAAGCTACCGTTTTGTCAAACCCTTAAGTAATCATTAGGGTTTTATTTCTTCTCAAGATGGTGGCCTAGAGCCATCCACTCGCTTATCAAAACAATATCTCGCATGCCCCGCGATTTCCCCACTCGAGGATACGTATCACCAGGACCTCAATGTGGGTTTCAAAAATCTCGTCTCATGAATTTCGTCGCCCAAATCGAGCCATGTGGAGGCAATCGAACAACATGGCTAGTTTTATATAAGAGGTATTGTGTCATTTTTCTTTTACTTTCGCAATTCTTTGATTTTCTCCTTCTGCATCTTTATTTTTCATCAACATTCGTACTCTCCAATGGCGTCTTCCTTCACTCCATTTGGTTCCCGGAAGGGGTACTCCGCCATGAAGAAGGATGCAGGTTTAGCGGCCCCTTCCTTGAAGAACTTTTCGACTCTCCATGTTGTTCCTATGCTATCCATGATGCCATCCACCAAGGGCCAAAATCCTACATCCACGCCGAAGGAGGTGCAAGAAAAGCATCATTTGCCCGACCATTACATCGTTGGCCTCGAAGCTCACCACACCCCCTGCTACACCTTTCGCCGTGGGGGCTAGTTCTGAGCTTGCAAGGGCATGCCCTTCAGAAGTTGCAACCATTTTGCCTTCGCTTTCAAATGTGTTACCATATGGAATCTTTTTATTTTGTTCTTGATTATCCTAATGTAAGTATTTCAAAGTGAGATCTAAATTTTCGAGTCTACCATTTGAGTGGAAAATCTTGAGCAATTGGCCAACATTTTTTAGGTTCTGGATGAAATTAAGTTAAACTTGTGGGGTTCAGAGGAGAATAGTAAAACTATCATGGAGGAGTTCGAGTTTGAATTTAGCACCTACTGAAGATGTTCGAGAGTACATTTAGGTATCTTGTAGATTTCTTTACTAGAGATGTTATGAAAGACTAGGACTTAGCCCAGAGTCAAATTGTGCTAAATACTATGAAGTTCATCTCGGCTTTTCGAACTTTAACCACATCCAAAGGTTGTCCTCCTACTATAGATTTAGGGATGCTTTCAAAGGCTACAAAATCTCTAATACTAGAAACTGATGGTATTTTATCCCCAAAAAATAATTTAAACTATTTGCTTCCAACTCTATCTTTATCCATTATTGAAAGTACCATACAATGAGGGTTTTTTCTAGGGTTGACTCAAACCTTCTCCACAAGTAGGGTAGTCCTTTTTTATGTAGTGTCTGCTATGAAATTAGTCCTAAGATCCATTGACTTCTAATATCCTAAGCTGAGGAGGTCGAGAGTGTTAAGTTCGCCCCCACATGGTTTGATGAGACATCTTTGAAGCAACACGGCCTATCTATTGCTCAAACGGTAGGTATGAATTCTAACCCTCATGTCTTGGGCTTACTTTCTTTGTAAAAACTTTTACTTTGATTTTAATAATGTGATATTGCATTGTAAGGATCGTTGAGCTCTCCTTTATGAACAAGTTTTTGAAGCAGTAATGAGGGATCTCTTGGGTGTCGTCAGCTCATACCACCCTAAAGAAGCCAACTGAACTCGATACTCCTACCCCTTCCCCACTGACAACTTAAGGCCAAGGAAAGAGAAAGAAGGAGGAGGGAAAGAGTCAAGACACAAGTGAGGAGAAGGCCCGAAAAAAGCAAGCATTGCCTCATTCCTCCTCTCCACCTTCCCAAGCCGCTACCTCCAAGGATGGTGTTAGGTCACCGACTTGTCCACACGATGAAGAAGGTTGATCGTGACAAAGGAGTTGCTCTTACTTTTGCTTCCTCTCTAACACACTTTGAGACACGAGAGCACTAAGGTACCTTGAAGGATGTTGATACCAATGAGTACTTTCTTAATGATTTTGGTGATAGTGTTAATTCCTCTATTACTAAACTCTTCGTCGACAATTTTTTTTAAAAGGAGCCAAATCTTGTTCCGACATAAGTTTATTTGGACTTGTCTCTTTCAATTTTTCTCTTCTTTCATTGTCATAACCTTTAATTCAATTATAGGTTGTGCAATTTTTTTACTGTGCATGATGTCATTTTTACGAAGCTCAAAAGGAGGCAACGTCTAAGAAGAGTAAGACTGAAAAAAAGGTGAACCTTCTTCATTCTCAACTCATGTCTCTTAAGTACAGTGTGGAGGAGTTGAAAAAAAGAAGAACCTCCTCATGACCGAGCATGACTCGGCTTGGTTTAGCTGAGAGGCTTTAAAGATCCAACACCGGTATGACCTGGAGGACATCAAGACCTAGGTGGTCGCCACGTTTCTCTAGAGTACTCAACACATAAATGTTTTGAAGATAACAAGAATGCAAGCCATCTCAAGGCACGTGCCAAGCTCTTTACCAATGGCTTCACATAAGGCTATATCATTTGTTGGGATATGATGAAGCAAACTCACCATGATGTCAAGTTCAACCTTGAAGACCTCTGAGTTAAACTCTAGAACAACTTAAGGGTTTGACGCCTCAAGTGAGAGTATGAGGAGTTTCTTCTGAGGGAGGTTGTTGTGGCGAAGGTGAGGGAGATTGAAGAGGTGAGAATGGTAAAGACTGAAGCCTAAGGGTATGGTGAGTCGGTGGGAGCTTTGGAGCCTCTAAACATTTCTGACTCATTGTATCTTTTCTTTCTTCATACCATGAAAAAATTTTTATACTAGTCTTGCTTTTTAGTTTAATAAAATTTTACCCCTTTTTTAAAATTTTGTCTTCTAATGCTACCTTCTTACCTTACTGTCAAATAGTCGATCTTAACCAATCTTGCTCCAATGTTTCCCATAGTCAAGTTAGTCAAGCCGATTTACTTTTCTTGAAATTAAATTACTCGAGTGTTAGTTTGCATGATCGCCTCTAAGTGTTTGCAAATATTACTTCTATGCATACCCAAAGTACCTAGTGCTCTTCTCGGTCGTTACTTCAAAAGGAAGTGTCTTCTAGAGAGGAGTGCTTTGGCTGAAACATTTAAACACTTGACTAGACATCAAATTTGGCAGAGCTTGTCTTTTGACTATTTTGAATTTTCACCTGATATGGTGTCAATGCCTCTTTTGTGCCTAACGTACAATTGAGGTTTTTTGCATCTAGCATATAGCCAAGGTCTTTTGTCTTGAATGGACTTAGGTCTTTCACGCTTTGCATATAACCGAGGTTTTTTATCCCAAATAGATTGAAGTCTTTTGCATCTGACGTATAGTTAAGGTCTTTTGTGTTTGGCGTATAGCCTAAGTCTCCTGCCTTGAGTGGATTGAGGATTTTTGCGTCTAACGTATAACTTATTTTTTCTATCTTGAGTGGACTGAGGTCTTTTGCCTAGCATATAGCTTAGATCTTCTACTTCCAATAGACCAAGGTCTTTTGTGTTTAGCATATAGCCTAGGTTTTCTGCCCTAGGTGGACTAAGATCTTTTGCGCTTGATGTATACCCTAGGTAGACTGAGGTTTTTTGCGTCTGGTGTATAACCTAGGTCTTTTACCTCGGGTGGATCGAGGGCTTTTGCACCTAACATATGATTGAAGTCTTCTACTTTGGGTGTACCGAGGTTATTTACACCTAGTGTATAGTTTAAATTTTCAACTCCGGGTAGACCTAGGTCTTTTACACCTATTGTAGGGCTGAGGTTTTTTGCTCCGAGTAAATTGAGGTCTTTTGCGCCTAATGTATAGCCTATGTCTTCTGCTCTCAGTGGACCAAAATCTTTTGTGCATATCGTATGACCGAGGTCTTTTGCCTCAAGTGAACATAGGTATTTTTATTACTCTTTGAATTGCTATGTAAAGTATACATTTTTTTTTTTGCAAAGCATTGATCTTCTGAGAAAATAAATGAGATATAGTTTATTTTAAAGATAGAACATTATGAAGTTATTGACATGTCATGTTTTCATAAGCTATTTACTATCCGGGTGCTCAATCTTGAAGATTCTTGATCCTACAGTTTAAGCAATCTTGAATAGCCTTATCCAGTTTGCAGAGAGTTTCCCTAATGCTCGATCAACAAGTTTAGTTCGGTGAAGTACTCAAATTGCCTAGTCATAGTTTTTGGCTACAGACTCGGACATTGTAGTTCCATGCTATCCACTGTTGATACTCAATGCGAGCCTTTCCTAAGACTCTAGGACAAGGTCCTTCTTAGCTCAGCTATTTGTCTCATTAATTTTGGGATCATAACTCTTGACTCGCAATGAAGTAAGCCCAATCTTCATCAAGATGACCGTCTCCATCCCATAGGTGAGTATATAGGGCAATTCTTTAGTTATTGTTCGAAGAGAAGTTCGATGAGACCACAAGACATGTGGTAACTCTTTGATTCAATCGTTTTTTTTCTCTCTTTAGGCATTTTTTTATCTCTATGAGTAAAGTTTGGTTTATTATTTTAGCCAAATCGTTAGCTTAGAGATGTACCACTGAAGTGAACTTTTATTCAATATGAAAGACGGTGCAATACTCCCCGAGTCGTTAACTATTAAATTGCTTTCCATTATTGGTGACTAGCACACATGGTAATTTGAACCTACAAATCACGTTCTGCCAAAAAAACTTTAAGATTTTTCTTCTCGGTGATTGAAACGAGTGGTTTGGCTTCCACCCACTTCGTAAGGTAATCAATAGCGACTACTAAATCTGCCCCGAGGTCATTGAAAAAGGGCCCAAAATGTTCATCCCTTATTGATCCAAGGGCCACACCATCTGAGTTTGCTGGAGTTAGACTAGGGGTTGTGGTATACCGAGGCATATTTTTTACACTGTTTGCATTTTAACACGAACTCGGATGCCTCTGCTACCATATTAAGCTAGTAATACCCTTACTTGAGAAGCTCGTGTGTAAGAGTACATCCTCCACCATAGCTCCTAATATTCTCTCGTGAATTTCGCAAAGGGTATAATTGGCTTCTTTGGATTTTAGGCAATGGAGGAGTGGCCTTGTGAGTGATCTTTTGTGCAATATTTCATCTACAAAAATAAACTTTTGGGCTAACTTCTTATTCCTCCAAGTCTTTTTTGGTTCCTCAGGAAGTTTCCAATTTTAAAGATATGTGATAACGAGGTTCATTAAACTGAGCTTTGAGTCTACTACATATGCCTCAAAATTGCTGAGTTGACTGAATTGCTTAGTTGACTCAATGGGTTAGTTCACCTAATTCACTAAAAGAATTATGTGATTCCGTTAGTGTGGGAGCAACATATCCCTACGCTAGTTTCTAGATATCGATGTTCTCGTTATTAGAGGCATTGCCGGAGAGCCTTCATATATGTAGACGAAAAATAGTGACACAACAAATCTCAATAAAAATACCACTGTTGGTAAAGTTCGATTCACCACAAAATTTGATCTAAGAGACTTATTGAGATATGATCTGCTAGGCCATCTCTCTATCGCTCTGCATAAAAAAAAATATGTGAAAAAGATAGCTGAAAACTCTATAGTGATATTAGACATTCAAGTTAATCGAGTCTTCAATAATAGAAATAATATAGAAATTTAGACATTAGTCCTTATCTCTTCTATTGGTTTACTATTTATAGAGCATCCAAATATTTAGTGTATTTAAAATTTCATAGTTTTAGGTAACTGTCTTGATGAATTTCTCTTGTCGACAACTATCAATTTCGAAATTTTCGAAATTGACTTTCTGAATTAAGTCTCAAAATCATTCAAAATTGACTATGATCTAGCTGGAACACTTCAGGGTTAGTCATGGCTTAACATGACCTCTTTATATTGTCGTTGACTCGGATGTGGATTTGTTGCTAGCCGAAGACACCGAGCTTTTTTAGATTTGGTATTAAGGTAGGTGATTACTACTTCGAATGTATCGATTCACAACTTGATCTTTGGACTCGGCTTTTACTAACTTTGGACTCAGGGAATTTATTTCGATCAATAAATTTGGGGATCATCCTTTTATCACCTTGACTAATAACTCTGGTCTTGATTCAAGTCCGATCGGATTTTTTGAATTAATTTTTGTGGTCTATTGTATCATCAAATATAATAAATCAAAATAAAAATATCATGAAAAATTGAGTTAAAATATTATAAAAAATAATATAATCAGTTAGTTAATTATGTTTTTCAATCACTGTTTGATAATAAAATCATCCAAAATTTTAGCCGAGTTGATGGCCTGGGTGACCAACCACCTAATTATTATTATTATTTTATTTTTAAAATAAAATACTTATCAATTTGATGGCATTGGTTTGATTTTTCTTGACGACCAAAGCTTATAAACACGTTATGTAGGACGATGTTTTCGACTGCGTGCCTAATATGACATTAGTTTTAACACGATAGCTGATGATCATAATTAGTTAATAATATTTAATTATCTGCTAGAAGTTAACTAAAGGTCTGTTAATAATTAGTTTATGAAATTATATCGATTTTTTTTATTTGGACTGTGACTAAAATGCCCAAAATGTCCTCTTATAGCATCTCTGTTGATGTAGAAAAAAATAAAAATCGGTATTCAAACTTCTCGAGGAAAAAAAATCACTATAAATTAGAGATCAAACTCGTGAAAATGAGTTGTAATAATTAGCAAAAGTAGATAATTAATCAAAATTACGTAATTTTCTACAAATACTTTTTATCTAAAGTAATAGGTGATTTTCCATTACAATCCAATTAAATATTTCTTTTAAAATTTTTTTTGTGTCGGGTAATTGGGGTAAGGCTATTTTGGTACTTTCACATGTAATAATTTAACCAAGTCGTCGTCGGCCGACCTCGTCCCGCGCGAAATGCAGATTTCAGCGGGGTCTCGATTTAATAAGTCGCATTTATTCCTCGCCAACGGCCACCAAATGCTATTACAAGTCAACGATCAAAAACCCAAATTTAAAAAATAATTAGGTGCTTGTCTCTTTCTCGTCCTCTTTCCGTCGACTCGGTCATGGATCAAAGGCTCCTCGTTTTCTACGCGGCATCGATCTCCCATTGGACCTCCATTGAATACATCCGGCCCCGGCCCTACCTTCTCCGTTCGCTGTTTCATCTTCAAATCCAACCTAATGGGTGATTTGATGGATTTTCAAGGTTTCTGGATCGGATCGAGGGGATGTGGGCTCTAAACGTAGCGACTTTGGGGACTTTGGAGTGGAATTGGGGCTGGGGGTCTTCAATTTGGTCGCTGGGCTGTCTGGTGATGTGATTTGATTTAGATATCTAGGGCTTCGTTGCTTTTTGGGCGTTCCCTGGTTCCTGGAGGTTTTTGATTTCTGGGATAAGAATCTGGCTATTCGGAGTGTTTTTATGTGGCTGCGGGAGTAAAGGAGGCGACTTTAGAGGTAATTTGTGCTTTTTTTGTTGCTTATGAGCTTGTTGAGGGTTCTATCTGTTTTTTTGAGTTCTGCAATTACTTTGGCATCATTGGAGCTATTCGTTTGTCTTTTGTTTTGGATTTTGGGACCGGAGGCTGTCGAGAGGTTATTGTGAAATTAGTTGATTGATGTGGTTTTTAGTTACTTTTTTTTTGAGGGCTGGTTGGCTGGCGTTGGGTTCGAGATTGACTATTGATGAAGTTACCCCTGAACCCGGCAATGTCTGATTTGTTTTCAGCGGTCTTTGTTTTGTGTTCTAGTGGTTTGTATTTTTCTATGATTGAATGAAAGATGGATGGTGACTACATGAGTGTTTTTTTTTATTTAGACCTAGCAAGGAACATATGCTTAGTCATCTACTGGTTTTGGGGTTATTGACATTTCAGTTGGGATTGTTGAGTGGAGTATGCTGGTTATGGGTATACTTGACAGATGGTTAGAGGATATGAACTTGAGGTAATTAAAATGTTTGTATATTGCAATCATGGAATTTTTTTACATTTATGCTGGCTTCTGGCTCTCTGGGACTTTTCCCTCAGATTGTTTTTGGAGTTGGAAGTGGAATGTTCTGGACAGGTTTTTGTATCTGTAGATCTGAAATAACTGTTTTTGAAGTTATTCCTCAGTTTGTTTTCTTTATGTTTGATAGTTTTCAGAGGTTCCTTTGGCTTGTCCTTTGTTAGTTCACATGTTCGGGCTTTGGTTCTAGATATCATCTTGTGGTTGTGGTTTTGGCTAGATTTATATTGCTAGTCCTAAAGATAGGCCAAGCTATTGATTCTCTGAATCATTAATGACCTGGAGTATTGTTGTAATGTATTGTTTAAATCAAGTTCCATTGTGCAGTTCATGGTTTTCAGAATAATTGAGTGAGAGCTTTTCTACTCTCTGATGCACTAACAACTTTCTTGTGGAGGAGCATTAGCCTTTCGGTTTTCTGACAGTTTGTGCTCACTAACAGTTTAAGTTATGTCTCATGCTTTAGATTGTGAAACATTCCATTTATCTCTAGGAAATGTCTCCATGTTGCCCAAGCAGTGATGTATAGTGGATGAAGCTTGTCTAGATGAATCACTTACTATGTTATGTTTTGTAAAATGATAAACTATGGCTCATAATGATTTCTCCCATAAGCAGGGGGAAACTTCCTTTTGTTGTCCTTTTCTCTTTTAGGATCCTGCTTGTTGCAGTATATCTTGTTTTGAGATATTGTTTCAACTGTTCTCCAGGTTGGCTATTTTGGTTGAAGGACTTGCATTTACAAATCAGGAGTGTCTTGAATAGACCATTGAGATGCCCAGGGCGAAGTTTTCCATTTGTAAGACCATTATAGTCATATCAATCTGTTACTGCTTACAGCCTGCTAGAACACAGATTACTGATCCAACAGAAGGTAAAGGCTTTTTTTTTTAATTTTGATATCTTAGATTATGATGTTAGTGAATTTAATCTAAATTTAGGTGTTTCTCTTTAACAGACTATGGCAGTTTTTTTCGTTGCTACAAAAACAAACCTCTTTCATACATTGTGGACAGTGCACATGGCATCTTGGTTGTTCTGAACTGAAGTAGTCCTCACTTAACAAAGTTAGTCTCAGAAAATCTATGTTCCGGCATTATCTAGGAGCAGAAAGCTGCTCATTTTGTAGTTGCTTTTTTGATCTTTACGTTCTCTCTTATTTGATAATGATGCTTCTTATTTATAGTTAATCAAAACTTCTTAGTGTTAGGAGTTGTGAAGACATGGATGTGCCTTTCAGAAATGACCACTTGATTGTCAACTCCATGACATAGTGTGGAATAGAATTGCCTGATCAAGAAATTTATCAATATAGTTGTTAAATTCAGGACTAATCTTGACCCAATTTTAACTATGCAGAGTTTATTTTTTTGGCAGTCACTATACGTAGTCATTATGGAAGGTTTTATGGGAAATACTGACTGATGCTTTCTGTAATGCAGTTGATGCCTTGCAGGCAATCAGGAGCAGTTTGATAGATCCCAATGGGAATCTCAACAACTGGAACTCTCGTGATCCATGCTCTTCGAACTGGACTGGTGTTATTTGCTATAATACAACATTAAGAGATGGATATCTGCACATACAAGAACTGTAAGTTTAATGCCTTTGTTGTCAATTTGATAATGCTAGTTCTTGTGAATGGTCAGATCACTACGAGATCTGATGCTGGTTTTTGACAAATAATTGTTGCTTTCACTTTTTTTCTTTTCCTTAATTTCATTTAACTTCATTTCTTATCCAGTTTAGACTATGAATTAGTCTGTGCATGTGCACTGGTTTAGTCTAGAACTGAACTCGAACTTTTCATGATTGATGTTTACTGCGAATGGTTAACTTAAGTTTGCAATTTGTTTTTCAATTTCTTTTCCTAGATTGTCTGTAGCTGTTATTTTTCAATTCTAGTACTTTTGTTGGAGTTACGGTGTCTGTAACCAACAGTATTTTAGTCCCTTTTTTGTAACTATACCCTATGTATACACGAAATATTTAAACTATCATCTCCTTAGAAACAGTGTTGTTACTGCTGGCCAAATCAATTTGTCAACCTTTCTCCTGAAATACATAAATTAACTGCACATCTTTTTCCTTGCAGGCAACTTCTAAAGATGAATCTTTCAGGAAACTTAGCTCCTGATCTTGGTCGTCTATCGCATATGAAAATATTGTAAGTCATCATTAAATTGGTGAAGAACCAAATCTCAAATGGCCATGTAACAGTTGTTACCTATCCATTATCATTCTGCATACCTTGAAAGTTCTTCCTCCTTTACTGATGAATCTTCTCCTTTTGAAGGGATTTTATGTGGAACAAGATCAATGGCAGCATCCCTAAGGAGATAGGAAACATTAAAACTCTGCAACTCCTGTAAGTTAAATTCGCATTGCTAGAAAGCAGCAGGCTGAGAAAAAAATGAGCATCAATTTTTCATTTTTTTCTTTCTGTCATGTTTTCAGTTATATCTGTCGTTTCATGTTCTTTTCAATTATTCTATATTGGATTTGCTTATTGTCCGAAGCCTTTTATCTTTTGGATGTTCTCACTTCTTTATTGAAGGATCACGAAAATGCTGTCCATCCTTTTTGAAAATCTTCCATATATATATTTTTCATACTTCATCTGCTATTTTTTGTCTGTAGGCTTCTCAATGGAAACCAGCTTACAGGTGCCTTACCTGAAGAGCTTGGCTATCTTCCTGTACTGGATAGGATCCAAATAGACCAGAATCAGATATCAGGGCCATTACCAAAATCATTTGCATTCCTCAACAAAACAAAACATTTGTGAGTAGGTTTTGACTTTCTGTGCTAGGTCTTGATTTAGCTGAAACCTGTTCTGTAATACTGACATTCCCACTTTTCATTTCAGCCACATGAACAATAACTCGATTAGCGGGCAAATTCCACCAGAGTTGTCCAGATTGCCTAATCTTGTTCACTTGTAAGTTAAAAATTTGTTGCTGCTAGTCTGCTAATACTCATGTTCTATGGTATCTGATTTTGTAACTTATTGATTATTACTAAACAAGGGAAACATTGCAGCTTGTTGGACAACAATAACTTGTCTGGATATATACCTTCTGAGTTCTCGAAGCTGCCAAAGTTGCTCATTCTGTATGTACTTTTTTAACTTGTAGAGGCATGAATGAAAAGTTATTCTACTTAAAGACTCAGTTACATTTTTTACTATCTAGGTAACCTTATTTCCATAGCTAAATTGTACTTGTCTCCTAGTTTAATATTTCCTTCAGTGTGGGAGGAAGACTAAGTTTTCATGAATGCTTTACAGAAGCAAATATTTATGATTCTTCTTTTTGTTAACTGATAAAAATCTCATCACTCATAAATCAGTGGATGATTTCAAAATAGATGATAATGGCAATATTACTATAATTTTTGTCAGCAAGGGGAAATAAGTTAACTATGTGTATATATTGTTTTGGGGCACAGGTCCAGTTGCATTGTTTGTGACCAAATATGCTGCACAAATTTTGCAGAACACTATAATAGTCATGTGGAACATGTATAATTTTTGCAAAACATGTAAAATGGCTGCAGAACAAGAAAAATTAATCTAAAATAAAAACAGATGCTAAACTGGAAAATGGTGGCAGAATAAAAATAACTGACACAGAACACATGCTGTGATGTTTCATACTATGCAACCAGAACCATACCCATTGTTTTGTCGGAGCATGTGCTTGCAGTGGGGCTAATGGAAGCGATCCAGTTTTTTCAGTCTTGTCAGTTCTGACCATTTTTTAAGTTATCTAGCTCAGTAGTTCCTCATGCTGCATTGTGCATGGAAAGATGTCAAAGTTGTGATGGGCTTCAGTCAATATCTAGATTGCTGGTAGTGTTGTTTGAGACTAATAGACCTAGGATAATGGTATACACCCCTGACATAAAGGGGAGAAATAAAATGAAATTTTGGATTGCCTCTAATATGCTTTTCTGCATCCATTATCTTTGCTTATGGTGAATAAACTTAAAATTATCCATACAGTAAATACTGCTCCTTTTAATATCTTTTTCTATCTGTTTTGCAGTCAGCTTGATAATAATAACTTCAGTGGAAGTTCCATTCCTGCTTCGTTTGGCAGCATGAGTACACTTCTAAAGCTGTAAATATCGGGTCCATTATATGCAATTTATCCTGAGTTATTGAATTTGAAGTCATGATGGCCACACTAGACATTAATTTTTCTGAGTTATTGATCACCCCAATTTATTCTGCCTTAACAGGAGCCTTAGGAACTGCAGCTTACAAGGAGCTATTCCTGACCTGAGTCATGTTCCTCAACTTGGTTACTTGTGAGTGGAGATAGTCTCCTGGTAGAAGTTTAAAATTAAAAAAGAGTGACTTTTCCCTCTTACTCCAATAGTTTTGTTCTTTATTCTTTTTGTCAATGTAATGGACTGCTGTCATTGATGTTTCAGGGACCTAAGCTGGAACCATTTGACAGGAACCATTCCATCCAACAGGCTTTCAGATAATATCACGACAATGTATGCAAAGTTTCTAATTTTAGATTGGAATAGTGTTCTGTTTTCTTATCCTAAAACTGTTCTCACTCTGTTATTTGCTGTCCTAGAAGGACTATTTGAGGATTTTTGACCTTCTGATTTCGTCCATGCAGTGACCTGTCAAATAATTTGCTTAGTGGACCCATTCCTGCAAACTTTTCAGGTCTTCCTAATCTTCAGAGATTGTAAGCATATCTGCTCTGTCTTTTTTCGTGTTGTCATTCGGATACACCTGCTTTTCATTGCTTGTATGAATATTTTGAATTATAGTTTTTTCATGGTTAGTGAACTTTATATCAATTTATATTTTTCCACGTGCATGGTAAATTTTATCCAGGACTTGAATCATGTATACATGGTAAATTGAAACATACTGTGCGATATGATATATTACCAAATTCATGTCTTTTTTTCAGGTCTCTTGACAACAACCGGTTAAATGGTTCTTTTCCATCCACTATATGGGATAATATAACTTTCTCTGGAAATAAAAGTTTGATATTGTAAGATCTACTAATCTGCCACATGCCTGTTTTGCAGCATGGCAGCATGAATATGCAGCTAATTTCTTTTTCTGCCAAATTTGCAGGGACTTCCAGAATAACTCCCTCACAAATATATCTGATGCTCTTAATCCTCCTTCAAATGTTTCTATCCTGTATGTAATTTTCCTCTCCTTTAATCTAGTGGCAATGTCAATTTCTTTTTAACAAACGGTTTCTTGTGTGCTAGTAATCAACAAAGATATGATAAAAGGGTAATTCATGTGTAACTCTCAAAATTGAGCTACTGAGTTTTCCTCTTCCATTTTTCAACTTTTATTGGGATGACCTTATTGCATAAAGAACAGTGTCTTATTTTACCATCCTAAGTCATTTGTGTCTTCCTTCATGTGTCATGTCCATTCTCTAGGTTCTGAGAAAATGCAGCATGACTTGCATGGTCCATAGGCCTGTGCACTATTTGGTTCAAATCGAATAAACCAACCGAACTGAAACTAAATAACCGATTCGGTTCGGGTTATTCGGTTTTCGGTTCGGTTCGGTTTTGAAAAATAGAAATTTTTAAATTCAGTTTCGGTTTCAGTTTTTGATTTTGAAAAACTGTAAAAACCGAATCGAACCGAATTACATATTATATGTAAATACATAATATTGGTTTTGGTTTTGGTTTTTTATTTCAATTTAAATATAATTAAATTTAAATTGAAAAAATAAAATAGGTTTAAATTTTCGGTTTTCGGTTTAAACCGAACCAAACCGAAACATTTCGGTTCGGTTCGGTTTATTCGGTTCGGTTTGGTTCGGTTTGAACCGAATGCACAATCCTAATGGTCCATTTGTGAGCCAGATCCTTTTGACTATTCAAACAAAAATACACATTAATTCTTAAAAAAAAATCAAAGAAAAATGCATATTAATTTTAGATACCAAATACAAATATCATTTTCTTTCATAAAACTTCTTGTTATGATGGTGAGTGTTCAGCATTTACACTCTTCTGCTACTTGAACTACTTCTGGTACATATATATCACCTTAGACCAAACATGTGTTTTTTCCTATCGATTGTTGACTGTCGAGTCCTCAATTTTATGATGTGATTAAGAAATTATTTTTAATTCAGTTCCAAGATGAATTCTTTTCTTTTTTATCTCATTCTATGTCTTCATACCTCTAATTTGGAGTTGTTTTTGTATCTAAGATTTCAGTTCTAGGGCTGTTTCTGAATTTATTTTTTTGATGCTAAATTGGGTTCAGGTTATATGGAAATCCCTTATGCAAAATGGCAAACCAATTGGGCATAGTCCAGTTCTGTCAGCCTCGAGCTAATTTTCAAACATTTGGAATCTCGACAAATTCCAAAATAATCTGTGCTCCATGTCCTTCTGATTATGAATACAATCCATCATCCCAAATACCTTGCTTCTGTGCTGCACCCCTTGATGTTGGATATCGGCTAAAGAGTCCTGGTTTTTCGGATTTTGTTCCATATATTGATGATTTCGATGCATACCTCACATCTGGTCTTCAGTTGTTCCTTTATCAGTTGGACCTCAATTCATTTGTGTGGGAAGAAGGTCCCCGTCTGAAAATGAACTTGAAGCTTTTCCCAAGTAATGCTAGTTTATTCAATGCAAGTGAAGTCCTGCGAATTAGAAGCATGTTCACAGGATGGTTGATACCAGATTCAAATCTTTTTGGACCGTATGAGCTTCTCAACTTCACTCTTGGAGCTTATGTAAATGGTGCGTCTTGCATATCATATTTTAATTGCAAACTGTTATCAAGAAAATGCACGTGCTGGACACATTATAAGATGCAAGGAATTTTGTTTACATTGCTAATATGAGGAAAAAGGTAAAACATGTTCTCAGTTAAAAAAAGGTAAAAGTTAACCTTCGAAGACAGAAACTTCAGGATTCAGAAAAAAATGAACAAAGTTAAGCTTCTTTGAATTCATATAGCATGCCTAAGCCCAAGTAAAGTTGTTGATGAAGTCAATTCCTTAACAACTTCTACAGTTGTATCCAAAACTTGTTCTCATGGAATAGTACACAAAGGGCAAATATCTGAACCATGTATCAAATAATCAAAATATGAACTAACATATTAAATACTGTAATGTATTTCAAATGTAAAGAAACCTCTGCAGTATACTTGTTTCACATTTCTCTACAGAACCATGGTATCAGTTACCATATTTACGAAAAGAAACCATCATATATCTAGAGAGAGAGGTACAGGTTAATATCATTGTACTACCACAGAAGAGATTGTGATGTAGATTTTCCTAACAGCAAACATCTCTAATTCATCACTAGTCAACTGTTAAAGCATTAGATAAGAGAGTTCTGTTGCCAGTCATTTTGATTGAGATATTACTGATGTCTTTTTTTCATTGATATTTCTGTTCCAGTGATTCCAAGCGCTTCAAAATCTGGGTTAAGTACAGGTGCCATTGTGGGCATTGTATTAGGTGCAGTTGCTGCCGCTATAGTTATATCTTCAGTTATTACAATGCTCATCACGAGGAGGCTCTCTAAATATCATGGGCATACTAAAAGGCGTTCAGGTAAGTCCTATGGTCATGTTTTAGTAATCACCAGTTCCTTCATCGGTTTAGTGAAAATGTATACCAACTGGAGGGTTAATGAGAATATATATACCAACTGCATAAATATCCAGCATTTTGGAACATAAAAGAAGAATTTGTTAGAATGTCTACTTCTATCTTTTCTTTGATATGAATTTTCTTGGCTGTGGTACCATTTGTAACTTTTTTAGGTAAAAACAGTTGTTCTAGAGGACCATTTTTTTGAAAAAATCAATTATCTGGAAGTCCAAGTTGTAACTATTAGACATTTCCAAGAATTCAGAAAATTTGTGCAGGCTTTTGGTTTGAGATATACTTTTTTTTTCCCTTTATGCAGTCTCAAGGATTCCAATCAAAATTGATGGTGTAAAAAGCTTCACATTTCGACAGATGTCTCAAGCTACATACAATTTCAGTAACGCTGCTCAAATTGGCCAGGGAGGATATGGAAAAGTTTATAAAGGAACCTTAGCAGATGGAACTATAGTGGCCATTAAGCGTGCAGAAGAAGGATCTTTGCAAGGTTCGAAGGAATTCTGTACAGAAATAGAGTTATTGTCAAGGTTGCACCATCGGAACTTGGTTTCTCTAGTTGGGTACTGTGATGAAGAGGGTGAACAGGTATGTGTATTGCTTCTACTCAATAAAGTATTTCTTATTCTATAAGAAATCAAGTTGCATAGAACCTTTATCGTGTTTTTGTAATCTGATTCAAACTTCCTGTATCAACTTTAGGACTATAATGGTAAATCCTAGATTTTCTCAAACAAACTATTTCTTTATAATGTTTTCTGTCTCCTTGTGCTGCAGATGTTGGTCTATGAGTTCATGCCAAATGGCACTCTGCGTGACCATCTCTCTCGTAAGTGTTGTATATGTTTCTGCGGTAATAGATTATAGATTCATCTTTTTGGCATCTTGTTATTCAGTTTTATTGGTCATTTCAAATACTTCAAGTACTTCCCTCTATCTAATATGCAATTGTTTCTGATACCTTGCCTGTAAAGTTGAACTACTATTGTTTGAATCACTTTTCAGTTCCAGAGAGAAGCTGCTTTACAATCTCTGATGCAGCAACTTGGTGTTTGTGCTTGTTAGATAGATGTGTAGTGGCTTTATTTCTTTAGGTGGAAAATCCTATTAACATTGTATAATCCTATGATTCGCACAAGACTAAAGTTTTGTGGAAAAAACAAAGAATTTATCTCTGAAGCTGCAAATAACTGTCGGGCATGGTTTTTTTGAAATGAATTTGTTAGGTATGCCCTAACTGATTTTTATTTTGTTGAAACAGCTAGATGTAAAGAGCCTCTTAATTTTTCTATGAGGTTGCGCATTGCATTGGGATCTGCCAGGGGCATCCTCTATCTACACGCTGAAGCAGATCCTCCTATCTTCCACCGAGATATCAAAGCCAGCAACATTTTGTTGGATGCCAAATTTATTGCTAAGGTTGCTGATTTTGGTCTCTCACGGCTTGCGCCAGTACCTGAAGTTGAAGGGACTGTACCAGGTCATGTGTCAACTGTTGTGAAAGGCACTCCAGTAAGTATTTTGTTTCATTGAAGTCCATCAAAGATTTGAAATGTGCCTTCAATAGATAATTCTTTTATACTAGTCACAATGTGATGATTTACTGTGAATTCTACAAAGTTGTCATTACAACTTCTGTATGTGAAACCCCTCAAGAAAAATCTTATGAGAGCCGAGTTGGACTGAGTGACAAGAAACTGGAAAGTGTTATGACAAGTCCCAACCATTGTTTCAATTCTGGTTTCTAGAAGAACCAATGTGTTGTCTTAAATATCTAAGAAGAGCTCTTCAAATCCAAAAGCAGCATACATAATGTTTGCTTTGAGCTTTTCTCTTTGCTTTCCTTCTTCTTTATTGATAATTTTATGAGAAGGGTAGGCTGTGAAGCTTTGTCTCACTCGACGTTGTGTTTTTCAGATCAACCAGCTTTCTATATGTCTCCTTTATGATTATCCTTCCAAGTAGGTGCTAGAAACTTTCTGAGAATGCTTCACTCCGAACTATTCCCGTATTATTTAATTCACCAACTTGCCTTCCTCTGGCCAGATCTTCCAGGGCTCATTTGAACCTTATTTTTTCCATTCCTGAATTATTATTGTCTGGAAACTTCCCAGTTGCAAAATATGCTGTTCTAGATCTTTATTGGTGTAAGGGTCCTTAGTTAAATGTGGATCTTTTCTGATAAAACCCAGTTACAAATGTCTATCATGAATTTGTCATTTGCATTAAAGTGCATAGCTGAATGTTTAAATTGATCTTTCTCATAAGTAGGTCCAAATTATGTTCTTTCAACTATTTATGATTAGCATCAAGCAGCAAATTTGTTTTAGAAAGTTCATTTCTCTTGCAAGCTTTCTGTTGTTGCCATGATGCCGGCTGGTATAGCTTCTTATTTCTCTTAACTTTTCCTCTTAAAGAATTCTTATTGCATCCCTGAAGTAAATTTCATTCTGCTTAGGATGTATATCATCAGCTTCAAATTTCACCTAAATTTCTGCTTACAGTCGCATTTTCTTTCAGGGTTACCTTGATCCAGAATACTTTTTAACTCATAAGCTTACAGATAAAAGTGATGTTTATAGTCTTGGAGTCGTGTTTCTGGAGCTATTGACAGGAATGCAACCTATTTCGCATGGCAAAAATATTGTCAGAGAGGTATGAAACTCTAAGTGCTTCTTGTTCTATTTTTTTGGTAGAATATTGCAATTACAAAGCATATTTCTCATTTTATGTGAATGGTAAAGGTCATCAAGGCTTGAACACATAATTTTTTGTACACGAGAAATAAGCACAACAACCAAGCCATAATACTTGTATCTCAAGTGCTCCCTGTTGATCCCTTTGAAAGACGACTCCTCTTTTTTTCATCTTACCAGTTATCTCAACTTATTCCTAGACTTTTTTCTAATAATATTGCTAACCATTATTTTTTTGTGATTTACATACGAAACAAAATGTAATATAATACATGTATTATCATGATTTCATACATAAACAGGCATATGATCCTTGATCTTATAATGAACATAATCCATGTTTTACAGAACCGAGGCCATTAATTGTAGAAATTCTAAAAATTTATGTTCCTTGTGTTCTTTCAACTTTTTTCTTAAACTTTCTCCTGTTGGTTTTTCTTGCCCCAGGTAACCATGTCCTACCAATCTGGCATGGTGTTTTCAGTCATTGACAGCCGAATGGGATCTTACCCTTCAGAATGCATTGAGAAGTTTGTATCTTTGGCTCTCAAGTGCTGCCAGGATGAGACGGATGCAAGGCCTTCAATGTCAGAGGTGGTCAGGGAACTAGAAAACATATGGCACATGACGCCGGAAACTGATTCTGTGCCATCAGAATCCATGGTCACAGATTCTGCTAAATCAAAAACTTCATCATCATCAACATCACTGGCAGCTAATCCTTTCTCTTCAACGGATGTCTCTGGCAGTGATCTGCTCAGTGGAGCAGTTCCCACCATTAGTCCTAGATGAGTGCGTCTGTGTAATCAGCAAATCTGAGATTTATTTCTTCATGTATGTTTGTGTTATTTTTGCTGCACATATAAGTTGATATTTGTTTGTGTACAAGGAGGATATATGTCTTGTTTTGATGTTGATAATGTCTTATAAGCTTGTAAGGCTGGCTATAATTTCGTTTTTGGATCCCTTTGATAACGGATCAAGGTTAAGGTCAAATCTAAAGTTAGTGAAATATTTTTATAAATTAATATTTTTTCATTAAAATTAATTTTACAATAATTTGAAGTTTAAAAAATTAATTATTTTTTAAATAATAACTTAATTTAATAGTAGTATAAAATAATTAATTTTAATTTTTTTAAAAAAATTAAAATTAGGGTTAGCTTTGATTTTGATCAGTTATCAAATGGGGTGTTCTTGTCTTTCATGTGTGAGAAATTCTGAATTCAAGGTTTTTAAAACACTATTAATTGCAGATTATATATTCACCTCCATGATGTAAATGGGCCAAGATATTAGGACACCATTTGGTTCGAGATCAGGATTAGGATCAGCATCAAGCCTAGTAAATCACTTTTATAAACTAATATTTTTTATCAAAATTAACACTTCAATAATTTAAAGTTCGAAAAATTATTTAATTTTTTATAATAATTTAATTTAATAATAATATAAAATAAGTAATATTAATTTTATAAGAAAAAAATAATTCTGAAATGAACTGATATTAATCTTGATCCCAAACCAAATCAAACGGGGCTAGTTATTTAGTTTGACCTGCCCCTTCATACAGGTACTCAGGAGTTCAATATTCAATTTGGTTTGCCTTTTATTTTAAAATCCCCTTTTTATAAAAATGAACAATATCAGGAGTTATGTTAAATAACTGAGCCTGATGTTGTGATTAAAACTTTGTCCGGGTAGTTAACTCAAAAAACCAGTTCATATTCGTCGGCTTAAATAGTCAAAGGCCAGCCCACAACAAGACGGCCCGAAACCAACCTCCTGGGCCTTTCCGGAGCCCAAAGTCAAATGGGACGGCCCGCTTTCTGTCCGTTAGGGTTTGTCCTACGTTCCCTGATAAAAGGCTCCATCCCCGCGCATCTCCTAGGGGTTCCGCCGCTGCCGTCTAGGTCCTTCGTCTCGCAGCCATGGGGAGGAGTAAGTCTTACGATCCCTCTCTCCCTCTTTTTCGATTAGGGTTTCTCTTGCGATTTAGATCTCGTTCTCTTCTGTATGGCTTTTGTTTCGATCTTGACCTCTCGCCCCTCGCGGTTACGTCTAGTTCTGTTCTTCTTTTGCTAGTTGCTGCGCTATTCGGATTTGTTGTTTGCGTTTCGATAGTAGTATGCATGGATCCCGCGGAAATCGTTTTCTTTGGAAGCTTTTGATTCGTTTTTCTTTTGTTTGCGAGTTTAGAGACTTATACGGTGCTTCTCACTGTGTCGATTCTGCTGTGCTGATGGTTAAGAATTTGCAGGATGTTTTTAAGTGGTTTTGATCATGCTTCCTGCTCGGAATAGGTTTTTGCTCGGAAACTTGAGTGGCGAGATTTGAGTTATCAAGATCCGTATCTGTGAATTGGAAACGTCGTAGATATTTCCTGTTGTTTTGATTATTTAGATTAACAACAGGCAACAAACACTGCAGTCCGTGTTCCTGTCTTTCTGTTTCCTTTTTATTTCGTCTATGATGTTGTTAATAATGAGTTTTGTTGATTTGTTTAAAGTTTTTTAGGAATTTTAACGGGAATAATTGAGTATATAATTTTGTCTGTGCGACGAGAAACTCTTGATTCTGAATGAATTATTTCCTGAGAAACTGGATTTGTTGGCTTATATTCCTTAACCATGGAAGTTTGGCTCTAGGTTTTACACATCGGATGTTTCAAGGTTGTGGCACTTGCCAGGATTTATGGTTACTTTTTTGGTACATGAACCTAGACAATTCTGTTGTATTGATTTTGAGGGTATTTTTTTTCTTGCAATGCGGCTCTGTTCAGATAGTGCTTTGAAGAGTTAATATTCATTTGCTTGCGAAGTTCAAGAATTGATTTTAGAACCAGCATGATATTGTTGATGAGATGGAACAAGCTTTGACAATGTAAATTTGCAGGACCTGCAAGATGCTATCGCCAAATCAAGAACAAGCCATACCCAAAATCACGGTACTGCCGTGGTGTTCCTGATCCGAAGATCAGGATCTATGATGTTGGCATGAAGAAGAAGGGAGTCGATGAATTTCCTTTCTGTGTTCATCTGGTTAGTTGGGAGAAGGAGAATGTTTCCAGTGAAGCACTTGAGGCAGCCCGTATTGCTTGCAACAAATACATGACCAAAGCTGCTGGAAAGGATGCTTTCCACCTCCGAGTGAGAGTGCATCCCTTCCATGTTCTTCGCATCAACAAGATGCTTTCATGTGCTGGGGCTGATAGGCTCCAAACTGGAATGAGAGGTGCATTTGGAAAACCTCAAGGAACATGTGCCAGGGTGAGCATTGGTCAAGTCCTTTTGTCTGTTCGTTGTAAGGATAGCAACAGCAATCATGCACAGGAAGCCCTGCGCCGTGCCAAGTTCAAGTTCCCTGGTCGTCAGAAGATCATTGTCAGCAGAAAGTGGTATGTGTATTTGGTGCATAAAAGATAAGCTTATTAGATAAAAACCTTGTTCAAAGTTGAATTGTTGTGTTTATTTTCTAATGAAACATAGTTAATGATGGTTGAATGAGTACTTTCAGAAAATTTAATCAATAATATCTATTTCAATTTTTTCAGGGGCTTCACCAAATTCAGCCGCACTGATTATCTGAAGTGGAAGAGTGAGAACCGGATTGTCCCTGATGGTGTAAATGCTAAGGTCTATCACATAAAATAGCTATTTTGTTACGTAGTTTGCCGTATCTGTCAAATCTGATTGCCCATCTATAGAGACAATGTTTGTTTGTCCTTTGCTTTGATTCTTCCACTTCAAGCGGTAAAATAATTTCTGTCAGGAATCAGTCAATATTTTTTTGATGTCCTGTTCGATCAACTGCTATAGGTATTTTAGGTGCTAATTATACTTAATTTTGATCTGCATGAACTTTGTCTGAATATTATGTTGTGGAGAGCTCTTAAAAATTCTAGGTTAGAACATGTTCAACATGTGTTTGTATGTACTTTTGTTGCTAGACATTCTCTGTATTCTTGCTACTCTGATGAATTCCGTTGTTTTGATAATGAGTTGTTGTTGTAAGCATAGAAAAACTTTTTTTCAGTTAGCTGATATTTTATTTATTTAATTTGTTTGGCACAGCTTCTTGGATGCCATGGACCACTTGCTGATCGCCAACCTGGACGGGCATTCCTCCCAGCAACAATTGCTTCTTAGAGCTGAATTTTGGATGGCAGTGCGGGCGGCGAACTATGCTGTTTTGATGTTTTGGTTTTTGAATGTTGGATTTTGATGGTACCTCTGTTGGTATTTGGTTATTTGATTTTTGAATCTTTTGTTAAATCAGAATTTTTTGCTTTGAAATTTTATTGTTTGCCTAATTTGCTTTTATCTAGCAATCTTTTCAAACTTTTCTGGATCACATCATGGGTTTAGTCATTTTTCTGGTAGGATGTGAACGTATTTGTCAAAATGGTTTTGTTAGTTGTCAAATGTTTTTCTTGATTTTAATTTGGCTGATATAAATTGTCTAAAGTTGGATCACTTTAATCTTTCTAATATATCTCGGATGTTGTCTTTGTCAATTGAGTCACTCTACCAACTGCAAAGTTAGACAAGCTTGGTCTTAAATATCCTCAAATATTTAAAGGGTAATAATCTTGAATTGTCCACAATGAAGTGACAGGATAAGTACCTGTTATTTTAAATAAACCGGTTAAGTTTTGCAATTTAAGATCTAAATGTATAAATTGAAGCTGATGTATAAATTTGACTACCAATGAGATCATTTAGGTTTTTGGAAAAAAAAATTATTTAGATAATGACCTAATTGGTAAAAAAAAATTTAATTTGAATGTATAGTTGACCGTTTGACGCGCTTCATGCCGTCAAGGATGACGGTTCCTTAATGACCTATCACCGAATTTTCTTTTTACTTTTTTTATTTTCATTATAATAGTAATTATATATTTTTTAAATAAAGAGTGGAATACATAATCTATTACATTATGAAAGGCAGAGATACATGATATGTCATATATGAGAATCGGATATAATTATTCAATTAATGTTTGAGGTGTCATAATTATAGAAATCTTTTTTTTCTGGATTTTACAAAAGTTTTAAACATTTTTTTGCCAACAAATTCCCCGAAATATAATTTCCTCTACAAAATTTGATTTCTTTTTGGCACCTTTCTTCATTAGGGATAAAAATATTGATTACTCTGTTCGCTTGCAATCCTTCCCGTCTCATGATATTATCGGTGACATTATTCGCAGGGTCCATTTTGTGATTTTTTTAAATCTTGAATTTTAAACTAATAAGACATCAAATTCTCAAAGTTATCAATCTTCATTGTATCTTCGTTTTTCTTGATTTTTTAACACTCTATTTGAAAAGAGTAAACCAACTTGTTTGTGACGAAAGAACCAAATGGGATTCAATTGGATTCGTCTTTTTTTATTATCGTGGACATTTGTATTTGGACTGTAATCCCAAGCATATAATTGTCTCGTGAATCTTGCTTTCCTGATAAAACTTTACCCAAATCTGATTCAATAATACAGGGGGAATTTCGCAAATATCATAAAGACTTTCCCTTTTTCATAATAAAACAATAGTGCAGGTGGTTTCTGCAAAACCACTTCATGCATCGGTATATCACATGTAATTATCAAAATGCAGGGTCTTATGCACAAATAACCTACGTCACAACACTTATCGGCGGGCCCTACCTTCTATCTCTCTCTCTCTCTCTCTCTCTCTCTCTCTCTCCTCTCACTCCACGACGAAGAGAGAGACAGAGAAATGGTCAGCCTCGCCGTAGACACCAAGAAATAGCCTCTCAAATCCCCCCAGCAATATAAACCCTTCTCTCTCTCTCTCTCTCTCTCTTCCAATCAAATCCCTCGGCTCCTCTCGAGTCAATCTTATTCTCCATCTCCCAGATCGATCGCTAGGTCTTCCGCCGATGGAATCCTCCTCCGCTGGCGTCGCCGCCAGCGCCGGTCCCCGCCGCTACGGTGTCCATTTCTCCGCCTCCAATTTCATCCAGGCGCCGCTGTCCGCGATCTTGGAGTACTCCGGGATCCTTCGGCCGAGATCGACCGATTCCGAGGCCGAGAGCTTGGTCCCTGCCCGGCAGGACGATCTTCCGGCAGCGAGCAGCGGCGACGGGGAGGTGGCGATACGGATTATTGGGGCCGGGGATGGGACGCAGCCGGTCGCGATGGAAGGGGGTGTCGCGGCGGAGCAGGCCGAGAGGGGTGTGGGGGATGGCGGGAGCGAGGGTGGGGTTGGGGAGGCGTCGAGTTCTTCTTCTGCCGATGCAGTGCCCGGGCTGCGGCTGGGCTCGGCTGCTGGTGGTGGTCAGGGGTTGGACGGGGAGGGAAGTGCTGCTGGGGGGAATGGGAGGGATTCGTCGTACCAGAGGTACGATATGCAGCAGGTCGCGAGGTGGATCGAGCAGATACTGCCGTTTTCTTTGCTCTTGTTAGTGGTGTTCATCCGGCAGCATTTGCAAGGTGTGTTGCTCTTTCGCCGTGCTATGTCTTTTTAATCTTCTTGAAATGTTCTGTGAAATCTGTAGCTTCCTGTACAGTATTATGGATTCTAGCTGATAAGACTTGTTTTGAAAGTTACTCCACGTGCTATTCCTGATTTGGTTGTGATATTGAACGCTTGCTAAGAGTTTCTTGATATCACGAGGTAGATATGCTTTTGGTACATTTTTGGATACAATAACGGATTTATTGTGAATTAAGGTTTGGTTTCTTGGGCTAAGAAAGTTTGATGAGATTGATTACAGGGATCTTGGGTGAGAACACAGTTACTGAATGATTTAGATGGTTCTTTAGGATATGAAGCGGGTTGATTGCTCCTGCCTGATTCTTTGATGAATATTTTGAGTTCTACAATCTCCAGATTTATTCAACTGTAGATAGTTGAAACATGTTTCTCTGTTATAGGGCAAACAAAGAAAATGTACTACGAAACTACTGGTTTTTTCTTTCATCTATTCAACCTTTTGAAGTCATTTTTTAATTTACAATATCTAATTTAAGCTTTCGAGAATATAATCCAGGTAGGGCATTATTTTTCAGATGTCAGTTGAGATATTTTATCTTCTGGTTTCAATCTCACAAATGCTATATTCTTGCTAATACTGTTGTAGCACCTGTTTTTTGTATCATTTGCTACTCTATTGTGAACACATGAGAACAATTCTGTGCCTTGGGCTGGAGCTTGTGAACTTAAAAATAATACTAAAAACTCCATTTGGATTTGGCAGTGGTGGTGGCTGTGAGAAAGGTCTTGACTCTTGAGGTTTGCTGTTTGCAGGCTCCTCTTAAAATGATAGTTGCATAGTTAACAGTGGAAACAGAGCATGGTTTTAAACTTAACATATATAAATCTGCAGGAAAGGGCATGTTTAGTTGATTAAGATTTTATTTTGTTTCATCCTTAATTATAGTTTCACGTTATTGCTTTGCATATCTTCATGCACACTCTGGCTTAGATCTACATTTTCACAGTAGTATATTTTTTACCCTAGCATATGCAATAGTTGGATGGATTTGGTTGGTTAAATCTAGTATAATCAATCTTATTATGAACCATAACTTTTGTATTCATGGTCTCAAATTGAAAATTTTGTTTCTTGGATAGTTTCAGTTACAGTTTTACAAGCCAAAGTAGCAATGCAAAGCATCTTAGCTTATAGATTTGCTTAAGTTATGCATATTTTCTTCTCTTTCTTTGTTTTGCCTGCTTCATTCAGACGATTAATTTGTTGTTTTTTTGGTAAGGGCTGGCAGGTTTTTTTGTCACAATTTGGATTGCTGCTGTGATGTTCAAGTCAAATGATATTCTACGTAAACAAACTGCTTTGAAGGTTTGATTCTGCCCCTGTAATTGCTTCTACTTCCTTGATCCAAACTGTCTATTTCCAACCTATTTCTGTCAGCACCTGCAACCCATGTTAAACAATGAATCTATCTTATGTGGTTATAAACTTACTATTTCTCCTCTCACCTGTTAGATTACAGTTCTCTTGATGCAATTTTAACTATAGACAATCTGCATTGTTTGATGAGTTGTTTCCTTTAGCTATTTTGCAAACTATTCCTTGTTGAGAAGATTACCTGTACACCCACCTCACACAGAGAAACTATTCCTTTTCTACCCTTGGGATCCTGTAATGCCCTGGATCTCAAAAACTTTACTTCAAACCCTTGTTTCTCCATTAAATGCCTCCAAAACCCCATCCAAAATAAAATATGAAGGGGGAGGAGGGAGATAAGAAGATGGTGATGAATGATGATGATGACACACTGCCAGAAAGGGAAAGAGTGCCAGCACCTTCTTACAAGCTTATTCCTTGTTTTCTATCTTCCTTCTCCCTCTCCTCATTCTTTCTTTTTCTTGTTGTTTTTTCTTCTCTGTTTATTTTTTCAATCTTTATTTCTTTATTTATGATTTTCCCTCTAGTTTTTATATCTTTCTTTCTTGCTTTATTTCTTTTTTGTTCTTTCTCTTATTTTGGCAAGTTTTTTGTTCTCTTTCTCTTCTTATTCTTCTGAAATTTGATAACATAAGAGTTTTAGATTTATATGATTTTTAAACATTTAGTGTATGTTATTAGATTTTAGTCTATTCTTTAAGATTTTGTTTACTTCTTTAAGTTTTATTGTTCAGTCTTTTTAACTTTGGTGTTTCTCTTAAAAAGTTTTTTGTTTGTTTTTTCTTTGACATGCTATTAATTGGTACTTCTTTAAAAAATGTGGGATTGATATCAAACTTTTTTCGCTTTATTATTTAATTGTAGTTTTTAGAATCTCACTGTTTTTAATTTTTGGTATCCTTTTTGATATTTGGTTATGATACTTCTAAATCTTTTTTTAAGCAACCGGGCTAGTTTTGTATGTTATTATCTTCTTAGCATTTCATGCAAGTGTTCAGGCTTTAAACTATAAATCTTTAAAACTTCATTACTCATCATTTTAGTTGTGCTTATCATATTGCTGTATAAAAAGGAAAATTTTACCCTAATTAAATATTATTGGAGAATTAAGTTTGACTGTGATAAAGAAGTTGCCAAATGTCTAAAAGGATGTTTTCCTTGTGGGATACTGGTATTTGGTGGGAACCCATGGTACAGATCATGCCAAGTTTTATTTTTTTTTATATATTTGTTTCCTGATATGTTACTTGCTATTGGTTTTAGATAAATATGCGCTTAGTTGGGTCTCGATGTTGTATGTCTGGTTGTAACAGTTGGTAGAGTGATGTGAGTTGGATTGCTTAGTAAGTCATGTTGATCTTACTTGATTTGAGGATTAATGAGACTCATTGTCCTTGAAGTGCATGATTGTCAGGAGATCTTGATCTGTGGTTTCACCCTTTGGTAGGGGCGATAGGCCCATCTCTCCATACACGCATTCAAATCCTACCCTGTTTGCTTGATTAACATTTTGCGATTGGCATTTACCCGATCTTCGTTTATTTCTTTGGCCATTTGTTGGTCAGTCTGATTGACCCCCACTTATTAATTGGTTCACTGCTATGTGGTAAGTTTCAATAATAATATTCCATGAGCCCAAATTAATGGAACCTGTTTATGAAACTTGTTTTTTATTTTTTATATTTCTTTGAAAATCTGAAAGTATATTATGTGCAGTTTTTTTGTATGATTGACCTGATGTTTTCTCGTTTTCTATTTGACTTTGATTTGATCTTTTGTTATGGTTGATGAAGTACTTCATGTCCTTTATTACATGGAGCTTTGCTAAATAATTTGTTGTTGTTTGCAGGGGGAGAGAAAATTTTCTGTGCTTATTGGGATTACAGTTGTTTTCATGATCCATGTAATTGGGGTCTACTGGTGGTACAGGAATGATGATCTTTTATACCCACTGGTCATGCTTCCTCCAAGAGAAATACCTCCATTTTGGCATGCCATATTTATTATTATGGTCAATGGTATTGCTACTGCAAACTCCTACACTTGCTATATGTTCCTGAAGCTGCTATAGAACTGTGATATTGTCTTGATCTATGCCTTTACTGAATTGAGTCTTGTGACACCTTGGAAATTAAAGTAAAATGTTCACTTCTTTTCTAATTTTTAGCTTCGGAAGTTTTTCACAGTTAGTTTGTAATCACTTCTTTGCTTCAACAAAACATTGATATGATCTCCTTCATGTATATGTTTTGTCCAAGTGATTTTCAATCTTTCAGAAAAATACTTAATCGTTTAACAGTTAACACTGAACTCTGGGCCCATGTTTGTTTTCTTTTATATCTGTTAGAACTTCCTTTATCCTCATGTGTCCATAAACATGGGTTCTTCCTCTTGATATGTTTTTTTTTTTTTATTTGTGTGTGTGTGTGTGCGTGTGTGTGTTGTTGTTGTGAGTATAATCACTGGTTTGTGGTCTCATCAAGTAACTAAATTATTGTACATATCAGTCCTCTTTATTCCTGTTGTATTCAGGGTTCATTGACACGAAGGATAGCATAGCATCCCAATTCCAATTCCATAGTGCAATGATAACATATAATATGTCCAAAAAATGAGTTCGTTGAATTTTGTTCTCAGATTCTCTACTTAACAACATGAAGAACAATTAGGAAAGTTTATTTCATGAGTGGAGGAAGATTGTGACCAATTCCTTTCTTTATCTAGCTTTTGTTAAGGTTAATTCTGTGTTTCTTTTCATACCAGATAGTTAGTGGTGGCTCTCTGGTTGGTCTTCTCTTTTTCCTTTATAATTAAGCCAGTAAATATATAGGACAGAGCACCCTGTACATGTGCTCTAGGTTATCATCAAACCAATAAATTTATAGGATAACACACCCCTAAATTCCCATTTCTAAATTTAGGGGACCGATTTCTTTTTTGTAACACATGGAGCATAAGTTGCTTCTTTCAACTACTTTGTAAAAAACTATGCTTATTGTTGTTAAGAACAAGTAAATGCTTATAGCTGTTAAGAACGAATAACACTATTTTTTATTTTTTGAGGATTCAGTATCTCCTTAGTCTCAGTTAGTGGTTGAGTTGTATTACTGCAACTCTACCGACGTCTTTGAGTTACATCTATGATGTAAACCTATATCTATCAATGTTTGATCTGCTACTTTTGCTTGGGGATTGGGAAATAACTTGGCAATTGGCGAGGTTAGTTTTGACTCAAAGTTGGTAACTCCTCAAAAATGGAACCACCTTCTTCCTTGCCACTGCCTTGTGCTGCCTTGTGAACTTGACCATGTATGTTCATTCATTAGCTGTCTGTATTCCCACTGAATCTACTTGCACTGGTTGACAACACAACTAGAATGCCTTGGAATCTTCATTCTAGCTATTGTACTTTTACTTGTTCTGCTTTTTGCATACTACCCAGAAAAACTTCACCATTGACCTTATTCAACTAGCACCATACTTTTTAGCCACAGCTTTTTGGTTGACTAACTTTTATGTTGGTTATATACTTAGTTAAACAAGTTCGTATTTTCTTCAAACACAATTATTTGAGCTTGAGTTTTCCCTGTAACTGGGATTCACTTTAAAAGATCCATGGACCTGATCCATCTAATATCCAGGGGCCATGAAATTGACCTGAAATTTATTTACCGAAAACGGGGAAAAAAATGGGTTCTGATTATATTTTGCTTGAAGGGAACTTGACTTTAACAGCATTGGTGGTGTTCGTCAAATTACAGAGGAGCTGAAGTTCTGAATGTGCTTTTTTGTTATGTGTGAGATATATATGTCATATGTTCCATTTTGATATGACGATTTGTTGCATATGCAGACCACAATCATCCAAAACCATCTAATGTCCTTCAAGTATATAAGAAATATGAACACTGCTATAAATTTTCTTATTCTTGAAACTGTAAAGGCCTTTTTAGCAGATGTAATAGGCAGATCTAAGTCATATTGGTGGGTTTGGACTGATGTTCTTTTGGACTAAATGACCCTTCCGTAGGCTTTTATTGCATTATCTGGGTAGTTTACTTCATAAACTACATACAGTTTTCCGGATAAACAAGGAAATACAAACATATTTATGGCTTGCTATTAAGAATGATGCTTCTTTAATTTTGGAAACTCTAATGCTTCTGAATTTACATGTTCTCTTTTCTGATAGAAAATGTGTGATTTGGAAAGATGACATTATGAATCCACTGATATCATACTAAAGGTTCTTTGAAATGGGAGTGGGACCAGTGGAATATCTGATGTTATGCTATCATATGCTCTATATTATGGATTATTGTTTGAAACTGTCACCCTTTCTTTTCAACCTATTACAAGAAGAATTTCCAGTGTTCAGTGTTTTACTTTTTTTATTTTTCTTTACAATTTTGTTGAGAAGTGGTGGTGTAATTGCATTGAATGATCTAGTAATTTGGATACCTTCCGCCTTCCAGATACAATGGTGCGGCAAGCTGCTATGGTTGTCAAGTGTATGTTGCTAATGTACTATAAGAATAGCAGGGGGCGGAACTACCGAAAACAGGTAATTCCCTTCAACTGGTTCTCTACAATGAGACCGCATATATGCCCCCATCTATGGATTTTCTTCTTCATAAAATCTATTAAACGAGTCATAACTCTGCAGTTTATAATAGGTCAGGTTTAATTGTAATGCCCAAATTTATTTGTAGGGACAAATGCTGACCCTTGTGGAATATTTTATACTTCTGTACCGTGCATTACTTCCAGCACCTGTTTGGTACCGATTCTTCCTCAACAAGGAATATGGGAGCCTCTTTTCATCTTTGACTACTGGATTATACCTCACATTTAAACTAACATCAGTTGTTGAAAAGGTATGATTATTTTGTTTGTATTTTTCACTTCCTGTCTGTTTTGTTATATTGGTTTTGATTTTGTTTTTTGGCTCAGTTACAATAGCTTATTCAAGTAATTTAATGCTTGAACATGTGATTTACAGGTTCAATCATTTGTCACAGCATTGAAGTCATTATCACGTAAAGATGTACATTATGGATCTTATGCAACCACAGAGCAGGTATTGAATCTCAGGGCATTAATGTAACAGAACAAATGCTACAACATCCACTTTTTATGATGTTACATCCTCATTAAAGAGAGGAGCAAGCTCTACAGTAATGTTTCAGAACTTGCTTTTATTTTGGACTTGACTATCCAAATGTGAGAATTTTGCGTCATTTATTCAGCAATAATATTCTGAGGTATTTTTCATTGTTTTGCCATGTTATCTCTGTGAGCAATTTTTTTCTTGAATGTTGGAATCTTTGGGATTTCGATCTCCATGGACATGGCAATGTTGGATGGTGAAGTTCAAACATAAATAGTTGATTGAAGAAGGATCTTAAATTCATATTTTTATCTCTAACACTTGCAACTGAAGGGGCATTATCTATTAACAAAAAGACATGAAAATACGGAACAGAGTGGGATTAAAAAGCAAGTTACTTTAGGGGGAAGAATAATAGCGATAGGCAATAACTCCAAGGAAAGATGTAAATTGATCAATGGTAGCAGGTGAAGTGCAAAGAATATCTATCTGGGAGGTAAGGAGAGAAGAACAGTATTAAGGACAATTGTTATTCACAACTATCACACTAGGTAATATTCCTACTTTTTTTAATTAGCCTACTCTTTGGCATAGGTCCAGCTTTTACTAATGCATTTTTTGCTCTTTTATTTTTCTACAATGGTATCTTTTACATATAACCCTATAAATTGGCCTGATAATACAATCCCTGCTGAAGTCAATAGTGGCATGTAAATCTACTAACAATTTCAAAATGACTCCTTTTAGTGGCCAGTGTCTGATTTTTATGGGCTATTTAAAGAATATTCCTGTTAAAACTATGATGAGATCCCAAATCACATGCTTTCTTCTCAAATTTTATAGTAGGAAATGCATTTCTTTTCAACTATGGGCTAGCACCAAGTAAAACAAAAGCAACTGAAAAAGAATATTGTTGAAGAACACATCTTGACTGTTGAGGACCACTCCATTTGTCTGATAATATCATGTGAAATACTCCAAAGTGGCTGTCATTAGATTCTTGATGGCCAAGTCTCATTCAGGGTGTATATTTACACTTGATGCCATGCCCTGTAAGTTAGCCATGATAACCTATGTTGTGCTTTCAGATGATCAAGTCAAGCATGGTTACACCTTTTTATTAGCTAAACATATTTTTTCACACATTCCACATATAGAGAATTCTTTGATGCTCTAAAATATTTCAGCAGAGAATTTTCTTTTTCATCTGAATGAATCCCTCTTCAGATTTGTTGAAGAAAGGGCTCAATAAATGCTTCAATAGAAATCTTAGCATCATTGGTTTGGATGCAGGTTCTTGCAGCTGGTGATCTATGTGCTATCTGCCAAGAGAAGATGCATGCTCCCATTTTGCTTTGCTGCAAGCATATATTCTGTGAAGACTGTGTCTCTGAATGGTATTTATTTACCAATTTTTTTTCCTGCTGCTTGTCTTTCGATTAGTCATCAACTCCTTATTTTTTAGCAAGCCATGTACAAATTTGTTGTGTGTGATTTCTTCAGAGAGTTATTAGTTCAGTTCTTTTGCTTTTTAAGCATATTAGGGTTGTCGAAGGTGCTTTCATGCAGCAAACTGTTTTCTAAAGATGTTTGACGTGTTGCAAAATATGACTGTTTTCCTTATTCATCAGGTTTGAGAGGGAGCGGACATGCCCACTATGCAGAGCATTGGTGAAACCAGCAGACCTAAGATCGTTCGGTGATGGTTCAACAAGCCTATTTTTACAGCTCTTCTAAATCAAACCGAGAAAACTATCACCAAATTACACACATTGCCCGAGACAGAATCCTTAACCAGCTCATCCTGCGGCTTATATTTATCTTGTATCTCAGTTGATTTCTGCCCTCCCTGGCCTTCTATTGTTAGACTTGCCTTTAAGGGAGGGGCCAATCTGTCCACATTCCTGTGTCAAGTGTCCCCAAGCGGGAATTTTAATGAGCAGAAGAACATTAGTCCCCGATGTTGGTGTATATGATATAGAAATATATGAATGCACTAAGTGCTTAAATGAGATGTATAAAACTGGAGCTACACTGGGAGGCCACATTGTTGTATCCCGGCCAATCTTGTTGTGAATTGATCCATGTGGAGTCTGAGATCTAACTGTTAATATAAATAACATTTGACCAAAAAAGGATGTTAATATATATAATGTTGCTACTCTGGTGGATAAAATAGAGAACTTTTGTTAATTCTGGTGCACATATGATTTGAATTTTTTTTTATGGTGCCATGGATTGGCTCAACATTTCTCAAATGTTTTAGGCATCCCTGAAAGAATGTTTTCTATTCCGTACAAAACCCAATGAGCTAGAACATGAACATTACAAGCTAATTGGACACAATTATACACCGAGTTTAATTCTATAACCTGCAGTACAGGCTGAGAGGAGAACAGGCTCAATAATCAATCTGTATCTTCTTCTGTAACTGGGGGAGAACTATTGCTTTGCCACTGTGACAAGTCTGCATTATCTGGGAAGGATGATGTGGAGGTAGCGGCAGCAGGAGTAGCTTCAGATGAGGCAACAGAAGAAGCTGGAGGCGATGGTGGGGAGATTGGATTTGGTGTAGAAGATGATTCTAAGGTGGTATTGGGAGTGTTGGTTTCCACTTGGCAAGATATTGTAGCAGAAGATGGATGCAGGGATGTGATGGGGTTGCTGTCGTTGCTGTCGCTAAGTTCATCGTTATCATGGACATCATCCTCGTCATCATCCACCAGGTAGAATATGTCCTGCATTGTAGGCTGGTGGTATTCCACAATCTCCCTGAGGAACTGGTTTTCTCTAGCATACATTGAGTTCTCGTTAGCAAGCCTTGCCTTCTCTGCTAACAATGTCTCCAATTGAAGTCGAATCTGCAAAGCAACAATAAACACAAGAATAATCCGTGCTATTAAATTTGACTGCAACAGAAAGTAAGGGAAAAGAAAGAAGTTCTTATGGTCCATCCACGTTCGAACCTCTGGTCTAATCTAGCTATAGAATAGCATCTATAAAACGAGACCACTGCTGATATTGGGTCAGCAGGTATACACAAATAACAGGTAAAAATATGTTATCCAGGTCGAAGCAATCTGGTGTTGTTCATAACTACCCTGGAACCATTTATAAAAGAATTTTGCAGCAGACATTTTGTGGAACTCTAGGCCAAAAGGCAATTGTACATTAGCCTGAATCCAAATTTTTTAAGCTGGAATTTTGGCTTGCTGGCATCCCTACATCTGCTTCCCCACTAAAATTTACATTTATTCTCATCCCTTCATAATAATCCTCATCTGCTAGTGCTCGTTTGGATTGTGATCATAATGTGATATCATCTCTACTCATTTACTGATTGCTTGGACCAACTAACAATGGAGTGCCATGCATGAAGTGTTTGGAAGATTAAACTATAAATTGAATCACCACAGTAATTCTTGCTTCCAGAAAGAATGCCTTAGATTTTGTAAAAGAAATTAAAATGAAATGGAAGAATTAATTTTCAGCATAAACCTACCAGTTCATCATCTTCAGGACGCTTGCCCTTTTCACGACTCTCCCTCAAAATTTTGTTCTCCTTTTCAAGCTGTGTACATCTTTGCTTTGCAAAAGTCAGGTCAGCTTTGACAGTCTTCAACTCCCGCAGAAGCAGCTTGGCCTTGGCAGCCATTGACCATTTAGCTCTCAAGAAAGTATAAGCGCACATAGTCTAATTGTTCTTACTAAAAAAATGCCTATTGATGGCATGATGAGAGAAATGGCAATCTCCAAGTGTAAGAGAATGGCTTCAATTATCATGATATGCAAAATCAGAATATGCATTTCAAATTGAGTTTCTGACCTATTCAAAAGAATACATGCAAAAAATTTTATCCAAAATCTTGAGTGTAAGAGTCTAAGCCTATAATGGATTGCTAGTTTGTGTAAGAAAACACACAAGAAACTATTGAGTACAAGTGGGAATGCTAGCTAATGCAGATCAGGACAAAAAATATAGTAAAACTCTCATGCACAGGATACAATGAGAGAGTGTTGGGTGTCAAGGATACCAGAAAAATATTCAACTAGCATAGACAGTGGCAAATCACCCATTACTAAGTTAATGCCCATGAATAAAACCCTCATCCAACCTAATCCCATTTTGAACAAGTTTGGTCATTTAACAACATTTTAGTGTATGTAAACGACTAAAGAAGAATAACATATGTAAAATTGTCCAGGCACACGTTCTAGCTTCTAGCTACACACATTTGCTATCTTACTTCGCGTGTTCCCTTTAGTTGAGCTTCATGGTCAGTCTGTGTCTGCAGTGGGTTCTGTAAAGCAGATTTCTCTGTAGCGACATTCACTGTAATAGTGTCATTTCCTTTTCTCCTGACACGGGGCTTACATGTTTCTTCAATGTTATCAACTGCCTTGTTCTCTGCAACTGTAAGGCCTTCCTGTAGAAAATGAGCACAATATTAACATACTGATGTAGAATATTGACACGCAGCCTTTCTGGATTAACATACTGATTTCATAATCTGCGTATGAACGAACAAAATGGCAGTTGACCACCATGGTGTTCATGAATAAGTATATAATGATAGTGATCCGTGAAAATTCATTCACAAGACAGTTCCAAATGGAGCATTAAGTAAGCCTCATGAAACTGAAAATGCCTATCAGAAACTAGAATAAAGGAATATGCTCTTTTAAAGCAATTTACCTCCAGAGCATACCATAATGTACCGCTGAATTTGCCAAGTGAAGAAGCCGAAGCATCAGAACTCCATTGTGTAGGAGGATCTTCTGTTTTCTGCAAGCTCTGAGACCTCTGAAGAGACTGATGGGACTGCAACAATCAAATAGAAGCCTATGAAAACAAGAACCCACAGAAACAACATGAAAATAAATTAAGTGTATAAAAAAAATCCTTAATAGGTTTGCACATGTTTATAATCCATTAACTTGAGAGCAAAATCATAAAAAATCAAATGACATGAGACAATTTGGATTTCTCCAAAGGATTGACGCAAAGAAGTAGAGTTCTAGCATTTAGTATATGGCCAAATATCACAAATTCCTGGTATAAAATAAGGATAACCTGCAACCATTCCCTATTGAAATCAAAATAGGTGCTGAGAATTAAAAAAAAACCCACCACCTTCCAATCTCTCTGCTGAAAAATATCCCCATGAAATCTACTAGTGGCATACTTGGAATGAAAGTTGGATGCTCAAGCAATTACGTGTCATGTGGCTTATATATAAATAAGCATTCTAACCTAAATAAACAAGCAATTCAGGCGGGATAAATCGAAAAAATGCATTTAATAAAAAAAACCTGATCATTGGCCGCCGCTTCGTTCATTTGGGACTGATTCCCGCCCAAACTCTCTAATTGCTGGCCGGCATTGTCGTCCTCGAGGATCGTCTTCGCCTTCCTCGCCAAAATCCCCCAAAAATCATTCTTCGTCTCGTCGATGCCCTCCATCGACGCCCTCGACGCGTACTTGAACGCAGAGGGATCCTACAAAGAAAGAAACCCATCTCTCAGATCAAACGAACGACATCGGAACCCGGAGATCTGAAAAACGAGCACAAAATCCGACAAAGGAAAAACTCACGGTGGCGGGAGAAGAAGAGGACTTGTATCGGTCGGAGGAGGAGCGGACGGGGCGAGCCGAGCGGAAGGAGGTCTCCCCGCCGCGGCCGAATGCGCCAGCGGCGGGGAGGTCCTCGACGAGGGTGGCGGCCCTAGGCATGGAATGTCTTCTCCGGTAAGCCATGGCAAGGTGGAGATGCCTGGCTCTCTCTCCCTTCCTCCCTCCCTCCCTCTTCGGTTTCATCGTGGTTTTGTTTTGGCTATTTATATATAGGCCCGTCAAACTCTCCGGAACTCTCATTTCCCGGCTGCGTGGTTTTTCTTTTTGCAGATGCCCCCCTGTAAAGCTTTAAAATTGTATATCTGCCCAAAAAATTAGTCTCAAAACACTTCCATATTGAGTCATGGCACATGAAGACTATGAAGTTTATTAGCTTCCTTCAAACTAGAGCTTTTGGTTAATTAACATCCCAATGGGTACAAAATACTCAAGTATAACACTTTTAACCTATTTATAGCAAAAAAATTGGATATGAAGTTGGTCCAAAAGATCAATTAATCAAGACTTTTAAGGATAATTAAGACTGCCACCGTTCTATCACATCTAATCTATCCTATCCCCTAAATCCTGGTTTATAGGACTTTGAATGGAGTGTTAAGTTTGACAATGACAACAACTCCCACATCCATTTTTAGCAAAAAATAATAATAATAAAGAGAGATTCAATAATACATTTGTTTACACATCCCATTCTCTCTTGTCTGCTGAAAAAATGGTTCAATTTGATGGCTCCTTCTTCTACTTCATCTCTGGTGAACTGCTTCTCTTTCATTGGAGTCGGAGACTCACTGTCTTCACTGTCAGATCTGCGGTTTTATGTGTTAATTTAAGTTTCACGTGATTTGCAAGTGTTTCTTGCTTAGGTTCCTCCATGTTTTGATCTAGAAACACTTCATCTAATGTCATATTCTTTGTTTCTTGGTTTCTTTCTTAGAATTGCAGGTGCAGCCTGAAGGTTTTCTTTCCTTTTCTTGGAAGCATATGGTGCATCGGCCTGATTCTCAAGGGGAAACATGCGTGAAAGTCGAGGGAATTTCTCCCCACATTTGGATTCTTTTTCCTTTTTTAAAAATCTTTTTGAGAGAAGTAAGGATGGAAGAAGCATGAAGAATACAGCTAGATTCTTGAGATTACAAACCATCAGCTCAAACAGATCAAGGTCAAGTAGTGATTTTATTTGATTCCTGTAGAACTTAGCAGTTTAATCAATAGAAAAGCTAGTTGTCCTCCACTGATCCTCTCTCATTTCCCTTGAAGAATATGGTGAGTAAATCCTACCTATTTGTAGGGTTTTGGGGTAAAATGTACATGGTTTCACAACGAATATGAAGTGGTAATCCATTGGATAATGAGTGGTAGGTGGATCTGAAGATGAGGGAAATGCTTCTATGGTGATACTTCGTATGATTTCTTGGTTTAGTAGGATCTTATGCAATTTCTGATAGATGATGACATGAAATACATGTGCAACATGATGCTTGGCTTTGATTGAAGTCTTAAGTCTTTGTTTCTTTTTCTTAAGCTATAAATTTACTAGCTTTATTTGATGGAAGATCTTTAGATATTGGTTGCCTATGTTTTGGTTCTTTCAAATCTCAAGTTTTCATCAATTTTACAGGTTTCATGCTGCTTAGTTTAAGTATTCCTCTTTAAATTGTTGAGTGTTAGTATTCAGTATGGATAATCTTAGTTATCTCCAAGGACGAGAAATCTATGTTCTATGCTTCTTCTGAGTTCTTGTCTATGTTATAGCACTAACAGTTACTGAAATTACTTCATTCCCCCAGAAGAAAAAAATGCAATTAATATCAGAAATTATTTTTCTATCTTATGTTTGCACTGTTAGTCATACTTCAGAAACGAAATACAAGGGAATTCGTCCTCTGTCTTTCTCTCTCTCTCTCTCTGGTAAAAATTCGTTCTCTCTCTTTTGATAAAAGGGTAACCTATCATCGCATAAGTCCAGTCTTCACTTAAATGTGTAGACTTCATAATCTGCATATTTTCATATTTCATGAATAGAAGAATTGTTCTTATCAAGAAGCAGCATTGCAGCAGTGATCATGCATATGTTTACATGATGTCGAGGAAAAAGTGTTGGCTTTAATGGTTATTCGAGCAATTTGTTTTAGTTTTCATGTTTTGATTTAAGAGAGAAGGAAGATTTAAGAGTTGTTCGAGGGAAAAGAATGGTATGAACGAGCCTCATTCAGTCCACTCATGGATAGTCTGGGGTTTGAATTGGCTGCCGACTCATTCATTCAAACACTCAGTGGAAAAGTACAAGAATTATCGATCTGATGAAACACAACAAGTGAAGGAAAAATAGCACATTTTGCGCTACTTTGTGAATGAAGGAATGATGCGGGAGATGATTCAATGTCCTTCTCTTCATGCTTGGACTGAAGGGGGCTCCTTATTTCCCTTCTTATTAAGCAAATGAATGTTCTTAGGTGTCATTCAAATTTGTGTTTTCAACTCCTGAACGATGTTGTTAGTCCAAAAAAATAACTGGAACGATGATTTTTATCAGAAAAACCTTGAATGGTGCAAGGATTTGCACTAATTCTGTGGTAAGAAACCAATCACAAAGTCAATTTTTTAAGCATTAAAAATTTCTTTCTTGATTCTTCTTATTCTTCTTCTTGATAGTGCTTTCGTGCGAGTGATGAAAGAATTTAGTTTGAGAGATGGTTTTTTTCTTTTCCTAAGAGAGTTATTATCTTACTTTTACTTGAAAAGGACAGTGTATCTTGGAACTTGAAGTTTCCTTACTATATGGACTATGATAAATCTATTGACCTTGGAAAGCATTGTTCTTGAAGTGGTGGGAAACCATCAATTTTCCCCTCTATAAATCTGGTCCCCAAGTTGACATTAGAATACATATACAGAGTTACTGGTTCCACTACTGGTTTTTTATTACTTTCTGCTCATCTTGAAAGTTGAAAATTTTCTTGGATTAACATGCATTTTCTTTGCATTTGAGAGAGCAGAGAGAGAGAACCCTAAAAGTGCACTTCAAGTATCAAAGATCTGAAAACCTTCAAAAGTTCAACTGGTTTAAGCTAGTGGAAGTACAGATACTGGCAGACTTCTGAAGCTATGCTGAGTTGTGTTTGCGGAGCCTAAGTTTTCCCTCTTGGTATTTGTTTTGGTTTTTGATGGTGGAAGTACAAAATGTCTGGAATCTAAAAACAAAAAATGCACAAATACCTTTTTTTTTTTTTACTTATTCTGATATGTATTGCTGCAAACCCTAAATGGGACCATGTCTTTGGTAAATGGGACCATGGCGCACGCATATTACAAAGTGCTTTATTACTGTTTCCTGTTGTATTGTCTCTTTCAGAAAGGATGGGAGTATGTAATTGTGTTGTCTTGATGAAGATTGCCATTACGAAACTTCATTTTTTCCCACAATGCCTGCCACTGTGGCTAGTTTAACTGATGCAGAAATGTCGATAATAGCTTGCTTTCTAAGAGGAAAGCGTGCTTTCTTCAGTTTTCTTTGCTTCACGCTACGTGGCTACTGCGTTTAACTCTCCAGTATGCTTGGTTGGATATGCCTTTTGATAGTATCTCTCTCTCTCTCTCTCTCTTTCTCTGTATAGCAAGGATAAACCCTAATTATTTCCGTTCTAATCTTTCTTTAAGTTCCATAATTCGGCTGCAGTTTAGCAGCAAAAGAAACTCTAGATAAAAATCTTCAGTGCCGACATCATCCTAGGATTTTGCAAGCTCATAATAACTTACAAGCTATTATTATAAATATCAAATCAAACAGAAAATACACATATCGGCCAGGCAGCAGTACTACAGAGTTGAGAACTGAGATTAAGCAACATGCAGCCCATAGGATTTGGAAAGAAGCACCAGACCGTACGAAATCTTGGGTTTGGAAGGAGATCAAGTGAAGTGCCGAGCATCATTAACTTCAAAAGGTGTGATCTCTCTGTCTGCGTGCTGAAGAGCTCTTGAATCCCATTGCATGGTCTGAGTTTGTCAATGGACAAAAGAGCCGAGCAGCGCGTGGGGCATGATGATGATGAAGACATCTCTTAATGTTCCTGTTATTTTGTAGCTACACACCCAGTATCCGTCTAATGGATGCATCTCGGGTTGTAGATTACAGATTCATTTTTTAATTATAGGTGAGCTGAGTCTTGGCTGAATTTATCTCTTGAGACTTAGTTAAACTGGGTTTAAATACAGGAGGGGAATGGGAGACAAACGTGAAATTGTATCGATTTTATTATAATAAAATTTGCTTTTCTCAACCTGGGCGTTTGGTCTAGTGGTATGATTCTCGCTTTGGGTGCGAGAGGTCGCGAGTTCGATTCTCGCAACGCCCCTATTTTCTGTTAATTTTATTTTTTCGCCCCAAAATTTAATTTCCGAGTCAAATTCAACATCTCGATTGGTAGTACCGGAAGGTAACTCGATTCACAAATTGGACTTTGAATTCTTTTTTAGTTCACTGACTAGTCGTGATTCCTGCTGGATTTCTCATAACTATTATTGTGAGTTTCAAATCGTTAGGAATCGGACTTTGTGGTGAATATATATTTTTAAATGTTTATTTTGCTAAATGAGCTGTTAATATACTAAGGTTATTGAGCCTACCGAGCCATAACTAATCTGGGGATGGATTCATTTTGGGCCATTGACTAATCCCCATTAATAACTTGATTCAATAGATAAATTTGAATTTTTAATTTGGATAATTTGGTTCTGCATCTCTTGCAGGGAGGAACAACAGCAATTGTCACGGAAACTTAATCACCCAGAAATCCGCTGAACAATAGATTCCTCGGCAAACTTCTTTGTTCCGCCATAGCAATTTGGTTCGAAATTAAGGTCAATATTAAAATTAATAAATTATTTTTTTAAATTAAGGTTAATATTAATTTTTTTAATAATTTAATTTAATAATATTGTAAAATAAATAATATTATTTTTATAAAAAAATAATTTTGAAAAATGCTAATTCTGATTTTAATTTCAAATGAAACGGTAATTGAAGGACTTATTTTTTATTATGACACTATTTGATCCCCTCGAACCATTTTAGGATTCATGTTCTCTTCGCTCAATTGATTACTGAAAAAGGCCGTTGGGTTGACAACTCGTCGCCAACCATTTTAGGATAATGAATTAGGTACTTCGTACGAATATAGGACTTTTTGTTCTTGTTTTTTTTTTTTTTTTTTCAACTTATATGCAACTTGATCACTTGCTTACACGTGCGTGATTACGCAGCTGGCCCAGCAACTGGTTAAGGTGTACCATCACTCACTTTAATTCAACAAAAGGCAAACAGATATCATACATCATAATGAAACTTTATTCAAACTATTTCAATTATTTTGCCGGTTCATTTACATGAGGATCTTTGGTTCACTGCCAACTAATTTAAGACATCAATTACAAATGACACATTTGGCTTCTAGCCTCTTACATGTATAGTCATACAAGAAACTAAGAAAGACAACTGATCTCGATCGATTTGTATGAATTTAGAGCTTCGATTGTGCTCCGGTAGATTTGTCAACCACAAGCATCACCTTGCCAATGACCTTCCTTTCTTTAATAGCGGCAAATGCAAGATTAGCCTGTGAAAAGGATTTAAAAATAAAAATCAAAAGGAAAAAGCTTGCTGAAGATGGAAGACCTAGTCCTGCAAACTATAGCATATGAAATGGAAAAATAACATGGCAATGACAGGAAAATCAGATATTTACACATCTAACATATTTGATGGTGAAAAAAGAAAAGAAAAAAAGATAATGAGACAATTTCACTAGTTTTGGATTAATGTACACTACAAAAAGGTGAATAATTTTGCCTACACTGATAGTGATACTGAGTAACTTACCTCACGCAGACTGTAGCTATGAGATACCTGCACTTTAGTCAGTCCTTTCGATAGCCAAGAGAGTAGTTCCTTCCCAGTGCCCTTCATGACTGAAGGCTGATGGATTTTGTAGCTACCCCAATACAGTCCATGAACTGTCCAATTCTGGATCATGTGCATAGTAGAAGTTAATACAAAGTGCAACATCCAGTGGAAGCCATCTGACTTGTTTTGAAAATAGAGGCAACAGAATTGGACAGCAAGCATAGTTAGATCAATACAAGTGCAACATATAGTAGAAGTCATATAACTTCTTTTGAAAATATAAGCAGCAAAACTGAACATATCTCCAGTGATTTCAATATTTTCTCCAAATAAATTCCCACTAGGCTCAACCCGATAAAGGAATTGGCACAGCAGTGGTTGGATATGGTCAATTACAAATGGCAATTGTGCATTTGCTCCAACTGAGGGAGTTGATTCAGTTGGAGTTGGATCCACCCTTTAAAGGATTTTCCATAACAGATTAAAGACGAGTAATATGAGGATACTGACAGACCGAGATCATTCTAATCATTGCAGAGGTGATTTTTACATGGATCTGGATAGGACTTAGGAGCTAAGAATAGTATATCTATATAGATAAATTATACACTAATCTAAATATATATGAGTGGCTTGAACAAAATTTAGAAATGTAAGCACCAGTTATATATCCAATCTAAAGCACCTTGAGAAGAGCAATATTTGCTGGGATGACTGGGACTTCACCACTTGCTAATCCAATGACTAGAATATCTGGTCCCCGGTTAAGGAGTTTCGTGCTTTCTTTCCTAAGTTTTTCACCTACTGGGTCATAAAGACATCCACTCCTTTGAGTCTTTTCGCCTTCAAGAATTGTTTTGCACTTTCTATGACACCACCCTTGGTCAGGTCGATGATGTGATCAACTCCCAGGGATTCTAGAAGCTGCACCTTCTCACCTCCCCTGAAATCTGGAGTACAATGAAACTCTATTCTCCATATCTCTTTAGGCAATGAAAGGGTAAACAATAATAATCTGAACAAACAAAGACTTCTGCCATAGTTAGCTACCTAGCAACAGCAATCACCACTGCTCCACTCTGTACGGCTGAATGTCCAACACCACCAGCTGCACCAAGCAAGACCTGCAATTTTATGAAAAATAGGAATCAAGGATGAGAATACTATTTCCAAGTCACAAAAAAGGAATTATATGCAGATCACATATCATCATAAGAAAAAAGTGTGTTTAGTTTCTCAATCCTCTGGAACATGGCCGAGGCTTAATCTGATAGGATTTTTTTTAAAATGATAAATAGTTTGAACCTTAATTTAGTAATTTACATGCTCAAGCCAAAGGATCAGCATAAAATGTTCAATGGGAAGTGGGAACGCACATATCCTATGTTAAAGATGTCTCAAATACGTGTTAACATTTGCAAAAGCAAAAAAGACATGGACTTGGCTTCATGGGGGTAAATCTATAGAGAAATTTTAGGTTCATGGTTTAGGAAGGCAAAAATGGATAAAGGACAGATACATTTGTGTCCTTTATGGTTAGAACGCAATCAAAAGGAAAGAGACTTCAGTACCTGACCAGCTTTCAGCTGCGCTCTATGAACAAGAGCAACATGTGAAGTGCCAAAGACAATAGGAAGAGCACCAGCCTCAATCAGGTCACATCCTTCAGGCACTAGATACCTTTGTGCCAACACTCAAAGAAATAAGTTAAAACTTAATGTTATAGATTAACATGAGATCATTATACGAATTCCCAAGATAATGAAAATTTCATATTTAGATACAAAGGTACCAAACGAACCAGGCATCTTTTCAAGTAGGTAAACACCAAGGTTACAAAGAGAGTGTTGTAAGATAGCAATCTGATGCACAAGCTAACCCAGTCATCACAGGCATGATACAAATGGTACAAATATCAACTATAACAATCCCCGGGAAGCCTTTCTTCCATCATGGCTGGCCAAACAAATCCTCCTCCAAAATCTCAATCTATGCCATGGTATGCCAAATTTCATAGGTTTCTTCATGGCTAGCCAAACAACCGTTCCATCATGGCTAGTGTCACACCGGCGAATTTCTACCCTGAAATTTTGCCCGTGATGGCGCCAAGGTTCGCTCACCTCAGCCCGCCAAACTCGCACAAGCCCACAAGAGTATAGAGGAGAAGAGAAGTACAACAATCTTGCCAACCTTTTATTGCTCACATAAAAGGAAATACAACTCTTAACACGGAGTGACACTACAAGTCTCTCTACTTGTGTGTCTTCAACTCAATAGACCCCCTATTCTATTTATAGTACACATTTGGCTGTGAGCAACTGCTGGAGAACATAGAGAACATGTTTCACAATATTCACCCTGCAGTTTCAACCGCTGCCTTGCAGTTCCTCAACTGCTTCCTGCAGTTTCGACTGCTGCCCAGCAGTTCAGCAACTGCCTCCTGCAGTTCAACTGCTGCCCAGCAGTTCAGCAACTGCCTCCTGCAGGTCAACTGCTGTCCTGCAGTTCAGCAACTGCCTCCTGCAGTTCAACTGCTGCCCAGCAGTTCAGCAACTGCTTCCTGCAATTCAACTGCTGCCCAGCAGTTCAGCAACTGCTTCCTGCAGTTCAACTGCTGCCCGCAGTTCAACTGCAGCTTTCTGCAGCTCCCTTTAGCCATCTTGACCTGCTGCTCGGTCTGCATGATGGTTTGGGCTGTTTGGGTCTCCATCCAAACATGTCGTGACCGTCACTTGCTGCTATGTGTGCTGCCCGCGCACATATATGTTCGAGGCAGTCCGTCGCCTCGTTTGATCATGCGTTCCCACACATGATGTTCCTCGTAGTGGCACCGACCACCACAGCTGGTTGTTCGCTCGTATGTGTGTTGCTCATGCACATATACGTTGGAGGCACTCCCTTGCCTCTGAGATCATGAGATCCGTTACATGATCTCGTTGTGGTGGCACCTACCACTCACAACGGGTGTTACAGCTAGCCAGACAAATCGTTCTTCTCCAAATTCAAAATCTATGCCACAGTGTGCCAACTTTCATAGCTTTCCTCTATGCTTCCCAACAACATTTATAAGTATTAATGTAAGCAGCATATTTACTCGAGAAAAAGGACTTCCCCCTCACAAAGGCAAGTTACAAAGTCCTACTCGAGTACATCCTCCAAATCAACCTCCATCAACTAGGCCAAATATTCTAAATTTCCTGAACTTTCCTTTAGGAGTGAAGAAACAAATAGAAAAACCAGTATACTGCATCATACCGATTGAAGACTGTATCAAAAAATTAGTGCTTAAAGTAAACCGATAAGGTATTAGTTCTCGAATTTTATAGAGTTCTACTCGAGTACATCCCCCAAATCAACCTCCATCAACTAGACCAAATATTCTAGCTTTCTTGAACTTTCCTTCAGGAGTGAAGAAACAAATAGAAAAACCTGTATATTGTATCATACCGACTGAGAACTGTATCGAAAAATTAGTTTTTAAAGTAAACCAATAAGATATTAGTTCTCGAATTTTATAAAACCGTAAAATTGGTTTTAGTTCTAGTTTTACCCTTTACAATATGGGTGAATGGAAACCCTATCGATTTCAAATAAATATATCCATAATATATCATATACAAATTTAATTTCATATTTACTCCATTAAAATTATAATTTTAAAAATTACCATAAAAATATATTTTATAAATTATATAATTTTTTAAAAATTATAATGTAAAATTAATTTTAAAATTAAAAGTATTATTAGAAACAGTCATACCGATTTTAAAACTGTTTTAAAATTCATTTAGAATTGGAATCAAAACTCTGATCCTCAATCCAAACCGGTACTTTCCCTTAAATCACTTACTCATTCTACAGAAGAAACACCAATCTGGCATCATAAATTCCTCTTCTGACAGAAGAAAGCAACACGCTTTCCAACTTAGATCGAATGCTTTGACCAAAACGAAAACAAAATTGCACTAAAAACACAAAAAACACTCACAGATCCTTCTCTTCAGTGACAATCAGCTCCGCGAAGGTCCCGAGAGCGGCGAAGGAGCAAACGCGACCGCAAACCCTGAACAGCCTGACAGCGTGGCCGACGGCGTCCACGACGCCGGAGTAGTCGGAACCGGGAACGAATGGCAAAGCATATTTCTCCTGGTACTTTCCGATGATCTGGAGCTAGTTGGCGTAGTTCAAGCTCGTGGCGCAGATCCGGACACGGACGTCGGTGGGAGAGGCGAGGGCAGGGATGGGGCAGGAGCTGGAGAGAGTGATCGGAGAGGAAGGGGACGAGATCGGTATCGTTGGGTCGCCGAGCTTCTCACAGACAAGGGCTTGCATTGTCGACGAGCGAGAGAGAAATGTTCCGTGAATTCCTCGCTAGTTTCTTCTGTGTTTGCAAATAACCCCTGAAGTTTTGTATATGGACTTAATACATATAACTCCCTGAGTTATGCCGAAATTACACTTGCCATCCTTAACTTTTGATATTTACATTTCTTGGCTTCTAAAGATTCTTTAAAAAATTTTTAGTAAACAACCAATTGTCTTATTGTAAATTTATAAAAAATCATCTATTTCATTATTATTAGTAAAAAAATCACTCACTTTATATTATAAATTTACAAAAAATTACCTTGATTAAGATATTAAAAAATATTTTTATTTTTATTTGATTTTATTAATTAAATTAATATAAAATATCAAATTATATTTTTTATTTTATTTTCAGACGATCACTTACTAATTATCAAATAACTAATTTGATAAAATTGAATTTTAAAATTCTAATTTTATAAATCAGACAACCGATTTTTTTATAAAAACAAAAGTAAGATAACTTATTTTTTATATTAATTTAATAGTTAATTATGTTAAAATTAAATGAGAATAATTTGAATGTTTTATATTAATTTTATTTAGTAAAATCGAATTAAAATATAATATTTTGAATATTTTAATTAAGATGATTTTTTATAAATTTATAATGTAAGGCGAATGATTTTTTCCTAAAAACTATTTTTTTAAAGAAACTCCATAAATCTTTGACAAAATTCTAATTGTTATATCAATATGACATAAGTTTTCTTCATATTCCAAAAAAAAGAACTCCATAGAAAATTTACACAAGTAATCCTATTCTTAAAGTTACATGTCATAAATCCTCAATTTGTGAATATATATTTGAGTGTATTTTAAGTTTTAACTTAGAGACTAAGGAATATATAGATAGGAATATTCTTATAAATTTATTTTTTATTTTAATTTCATGTTATCCTAATTTTCATCTTTTACTTCAACAAAGTGAAGACACTAAAAACCTGTAAATCTGATGTAAGAAGCAGTAAAACACTAATTTTTGTTGATTAGGTAGGTATGTCTATAAGATTAAATATCACTAATTGAGGTAACTGCCAGTAAATATGGAAAAGTTAGGTGAATATTTGCAAAAAGCACCCAACAGCATAGCTACCCGTTACCCACGAAGCTACAAAATTATATAAATACGCATCAGAAGTTCTTCTTTTTGTCTGGACACATGTACCAAATTGTTCTTGCTGACATACACACACATAAAATTTTGATTTGATAATCCGATTTTTATTCATCAGAGCTATGATCTTTTACTGGGATTGGTAATCAGAACTTGGATGCGGAGTTCTCAAACACAAGCATCACTTTCCCAATAGCTCTTCTTTCTTTTATAGTGGCAAATGCAAGACTGGCCTAGAAAAAATTATCAAAACAGGAAAAGAATTAGAACCAGCAATAGCCGAAGTTTAGACATGCACACTAATGATGTTCTCACATATCCCTTTATTTTGGTAATTATCAAGGTCAAATGCAGCCTAATTCTCATTTGAAACCTCCCTGGCACTAGACCTTCGTGGTAAGCATAACTAAAAGTTCCTTGTAATATGCCTAAAACCATTGAATCTATTCCATTCTTTGAAGTGAGAATTCAGAGTCCATTTACGAATCACAATCTAATTCGCCATAGACATTCCTATGATTAGAGCTCTCTGTCTGATAAAGAACCCAATAAGGAGGATGTGATTCTAACCCTGCTAACATCAAGCACAAGCCTTTCTCCAGTTCATTTTTGGTCTTACTAACGAACTGTTTCCCACTCAACACCAAATTCTGGACATTTTAACAACCCTTAATGCTAATAAATAAACACGCCCTTTCTATTTCCGTTCCGGTATGCTACATCTATATGTTAATCTAATTAGCAACCAGATTTCAACAAGGAAGGCAACTTTCTGTCTTGCACGAAACGATATCACATATCCTTCTCGTCGGAGACGATCATCTCCGCAAAGGACCCGACGAAAGCGAAGGAGCAGAGTGACCTTGAAGCTCGAGACGGCTTCCCCGACGGCGTCCACGACGCCCGAGTAATCGAAGCAGGTGATGAAGAGAGCGAGGGCTTCTCCTGTTATTTCTTTCCCCGGATCTGGAGGTAGTTCGGGTAGTTCAAGCTCGTGGCGCGGATCCGGACACGGACGTCGGTGGGGGAGACGACGGCAGGAATGGGGAGCTGGAGAGGCAGGAGACGAGATCGTGGACGTCCGGTCGCCGAGCCTGTCGCAGACGAGGGCTTCCACTGATGATGGAGGAGGAGAAGACGAAGGGAGATTTGGAATTGGCGCGAAATCTTCATTTTTAATGGAGAAGAAAACCATCGTTCCCGTGGTGAGAGACAAAAATGGGCAAAACTGGGCAAAACTTTTGCAAACAACTCCTATTTTTCTCACCTGAGGTTTTTGATACAGGATTTTTGCGTACATACCCCTGTGAAATCGCAAATGCGCATGGAAACCCTAGAAAGTAGAAAATTAGTATTTGCGTATGCACCCTTAGAGAATCCACAAATTTCAGATGTACCCCGCCAAACCATGATTTTGTTTGCATATCCCTCGGATATTGGAAATAAACTCCTTTAGATGCGCTTTGTAATAATTTTCTTTTCCATCATAAATATTGATTTTATCCTTCAATATTTGCATATATACAATTGCATACTGTTGATAGATGACATACAATATTTTGATAGAGATATATTTGTGAAAGCATAATATTTTTTATGTATTATTTGCAAATTAAAATAGTTTAAAATATTATGGTATGAGTCAAAATATTGCGGGAGATATTTATACACACAATTTCATGATTTTATCAACTTACAGATGCAAACATCTTTCTATATTTGCAAAGAACACTTGATTTTTTCAGTTACTTTTCAAAAAGTAACAAATATTAGTGGAGTATTCTATTTTTTTATTTATAAATTTATAGTTGATAAAATATATTAACCGTCTTTATATATAATATATATATATATATACAAAATATTTTTATACAAACCACTAATCATGGTTCTTCATGCATTTATTTTTAAATATTTTATTATTCATAATTGATGGATTATCTAATCAATAAAGGATGGCCGAATAATTACAGTGTTAAGGATAAAACATGCATTTAACTAAAAATAAAATTTTGTCTTACATTTGCAATTATCAACTATATTACCTAATCTACATCCCCATTTATAATTATTGACAATTCATGGATGTTTCTACGAAGAAATGAAAAGGCTGTTATTTACTAATATCAAACTTAGAGGTGCTTTTCGCAAATTACAAAATGGCGGTTATTTCATGCATTTTTCATTTATAAAAATTTACTGGACAAAACTATCCTTCCTGATTTAAAAATACATAAAATTTGAACTTATTTTAAAAGGGTAGTATCGGTATTTCAACCTGAAACGATTCCAGTTCGATTGGAATCACCGCATTTCGGTGATCGGTTCCCTGATCAGTCGCGAAAAGCATCCCTCCCCTGATCGCCCCACGCATTCCCCGTCCTGCCCTTGCGACTCCCTCCTCTCTCCTTCGCGGCCTATTTCGCTGGCGAGCTCCTTCCTGCAGCCATTTTCCACCTCATCCTCTCGCCTCTCCCCTCTGCCACCACCTTCGCCGGCGAGCTCACGCCCTCACCATTCTTCCCACCTCATTCCTCGCTTCTCCCGCTTTCTCCACCGCCTTTCCTGATCTGGGCCAGATTTTTCTCCCTTAGTCTTCCGATGCACTCCTTCGGGTCACCAAAGACATCGGGGTAACATCTCCTAACCGGCTCCACCTCCTTCCGGCGAGCGATGCGGAGGAGGGCGTCCGCCCCAATCGCCGCCGATGTGGAGACGGCGAAGAAGGCCCTTGTCGCTGGTGGTGGTGACCGGGCTTCCTGCTGGCTACACGGCGCTCGAGCTCAAGTCCAGACTGAAGATGTACAGGTCAATCTCCCGTATCCATATCGAGGCCGACGGCGCCGGCTACTTCACCTTCCGCTTCTTCCCCTCGGTTGGGATCGCCTCCTATACCGCCCTCGACATGAACTTCGTCCGTTCCCAGCGCGTAAACTTCTGCTTCTTCAATCTCTTGCTTGCTTAATTTGTAGTGATTTTAGGGTTTTTCGTGTGAAATTGGTTCAAATCGTTGGAAAAAGGACGTTGTGAGGTTGGGAATGCTAGATTGGTTTTAGCTGTGTGTTAAAGTTGTGATCTTTCATTCTTGCTTAATCTGCTTCATTTTGTTGAGTTCTTCTCTATTTTCAAAGGCTTTTCTTTACTACTGTTTCTTCACTTTTCATCCTACGAGTTCCAACCATTGCTTCAAGACTCTGGGATTTGTTTTGGAAGACTTCATAACATCGACAATACTCAAATCTCCAAATTTGGTCCTCTGTCAGAGATGTGGAAGTGATGGGTTTTGATTGCAATCTGCACATGTTACCAGCTGATTGATATATCTGAGGATGGATTTGTATTTAAAATATCATTCATTGAAATTGTTTTGTTAATCTTGCATATATTTGGTTGACCGTTACGTGAGAGCCTTCTGACCAGTAATGGCAATACCAAAGATGATTTGAGACTCAACTGATAATATTATGCTTTCTTATGTTTACTTCCTAAATGCATTTGTCATTTTATTTTAGCAATCATTGAGTTTTTCCTTTCCATGCCTTGCAACAAGGAAAATTGTTTATGGGTTGGGTTCTAACTTCTAAATAATTTTTAGAGTATAAATATTTTCACATGACTGGTGTATGCTTGTGCAACATTGCTTGGATTTTGGAATATCTTATTGCAAATCCTCTTACATTAAATGCAAGAATGGAGGTCATATTGCATTACTTTGTGCTGCTAGCAACATTGCTGAAAATTTCTGATTTCTCGATGGTGGGATGGATCGAACTGGGCTCAATCACCCTTCATCCACAAGCTACTTATCTATAAGTTAGAAATCCAGTGACATCTGAAATTGGCTTTTAGGTTAGGAGCTCACGCTAATACATAAGAATCTTAGGCTACGTTTTGTAAAATGTTAAAGTTGGCTAAGGGTGTGTATGAAATGAAAGCATTATATTTTTGTGGTAGAGAATAAATAAAATTGTAATGATTGCATTTAATCACACTCTTTGACCCCTTTAACATATTACCAAATATAGCCTTAATGCTAAAGTTGGTTAATAGTGTGTATAAAATGCAATCATTGCCTTTTGTGTGGTGGAGAATGAATAGAAGTGTGATGATTGCATTTTACACACATCCTTAACCAACTTTAGTATAAAATGTAATCACACCCTTAAGTGCTATTTAGTTGTCCCTTATATATATAGCAAGTGTAGATAAGGAAATCACATATTTTTTGTTGTGTAGATAAGGGAATCACATATTTTTTGTTACAATGTCTCTTGCAAAATTGCTTATGAGTTTATTTAGTGTTTCTATGAAGACTTCAATTTATGAGATATTATATTAGATTATATGGTCTTACTGTTTTTTATTTATAAAATATTTTTAATGAAAATAATTGTGTTCATTTGCATGTGCCTACTTGCTAATCTAGAAAGAAAAGGGATTATTCTGTATTTTAAAGCTTTCTTTTCTTAATTGAATACTACGTATTATTTTAATTATTATTTTTTGTAAAAATTCTGGTTTGAGATTCTTCTGAGAGTTTTCTTGTTGTGTAGTGCTTTTGATCGACTGATTTATTATGATTGTAATGTTAAAACTAGAATCTCATGATTGTCATTAGATTTGAACTACTGTGATTGGGTGAATATAAATCATTATTTAATTGTCAAAGGAATTAGCCAGTCATTCAAAGTTAGTAGATTCTATGACTGATTTTATACCAAAATTAGCAGATTCTATGGCTGATTTTATACCAAAGTTAGTAGATTCTATGGCTGATTTTATACTCGTAATTATGATTGTAAATTCTCTATATTTTTCTTATTTAGGATATGCCTTATTTTCTTCAGCTTGTATTCATTATATAAGGGGCATTCTTCTCCAAGGAGGACACCAGTTTTCTTGCTCAAAACTTTTTAAGATTATCATGGTATCAGAGCTTGAGTTCTAAATTTTCCTGTGTCTCTTGCTCTCAGTCCTAGTTCAGTTCCTTATTCTTAGTTATTTTGATCAAGTTATCTCAGCCTCATGTCTTCAGACAAGTATGAATTCTTGATTCGTTTCAATGACAAAAACTACTCAGCCTGGGCATTTCACTTCAAGATATCTGTCAAAGACAAAGATCTATGGGGTTATATTGATGGCAACAAACCTGCACCTGACAAAGACAAAGACAAGGATGAGCACTCCAAGTGGGAAGTCAAGGATGCTCAAATCATGACATGGATTCTAGAATCTGTAGAATCCAATATCATCTTGAATCTTCGACCCTTCAAAACTGCAGCTGAAATGGTATAATTTCTCAAAGGTCTTGTCCTTCAACCCCTCAACAGAATGGGGTGGCTGAAAGAAAGAACCAACACCTTCTAGATGTTGTTCGCACCCTCCTATTAGAGTTATTTGTACCCTCTCGTTTTTAGTGTGAAGCTCTCTCAACTGCTGTCTATCTCATCAATAGGTTACCTTCTCCTTCCTTGAACCATGTTTTCCCTTTCTTTCGGTTATTTGGTCATACCCCAAATTACTTTAATCTTCGTACTTTTGGTTGTGTGTGTTATGTTCATCTTTTTACACACGAACGGACAAAACTAACAGCTCAAGCTGTTCAATATGCTTTTCTAGGCTATTCGGTGCACCAAAAAGGTTTTCTTTGTTATGATCCCAACCTACGACGTATTCGGGTTTCTCGAAATGTGATTTTTTTTTAAAATCAGTATTTTTTTCACACATAAGGATGACATTTCTCCTTCATTTTCTGTTTTGCCAATATTTACTAACTATTATGAAGATTCCATGCCTTCAAAGCCTCTCATAGTCTACCAACGACGCAAGATTTCAGCACCTCTCGGGCCCCCTCCAGCTCATTCCCTTAATGCTGATCCTGTTTCAACAACTGCACCAGCACCTCTCAAGACAAAGTACTCGAGTTCGTAAACCACCAGATAGGTATGGTTTCACCTCTCCTTTATCCTTGACAGCCACCTTGTCTTCTATTCCTATTCCATCATCCTATAAGTAGGCTATGGAGCATGAATGTTGGCGGAGAGCTATTGAAACAGAACTTTTTGCACTTAAAGAAAACCAAACATGGGATATTGTACCGTGTCCACCATCTGTGAAACCTCTTGGTAGTAAGTTAGTGTTTTCTATCAAGCTCCGTTCTGATGGATCCATAGAATGTTACAAGGCTAGATTGGTGGTTCTTGTCAACAAGCAAGAGATGGCCTAGACTATGAAGAGACCTTCGCACCAGTAGCCAAAATGACCACTGTACGAACAATACTCGCCCTAGCAGCATCACAATCATGGTCTTTATATCAAATGGATGTAAAGAATGCTTCTTGCATGGTGATCTCAAGGAGGAAGTTTACATGGAACTTCCCTACGGTATGCCTACTTCTTCCCCTAATGATGTTTGCAAACTAAAACGCTCTTTGTATGGATTGAAGCAGGCACCACGAGTATAGTTTGAAAAGTTTCGATCGACCCTCCTTAGTTTTTCATTTACACAAAGTCAGTATGACTCCTCACTTTTTCTCCAACGGACATCCAAGGGCATAGTTGTTCTTCTTGTTTATGTGGATGACATTGTCATCACCAGTTCTGATATGGAGGCTATATTTAAACTTCAGAATTTGTTGCACTCTACTTTCCACATGAAAGATCTCGGCCCACTCACCTATTTTTTGGGGTTAGAGGTGCATCATCAGCCTCAAGGTATCTTCTTGAATCAACATAAGTATATTATGGATTTGGTTCAGCTAGCAGGACTCACAAACACTAATTCTGCTGACACCCCAATGGAAATTAATGTAAAATATCGACGGGGTGAAGGGGAACTTCTTGAGAATTCCACTTTATATCGCAAGCTGGTTGGAAGTCTTATCTATCTAACTATCACCCGTCCGGACATCTCTTATGTTGTCCATATTGTCAGCAAGTTCATGTAAGCCCCTCGGCATCTCCACTTATCTGCAGTCCGCCACATCATCAGATATATCCTGGGCACACAAAGTCATGATTTATTCTTCTCTACTGGTTCTTCCCTCAAAATACAAGCCTATAGTGATGCAGATTGGGCTGGTTGTCCGGACACAAGAAAATCAACTATAGGATGATGTATGTTTCTTGGTGATGCTCTTATCTCTTGGAAATGTAAGAAGCAAGACTCGGTCTCCAAATCATCCACTGAGGCGGAGTACCGTGCCATGTCTACTGCATGCTCAGAAATCATTTGGTTACGTGGTCTTTTAACAGAGCTTGGTTTCACTCAAGATCAACCTACTCCCTTACATGCTGACAACACTAGTGCCATCCAAATTACAGCCAATCCTGTCTATCATGAACGCACAAAGCACATAGAGGTTGACTGTCACTCTATCCGGGAAGCCTATGATCGCCAAGTTATCACTCTCCCACATATCTCCACTACTCTACAGATTGCGGATATTTTCACTAAACTAATGACACGACAGCGACATAACTTTCTTGTTAGCAAATTGATGCTTGTTGACTTACCAGCATCAATTTGAGGGGGAATGTCAAAGGAATTAGCCAGTCATTCAAAGTTAGCAGATTCTATGGTTGATTTTATACCAAAATTAGCAGATTCTATGACTGATTTTATACCAAAATTAGCAGATTCTATGGCTGATTTTATACCAAAGTTAATAAATTCTATGGCTGATTTTATACCCGTAATTATGATTGTAAATTCTCTATATTTTTCTTGTTTAGGATATGCCTTATTTTCTTCGGCTTGTATTCATTATATAAGGGGCAATTTTCTCCAAGGAGGACACCAGTTTTTTTTGCTCAAAACTTTTTAAGATTATCACTAATAACTAACACAAAGCATCAATTTGTGTCCCAGAAATGACAAATAGCTAGGATTCAACTGTAAGCGATTGATAGACGCGCCTCAGTCAAAAGGATGATAAAGCTTCTTGTTTCTTGGGGGGTTTTGTGACTTTCTGATTGGATGCCCATTGGAAGTCACCTGGGTCCTGGTAACTTTCTGCCCTTAATTTTTCTATTATTATGAGATTTTGAATTTATATTTTCTGAGATTTGAGTGTCTTTTTTCTGAAACATTTGTCAGATTGTGATCAATATTTCACCAAAACACTACATATGATTGGTTTTAAGTTTTAACAATCACTGGTGTTCATATTGGTGCTTTGAATTTTAGACATGCATGTAATTTTTTAGCACGTAGCTTTGTAGATAGTCAGATTTAATAACACAATAATGTTCTGCAATCTTGTGGTTGAATATATTCTATGTATGAAGTGCATTAAATTCCTTGCTGGATTTATTTTTGGAAACTAACATAAATTGCATTAAGCTTTTTTAAAACAAATTTCTTGAATGTTTGATTTTAAGAAGAGGATTTGGGAATAAGATTGGATGTGCAGTGACGATTTCTGAAAATTTAATCATTAAGAACAACATTTTTGTGGCCAATTGCTGCAAGCAAGAAGGTTCATGACATATATGGCAAATAGAAACATGTGATGCTGTGAAAGAGATCAACAAAATCTATGATTAATGACATTGATATTTAGGCTATCAATTAACTAGAGATTTCTCACTGAAAAAGATAAACTACAGATTTAAGATGAGCACAGTCCGAGTCTGACTGTTGTAGACAATAATATATTTTGGCGTTTACATCCAAGAGATGCATGGGATGCTTGAAGGGGATTGATGAAATCTACAGTCAATAATTTGGTGTTTAGGTTATGAATGAACTAGAGATTTAATCATTAAGAACAGCAATTTTTGCAACTAACTGCCATAGATAAGAATTTATTTTGGCATATACCCCCACAGAAGCTTGGAATTCTGTGAAGGAGATTGTGAAATCTATCATTAATGATATTGGTATTTAAGCTATCAATGAAATATAGATTTAATGATTAAGGACAGAATTTTTTCTGCCCAACTGCTGTAGATAAGAATGTTTTTTATCATATACGTCCAATAGAAGCATGGAATAGTGTGAAGGAGATTACACCTCAAGCATTAGATTGGTTGTTATACCACCCTGGCATATGTGCAAGATCGTGAGTTTGAACCTTATTTAAAGCAAGATTTTTATGATAAATTTCAGTTGCTAATATATATATATATATATATATATATATATATTGTGAAGGAGATCGACAAAATTTATCATAAATGAGTTGATATTTAGGCTATCGATGAACTAGTTTGGAAAAAGGTTAACTAGCATTAAAGATGCATCTATGCTTTTGTTTTTACTAGATTAGAAGAAGCTTTGTAATCTTTGATTTTGTAAACATGGGTTGGAAAAGCTTCCTAGTCTGTGGGTTGCAATAGAGGTGGAGTAGAGCATTTCTTTTCCTTTCAATTAGTTAGTTCATAGTCAAGCATTAAATGATATACCAGATGCTGCACATACAAACACATACATCATGATTGTTACTTTCTTGAGATGCTTTTGGAGAGATGGGAGAAGACATCTAATTGGATTTTTTATTTAATAACATCTATATATAGATGTGTAGATATTATTGGCCAATTTTGCTTTTTCTATTGTTATATATTAATAAGAATTTTGGTTTTAGTCTGTTACTCCCAGATAATGTAATCCCCCCCAACCCAAAAAAAAAAGGGTAAATGGGTAATTATCTAATTAAATAACCCTAATAAAATTATTCCATAATTCAGTATTTATCTCATTTCGCGTACTTGGCCAGGCGGCCACCGCCCCCTCGCACATATCGTTCTGTCTAGTCCATATTTCTCCCCCTCCTGATCTTTCTTCCTCAACACTCTTTTCTACTTCCCTGCTTTTTAGATTTCTCCATCGCCTTTTCTAGAATTTTTGTTTGTGCACAAGATTTTGGTCGGCATATTATACAATTATGTTTGTGAGTTTTCCAAAAATTACAAGCTTGGGGATGACTGAAACAGATCAAGTGAATATTGGTTTCAATCATGCGATCTAGGTATGTAAATAACTTGTCAAAAATATGGTTTATGGCAATGACTCTATTTTGATAATTCTATACATGCTTCACTGTTTGAAAGGTAAGAATGTGAACCATCGCTAAATCATCTCATGGAATTATGTTGAATTGTTTTCTCTAGTGAATACCATGTGACATGTATTATGGAAATGTTTGGTTATCATGATCAACGAAATTAGGGTAATCTGTAGAACCTCTCACTAAATTGTTGGATCTTGTGAAACCTATGAGATCTGGTATTTGGTCTATGCATACAAGGAAGTTATCAATTTTGAGTTCTGTGGATTCCAAAATTTGGCTCATGGGGGAAGAGTAGTTCAATGCTATTATTTGATAACCCCATCTTCTTGTTTTTGAAAATTAAAGAAAAAAGGAGGGGGTGGAACACGTACCAATTAGTAAATTTCTATATTTAGTTATGAGATTGGGCCTAAATGACATTTAAGTGAAATTTATTAAAGAAGTAGAAAGAGGGTTCAAAAATATTCTCATTAGCTCGGGACTTGAAAGTATGATTACATTATTGTACCATCTAAATACTTAAAATCTTGGATTCATTATAGCTCATAAAATTCGAGATCCAACAAGTTTAAAAAGAATTAAATCCAACTTCTTGTAGTTGCACTTAAGTTAAAAGTCTGAGTACATACGTATGAGTATAGATCAAAAGTTTCATGAATTTAAAAATCTTAGAAGTAATTCTAATGAAAAAGTACTTCATCATTGATTGAGAAATCCTATATTAGCCACCTAAAAACCTCAGTTTGTAACAAAATTGCTCCAAAACGGGCCACTATGGAAGTCATCAATAACTTTTAATTTCCTTTACAAACAATTGAACATTCAAAGTGATGTAGTCAAACACTATATGATTCTTTCTGATATTATTTTATATGCATAGGTCAGTTGACAATGTTTAATCCATGATCATATATTATTAGAAATACTTGTCAATGTAAATTTGCATACAAGACGCCAATGGAAGAGTTCCATAAACTATTTTTTATTTGAGGAGTGTGAATAAGATATATATGTTTGCCTCTATATATCTTACTATTCTTTCTAGAAGAAAGGATTGTAGTTGTCAAGTTACATCCTAAGGCTGATCATGAATGAGATTGGTTAGATTTGAAGTATTTCAGATTATGCTTAGATGTAGTCCACAAACCAGATTTAGAATTGAGAGAATCTTATATGATACAAAGATGTAGTAATTGTTGGGGTGAGGTGCATTGTGAACTGTTTTGCCCTAATATGACGTGTTTTTTAGCCAGTAAGGGATGATCTTTGGACATATCCAACCAGTGAGATGCCAACTCCCAAGTGCTCATTGGATTGGTAGGTCTCTTGGCTCTTAGGTTGGTTGGTCTAGGATCATGACTCATAATTTTCTAATATATTCAGACTATATACTGCTGACAAGTTTTGACGTGACCCACAAATATTAACAAGACATGAATAAAACATTGAAATGGAGTTTATGTCAGTTTGAATTTGAGTTGACCAAGTTTGGTAAATATACGAGTCAACACAATTATGACCCAAAAATAAACATGTCAAAAGCGGGTTACTTGTATGACACAATTATCACCTGTATGACCCATATAGTTAAATGGGTTTTAGCTCAGTTGTAGTCATTCACATTATAAACAAGCTAACCATATGTTATCATGCTAAAATGAGTTAATTGTGTCATGTCATAAGCATGTTAACCTAAGTTGAAGCGACTTATTTCTTGAATGGCTTAAACGGGTGAACCTGTTTAATCAGTATATTAAACCCTTTAATTTTCAGAGTTAAGATTTCAATATAGTTCAGTTATCAGAGGGTTCAGTTCAGGACAAACAATTTCATCTAATAGTTGGTGTTTGATATGATATATCTTTTACTTGCTAACCTGAATCGCCACACCTAATTATTATTATGTATAGGCAATACATGTGGAATGGTTTGGGAGTATCACCTGTGATATGACTCATTGTGTAGAATTACTTTAGTTTTGTGGTTGTGTAAATCAAACTTATATTGGTTATAGGTGGGCTATGCGTTCTTCTGAATTTTTGCTTAATGTTATTGATAAATACAAGTAGATTTATATGATAATCTTGGAAAACAATGTAGATATGGAAACAAGACAAATGCCATTAGTGTTCTTGTTGTTCATGAAATGTGGGTGTTTTTTTTTTTTTTACTTTTGTACATCATGACGCCATCCCTCTTTCTGAAGGAATGTTTATACCTTAACATTGATATTTCACATTTGTACCTAGACTTTCATCTCGTTGAGCATTGGCTCAAGTCATGTATTTGTTTTGGTTTTCAGACTTGTCGTCAATTAGAGGAATTGGTCGGTAATCCTAGATGTTATAGAGCCCAAAGAAGAGTTATTTCTTAGTGCAGGAGATTTCGTTATTTGTTTGGTACTTGCTAGTAAACATTGTTTAAGATGAAAAGGCGTGCCCAAAAACTTGATGCTTTTAGTTTGGATCTATATGCAATTATTTAATGTTTTAGTTCTCAACAATTAGGTTCTACAGAACTGTTTTTGTTGTAGTTAAGGAGAATATTGCTATAGAATGTTGTATTGTTTTGACATATCCCCTTTTTTATGGGGGACACTGTCAGGGTTTTGTTACTAATGTGTCCCATGGGGTAGCTTGGTTTGTCAGCCATAGGGTTTAAAATTCTGACTACTTTTGGAGTAAGATTCCAATTTTGGTATGAAGCTTTTCCAAATAGGATGAATAAAGAAGCTTCCTAATCTCCATAATTATACAAACATAGGTAGACAAAATGTCTCTTGTTCTTTTCAATAGACAACCATCAAACATTAACTATCAAATATATGAAATGTGCATTATTAACCTCAATTGAAAAATGATTCATCAGTTGGCCCATGGTGTGGTTCTAACTAGTCTGCTGCACATGGTTTAGTTGGGTTTGTCTGCTTCCAGAAGCTTGAAATGCCTGCAGGTGCTGTTTCTGCAGCTGAAGGTTGGCCTGCTTCTATTCCACCAAATGCCATTTGTGCTGATGGGTTTAACTTGCTGTCAGTTTTTTGATTCTGTGGGCCTAGCAAGTTTGGTGCACTTGGTATAGTTGGGTATCTAGAGGTTGCATGCTCCATGAAGCTTGAAATGCCTGGACGTGCTGTTACTGGAGTTGAACGTTGACCTGTTTCAGTCCTGCCAAGCACTATCTGTTCTGATGGATTCAACTTGCCATCAGTTGGCCCTCGCTGTGGGCCTGGCAAGTCTGGTGTACTTGGTCTAGTTGGGTATCTAGAGGTTGCATGCTCCCTGAAGCTTGGAATGCCCACAGGTACTGTTTCGGATGCTGAATGTTGACCTGTTTCACTGCCACCAAACACTGTCTGCGCTAATGGGTTCAACAAGCTATCAGTAGGCCAGTGCTGCGGACCATAAAAATCTGGTGCACTTGGTCTAGTTGAGTATCTAGAGGTTGTGTGCTCCCTGAAGCTTGAAATGGCCATAGGTACTGGTTTTGAAACTGAATGTTGACCTGTTTCACTTCCACCAAACACCGTCTGCACTGATGGGTTCAACATGCAATCAGTCGGCTGACTCTGTGGGCCATAAAAGTCTGGTGCACTTGGTCTAATTGGGTATCTAGAGGTTGCATGCTCCTTGAAGCTTGAAATGCCTACAGATACTGCTTCCAGAGCTGAATGTTTACCTGTTTCAAACCCACCAAACGCCAGCTGTGCTGATGGGTTCAACTTGTTCTGTTGTATCTGAAAGAATGGCATGTCAGATGTAGGCTGTGACATAGGTTGTTGCTGACCAGACCAGCTGTTTAGGTGTGTTGTTAAACCAGCATATGCCACCTGCTTCTCTTTGCTTGATGGAAGTAAGCTAAATTCTGGGATATTCAAGGTAGGTTGCACTGAACTTGATTTCATGCTGGTGTTGCAGTTTTGCAAGCAGTTAGGTGTGCCGACTTTTGAGAACACATCAAGCAGTTCGTCTGTTTGGAGTTGGCAGTTATAATCCTTGGCAGGGTTGATATCCTCCATGGAGCTTTTACCATAAGAAGGAAAGCCCAAGTTTGTTGTGTTGGTAGTGTTTGTCCCAAATGGAGCCAAAGCAGGTGAATGGAAATTGCCAGTGCAGCTATAGCTGGTCAGAGTGGAAGTGCTGCTGCTGATTGATAATGTAGGTGGTCTAGTTGCATTTACGTCAATCTGTGTGGACCTGCTGCTGAAGGGAGACATAAAAGTGGGGCTTCTGTAAGGAGTGATGAATGTCGGATAGGCAGACGACATATATGCCTCCTTTCGTTTTGCAAGTTCCTGCAATTTCTTCTCTGCTATCATCTTGGCTACAGGGCCTGCATTCTTTACAAAGTTTGTTATACTCTCCTTGTAGCTTGGACCATTAGGATTCTGAAAATGAAGAATTTCGTAATTAGAGATTCCTTGCATTTGCATTCACAAACTAGGAACATGTGTTTCAATATATTGTTATGAGAAAGGAGAACTATATTAACATTTATGGGAAGACATGAATTGAAAAATTAGACATATGATTAGGTATTCTCTGATGCAACATCTATCATGGAGGTGCGACTCTAATGTGGCTACTAAGAGAGTCCTCTTTGTAAGACAGCGGCATACTTGCATGATACTAAATAAACTCAACCTTATAGCATTTTGCAGGACAGTGATTTACTGATTGAATTTGAAAGTGTAATTTGAATTGCTTCTATTTTTGTTTAATAATTTACTTGTTTATTTTCACTCAGTCTTCACATTTGGACATAAACAAGTTCTCACTGCTTTCTCTGGGGAACTCCGTAGGACTGTCCTGGGAATCAGTGCTATGTAAGTTGTGGGCTCTGAGTTGAATATTGTCAATGCTCTGTTGCTGAAGGCAACTACAGCAAGACTTGAAATAAATTTCTGTTGAGACACGAGGACAAATTTTCCAGGTTGATACTTAAACTTTAACTGTAGTAAAACAAATCAAGAAAACATGGAAGAATTTTTGCTTCTCTTGCAGAAAGGTGCTTGAGAATTGTGAAAAGGCTCAGTTGATTCCAGAATGAACAGGGATCCAAGTATGAAGTAGAGAAGGTATGTGGATGAACAATTTATGCTCTTACTGTTAAAGTGTTACTCAGAATATAGAATTTTCCAATTTATCAATACACATTATGGTGCCCTAAAATTTCCTAAGTGCTGTGAGACAACTGTTTGCTCTTAGTAGAAGATCATAGCAAAGGTATTTAAGGCCTTGATTGCAGAAAATGACTGAAGGGTGCAGCTTAGTAAGACAATTGTATTTCAAGATGCTGATGTATGCAATTTGCATAACTCTTAAGTGCAAATCATATCTTCTTAACAGTCTTTTGTTATGTTTATAATGTCAACAAAGTAATTCAATACCATTGTAGAGGGAGCAGCTTCTGGAATACTTCTGAAAAATGTAGTTTTGTAGGAGCAAAAAGCATGTATGAAGAATATAACTCACGTAGACAAGCTGTACGGGATTATTGTAAACCATTGTAGCTATCTGGTCAGTGTCACTGTTCTCAGGCTTATAGGTGTGCCTTCGCTGTTCTGTGTTGGAAGTAGAATGCCCAGCATCTTGACCAACTATGTTACTGGAATTAAAATGACCAGCATCTTGACCAACTGTGGCACTGGAATTAAAATAATCAGCATCTTGACCAACTGCTGTGCTGGAATTAGGTTGCTCAGCATCTTGACCAACTGCAAAGAGTACAGTTAATCAAATGAACTAAAAACACTAGATAACAATTTTTAGTGACTCTTAAAATGTAACTGCCCTTTCAAAAATAGGATTATAACCTGTATTTTATGAAGCTATTGTATGTGAACTCAAATGCTTGTGGGTTTCAGATATTGGAGAAGTTTTCAGAGGGGATGTTGCTGGGGGTAAAAGATGTAAAAAATAGGTATCTCAAGAATTAAACAAAGAAAGCTTGAGACACAATATTATTGTCCTATATGTGAAGTTCATGTTGAAACTACACATAACTGGTTGGTTGTTCATGTAGACTTTGAATTCATCCAATCATTTAAACCAGAATTTAAATAGTAGACCTTTTCTTACCAGTGAAGTTTATGTTAGTTCTTCTTGAACGAGGTCTTGAACTAGTTCTTAAGCCTTTCCTGATGTTGGAAATCTCATTGGCTGATGTGGGCTTTCTACTTGTTTCAGTTCTGTTGTCCATACTGCTCTGCTTCATGCTGCCAGCAACTCTTGGACGTAACCTTGATTCTAGAATCTCAACTCCAAAAAAATCAGTATTTTTTTCATATTTTACTGCCTTCTTCTTGTAATTGAAATATTTCTGGTGCCAGTTTGAGAGTTCCTGCTTTGCATTTGTAGGATTGGATCTTAAGGATTGGAAAATCTCCTTGGACTGCTCTTCAAGGGACTTTGCCTACAAGTTTTAGTATTTGATCTCTCAGATATTCAGGCATTCAATGGGACACTTGCCAAGTGAACCTTTGCAACAAGAAAAACAGAAGGCAAAGTCAATTTATTCTTACCCGTTGGTAAGCATCAGTGTCTGAGTCATTGGAAGCAAATGCTTTGTTGAGTAACATGAAAACATCATTCTGCACTCAATGTTTTCAAGAATGAAGATTCGTATCTTGTTTGGGTGTGCAGCACAGTAATGATTTTGGTAAATAATCTTGCAGTTTCAAGAACTAAGGAAAAAAAGTAAGATGAGAATCAGGATAAGGTGGATGGACCTCAAATTGTTCCAGGGTCTGGTACATTCCATCTCTGTGCTTTTGCCTGAGGGTTGCGAAATCTCTAGGTTTGCTCATGCTCTCTCCAAAATCATATGCCTGAAAATTAACAAAAGACCATCAATTACATTATATGGGGCTTGATCATGAATCACATTTCAAACTTCCTCGCCTGGCAATGAACCTCAATATTATCTGGCATGGAGAATAGTTCATGCACATCTTTCCTGCAACAAACATAAGGTATAGGTTACTTTCGAAGTTAAATGCTATTGGTTCATTAGCTTGAAACGATTCTTTGGAAAATCATGGTCTTTTGATGTGAATTCATCAGTAAAGGTTGGTATGTAGGAGTATATACTTACACAGCTAAAATGTCTAGAATAAATGTGATTATCCCCTCAATTGTGTCTTGTGAACTTGAAGGCAGGTAGCTTGATGGTTTTTCTGACAAGATAAAAGCTAGTTCAGTAAATGGGATCTCAAATGATCATTATGGATGGTATGTTGCTGATCTGCTACAACATATAAGCAGGTATTACCTTCATCTTTTGTTTGAGTTTCATCTGCATTTTCTCCTTCCTGCAAAATTTCTCATGCTCTAAATATAGAAGAAACCAATTCTATAACCTTCACTATTGGATTCAATTTTGGTTGGACACAAGTGGAAACATTTGTACGAATTGGTATATATACAAAAGAATCCAAAAATAGAAAGATGATGTACAACTAAAATACATTTATAAATTGTTGCATTATAAAATTTGCCAAAAGAATTTGTTACTGTCCTGTAAATTGCAGACATGGGAAGATGCAATGAAGAAAAGAGAGCAACCAAAGCAAGTAATTATGGACTTAAATAAAATCCAATACCATATAGTTTATACTAATAATCAAGTAAGAAACTTACCTGAATAAACTTGTGAATGTCTAAAACTAATTTCTCACCTCATATACTTCTTGGATTTTCTTCTTCTTGTTCCGCTTCTGTGCACTTGGCATGTTCCTGACTATAGGCTCAAGGCCTGTTGGGACATCAGCATGCCTTGCTTTTGAATTATTTTGCTTGAGGGCCATTAGCCTAGCACTTCTCCTCCTGCCTCCTTCAGCCATTTCCAAGTACTTTATTCTCCTTCAAGCAGAAAAATATAGTACAAGAATAATTTATTTGGGGTAATCAAAAACCTTATCAGTTGATTACTGAAGAAAACAAAATGAAGGTCTGTCCAATTTGGTGTACTCTATATAAGACACATGCAAACAAAGAAAGCCCAGCTCCGCATATAATACAATTTTATATGAAAATTGCTACACAAACAACTATACAATAGAAAATTTGGAATGTTCTATTCTTCCTACAATCTCAGATATTTCTGATTCTACCGCAATTATATCATCAAAGATTTGGTGTTTGAATCCTTTTTTTTACTATTGAATAATAATCATCACAACTTTCTCTTTCCAGATTTTACCAAAGAAAGAAACTTCCCCTTTCCAGAAAATCACTGAGATCCATTCTGGAAGGGGAAAACAAAAGAGGAAAACTCCCTCTGGTGTATATCAACAAAGAATTACTCTTTTATCTTCAATTTAGGCTCCCTTAGCCATTGTTGGCAGATTAATGGAAAATAAAATTTTCAGCTAACAATGCTGAACCCATGAATTACTTGCATGTGGATTTCCCTTGTGAGAATGATTGGAAATTGGTGACGGAAGCTCATGACATAAGAGAAAAAGAAAAAAAAAAAAAGAAAAAGAAAACAAGGAGAGATCCGCAGACACTCTCAAAGCAATACTTTGATAGGTGAAAGAGATTGTACCTTAGAACACCATTACACACACAGATCTGGAGATTGAGGAGTCCCTTGCTCCAGAGGGTATTCCCTTTGCAAAGATGATCTACACAATGGAGCTTTAGGGAGTTATAGATGATAAGAATAGTGCCAGAACAGACAGGTGCTCTGAAGATATCGACATCATATGCTACGTGTGGTGGAATGGTGACACCAGCAAGTAATGACAAGAATAAAACAAATATTCTAGTTTAATATGATAAACTTAATTTAGAAAGTATTTATTACTAGTGGTAAAATCAGTGTTGGAATAAATGCTACCCTTTTATTTGCATTTAGTACTTACCAATTTAGATGGGGTTTTATAAATTCATTACTATTTTGACGTGAAAATGTCCAAATTGATTTTCCCCTTATAGATAAAGCATGACACATTTTAGGTAATTTCCAACCTTGAGATGGATAGATGTTTCAATGTTTTCTTTGCATTTCTCTTTGAATTGCTATTGAATGTATCAACCGTCAAGTTTGAGTGTTTGTAGATTGAAGTTGGAAATGGAAAAGATTCATCCCTGTACCAATCGAGCATCATTTCACTGATTTATATATTTAGGAACCAGTTTCCTTTAATTGAGAATTTTGTTTGGAAGTTACTAATTCATAATGCTCTTATTGCAGGATGATTCTACAGAAGCTTCATACTTTTCCTCCATAATTCTCTGATGATTCTTTGGCATAAAAAGGTCATATGAAGAAAATGAGGTGCAGGCAAGAGTGGTTAATGCTGAACTCCAATCACTGCTTTGGAATTCTCAAGCTTGTCAATTGTCATAGAAGAAATGCAAGCAGCAAGTATTGTAGAAGTGGGAGTTGTTCTAGGACCAGTAAAGGGAATGAATTTAGAAGTTTGCTGTGGTTTAATTTTTTTGGGAAATATTGCTGACATTTTGTGCTGGGAAATTGGTAAAGCTGTAGCTTGCTTTGCATAATGAGAAACAAGAGAAGGTCAGGGACTGAAAGCTCCTCACTAGTATGGTACAAATGAAATTTATCAATTCAAGACTTATTTTTGAAGATGCTCTGGGCACACAATTTTGATTTCATTTGACAATATAAGTGCAATTTGTATTGGCCATTATTTTTGAAGATGCTCTGGGCACACAATTTTGATTTCATTTGACAATAAGTACAATTTGTATTGGCCAGTGATCCTTTTTCTACTTTTATTTATTTGTTTATTGTGACTTGCTACTCTTTTGTTTGAAAGAGGGAATTCTTCTTAGACTTAATTTTGAGAGTGACTTGTACCTTTCTGAGAGAAAATAAATAGATCCAATCATGGTCTGTCAAGGACCAATACTAGTTCTTTGGAGACTCAGAAGTAAAGGAAATGGCAGTGTAAACAGCTACCAGAACTACTACCATTACAACAGATTACAACATCAGAGCAGACATTTGGATGCTTGCTGCAATATTTACACTTATGGTACATCTATTGTTGCCTACAATCATACAAATTCCCTGATTTGAGACAGGTTTGACGAGGAGAAAATAAGGATGAAATGCTACCAATTATGCAGCAGATATGGTCTCACACAACACTAGTCTTGTTATGTAACATAATCTGCGCCAAATGTGAAAAATATAGCATAAAATCTGCACATATTTGAAATATCAATGAAGCAGTTGCATTTTCCAGCTCTTGCCAAGAGGACTTCATGCAAATCCGGTTCTACCTCTCCAGAGCAGTATTCTGAAAAAAAAAAAAAATTAGAATAGTATATGTCTCGCAATTATTTGACTCACTAATATCAGAACCACATATATGTTTGGATTTAACAATGTGAATATGCCAGAAAGCGAGCAACTTCTAATCTCCTGGAATATCATAAATTTGGATTAATAAATAAATTGATCCAGCAATGAACAGATGCGCCAAGAAACCAGATAGAGTGGTGCATGAAGTAAAGAAACACCTTTTGGGTGTATCAAGACTGGCAAATTATTTGATATCTGATGAAAATTTCCAAGAAAACCAACAAAGGATGCAAAATCATGTGGACCATCGAGATTGACAATAAGAATGATGCCGGGATTATGTGTCACTTTGTAATGAAAAATGATGCATAATTTCTGAGTTATATCACTGTTGTAAACATTCGAAAATATGCAGAAGGAACAGTTCAAAAAGGCATGTCCGTGAAAAAAGTGTGTCATGCTTTTCTTTTTATTCCAACAACAACAAATATAGAAATAGACTAAATGACACATCTATTTTCAAATCAAGTTACTAAAAGCTAACTACAATAAATTTTGGAACTCATTATAGTACACTAAGTGAACTATATAAGAAAATAGATCATTTGCCAATAGTTTTGGATCGGAGAACCCTGAAGCACAAAATAGTCAGCTCCTCCCTCATAATATTTACAAAATTCTGATTTCTAAAAGATACATGTTAAAGGATCCAGTTTATGCAACTCTACGTATGAAATATGCATGAGGATTTCCAAAAACATTGACTCAGCAAGGTTTGATGCTTGCTTAAGTAGGCCAATGCCAGACCAAGATCAACATAAATTAATAACCAAACTTAATCATGATAACCCCAACCCCAAATTAGAAGGGAATACAGTTCAAATCCTTTAAAGGAAGAGAAAAGGGCAGAAATTGAATAATCATTGTTCTTATATCCCTGAGGAGCTAAAGCAAGCCGTGCTCTTAATTGCTGGATGCAAGTATTCACCTCTGGAGGGTCCATTATAAATAACTAATCAATATAATTGCAGAAATGGATTTATAAGTCTAAGAGAAAATTTTCTTAAAAATACTGTACTAGAAGGTGCCTACAAAAATATACGAGCAAGTGAAGCATATTGCATTTATTTCTTTTATCCACCACTCAACTGTGAGAAATAGCTTCTTGTCACATACAAAAATTTAGTAGCATGCATAAAGAAATATTAAATCCTGTAGAGTTGAAAACTGGGATCATGGATACTACCATTACTTTGCACAAATGTACCAATTTGTGGGTTGAAAAAGAAGTGAGAAAAATATCAATTGCAACTGATATCTCACCTTTACTCCTCGATGTACAAAATGAAAACTCTTATCATCAGGAGGAACCTGGAGAAAGTTGTTTGGTCAAAAAGGTAAAACAGGGAGATGCTTATTTGAAATATTTGGGTGCAGAAGCTGCACTCTAGCATACTAATCAAAGAAGGGAGCTAGTAACCAGTAGCACTTTGGCAGAGGATCCTTCAGAAATTACTTTCCAAACCAATTTTTATAGCTATTTCAGAACAAAAATTAACGGATTTCCCAAGAAAAGGTTTTAGAACATGCGAAGGAGAGATTCATGGATTTTTAAATTTTTGAAGTAATTCACAAACTAGGTAGTACAAATCTTGCTCACAATAACCCTATAACTTTTATAACTTTCATGTGTTTGTCGCATTGTGTTTTACTCAACCCAAACTCTCTAACTAGCATCAAAGACTTCCAGGCAACAAAATTTTGAAAAGAAATCCAATAACTGAAACTTCCATGCCATGCATTTATGACAACAAACTTGTAAGAGATAATTAGATAAATAAACAAGATAACTTACATTGTCTTGGAAGAGAAAACCAACACAATCATCTTGTGCATGTTGGCCATCAATTCTTATCTGCAGAAAAGTAGTTTGTCAAAGATGAAGGTTAAGAAAATATTATGCAAACACAAACGATACATCCCCAGGAAAGCATCCAACTGAGTATGTATGACATTACTGATGCTTCATAATTTGCAAAAGAAAAAGACTTGGAACTTCAAGACTGTAAATCAGTGATGTAAAAGTTTCATCACATTAACTCCCATCAGATAACAATAAATGCCAAAGCAATAAATCTAACAAGAATGCCTCAGAAGTAAATAAACTAATTAATCAATAGTTAAAAGAATCCAAAATAATGAACATTCAAGAAGCATAATGTCAGAGACAAGCACTTTCCATGCTTAGAAAATAATTTGTGATGACCTTTTAAAACCCCAAAATCTTTCTTGAAGACAAAATTGCACAAAATTCTATTTCTGTCCTCTCTCTTTCACTTTGATTTCTTCCCTTGCTTCTTCTTGACAACTTCATCAATGTACATTATACCCTTGCCTTTGTACAACTCTGGAGGCTTGCAGTTTTGGACAGTGGAAGCAAACTGGTGTACCCTCTGCTTATCTATTCCACTACAGTAGATAATGTTTGGCTTGAAGCAGTAAGCACGAAAAGGAGAAGGAACCATCAGTTCAACCTCATGGGTGTAACCTAATTTCAGGAACAGTCGAGCCCCTTGTGCTTCAGTTCTAGCTTTGAATCCAAACCCTACTATCTTAAGAAACTGAGAATTTTGCTTCCATTTGCAGTTGTTGATGAGGCCCCTGCTAAATGGAATTGCAGGTTCATAACAAAAAAGGAAACAGAGAGAAATAAAACAGGGACTATACGACCCCAGTGAACCATTCTATTGCATTCCATACCTGAAATAACGCCAGGATTGACTTGTTAACCTTCTGGGAAAAGCAGCATAATCATTCTGCAAAGCATAGTCACAAATATTTTGATGTTGCACTGATTATCCGCATAACACTATTGACTTAGAACAGAAAAGCCCACGAATTCAATACCTAGATGCTTAAACTGAACTCTCCAAAGAAAGCTTTTCAAACAGGATATCAAAGCGTATAACATCCATAAACTCATTAAATTTCATATCTAAAAACTAAACAAAAATACAGTTAAATCACAAACATAAGATAAAATTAAAGCCTGATCAATACCAAATAAATTAAATTTGGGAAATTGACAGTGGCAAAAAAATCAAGAACTCTGGAATTATCTGGGGTCATTGAGCATTGCCTTCTAATTGATTTCCAGAAAATCAAAACGGAAATAGCGAAAAAAAATTATTTTTACAAAAACTCGAGCAATAAAGCCCATGAATTGATACTTAAATTACATAGAAGTACACTTAAATCGCAAAAAAGATACAGAAAAATTAAAGCCTTATTAATAGTTTCAGATATGTTGAAGTTGGTTAATTGACGGTGAAAAATCAGGAAAAAAGCATATGTAGGACCCCTATTAATGGAGGATTGTTTGGCATTTCATTTTCGGAAAATGAAAACAGATTTAGGGAAAAATGGAAGTTTTAACAATAATTTGAGAAAACAGCGAAATTAATGGAAGACGAGATGAGAAATCCAGAAAAAATAGTAAAGGCAGAAGAGTTGTAGCTGGAGGTGGAGGCGAAGGAGAAGACACCAAAGCGGTCGCCGGCCGGCAGCACGATCGGAAGAGTCGCCAGAGAAACCGAGCCTGGTTTCTGTGGAAACTGAGAGCAGCTCCATAACGGGTTTGGAACCCACATTCGGCGAAACCCGAAAGATGGTCGTTTTGTAAATATACAAATCCGCGAGTGTTTCTTGCAATCTTTACAAATCCCTGGACAACCCTTAAATTTAAGATAATTTTGTTTTAATAGTTCAAATTTACTTAAGTTGACCATTCCAACATTTCATTTCAGTCTTTTCAAGATATTTTAATAAAAATGCATTAAATTTAAATACTATTGGTGTGTACATCCAAAAAAAAGTTCATGTAAACTGCTTTTTTAGCATTTCTATCTTTTTAAAAACTTTTTGAGACAAAAATAATGGATTCACTTTTGTTTTGATTTATTTGCATTTACCATAAAAGAGATATTCACAAAAACCTAATTTATAATCAGCAAAAAATACGAAATATCAAACTTGCTGTCTCATTTTTTTCAGTAAAAGCTGCATCATTTACTTTAGACATTGCCCTGCACTGGACCCACATATTCTTTGGTGAAAACAAAAAAAAAAAAACCAAAAAACAATTGCAGCTCCACAGCCTCGTGTTAATAGGAGTGGTGTCTTATGTTTTGATTGAGTTGGAGTGGTGTCTTATGTTACATTGGGATATTGGCCGCCAGACTGTATACATTTTCTGATAAACAAAAAGGGAAAAAATGAAAATAGAATCATGTTGGATCTTGAAATATTTATGCCTGAAGCTGTAGTTCACTTGTTGCAGTGGTTGCTTCATTGCTGTTCTGCATAACCCAGAGCTGGGCATATCTTCCAGCTCTTGCCAAAAGGACTTCATGTGGACCCTGTTCCACCACCTTTCCATTTTCCAAAACAATTATCTGAAAAAAAATTTCAAAAAAATCCATTAAAACAAGAATTCATATCACAATTGCTTGGACTTGCTAATATCTAAAGAATTTCACATATTTCAGATTTGGTTATGAAGAAGAGATTATAAATGCTACTGGAAGCTAACAACTTCTTAATCTCTTAAACTCTTCAGGAATGACAGTATCTTGAAGTTATAACTATGATTGGCATAGAAAAAAGTGAACACGGAAAAAGACTAATTATAGTTGGGTTCATTAAGTGAAGAACCAACTGTAAGAGTGGGTGAGTGGGGGTGGGGGTGGGGGGGGGAGGAATGGATGAGTGCTTTGTATATCAAAAGGAAGTTTCCGGGGAAACCAAAAAAGGATTAAAAATCTCATGAAATGTAGGCTTGAAATTCAACAATGTTAAGATTCTGCAATTCCATGTGTCAAAAGTGGGCAGCAAAATGCTAATAATTGTCATGATGCTGTGTATAAACAAGACTGAAAGGACATTTGCCAAGACTATCAATGTCAATCCAATAAAAAAGGACATCTATTGCTTGATGCAGCGGGGCAGTTATGGTTTTAAATTATGAGCAAAAGTTTCCATTGTTACCAGCTGTTCAGTGATGTCCAAATCCATTGCACTTTTACTATCTTCAGTGGAATAAAAATAAGTGTAACTTTGTTTTATGCAGCATCTACTGCATTAGGCCAACTTCCAAATAAATAAAGGTCAAGGATATTGGTTATGGAAACAGTACATAATATTAAAGTATAACCCACTGAATAGGGTCACATAAAAGAAAAATAAAAAACACAGTAAACATATTTTATGACTTTTCAGGCATTTGACAAAGATAAAACTTAAAAAATTAACAAAACCAGACAAGTAGTCTGTCGAATCCAATCACGGTAAACAGAAATTGAATATGAAAGGGAGCTACAAAATATTTTTCTTTATAAACATAAGAAGAACACTTATTAAACTGAAGGAGAAGCTGTTTCCAAATCCATTTTACCTCATCACACTGCATTGCAGTTGTAAGTCGATGAGCAATGAAGATGGAAGTCCGATTGCTTGCCAAATCCTTCAATGCTTGCAGTATTTCTGCTTCTGTTGTGCTGTCAAGAGCACTGGTAGCCTCATCACACAACCTAGCATGTTAAAATGTAAATTATAAGCCTATCATGAATCATAGAATACAATGCGGAGTAAACCTCATTTGGTTCATCAAGGGCACTACATAAGAAAATACATCATTTGTCTAATCATTCTGGATCATAAATGGCTGAGATGCACTGCTTCTAGCCTTGTACCTCTAAATATCTACAAAATTCTGAAGGATTTAGCTTCTAAAAGATTTAAACTATAGGATATTCAGTTAATGAACTCCCAGAATATAGAGAGAATATATCATATTGCCACAGATTATATTCAGCACTGCTGTGAAAGTATATGGATGAGGTCTAAAGATTTGAAGAAATTTCAGGTCTCCGAGTCCTTAAAAATGGAACTTCAAGGTATTATCCGGGGAATTGGCCTTCTGTCACAAGCAGAAGAGCACGTTCCCACCACAACCATCAAAAAAGATGCAAATTTCCAACAAAATTCTAAACAGAGAAGTAGCCCAAGTCCAGGCTTTCATCTAAAAATTCAGCGAACAACTTAGAAGGGAACACTTTTTGAATTTTTTAAAGGAATACATATTAAGTTCAAAGAGAGACAGGATGTGAATAGCCATTTCTGTTCCTGCATCCCTGGTGAATTGATGCAAACAGTGGACTTAATCAATGCAGGAGTTATATACTTTTTGAGGCTCATTATATTGTATCAATATAATTGTGAGAAAGACTACACAAGGGCAAGAAAATAACTTATTACATTATAGCTGGTGCCTTCAGGAATACACGAGCAAGGGACACACGTTGCTTTTCTCCACCACTTAACTGTGAGAATATCAGATAGCTGTATGTCATCTACATGAATTTCAGAACAAAAAATGCTAAAATCCCTATGGCTGTCAGAAACTGGGCCCACAACTAGGGGTTCAGTCATTTTGGACAAAATCTTATTCATTAATGGTACTAGTAGCAGGAAAGACAAATCTTGGAAGGTACTAATATCTCACCTTTAATCCACGTTCCCCAACAATAGTTGAATACTTCTCAGGGAATTTCATGATGGTGTCATGAATAGCTGCACATTTAGCAGCATCAAAGACCTAACCATTTCCAATTTATGTTAGAACAATAAAAAATTACAAAATAATTAGCTACTTGTAAGTTGATCTCATTCACTAACCTCATCTTCAGTTGCAGATAGTCGACCATATTGTATATTATGAAATATTGTATCATTAAAAAGGACCTGCAGAAATTTATTCACCCAGAAATGTTGGCGATATGTCCCAGAGATGAATGCTTAATAGACTGGAAATATTTGGGAGCAGAGCATGCACTTGCATAATAACCGAAGTAGCAATCTCACAATCAATAGAATCAAAAGTAAGCGGTAGCATCATCTCCATTTTCATTTTGTTCTAGTTAAGCATGTCAAAAAAAAAAATAATAATTGGATTTTTTTTTTTTAGGAATGAAATGCAGCTCCACACGTTCATTAGTTCAGCAACCAAATAGACTGGCTTGCATGCCATGCAGTCAAGACAACAACACTGCAACAGATTGGTGAAGACCAAAAACTTACTGTGTCTTGAGGGACAACACCAATACATTTACGAAGACTGTCCAAGGTTACATCTTGTAAATCTTGACCATCAATTCTTATCTGCAGAATAGTAGTTTATAAAAGGTGAAGAAGTTAAGAACATTTTACATGAAAAAAAAGAAAACTGATCACCAGAAAAACATCCAGTTGATTGCATATTACATGCTTGATGTTTCATAATTCCTAACAAGGAGACTTAGAAAATCAAGATTGCCAAACAATAATGCTGAACCTCCATTCATTGCTTTACAAGATCAAGTAAAGAAGGATTACTTAACTAGTAAGTGGTCCTAAAAATATTTTTATTCACTTATGGTTTGAGAAGAGACACATGTTAAAAAACTACATTTTGTTGCACGAGATCTTGAAAAGCAAGGAATGATGCCTGGCACGCCACAAAGAGTTCATTGGTAAATGATGTGCATCAATGCAAAACTTAGAGGTAAATCCAAAGAAAATGTAATTGTGAGGAAGAAATTATCTATTCTCATAAGAGAAGCATAATCCTACTCTTTACTTAAGATTGTGGAGTAGAAATAATAAAAACAACCGCAAAAATATGCTTACCAAAAAAAATAACAATAATATAGCAAATAAAATCAAAGGGAAGATTATCGGTTCTTACAGATCCAGAATCAGCATCAAAAAATCTGTACAGCAATCTAAGTATAGTTGACTTACCTGCACACAGTATAAAATGCAAGAACCTTAAAATGATAGAAGTACATAATCTGCATAGTAGTTTTGTAGAGAGAAAAAGAATGCAAAATAATAATCAAAAGCTAAGCTGAGAACAATGTTAATTATGTTGATCAACAAAGATTGTGGAGTGGTAAAAGATAGAGCAACAGAACAAACTGGAAAGGTAAGACAAAGGAAAGAAATGCCTAATTTGTAAAATAAACAACTTCACACAGTTGGAAGCATTCAACTGCCGACAAGTATTGTTATGTATCAGAAAAATTTTGAAGAGATAAAGAAATCACTAAAAAAATGTAAATGGATTTTGAACTCCTTCCACAACAAGAAGACTTCATCAACAACTAATGTTTAGCAGTCTTTCCACAACAATCAGTCTAATAAGGCTCAACCGATATTACTACCAGATTCTGAGGCCAGCTTCTGAGGCCCTACTGATTCACCAGAACCCACTATCGCACTTACTAGATCTAACCTATTGATCTATAACCTACTTGTATGGGATTAATAATTTGAATCTCATTCTCAAAACCTAGACATTTTTAATTGCACCCACTAACATGCTTTATGTTCTATGATTTTATCTTCACATAGCAGGGAACATGGATACACAATAATGTCGATCAGTTCTGTTCTTTCCTCACAAATCATATCAGAAAACTGAAAGATAATAAATCACAATTTCTTTTTGCCTTTCTGAAGATGATTCCATTTTTTCAACACAAAAAATAATAATTTGTTGTTACTATACAAACACTTCACTATTCCACATAAATTACAAACAGAATGAGCCTACCACTACCACTGCTTCCAACAAGAGCAATGCTTTTTCCTGCTGGGACAACAAATGATACACCATCAAGAATCTTTCGGGCCCCTACATATCTAAAAACAGAACCAATTTTAGTTTGAGCATCTTGTGATTTCAAGGATGAATTCACACAAATTGAGCATAATCATAGTTCATGCAGAAAAGGATGTTCTGAGCTATCAACCAACAAAAGGCGTGATAAGAGTCCTGAGTTTCAAATAAAAAAGTATCAAATATTGGAAGAGAACAACCATTAAATATGATTTAACAGGTCAGAATTAGATGGCCAAAAAAATTTTTTGGTTAAAAAAGATAAATTCAAATGTTAGATATGTTTGTTGCTTAGACAATTCTGGTTCACATAGAATGTAACGAGCCAAGTGTCCTAACTGATGCAAATAAGGCTTAAAATTCTGTGAAAAGACTTTAGCCTTTAATATCAAGCTTTCTGCATTAATTTTCTCACCATATAATGGACAAAGCCATCCAATAATTATTTCAATACTTCATATAACAACAGTTACAGAGCAAGTCCTTATCATGGACTTTTTGGTAATAAAATGGAAGTTACCCAAAGTGCACATTCTCAAATTCAATAGTACCACCAGAAAACTGTAAAGGCTTTGAATCTTTGCTATCTCTAATTTCAGGCTCCTCCTGCAAAAGACATCATAGGCAGAAAGCAGGTTTAATAATAACACAGAGACCCTACAACAGTAGGCTTTGGATTTTCTTAGATACTACCATGTATATAGAAAATAGCAAATAAATGTCAAGTACAAATTTAGATTAGTTTGAACTTGGATTCAAATGCTACATAAGACTAACCCAACTACCACAAAATGCCACTCACAATATTGAAATTCAACTAATTATGATCCTCTGACGTTTGAATATCAGCATGGACTAATGTTCAACAAGCAATTCAGCTTCTTACATTCAGTTAAAGAAAAATCAGCAACAATGTAATTAAGTACAAGACCCATTGTTTGAATCTGCAGTTATTACACCAAAGGGATAGCCTGGAGCATACACTTCCCACACAAAGCCAAACCAATGTTTCAAGTAGGATTCTGTCACTGTAGCACACCCAATATTTTGGAATGCAGTTCACAAATCTCAAGTTTGGAACATATAATATTTCTTCCATAGATTGTCTAATTTAAGATCTAATGTGACTATAAAGAAATCAGATAAGATATTTGAGCACATCCTCCTCTTTATAAATGTCAAATAGGTAAATATATGGAGCAAATTACAAAAAGCCTCAAGTTCCCTTTGCCTGCCTCCACTTCATATGCAGTTAATTTCCTTAATAGTTGATATTAAAGATCCTCTTAATGTAAACAACCTAACCAAATTATGGTTATATTAGTGATTATAAAAGCACGATTTATTAAATAAGGATGTGTGTTCAAAGTGTTTGTGTGTTTCTGAACATGGGAACACAAAGTGCCCACCTTTTAGTACTACTTTGATTTTTCAGCCCAATAAAACTGATCTCATCCTACAAAGCTGACATGCTACAAAGAAAACCCAGAGAATGCCACGAAAAAATACCTCAAGCAACTGAAACATGGATTTCATATCAATAAGGCTCTGCCTAGTTTCACGGTACACACTTCCTAGGAAGTTGAGAGGTAGAGATAGTTGGAAAAGAAGTCCATTCACCATAACCTGCAGAGTGAAGATTAGATTCCCAAAGAAGTGATAGCTTGTCATGAATATAAATTGATTGCAACTATTGAAAACCTAATCCAGTTCCAGTGAACATGACCACAATAAACGAAAATTGGAATATAAATATTGATTTGCTAACACCAACCTCCTTTCTCAGAAATGTCCCAAGAATCTATTATCAAAGCAAATGAATGGGCTTTCCAGCAAGAACAAGGTTTTAGTTACCATTGATGCAACTGAAGTTATAAATGCACAAGACACTTCTAGTTCAGGGAATGTCAAAATAGCACATACAAGTACTTCCAGACAAAATGGAAATAATGTATATGCAAAAGTTACTTCCAGTGAAAGCAACTGCACTAAAGAAAAATGAGAATATATACAGTCCTTTGCTAACACCAACCAAGTTTCTTAGAAATGTCCTAAGAACCTATTATCAACTGCAAATGAATGGCTGTTCCAGCTAGAACAAATGTTTAGTTACCATTGATGAAACTAAAGTTAACAAGACACTTCTAGTTCAGGCAATGTCAAAATAGCACACAGAAATGATTCCAAACAAACTGGAAAGAATAAATCACCAGATCACCAACAGTCATGGCACCGCTCATAATCCCATACGAACATAACACCATGGCCATTGACAAAGATGTACTAAATATCACATTCTGGCCAAAGTTCAAGAAAGCAAGACTACTTTGAGTTTTCAATGCAGCATCCTCGTACTCTGGAAATAGAAAGACACACTAAGATTCACAAGCATTTAAAAACAAAGAAAATAACAAACTTTGCAATTCACATTCATTCTATGTAAATGCAGTGGCAGGAAAAATTAATGTTTAGGCCTTTGCACAAACAAATGAAACTAGAATAATATACTCCAGTAAGTCTGTGGAACTTACTTTTCAAATATCTGTCATACTTTGAGACTTCAAATGACTCATTATTGAAATATTTGACAGTCTGAAATTCACAAAAACAAATGTTATGGCAACATAATCACCCAGTTGATTACATTGATGATTGACAGAAAGAACACTAAAATACACTAAAACAAATAGAGCCCACAAGCTAACCTCGTAATTTAATAGAGAATCAATTGATTTTGAACTAGCATCATTATCAGCTTTGTTCATTGCCTGCCTGAACTTAGTTCTCCACTGCCACAAGGAAGGAATGGTTTGTAATTAATACAGAATTGCCATAGAACACTGATGAAAAAAATGCTGTAGTGACATAATCATGGTAGGTACATCAGGGTAGACAAACACATCACATCCAAAAGGTGGTCAAACATTTTTTCTTAACTATATGTGGAATAAAACTTCATGCATCTGTTTACCTGTGTAATCAGCAATGTAAATGCAACATATGTAGCAACAGACAGAGAAGTGATCCATGCAAAAGTAGCACCAAACTTGTACGCAAGAATTCCAGATACCATAGCAATCTGAAATAAAAGAAAATGGGAAACACGATGTAACATAATTCTATGTGCACCAGTTGAGTCAAAAAGAAGTTTAAGCAGTCATAGAACTTGCAAATTTAGAAGAACAAAGGCAATCTTAGTACAAGGAAATGCATACTCCAAAAGATGAATAACTGTAGTATGACTGAAAATTCAGTGGTACTCAAAAATGACAAACCAAAGCAAGATTCATACCTCTAAGATGGTGGGAACCACGTTAAATACCATTGAGGAAAGAATGAAATTAATAGCACGGCTGCCTCGATCAATTATGCGATTCAATGCACCGGTTTGTCGACTAAAAGGCAATACATAAGAAACAATAAAATTTTATTAATTCAAAATTTTGAATTGCTGTCAAATTGTTGCATTATTAGTTTATGATATACCGTATCAATTACTATTGGAAACCATTACAAATTTGTTATTTCAGCCACTCCTTCCTGATCCCAACTATATGACTGAATAACATAAGAAATGTTGTGCTGATGTGAAGTCATTCCATAAAACGTGTGGCTTTTGGACAAATATGGCACTAAGCTGCAAAGCACACCCAGACACACTACCAATTTAAGATGACACCAACACCAACAATTTAACAAAAATAAATTACTCGATCACATAAGAGCAATACCTTAGATGGTAAGCTAGGTCAAGGTCAAGCAAGTGGGAAAATACCTGCCAAAGATGATAATAAAATTACCAGTGATTATGTAAAGAAACAAATTGAGCATATGACTAAGGTCAACAGGTCCTTTGGTTAGATTTATAACAGATGTGAACAACAATTTAGGAAAAAATTTTCAAGTAATGGAAGAAAAGCCCATCCATCAAAAGGCTTGCATGAGAAGGCAAATTATGTCAACATTGTCATATTAGCTTATGTAACAGCAGGCAAAACAAGCACAAAAACAGCAAAAAAAAAAATGTAACTTAAGGTTACATAAAATGGTGGAAAAATTAGCACAATCATGCTACACTACTACAGTATTAACAAACATAAAATGATGGCCAAATGATACAATATGTAAATCCTGATATAACTGGTTCTATAGAAATGACAGAAATTATGTGGAAACCTTAAAAATCATATTTTTCAACCAACTAAGAAGGCAGCTACATAAGTCCAAGCAAGAGTTCCTCTTTAATTTCTCTCCTAGTTTCAGTTTTTTTCCAAGTGCTTTTATCAGAGAATTCACTTCCTCTCAAAGATAAATATATTTAAAACAGAAAGAAAAAGATGCCCTTCCTGCCTGCCGAAGAAGGGCCACAAACATTAGTCAGGGTTTGTGAGCAGACCTAACCTACCAGCATATTGGGACATTTGACCCAGCTTTTATAAATTTAGGCCTTGAAAGCCACACAGATAGAAGTGCACAAGGGCAAAAACAACAATGTGCAATAATTTTCCAGACAGCTATGAAGGCCCTCTTCACTTATGGTTTCTTAAATTATATATAAAAACATTTTAGCAGAAATAAAACCAACAAGAAAGTTTTCCATTTTTATTGTAGTCCCAGTCTTCAGTAATGCTCCTTCAGACACCCAAAAGCTGTCAACATTCCTCTTGTGCTCTTGTGCAAAGAAAACATAATCATTCTTTACATTGTCAAGAGAGAAAAAACAAGATACTTATTGCATGACCCATCTCAAATTGAAAGAAGTGGTTATTAAGTTAAATCCTGATGCACTCCTCACTATAGAAAAACAGGATAAAAACAAAGAATTTGACATTCCATAATCCTCTCTCAAGAGAGGAATAGCATGGCATTCCATCCATTGATAAAAAGATTTTATGAACAAACGGTGGACAAATCTTATAAGAGGATGATAAACATTAAACCTAGAACACCAGAAGATAAGTATTGAAATGTTTACCTTCCTTGAAACAGTGCGAATAGCTCTCAATGCCACTTTTGAGAACACAGCATTCCGTAATTCTGAAACAATTGAGAGAAAACATAAAGACAACAAATATTGCACAAATAAGAAATGAGACAAAGAGCAACTGTGCCCTAACTTGAAAAAAAAGCATAAAATACCATTGCAGGCTGATGACCCAAGTCTTGCAATTCCATATCCAATGAGCACAGCTGCTGGGCTCACAAAGAGTGCCAATGTAGTAGAGTTGGTAGCTGTAAATGCTGACAATGCACTACCAGAACCAGTCAATGCTGAAAGCCAATCCACAGCAAGCTTGAATAAGAAAGGTACTTGAACATTTAAGACCTAAAAATTAGTCACAGGTCACATCAGAACAACTACAGGAGCATGTTTTCTGAGTAAAACAATGGAGAAGAGGTAACCCAAAGTGAAGTTTCAAAGTTGCATCAAACAAGTTAAAAATAAGAAGAAACTAGTCCTGATAAACTGAAGGAAGCTGTCAAATGACATATGCAGTGAATAATTGGAGACTTCTACAAGAATCAAAGTTCAATGGTGTGTGCACCACAATGTTGCCAACTCAAATGTACAACCAGCCTCATTTGATAATAAGTGAATGCCAGGCCCTCACTGATCCAGCATAACTCCTACCTTTGCCCCAACAAGGAGACCAAATGCCAGTAACACCCTCAAACGAAACTCAACGTTGTCTTTCAACCATAAGTACTTTGCAAGCGTGCTTATGATTTTCATATCCGCAATCTTCTCATCAGCAGATACATTCTTGCCCTTATCATTCTGCGCTTGCTTCCCAGAGCCATCCACTGGCTTTGTTGTTGTAATGTCACTTGCAGATGCTGAGAATAATGCTTGCCTCTTTAGGAATCCCTGCAGCATCAAGCAAAAACAATCAAAAAGTAAATAAAAGTAGTGCGTTGTATAAAACTGCTAGTTATAGTCATCTGGTCATAGACATTTACTAAAGGAATCAACCATTACTATCACAAGCAATAAGTCAAACTCAATAGCTATTTCCTTTCTTTTTTGGAACTTCTATTAGTGAATTATATTCCAAGTGCAAACCACAACAAGTGACACCATAGCCAGAACAAACCATACCAGTTCAGCCACTATAGCAAATAACCCGGTTTTGAAAATTATACTAGTAGAGAATCAGCACTAAACATGCATACTGGCAAAGGAAAAAAGAAATCCCCAAAAATAAGAACTCGTACCAAGTCTCGCGATCCTCCCCCGATTGACGACGAAGTATCCGATAGAAAACCGCTAAAACGCCCAAAGCAGCTCCCTCTCGTGATCAAATTCATCCGCCTCTGCTCCAATAACGGCAATCCTCCGGAACCACCAGCTTTTCCGATATCGAAAGAGTTCTGCAGACTCTGCCGTGCTTCCCTGCGAGCATAGAGGTCGCCTTGAAGATGGAGAAGCCTGCAGGTCACGAGGCACCGTGGGACAGCCCTCATGCTCGCCGAGAATCTACCTATGAGATCAAGAGCGGTGAAAACCTAACCCTAGAGAAAATCGAGAAGCTGGGAAGAAGACAAAGGGGATGATGGAGTGGAGAGGCGAGGCGAAGTACGAGTATGAAAGTAGGAAATGGCGGCGGGCAGAGGAGAGAAGGAAGCAGTGGTAGTTGAAATGGGCTGGACTGCTAGAACATGTCGGGTTCTGCAACGGCCCGTTATTGTGGAGGCCATGTACGTAGGCACTCGCGTGACGAAATTTGATTGGATGAAAGCGCTTCTGCTTGGCCGGTACGGACAGGCCGTAGATATACTACCGCAGTACCGTGTTTGTATAAAAAAAACAAAAACATACGCAACGGTTTGTTAGAAATTTGCCTGAAATTATTTTCGTCCATTTATATTATTTAGATATAATATTTTTGAAAAAAAAAATAATTCACTTTAGATTATTTTCCAATCAAAAGTAAAAAATAAATTTATTTTTAACAAAAAATAATTATGAAAATAAGTATAATAATTTTTTTATTTCTAAATTATAATAATACTAATAATTTTATATATTTTAATATTTATTGATTAAGGTGATTTGCATAAAACTCTATGTAAACTTGTGAATCTGCACGCAACCACTCTGAAATTTAAGATTTGCATTAACTCCTTGCATCAGAAGTTGATATGAAAAATTTGTCTCAAATTTGGTCATTCGAACTTAGTAAATAGAATGTAAAAATGATATGACTTATACTCCAACTTTGATGTATCCTATCTTCCCATCTATTTCTCTAATACACTGTTACCTGAAGCCACACGTAAAAATATATTTGCAGACGCTCATTGTATTGCCTGTATTACCTCCGACCTTGCCCTTGCAAATCTCAGTCTTTTTCTCGTCTCCTTATTTTACTGTTTTTATCTTCACAATCATGGCTGGATCCCACGCATTTAGCCCTTAACTCATTGTTTCCCTTCTCCGTTGCTGCATACTCTAGTCAAGGCTTTTCTCAAACCACTTTGCCTTTTCCTCCCTCCTTTTCACCACCCCCCCCATTCCGGTCCTTCACCCTAACACAACCTCCGCATCCATAGCCTTTTGGTTTGACATAGTCTCAAAAAAATCCACAGATTGTCATCTCTCTTTTACATGGCTATGCATATACAAACTTGATAAAGTGTGCTCTTTTGATATTTGACGAAACATCTATATGAACTAATGGAGATATGGACAAGAAGAAGAATGAAGAGATGAAAAAAAAGACAAGATAATCCACAAGCACCAAAAAAGAAGAGAAAAAAGTTCAAAATTGAATTTAATTAATTAAAACTTAACCACAATTTAATACCAAAATAAATAAAATAAAATTATTTATAATGACAACAAAAATCCAAGAAATATATAATTTTTAAATTTTAAAGGAGTTATATATAATTTTATAGATTTACAAAAAAAATACAAATTACCCTAATAATTATATTTTTTTTAATTATATTTTAATTAAACCAAATGCCAGAAGCATATCGCTCCAATTACTTTTAAAAGAGAGTCAAAAACAGAAAAAGGAATGAACCTTAATTTGCAACTACAATATTTCTTTTTAAAAGAAATCACAACGCCCCTGATCACCTGGATGCATGAGTTCTCTGACTTTTTATACAAAAACAAAGGCGACATATCTGACAGATGACTTCAGTACACAGGCACAAACATGCAACAAAACAAATAGTAAATCTAATAAATCTAACTTTAAACATCGATTTCGGTTCGTCTCAGAGAACACTTGCAATGCCGCAGGTGTCCGGACAGAAATCATCCAAAAGACCAGGCTGCCTCTTCATAGGTCACAGCCAGAGAGCTCTTGTAGTTCAGAAACTATCATACACGATACATCTTTCTGTTTGCCCATTAACAAGGGAAGTAGAAGAGCAGAAAAAACAAATTTTACAATCATTGCCATGAATAATAATATGCTTCTGGAATCATGGCTTGTCAATATGTCATTACTAGTGTTAGCGTAATCCATCAGGAAGATTCTAGCAGACAGTTTCAGGCAGACTATTTAGTCTACCACTCAACAAGGAATCTTTTCCTGTCAAAATAATGAATAAATCACTGATAAGATCAGATGGAATTAGAAGCTCCCAGGTAGAGCGTTCATTTGTATAAGTGATTAATGGGACACTGTACCAAGATTCCGGAAAAGTTGCTCAGAAGAGCAGGTCCAGATATAGAACAATCCAACCAGCCATCGAAAAAATAGCAAATATGTGCACCCAGAAGAGAACAGAAGCTGCTTCCTTTCCACAGCCTCTTAAATTGGCAACCGCCCCTGCAACAATTTACCAACATATGTATCCTGATCATGCAATTGGAAAATTTGCACTTGAATACTGGAAACGGTAGACAATGCTATAACAAAAAAAATAAAAGCCTCGAAAGACAGAATTTAATGAAGAACTCCTGTGAACAAATCTTTATATGCTAATAGAAGGTCTTGTAAATAAATGTCCAAAGCATTTTATCAATCCCAGAATGAAGGTCTTTTTCATTGCATTCTATCATTATGGAACTAGCAAATCATTTATGTGTTCTGCATATTTCCAGCCAAATAGGTCTTGCTCATAAAGAAAGGGACAATACTCTCACCTGAAAGCACAGAAGTGGGCATGGAATGTTGGAGTAGGAGAACAAACTTGAACATTTTGTCTCCCTTCGGGATGAAACCAAGCTTATCAGCCAATGTAACTATGCCCAGCCCTGCAGGAGGAACTAAGACCAACCTTGCAAAAATGATTGCAGCAAGTGTTCGAAGACCAAGTCTTGCACTCCCTACACCAGGACCTGCAGATAAAAAATGAACACATGCCAATTTGTTCAATTTACCAGAATTATATTTTGATTTTAGCTGTGTAGGAGACAGTTGCATGTGTGCTGCTTAGGACATTCAATTCTCTGGACATAAGTCAATTGACCACATACAAGTTAATATAGGAACAGAGGCAATGCAGCAACCGGACCAATTTTCCATAGCATTAAGCATAACCAATACTTTAGATGAACTTCTAAAAAGCATAAAAAATGGATACTGATTCAAATTAAGCAATAATCTCACCATCAACAAGATTGCCTCCCAAAGCTAGCAAAATGCAAGGAATCATTGCCTCCCTGGAAATAGAAGGTGTCACATTAGAAAACCTTAACAGACACTTCTAAAAACTTGAGTAATTTCTTTTAACTGAATGGCCACTTTGTAGAGACAAAAAAAATGATTTATGCAATTATTGACTTAGACTGTGCTACACAATATGTCACCAGAACAAGAAAATGTGCTACATGACAACAGTAACAGGTGGAACCTGTTTTACCAAAGTTAGTAGCTGAACATATAAAATCTGATTCTCAAATTATTAATTTTCCGGTTATTGGGTCTGATAAGCAATCACTTTTCTGTAACTCTGTCCATTTCTTCTGTCAAGACAAGGATAACTGTATTCAGCTATGGGCATTGATTATATCAGTAAGCATATAAATTAACTTGGACTCAAAAAGTAATTCAATATGCCTTCATCAAATTGCTACAGATTCCGGCTTGCATAAATTTTCATCTCTGTACTTTCTTGGACCCTTGCCATCCCAACTTTCACAACTTTAAAGCGATTTGCAATGTGGCACATTTTTCAGGTTCCACCCCGTGTAGTTTTGGATATTAAGTTTGCTTGACTTTGACTTGATAAAAATTTTCACTAATAAGGAATTGCCCTTTTTTTGAGAAGCCAATTGTCTCAACCAGAATTATGTTGGAAGAAAGATAAAATACTTGCTAAGTAATGCAACATATGGTTTTGCACAGTTCTAAAATGTATATGATAGTAATAATGATTTCAACTGCATAAGGAAATTCTGATTTACAGTAACAGCCCTAAAGGGCAAGTAACACATACCCCAGCATGAGACAGCTGTCGGTGAAAAAGAACAAGGGGGCATCATCTGTGAGGATTAAGTGTTTCAGAAATGGTATGGCACCAATTAAAATGGCCAGCACCTGCGCAAAGCATAAAAAGACAAAATTAGTAGAATAGGACAACAAACACCAAGTTAATTGATTATTGGCAACCATTTTGGAATAGAAAGTGAGTCAATATAAGATACAGCCCTTGCAGTAAACACATGTGATTTAAATGCCATATCCCTTAGGAGACTTAAAATAAAATAAAAGCAGACAGAACTTCTAGTTCCTAGCTACTAAAATTCAATGCAAAAGAAATGAAAAAAATACATATATTTAAGCTATTTAGCATTCTTTGTTATTTCTAATTGGGTGTGTGCCTAGTATAAATTTTGCAACTAACATATTTCTATGAAGCTTAATTACCGTGGTTGCCAAGTGAAGTAAATGGTTTTGAAGAAAATGAACAAGACACTACTTATATAATAATTAAGCAATCACTTCAACATATTGAATGCATTTAGTAACAATGAGTTCATCACTCAAATGCATTATGCTACAAACAATTAGCAACTTGTGATACACTTGATCTAGGAATAAAAAAAGATCATAAAAATGTGGGAGGACGATTTACAATGAAAATTACACATATACCAACGATTTGGTACTATAAACTGCATAATTTTAAATGAATAGCATTAAAAATTAGTTGTATATGTACTTCAAGTAGTATACTTACGGAGGCAATTATGGGTGGTTGAAAGATTTGTTTGATCTTCAATTTATCAGCAAGATAGTGCAGGTGACCTACTATCTGCACAGGCAAGCACAACAACATGGCCATCTTTGAGTAACCAATCAAAAGCAAAAGAATATTTTTGTAAAACTCACTCTTGAAAAAATGTTAAGAATGTTTCATGGCCACAAGGTAATCCTACAACCAATAATGCAATTTGTGTTGACACTGGAAGCGATAAGACAATGATGACAAAGGAGTTGTCACTAGGATGCAAAGGGTAGACACACGTCTCCCTCTAAAAAATCACCACAAGTAATAGTGCGTTGCTCAAAATTTTGAAAAATCCACTACGGAGATGATGAACAAATTTTTAATATAACAAAGTCTACTACTAAATTAGAAAAGAATTGAAGGAGTTCACTATTGGATAAAAAAGAAATCTTTATTATAAAAAGATGCTCTAATTAACTTGAAATGAAATGTTTTTCTCATTACAAAATACTTTTATTTATAGGTATATAGACACCTATCATATGCAACTCTTCAAAGGTTCATGAATTTACTCAAAAATGGATTTACTAAACCCTTTAAAAGATGCACCATTTCATATAGCACCTCTTCATAAGACATCTCTTAATAAACCTAACTAAAAAGTCTAAATATGTTGAAAAAAAAAGATATTATTAGAAAAAGAGAACTTTATGGAAACCTACTTTCTTCTTGATGATGGCACTCTTGTGTCATGTGTGACCACAATAATGAAGACGGCTGCTAAGAAACAGGCTAGCATGAAAGTCTGGTCAAAATTGGCATGAAAATTCAGGATCAGATCTGGAATTTCACACTTAGGACAAGCTTGGATCTTAAGGACCCAAGGAAGTGAAAAGAGCTGCCAAGCTCAGACTAGGACAAGAAATCTAGCATATAATTTCCAGCTCAGATTGGTCCTGGGCCTAGTTACTAGCACTCCTTGTCACTTCTACACTTGACCCTTTGTAATATATGGTCATAGTTAACCTGGATGCGATTTGTTTGAAATTATCAACGTTTTTATGCACTTCCACTGAACACGGTAAAAGATGAAGCATCAAATTAGAAATTCCATTTCGTTATTAGTAGATAATACACTTTTTCTATTTAGATAAAATATTGCTGTCAACTGTTGATTAAGTAATGGCCTCCAAACTTTGCATACAGATCCCACTGCTTGAATCAATGCCATCTTAAATAGCTTTTTTACCATAAAGTCCTTCACATAGCAAAAGGAAGCCAGACTCTTCTCAATGAGGCATCTGATTTCTAACAATTGTTATATCGGAATGCTATTTCATCGATATCAGATACTCCAGAAAATGTCAAAATTCATTGAAAGAAAGTCGTCTGCAGAATTCAATGTTCAAGTTTTCCTAGATCAGACAAAAATACCATATAACAAAGAGAAACCTCAGCCTTACTTTTGCACTTTTAGAAGTGTTGAGTTCATTCATTTGAGGTTCTTCTGGAGCTAGCAAAGGCACTTGCTCAGGTTTTTCAGTGTTAGCAGTTGTCTTAATTGGCAGCTTTTCCTCTTCATTTCCATCAAAGTTTCCTCCAGGTGGTGGAGCAAGCATTTGGAACACATATGTGTATAGAATAATTGCACCAACCTGAAACAGGGTTAAATTCATTTACTTTATTCAGCTATAAACCTGAGAAAAACAACACAGGAAACCACCATGATTAAGAGTTGACTAAGAATAAAACATGCATGCATCATTTGAAGGAATCCCAAAAACTTCCTTTAGTAACAAGATTAGTCTCAATACAAGGCAATAAGGTAGGTAGCATTCTTGCTATTCACTACACAATAATTTAAATTCCAAATAAAACCTGATTTGCTGAAGCCATATAGGTCAGGAGAGCCTGATTTACTGAAGACATGTTGGCCTAGATTCAGCACAATATAATGGTAAATCTGCTTAATACTTACGGAAATGGTAAATCTGGTTAAGATTTAGGGAAATAATTTTATTCCTAAATCGATGCAAAAATGCAACTGGCAAGGATTGTGAATTAGCACTGAACATGGCAAAAGCTACAAATGTAACTCATGAGGATTGAGAGTTAAAGCCAAATGTGACAATAAGCTACACAATATTGGTCAAGACCAAGCCATCAACCAAAAACATTTGTGAAACACAGACTCCAGTGTATGGGAGGGAACTTGCTGCTTCAGTTATCATCTCGCAAAATGTTTCAACTTCTGCTTGAAACAGGACCAGCCTGAAACATCGGAAAGAGCTAAAATATTTCAGCCTAAATAAATGGAGGACCAAAAGCAGATTTGAAACAGATCCAAACCAGACCCAACCTGTTAGCTTTTCTTTGATTAGACATGTAATATGATCAATCGGAGAAAATATAATCCTAAGAAGAGCCTAATTAAACTAAATGGCTGGCATATCCCAATTAACAAGCTAATACCCCTAAATTAGCCTCAACTGGTGAAGCTAAATAATATGTTGAGTACAACTGCATATGAGAACAATCCAATTAGCAAAGCTAATTTCAGTTGAATCAAGACTATATTTAGGTGATTAACAACCATAGTTGTCCACTAATGATCAAAAGTTGTCTATCTCAAATAGCCTTCATGTTTAACCTGAGACAAAAATAAATAAATAAATAAATAAATAAATGCTCAATCACATGGCTCGCAACCCCAGACAGTATGTCAATGGTTCAACTGACACTTTTTGGGTTATCCAATGCCAGGAGGAAGCAGAGGAAAGCTCTATTTATTTTGTATTAACAAGTAAAGAAAGGAAGATGATACTTCGACAATTAAGTCAGGACCTACCCACTGACCAAAAGAAATGTAGGCATTTCCATCTTGGCTACACTTTTCTGGGTCCCCAAATGGGTTGGATTTATCACGACATAGGGCAGAAATTAAGACAAGTGGTATGTTTCCAATGTTACCTGCAACCAAAATTAAAAAATGTCACCATTCTGCCAAAACAGAGAAAAAAAGAACCAGCCTGCTACAATATGTTAGTGATGTACCCAATAGTCATTTACATAACAGCTTGTATATGTATACATCACCTATCCAAATTAACACTGTGCCAGTTAGGAAGTTATATCCATGAAATGAGAAGGCCCACAAAAAACAGTAAAAAGAGAAAACCCTTAATATTAACTCTTTGAGAAGCAGTTCTGCATTTTTGCACAGAAGGTTGTATCATGTGATGGCCTGATAGAAGTTTCGCATGGCCAGTTGACCTATAGGAGAGGACAAGCCTAAATTGGACAGGATCTGCACTCATTCAGCCTTGCAAATTTTCTCAGGCTTGGTAATTCCATATTGAAATGTTAAAATATTAAGCCTTTGTCTGGATAGTGCTGAATTTGGTATGCAAATGATATGTTCTTAACAGGGCAAGGAAGGTTTTGTGAGGACAATAACATATTAAATCATAAAGGTGACATATCATTAGCAGCAAATGTAAAGAAGCTGCATCCAATCTAAAGAGTACAATGAATAATGAAAAGAATAACACACGTCCCTACTTATGTATCAAGATCAAGAAAAAGAATGTGCAACCAATTTAAACCAAAATTTTATAACATAGAACTCAACAAGAGTTAGCAGCAAGAATACTGAACAATGCATTTCACAGACATGATCACATAGTATGAAATGAAGTTCATTCTTAGCAAAGGAATTGAAACCACAAGTTATAAGTGATTGATAGAACAAAGCCATATGAGAATGCTTACCAATCCCAATATGTATAACAGTGAACTTGAAGTATGGATACGGGGGGCGAATGATAGAGGCAACAATAAGACCAATTATTGAGCCTGATATTGATCCCAGCATGACATTAACCGGAATAAACCACCTGCATACAAAGCGGGATAAGACAGGACATTTTCTTATTTCCACTCTTTTAGCTTGAAAATTAGGAACTATGCTATTTCCTTGTCATGCTGTAAACCAAAAGTTTTCCTACATACATAGAAAATCATTTGTAAGAGGAAAATGTCATAATGCAAAATAAATAGAAAGCACTATGCTTCACCATATTATGTGAGTTGCTTGTAAGTATTTGAATTGACAGTCAATTAACTCACTGGCTTTATTACTATTTGTTAGAATATCGCTAATATGAAAAACATAAGTTACAGTGATTTCAGAAAAGCTTCCCCAAAAAATATCCAAGTCACTCAAAAAGCAATTATGAAATATTAACATAGCTTTAACGAAACAAATAGAACTTTGGTTTCTCACCATCTCAAAAAGAAACTAATGTTCTAATTGAGGGTGAATATTCTCTTTTCTTCAATGGTTTGCATAGTCATTATTTCAGTACAATTTTCAGGAATAGATAAACCAGAAAACAACAAAGAGATGCATGAATTTTCTTTCCATATTTTCTACATCATATGAGTGAAGACCATAAAAAACACATTTACCAAAAGATGTTGCATGTTACACAAATAAAAAGAAGTTCAAAGTTTATAGCGCATGGTATAGTGAAATCTAGTACATATATTACCATTCCAGTATCTTCTGGAAAGTGATTGCCCGACCAAGTTGAGAGAATATCAGACAGGGCAGCAAAAGTGAAAAGACTAGCTGCAGTATCAACCAAAAACAGAAGTTAATCATCTCTCTGGTAATTCAGTAAAATTATGAAGACAATAAAAATACAATGCTGGGAGTATATCGAAGGGAACAATCTCATGCATGTACTATGTCAAAAACATAATATGAGGCAAAGGTGGTAGTATGATACAGACAGAGAAGAAAAATTTAGACTCCATTAGTTTCAAAGGTAAAATAAAGAGATTTTAGCAAGATATATATTCTCCAGAAGCTTCCCAAACTAAGGAGTTCATTTATGTTTATTAATTTGTTGAATAGAAAATTTAAGTGCATGGGTTGCAACAAATTATATTATGGAGATTAACCAAAAAGGCCTAATCTACCTATCTGTAGGGGTAGCTCCAAATTACAAGATTGAGTTACAAATGTGTAAATTCCTTATATGGATTAGAACTTTTTTATTTATACAAGTTCCAGCAGGTATCAATAAGGTAGCTTAAGTCTTCTTGCATCAAACCATATTGCAGCCTTTTTATTACCTTCCATTGCTAATATGGAATTTAACTTGAATAATCTGCAAGGAAGATAAGTTGCCTTCTTCTCGCTTACATAACAGTTGCATATTTGATCCACTTTCCTGCCTTTCTCCACATTACTTCTTTGAATTTCGGCTTATATAGCCCTTTATTCTTAATGCATTACTTAGTTGCCATCTGACAACTACATAGAAGGCCAACCAAATCAAACACCCATGGACCACAACAGAGTGTACCATGAGAATTACAAAAGAATCAATTTTTCTATTCTTATACACAGGCATTTGGTTTAGGGTTATATCCAGGGTTACCTATAGCAACATGCGAACAAAGACTGGTTAACCCTTGACATAGAGAAACGAAATAAATGGGAGTTATCACATGTTAAAGTTATTCCACCTCTAGGATGGATGTTATGACTTTAAAGCTATCACATACTACTAACCCACATTTAACCACAGAATAGCAGCCAAGCATCCCTGGAATAAATTTACCCTTTACTCTAACAATCTCACTTAACTCCCTCCTTAACTGTCAAACATTGGATCAACTTTATTCCCTCCACTTAATTCGAAAAGCTTCACTGGGCTGCCAAACAGCACTACAGGGACAGACATTATTTTGCACTGCCCACAAATGCCCAACCAGACCATCAAAGTCATTACACATGGGCCCCATGCAGATAAAACTGTTCTATTCTCATACTATACAGCTACATAGCCTTCTATTCTCATATTAGACAGCTACATAGCCTCCCATTTACATACCCAAGATCATCAACTTCCAGCCAAGGTCATGATTATCTAGCACATCAAGCCAGTATGAGCTTGTGTTCCACCAAATCATGCTGAAAGGTCGAAACAAATACTCTTGAAGATAACTTTCTTTCTGATTTTGTGGAAATTATTTTATATGCAACCAGAGCCAGCACCTTGTTAAATGCTTGTTTCAGCAGAACAAGGATCAAGTATCAATGTAGAAGGGTTTTCCATTCTAATTAAGATGGATGAGATGCAAACTAAGATATCCATCATAGTTTGTGAGCAGACGATGACCAGCAAATTCAAGAAAAAAGCTACAGTAACTTTTGCCAAAAATGTGAATCAGCGAAACACAAAATCACATAAACAAGCACCATCATGGGCCACATGCTCAGTTTTCTTTGCAGACCATCAATTTTCACTTGCTATAAATCGATGTTTCTTTAAAAATAAACCCTGTTTTTTCTTCATCTTCCTTAAGTAACGTATAGTTTCCATTACGAGTGCAATGTCTACAAACTGATATAAATTTTAAAAAACAATAAAGCTAGTGACGAAAAATCGGGCAAAACAATAAGTTATGAATCCACTGGACTATATCATAACCCAAACGAAAAAATTTACAAAGAACAATAACTGCCTAAACCTGTTTACCAAAAAAAGAAAAAACTGCCTGAACCAAACCAACCGATTTTCAGGAAGCTAAAAAAAGAGTGGATTTCCAACTCACCCCATTAAGCATTTTCCTCCCATTTGCGGGCAAAATGTTGATATACCGAGACGCCATAAGAAACCCCATGAAACACATGGTGAAGACCTTCGCAATTGGCGTTACTGCAAACTTCATCGACGCCAAGATCGACCCACCTCCCCCAGTGCCACCATCTTCCTCCATCAAGACCTCCAGAACCGACCTCGCCATGTTTGATCGCCACTTCCACTTCCAAAGTCCAATAACGTCCTCCTCGAGCTCCACTGCCCGAATTCTTGACTTTAATTGAAGGACTTCAAGGACAGCTTCTTCAAGTAATCTAAAACCACCGTAAGTCAAAGATTAGAAATACCACTAAAAAACACATTTTCCCTCAAATAACACGATAAAAAAGGTGATTTTTTCCACAATCCTTATAATTATGAATCTCTCAAATCTCAAATCGCAGTCACAAACGGTTGCCATACCAAATAATGATAATAATAATTAACAATGCCAGATATCGAGAAATACCATGCAAAAATAGAAATTCAGCAACAACTGCTCCTCTCCTCAATTAATTACACATTGCTCTCAAAAAAAAAAAGCTCGCCTACTGCTTCACTGCTCCGTTACCTGATTGTCTTCCGACCCAAGGCCGAAAGGGATGGGAAAATCCGAGATTTTTCTGTGTCTACCGAAGCCCAAGGAATCGGAGGAGACGAGAGAGACGAGATCTGTGCTTTTTTCCGAAGGAGACGACTTGGAAATTGGATTTGGGATTCGCAGAATCCAACTGCTCTCGTCGTGGCGTGGAGTCACGGGAAAACTGCCAGCGGTTTATATCCGGATTGGGATCGGCTGAAATTGGACCACGGTTTTGGATGGAATTGCGACACTGCCCCTGCTTAATTTATTATAACGGTTTTGCAAAACGCCCCCTTTCAGAAATTATTTTCAGTTACGTACAAAAACCATGCTACTCACTTACTTGTACTTTTAAGTTTTGCGAAAAAACCCCTTATCCGGATGTTGCTAGCAGCTGCAGGTGGTTTTTTTTTTTTTTTTTTTTTGTGTAAAGGAGATGAAACTGGATTTGCACATATATCTTGGACTTGGAGCGACGCATCCTGAATTCTAAAACCTAAATTTCAGAAATAAATTTAGCCTATTTTTTCATGTTCAAGTTAAGCTCATTCCACCTAGATGAAATTCTAGTCATGCTTTTTTCACCATTTAACTTAAAGTTCGTTCTTTTCATTTCAAGGTCTACCCAAAGAGTTAAAAAAAAAATATTGACATGAAAATTAGGCAAAGACAGGAGTGTTCCGCAAATACCATAAAGTATGAGGGATTATTTGTAAAATTCCTGTTTTGTACGGTCCAATTTGGGCGCATTATCGAAGTTTGACTGCCCTTTCTTTCCTTGTAAAAAGAAGCTGATTGGATCGTATTACGCTTATTGTTATACAATTTTGTTTTCACATGGCATTTGTCTCTGGCTTTGCTCTGGTCCCTGATGATGATTCACAAATCAAATCATTTTCTAACAATTAATTCTTTATGATTTATCCATCACTTTCTGAATCATAATGTATGTCAAAAGTAAAATAGAAAAAATATAAATAGCATAGAGCGTATAATAGATAGAGATCAGATTTGTTGTTTTCTTATCTCATGCAGAAAATATTTGTTTTGGCTTTTTTCCATAAAATTACATGAACTAACTCGTCTATTAATCCAATTTTGGATTTTTGTTTTTAGGTCCGATGATTTGATTCAAATCATCGCGATTTTTTGGATACGATCTGGATATGGCAAATAGTCTTCCAGTGCCGGCCTCACATGCTGGCAGCCTGATATGGCAAATAGTCTTCCAGTGCCGGCCTCACATGCTGGCAGCCTGGCAGCGGAGTCACGTCCAGGCTTGGAAACCAACAAAGAAATTGAGACAAGCTGGTATACCCCATCTTGCTACCTTGTAGCAGCAGCATGATTGAATCCTATAATTTTCCACTTTCATGTCACCATCCCAACTGGAATTTTATATCTATAATTTCCTCATATTAACAGATTTCCACTCTCAAACATGCAAGAAAATTAAATTAATTAGACAAGTCACCCAAATCCGCGCGGACAGTGTGTTTTGCCTGAGATTTAAAACTCAGGTTAGAGATTATGCAGATGAACGGGATTAAAATCTTCTGAGTTCTGTTCTACCAACATGTGTATTAATCAAAGTGAAACAAGATCTATATAAAAAAGAAAGCTCAATTGTATTCAAAGTTAACAAGAAATCTAAAACACAAACACTGGCTTTAGTGACTTCAGGAGATGTAGAAACATGAGCTTCTTCCCTCTGTACATACCCTGCACAAGACAACAGGATCTTATATCCATGAAAAGTCCTTTTTAAGTGAAATTGAGCACAAACTCAGAAATTATTTTGCTCAGTTGACACTAATAAATCGAAGGAAAGTCATTGTCAGACAACAAAACACGATCATGTTTAGGCTCATCATAACATGCAAACACATGCACCACATCAAGGTCTTATCACTCAAGATTGAGAGAGAACTTTGAGACCTTCATACAACAAAGAATACAAAAGATTGATAGTTTTAGTAGGGATTTACCTCTCAGTATCAGCCAGAAATCAACTTCAATACAATGGTGATGGCATTCAGAACTATTAAAGGAACTCTCAGATATTGGGTTGCATAAATAAGCCCTACAAACTGCCCTTTTAGTGATTTTGTTCATCCACTTCCTGAGACTTCAGAGAAACTCCATCCTCTGGGGGCCAAGAATCTATCTTCATTTAGGATTGCTAGTGCATTAGCAAGCAGCAAAAAGCCCTCAAGCAATGTCCACAAACCCATTCCTGCGCAGCAAATTTTCACTCTCAAATGCTGCACGACTTGGAACCAAAATTTATGAAACAAAATAGCAAGTGCATTTCAATGAACAAGATGACACATTTCAAGCAACAATATGTTGGATATGACAATCATATGTTAAACCAGACATTTTCTTTGGAAAAAAATAGAAAAGGAATTTCTGTGAATTCTCCAAACTGGCATTGCCAAAAAGAGAAAATATCTAAAGTGGAACTGAATAGAAAGAAATATGGCACACAAAGGAAACCAAAGTAGGCAAAAGACCTAAACATTCGCAAGAAAGACCTACGTGGTTCCATTGTCATATACAACCAAAAAATGTATTCACCACAAGAAGGCTATCCTCACACCATCATAATTGTTGGAGAGGGCAATAATTTTCAAACAGCATTTCTGGAGAAGCTGTTGTATTAGCAACATTCTGCTACACACTAAGCATGACCAATAAGGAGCCATCTATAGAGATGATTCAAGTTTAAATGGCTTAGATGACAGCAGAACAAAACTAACGCAGTAATTGCAGCAGAAACAGTAACAAAATCCACTCGAGATATAGTACCAGAAAACTTTGAATTCTCTCCATGCTTCCCACACAAAGTCAGGTTAGCACCAAATCACAGTTCTAACCAGAAACAACAGATTTCCAATAACCCAAGCTAAGTACCTTTCCAACACAAGGGAAAATTGATACAATGAACACTTCACATCACCCACAAGAATCTGTGTAATATGTGCCCCTGAGTCAAATGCCAATCAAAAAGGGCACTTTAACATCATAAGCTTATCAACAGCAAAGAGAATGAAAATTAAAAGAAAAACAAAGAGTGAAAGAATATATTTACATTGTGTAGATATTACCAATTCAACTAACCTAGAAAGCAACTAGAATTTATTGAACCAAAAACATTTCGCCCCCTCCAACCTCGCCCAACATGCATCCAAACCAACGCCCAAATATGTTTCCATGCAACATTGAATTTACACTTTGCATTTGTACATTGACTAATTATTACTACCTACAATTAGTAAAGCAAAGCTTTCAAAAAAATTTTGGTTAACCAATGATTCAATAACACATTTTCCATGAGACGAAAAAAACGATCCACTGACCACTCCAGCAATAAATCATATCCATATTCAAACGAATGCTGAATATCATGATGCCCTAGATCTCATAAGATCCAATCCTCCGGATAATCTAAACTAAATACTCCTAAAACCTCTCATGGATCACGTATCTCCATATTTCACGATCAAAACAACCAGTTTTGCACAGAATAGAATAAAAAAACGCCAAAAAAAAAAAAACGAAACAAATTGCTCAGAATCAAAAGCCTGTCAAGGGAAACGATCAATCTCACGCTACTGCACATCAGAAGAGGATTAAATCGAAGCCCTAGTTAGCAGAGACGGATCGAGATTGAAAAAGGAAGGAATTCCTGAACAAGAGATCCATCGGATACCTCGGAATCAAAAGAGTAGCTGGAAGCGCACAAGTTCACAGCGGTGAACGCCGGCTTGGTTGGTTTCTTACTGGCCCTAGACGAGCCCACTCGGTTTGTGGACAGAGTTTACACGTGGAAATTATTGACGACCTCAACAAAGACATAATTATAGACGACCTCCACTTCTATTACACGTGGAAATTTGTAACTTTGTATGTATGTCCCTGAATTATTCATAAATTATGTCCGGGATTTGTTTCATACATTAAAGCACTTGTTTTCCCAAAATGTTTTTTATTATAATAACCAAAAAAGAAAAATAAGTCGCGCTTGACTAAAAATCCAGCCATATATTGTGCTTTTCTTCTATTGTCTCCTCTTCAGAGTTTTTTACATATTCCCCGCCGAAATTTAAATAGTTATAAATTGACTTACTGTAATTGTATAGCGAGGATGGTGGCAGGCTCGATTTCAGGGTAAATCTGCAAATTTTGAAGATTTCAGGGCGTAATGTGCAAAATGATGCTGATGCTGGAGCAGAAGTTTCAACAGTGCTGTTTTGTACTTCGAATGACAACGGATTGATGAGGTCATTTTCGAGAAGAAAATTTTGAAATCGTTAGAGAAGAATTCCAACCTTGCGGGGTTATGAAAGGGACATTTCAAATCGATTGCTTCATTTCTCAATATTAAATAATTCAAATAATTTATTTTCCTATATTTTTTTCATTTTCATCACTCTCCAATGTTCATTTCTTTCTTATTAGATTTTTGAGGTGAAAATTATTTTTACTTGAAATTTCTATCTAATTTTACTCCAATGGAAGCTTCTATACAAAATTAATAGTCAATTTTCCCGAAAAACAAGTTAAATAATTTGCTCAAAAAAATCTTTAAAACGGGTCAATGGCATACTTGCTGCATGGAATCTTTATAATCAGTTTGGGTATCTAAAAAAACAAATAAATAAATAAATAAATATAAAACACAAAACATAGGAAACCTAATACAGGGGCAGAGCCTTCAAGAGCCAACCAAACCATTGCTCCCGCGCCATCACGACCACCTTCTCCGGTCCCGTCTCCCCCGCCGCATCCTTGCTATAAATATAATAAACTTATATAAATTCCTTCCAGCCGCCTCCTATTTTCCATATTTGGTTTGTGCACCCTCCCGTGGAGCCCCTCACCCTCTCGCCGGCGATGGAGGGACAGAACACCTCCCCTCTGTCCCGTCCCTCGTCCTCCTTCCGGCTCCGCAGCGCCAGCCTCAACTCCGTCCGCCTCCGCCGCGTCTTCGACCTCTTCGACCAGAACGGCGACGGCGAGATCACCGTCGACGAGCTCGCCCTCGCCCTCGACCGGCTCGGCCTCGGCGCCGACCTCTCCGACCTCCGCTCCACCGTCGAGGCCTACATCAGTCCCGACCGCCAGGCACTATTCCTTATAGCTTCTGCATACTCTTCTATAATGAATTGTACATAAATATGTTGAGATTCTCGCCAGGGTCTGGTCTTTGAGGATTTTGAGGCGCTCCACGCGGCCCTCGGCGACGCGCTGTTCGGCCCGGCGTTCTCCACCGAGAAGTCGGAGTCAGAGGCGGCGGAGGAGGAGGACGAAGCGGACATGGTGGAAGCGTTCAAGGTGTTCGACGTGGACGGAGACGGGTTCATATCGGCGCCGGAGCTTCAGACTGTGCTGAAAAAGCTGGGGTTGCCGGAGGGGAAGAGCATGGCGAGAGTGCACGAGATGATATGCTCCGTTGACCGGAACAGCGATGGGAGAGTTGACTTCATGGAGTTCAAGGACATGATGCGCAACATCGCCGTCAGAAGTGCTTGACTTTTGTTTTTGTTCTATTTTTCTGAACAAAGAATCCATCTGTGGACAAAGTGTCCTGGTTGTGTAGAAGGTTGACTGGCTATGGAAATATTTAGATGGATGGAATTATTGTGTTTTTTGCCCTTTTTTACTGCTATTTTTCAGAGTATTTCAAGACTTTCATTTGGCATATGAAATCATGCCTAAAAAATGCATTTTTTAGGGGTTCATATGCAAAAAAACCTACCAATCTGGGCTGAAGATTTTAAATGTCAGAAAGGATTTATAAGCAAATACGCAGAATATATGGATTTATATCAAATTCATAAAATAACAAGAATTTATATGAAAGAAAAAAAAAACCAATTCTTACTCATGCCATTCACAACCAGAAGCAGGTCATGTAAATGAAATAAACATGCAGTGTGTTTCTGTGAAGCTCAAGTTCACTGAACATAATGATAAGCATTTGAACAAAAAGTTCCCAAAGCAAATAGTTTACACCGGAAAGCTGTACAAATCAGAGCTCTACTCTACTGCCAAAAAAACATACTAATGAAGGTTTAGTGTGTGGGAGAAAACTATATAAGAATATAAATTCCTGATGTATGAATTAATCAGAGTTTCTAAAACTACTTAATACTGCTTTTTATCAGCAAACGGTCCCCGCAGGATCCTCTGGAGAAACTTGCCGTCAAACGCTGAGTATTTCTTGTTAATTTCAATCATTGCCTTTCAGCAGCAGCATCAACATGATCCTCATACTTCTTGTAGAGCATGGGCAAAGTGTACAGAGCAACAAATACTGCAGAACAGATCAAAAAAAAATTTGATGCTTGTACCATTTAGAATTGCATATAATTGTCAATATGAATGTTAAAAAAACAAAGTCTCTTTAATGGTTCATTTTGGTGCTTAACAGCAGTTCTTGGATCGCAATTAAAGCATTAAAATACGAGCAATGTCTAGGTTGAGATCAATAATGAACCGAGGCATGGCAAAAAATGAGAGGAAACTTACTGATGTAGGAAAGAGTAAGGAAACCAAACCAGCTACCAACTACAGAAATAACCCACAAGCCTGCAATCACCTGCATCACAATGAACCAATTACAACAAAAGAACTAGAGAGCCAAAGAGAAGTTGGTACCAAGGCTTTACCATCAAAATTCTTTTGAAATCTTTTACAGTTGCAGCATAGAGGAATGTTGCAATAGACTCGTTAACTTCATATCTAACATAATGAGCTATCCATAGGAACAACTCTTTGGATAATGTAATCTCTGGAAATTTTGGAGGGGTTCTGCATTCCGTAAATTGAAGAGCAACAACATCATTTCATCATAGAACTGTACAAAAAAAATGATAGTGGCTGTATGTGGAACTAAAACATACTGATTTTTTATATGTGATAGAATAAGTGATGGTAATTGATGAAGCAATTGAATTATCTTCACAACCCACAAGTAGATTTTACAGATTACACATCGAGAAAAAGATGGTTTCCATTTTTTCATAATTACCCAGAGATCACACAGAAATCACAGAGCAAAGAAGCATACTGCCACTATGAAAAAAAAAAGAAAAAATCTCTTCAAACGTGTGACAGAATAGGAAAGTTCATACCTGTCAAAGAATACAGAAGTACGAGACCAGAGAAACGCTACTGACAGTAGAAGTATCAGAGAGTGGCAGATAAAAGTAAGCAGGTGATAGCCCACACATTCAAAGAGAAGCCACAGAACTGTCACGCCGGCAAGTATACTGGCAGAGACCAGCTTGTTTCTGCACATCACAATATCAGCAGCCGAGGAACATCACAAAAATACACAAAAACCCAAGTTCAAGCCATATTGTTACATAAAAAAACACAAAACTGATAAACAGTACTTGTCTTGGTTAAGATTTGATCTCTAGATTTGTGCAAACTTAGATTGTTCATAAATTTTGATTAAAAAGAGCAAAGAACAATCTTTTGTTCATCGATAGACCTTCATGTGAATCAAATCACAAAAAGGAGATTCCTTGGAGTGTCAATTCACAAGAATCGGATCAAACAATTGGGAGAACTTTTTGGTATCTGGACAAAAAAGATCATGGCTTTCTACAATACAGATTTTACCTGACAAAACAAAACAATATTTATGATAGAGGACGAACCAAGAGATTTACAAGCAAAATATCAAAATTAAGAATCACGAAAGATAGCTTACTTACATTTCCCTCCGCCGAGAACAGCGTGCACCGGCTCCTTTCTCCCAAACAAATGCTTCTTTTGAATCGGCGACTCCTCGGTTCAGAATCCGACGACGACGACGATTCCCTGTATTCATGAATCTTCTCATTGATCTTCTTCATCAACGATCCATGCTCTGCGGCCTCAGACATCCTCAAAACCTGCAAAAATCAACCAAAATCGATCAAAATCGGGGACAAATTAGATTCCTAAGCAATGGGATGGGAAGAAAATAACAATGAAAAACAACTTATCAGTTTCTAGATCTCGCCTTTGAGAAATTAGGATTAGGAATTCGTTTAGGGAACGAGGATTTCGATGAAGATTAAATAAACAGATACCAGCGGGAACGCAGGGGAAGAGGCGCGGTTCTCGTACGAGAACGACGATGACATAATCGGACGGATGGCATTGCTTAACATGAGATTTAACGGAACTAATATTGACACGAGGTTTTGGTACACGTGGCTACAGCGCGATTTGACGTTTAGAACGACTTCGAATTTAAAGGCCCGTTATCAAACGGGTTAAGGTGAACATCCGATTAGTAAATCATTTTGATAATATATTTTTTTATTTAAAATTAATTTTATAATAAATTTAAACTTTTAAAAAAATTTAACTTAACAATAATATAGCATAATTAATATTAATTTTTTTAAAAAATTAAAATCGGGACTAATTTTGACCTTGACCAACTATCAAACGAATTTGAAGAAATAGGTACGAATAACGAAACTGCCCATTGTTTGACCATTATGGATCCATTTGTAATGGATGAAGGTTAAGGTCAAGAGTAAAGAAATGGGTAAAATATAAAATGGTAATGTAGTCAAGTAGCGGAGCTCGCCGATTTCGTCTTCTTCGACGAGGTCGGGTTAGCGAGTGTTTTAAATTTTTTCTGGATAAATTTGCCCTCAGAACGTTGTCGCCGATTTCGTCTTCTTCGACGAAGTCGAGCATGCTGGCAAGCTCGGGTGGCGAGCTCGCGTGGAGAACTCGCCGGCCGAGCTCGCGCGCGGAGAGTGTATGAAAGGTCGTTTTCCGACGATCTGGCGATAGGGGGTGGGGCTTTGAGTGCAGGATGTCGGCATCGATGGCGAGGAGAAGATGAACAGTCGACGGCGATCATACTCTGTTGTGTGTGGGCGGCGAGGAGTTGGGGGGAAGAAGAGTATATAGTTCATGGCTGAGGCGATTTGAGCCGTTTGATCGAGATTTGACGGTTCAGATGAACCGAGAGCATTTTAGTCAATTTTTTATTATAATTTAAATAATTTAAATAATATTAGTACGGTCAAATTTTTGATATTTAAAAAATAATTTAATCAGGACGAGGTGGCCCTAACCCTAACCTCGTTCCAAACACACCTTATATAAAGGGGTATAAAGATAATTTGAAGACTCGTAAAGAGTTATCATTAAAATTTTAAGTTTCAGAATCGTTTTGAATGGATGCTCAAGATCTATACATTTTCATAATTTACGTGACATACTAATATTTTTTATTGGAATAAACTTAAATTATCTGAATTTTCATATTTATTTTCAATATAAATTTTAAAAAAATTATTAAATTAAATATTATTAAATTTAAAAAAAAAATTTAAAAATATCGTCGTCCTGCTCAATAATGAGTTCTTCATTCTGGGCTTGTTGCTTATGCGCGTTGTTACGAGGGACGAGAGTGATATCTTCTCTCGTGCACGGGATGCACGCTACGACGAGACCCTCGACTATGAGGCACAGCAACCCATCGCAACGTCGGCAATTGAGCTCCATCCTTACGATGCCGGGGATGGTCTGCGTGATGTTGGTTGTGACGGAGAACAGAAACATTCGCGTGCGCCGGATGATGATGGCGATCGATCGTGGCATCCAACTAAAAAGCACCAGCCGTCGAAGAGTCAAAATAGAGAGCTCCTCGGAGTCTGCACTGGGACTGGAAGAGGCGAGGTCGTGACCAGAGTGCTCGTGCAGTCCAGTGGAACCTGCGGCACTATGGACTTCAGACGACGGAGCTCCGTGCTTTCGAAACACAGCTGAAACGCATCAGGGATATGCCCCAAAAGTCTAGCTAGAATAAGCATGATTGTGTCCTCCTTCGACGGGCCGCCGCCTCGCCCTCTCCGTCTTTTTAGCGTCCCTAATAAAAATACGAATTTAATTTTTCATATTTCATTAGGTAAAATTTTTTATAGTTAGTAATATGAGTAATTAATTAATTATTTTTTTATTTGACTAAAAATTATTTATATTAGTAAATCATTCGTTAATTCACACTATAATTTGTTGTCTTGATTGTAGTTTTGTAATACCAAACCAAGAAGATATATTGGAAAATTACAAGCCTTTTGTAAATCTTTAACAATAATTTAACTCAAATTTCGAGCTCCCATTGAATGTGAAATTAATAAATTTTTAAATATCTAAGACATCGTTGGGTTCGAAATCAGAATCAAAATTAGTGAATTATTTTTATAAATTATTTTTTTATTAAAATTAACACTATAATAATTTAAAATTTTAAAAAATATTTAAATTTTTATAATAATTTAATTTAATAATAATATAAAATAAATAAATATTAATTTTATAAAAAAAATAATTTTAAAATAAGATGATTATGATACTAAAGCAGATCCAACACACCAAATCTCACCATCGCGCCGAACTAATCAGCTCACCAACGCCAACTAACCTTCCACTATCACACTCTTTTACTCAATTTTTTACCAAATATTAACCATATAGCACCCATTCTCCCTTGTACCTGGCCCTGTCTTATCCTACTCCCAAGGGTATTTTACAAATATCACCTCTGAAATATACCTTTTCCACAGTGAGAACGACGGCCAAGTATGAATAAGGAATATGTCAAGGGGTAACTGTTATACTTCATACTTCATATGATGGACTGCGTTACTAAACTGTCTCGCGCAACACCGCACCCAAAAATCCTCGAATTAAGTGAGCTACACCCCGAGATTACTTTACTCTCACTCCATTTCCATGGATCCCGCCTCGAAGCCCGACCGCCACCACTGCGATCGCCACCGCCGGCGGAAGCGCCGCCACTGCGTTCTGATCTCCGTCGCGTCGCTCCTCTTCGTCTTCCTCCTAGTCCTCGTTCTCGCGCTCACCGTCTTCCGTGTCCGCGACGCCACCAACACCGTCAACTCCGTCCGCCTCACCGGCTTCCGCGCGGGCCTGAATTCCCTCACCCTCGCCGCTGACCTCAACCTTACTCTCCTTCTCGACGTCACCGCCTACAACCCCAACAAGGCCAGCTTCAAGTACAGCGACGGATCCGCCGAGATCTACTACCGCGGCACACTCGCCGGCGAGGCCGAGATCCCGCCCGGCGAGGTCGCCGCCGAGGGGGAGGTCCGCACCGACGTGATCCTCACGGTGCTCGCTGGCCGTCTGATCGCGTACTCGTCGACGATCTACCGCGATCTCACCTCGGGATCGGTGACGCTCACGACAAGGACGATGATTCCCGGGAGGGTCACAGTTTTGGGGTTCATCAAGCATCACATGGTGCTGCATTCCACCTGTGATGTGATGATCGATATCACGGATCGGACGGTGGAGAACAGCAATTGCAGATACGAGACTAAATTGTGATATTTTTTAAAATTAATTTAAAGTGTTTAAAATATGATATTTCTATTTTTTAAATGAGTTTTGTCTTTTAAATTGGAAAAACTCTTTTTTAATTAGCAACAAATTTGTAGGGAGGTATTTGCAAAATTGTTGAGCGATTTAGTTCGTTGGGAAGCTATACGGGCAATTAATAGGCTTAAGCCCAAGGGGCTAAAAACAAGTGCAATCCTCACATGATCAGACGTCATAGCCCACCCAACCACATTAATATGGATTTTTTTTTGTAATTTTTATTTCCATTTTTTTAAAAAAATATTCTCCTATCTTATATTCAAGTCCATCGGTTTCGGAGCATCATCTAATGATTTTTTTTGTTAAAATTTTTATTATGTGTTTGGTTTTTTATTTTTTTTTGTTTGGTTAGATGAAGCCATATCTTCTAGACTTGGGCCCATTTCAGAATGGCCCCTAAAAGCGACCAGAACCCTGCACGCAACCGGATCCAGGAGCTTGCTAATCATCGGGTCTGAACCTAGAACCCGGTCCGGCCCGGCCCGGTTCTAAATTTCGGGCTCAGCTCGTTGAAATTACTTGACTAAAATAAATAAATTAATGAATAATTACTTCATCATTATCATTTTGTGATGTGGTTAAATCAATTAATCATTCAATTAGCTTTTCTTGTATAATAACATAAGTAAAGGTTACATGCAACTCTTCCGGTTCAGATAAATATCATTAAAATTTTCGAGTAAATTAGAAAATTTTCTGATGCCTCAAGATCTATAATTTATTGTCTTCTGCAATACTTTTAATAAATTTGATTATTTATTAGTGTTATAATTCATTTTTTATTGTTATTTATTTATTTAATATGTATTATTCGTAAGTTTATCAATAATTAAGATTTATTAAAACTCACTATGATGGCAGATGGATCATAGTGAGCCGCAATGTCACGAGATAAATAGGCCCACCGGGCCACCCCGATAGAATAGAATTTTTACCGGATTCGCCCGGCCCGTCAACAGCGTCGCCCTTCTCTTCCCTCCATCCTCGCTAAACCCAATACCGATACCTCGAAAGCCCCGATCGAAGCAACGCATGGACGCGGCGGAGCAAAAGCTCCGCTTCCCCGCGTCGGCGGCGCTGGCCGATCTCCGCTGCCCCCCGCAGTCGCTGGACCTTTCCGCCGGGGCCTTCGATGGCTTCCCTTCGCTGGAGCTCGCAGAATCCCTCATCTCCGCCCTTTTATCCTCTCCTGCCGCCAGCACGCCACGGCTGTGGAAGCTCCTCGGACAGTCCTTCTCCTCCCGCCTTGTTTCGCCTCTCCACGCCCTCGCGTTGCTCACGCCCCGGTATGCTCTCATACCTTTCGGAATCGCGCTTTTTCCTTCTTGGTGTGGCTTTCTTGATGCTTGGATTGCGTTCTAGGGTTGTTCCTCACCGGAGAGCGCAGCCAGAGGCTTACAGGTTGTATTTGGAGCTATTGAGTCGGTACGGCCTCTCATCGCTGTCGCTGCCTCCAGGTCCCTGTAGAGATAAGTATGTGTTTCTTTAAAAAAAAGATTAATTTTGAAGTTTGGATTGGAATTTTTTTGGTTTACAGAAGTTATAGTGTTTTTTTCTCCAAAAAAACTTAATCTTTGAATTTGAATTAGACTTTCAGGTTTCAATTTGTCTGCAATTTGAGTGATTATGCTTGGAAAGATATTTGAAAGTGTTGAGTTTCGAGAAGTTGTAGACGCCGTGCATGCTGAGTAATTGTAGCTATCTGCATTTTCTACTTGACAGTGTCTTTTGGCTTTGAAGTTTCTATTAATGAAAAAGTCGTGGATTTACTGAATTTACTATTGACAGCAACTCCAATTGTTTTGATGTTGTTTTAAACCTCTAGAATTTATTATTGACCAACTTCTTCTGCTTCTATTTGCTGTGGGTTCTCAGGATAACAAAATCTGTTGATGAAGCTCTGCAGCTTTCAGAAAAGTATGGGCTTGGTAGCATTGACTATGGGCATGCAGTAGTATTATTTATTTTCAGTGTTGTTGCAACTTTAGTTGATGCCACGCTTGAAGATTGGGGTTTGCGAACTGTATCCACAGGGAAACATGAAAATTTATATCCTAGTGATCGGCATCAACTTATGGATATAGATAGTATTGGAGGTTCAAATGAAGGAAGAAATGAGCATCGTGAGCATCTATGGAGGAATAATTCTCTGATGGCTATTGAGGTGGTGGAAAAAATCACCGCAGACAAAAAAAATAAAATTTTTCTTCGTCTCATTCATCTGAACATGTGAGCAGTACATTCTTGTGGTTCTCTTTTCTCTTTTCAAGAAGCCTCATGGCTCAGTTTCAAACATAATATATCAAGATGTTGAGTTTGACTCTGGATAATTATAGGAGGTTAACATTCAGTATAGAGTAATATGATGAGGAATTGAGTTCCCATAGATAGTTTAGTAGAGTTGAATTTGTTGAATAATTCTCCAGGGTTGACAGAGTTTTCTATATAACAGTATTGTTTGTCACGAAATAACTATTTGTAGTTGAATTTTGAGGTCTGAAATGCATAGTTGCTGATATGCTCTGCATGCTTTATTTTGTTGTGTTGAAATTGGCTTAGAACAATCACAAGCAGGGTAGTCATGTTCTTTGATCCTGGCAAGGATAACTTCCTGAGTTCTAACAACACATTGCAATGGATTAAAGATCTGGAAGATATTGTTGAAGTAAAGTATTTTCATCTTATTCTTTCGGGGTGTTGTGCTTTATTCTAACATTTATTCAGGTATTCACATATCCAAAATGCATAGAAAACTAAGCTTAAAATTGAGAGAATTGAGTTCAATTCATGTTGACTGCAATGGTAGCTTTAACATTTTGAATCTATATGAACATTAAACTGGAAGGCTTTCTGCTCATCTTGCAAGATTATGCTCTTAATAAATTTCTTTGTAAAAACATGATATATTGCTTATTCAATTTCTTTTGAAGTTCCTTCCTTGGAAGAATTTCCTAATAGTTCTCAATTTTTTATTGCAATATTTTTGTGTTATAGGCATGAAAGGTTCAATAGCCTACTGCAGAGTTTGCAACTTATTGAGGTTCAGAAACCTACATTACAAAACTTAATCTCTGCAGATCATGTGTTGGCTAAACTGTCTTCAAATGTAAAAGGGGCCATGAATGTGGTATGCCTTTTGGATAAGCACCAGCATCTTGGCATCCTGGTGGATATTGAATCCTATGGCTTTACTGCTGGCATCAATTATGGTGTTAGTAGATCTACCTGTTGGATGCCAATTGATATCTTTATGGAGAATGCAATGGATGGAAGACATCTCCATGCTATTTCTCCCATTGAAATACTTACAGGTATACTTTCTCAAGGTTTGATCAGTGTTTGTTGAGTTGTTTCATCCAGTCTTTTCCTGTAGAAACATCATGTCAGTCTAGAATATTTCTTTAAATTTTTCTTGACTTTGACTTCTAACTCCACTACAGAATTGACCAGGACACTTAAAGTAATCAATTTTGCCAGCTGGCAAGAGACATTTCAGGCACTCTGGATTTCTGCCCTTCGGCTAATCCAAAGAGTTCAGATACTTCTTGTCTTTGAGTTCTTTTTTTCTTTCCAAGATAAAAGGAACACAAAAAGTTTTTTCTTCCCTTACATAGGTTGATATTATTTGCCTTTCCAATTTCAGGAGCGTGAGCCTTTGGAAGGACCTATGCCGCACCTTGACGCGAGATTATGCATGCTGTTATCTATTGTCCCATTGGCTATTGCTCCTATTGTGAAGGATCAGAGTGAAATATCAGGAAGCTCAAGGAATGGTTGTGAACATGGAATTGGAGATAGTAATTCTTCTAGAAGAATTGGGTTGATTTCTTCCCTTCAGTTGTTGAATCAGTTTTCTGAGCTTCTATCACCTCCTGCATCCATTGTTACCGCAGCTAATAATGCTGCAGCAAAAGCAGCAACATTCATCTCTAGTTTGAAGACTGGAAGTGGCAATCTTAGTGCTAGTAGCCAAAATAATGCTTCAGTTAAAGCAGGTAACCATCTCTTGTTTGGTTGGTGGCCTGTGTTTTCCTGTTTATGGTTGTTATGATTTTGATCCACATGCATACTAGGAACATACTGCTTCTCAATTTTTTGCATTGTAGGACACTTATAAGTCTGAGCTTAGGTTGGGATTTGGTCAATGAAAATTTCTTTGTCATGCTCTATCTATGTATTCCTAATAGTTTCTGCCACAGAGATTTATGGTTTTAAACAGCTTGGTTTTGCTTGCTTATGATTCATAATCATACTGAAAACTTGGTCTTTCTAATCTCTGTCTTATTCCCTTCTTGTTCTTACAGTTGGTAATATGCTGCACCTAATAGTTGAAGCATGCATTGCGAGGAAGTTGATTGATACATCTGCCTACTTCTGGCCTGGCTATGTAGCTGGAACCACATCAATTAAAGATTCTGTATCAATTCATGAATCACCTTGGTCAAACTTCATGGAAGGAAAACCTTTGACTGCTTCGCTAAAAAATGCTCTTATGGCAACACCTGCTTCACGGTATGGAAACCTTTTTCTTGCAATTTTGATAAATTTTATCAGGCAATAAGTAGGCATTCCTATTGCTGAAGTTAGCTCACTTGCTTTTGTGCTTATGTGACTTTAGCATTGCTGAAATTGAGAGACTGTATAATCTTGCATTAAACGGACCCGATGAAGAGAAGTCAGCTGCTGCAAAGATTTTATGTGGTGCTACACTTGTGCGTGGCTGGAATATTCAGGTAGACTCTGTCTGCTAAGGCTGATCAAGGCAGGCATTGTACTGTAAGGATCTGTTTACACTGTTCCTGCAGGAATTTCTGCTATTTTGAGATGATCATTTACGTTAAAAGATATTGGTTCAACTTTTTTTACTGCGAACTAATTCTCACTTTATGAATCAGGAGTATTGGTTCAACTTTTTTACTGCGAACTAATTCTCACTTTATGAATCAGGAGTATGCAGTGCGCATGGTGGTCAAGCTACTCTCTCATCCTCTACCTCCTGAATTTTCTGAAACTGGCAGTGGGGGTCAATTAATTGGGCACATGTCCATGCTAAATGCAATACTTTTGGGGGTTTCTTGTATTGATATTATTCACATCCTTTCTTTATATGGTGTGGTAAGAAAATCTTGCGCTATTGTGTGTGGTTTTCAATAGTCCTGGGTATAAATCAAATTGTCTCTTTTTTTTTTTACTCGCCTCCAGTTGGTTGATGTATACCTCATACAGCTCATGTTTGTGATTTTTTTCTGTAATGTTTCTGTTATGCTTCTTATAAAGGCATCCAATATTGCTAAATACGTTTGGTGTTTATTTATAAGCAAAGGTTGTAGTATAGAATTTCCTGGTACATGGAATTCCTCCTAGTCAATTACGTCTTCATCCTATATACCCATTCCTAGAGTTTCTTGGTTGCTTAAGATTTTTTCAGTTTATACATACAGTTATTTGCTCTATTATCGTGCTTGATTGTCTTGGTTCAACTAAATTACTATTACTGTCTTGTGGCAGAATAAAAGCAACACATTTCCTGTGACATTACCTCTTCCTAAACATTTCACCTAATTTTCTTATTTTCCTATTCTGTTCATCCTGCTAGAAACAGTAATTATAATTAGGAGACTATCTATAGTTGATTCCTGTAAAATTGCTTTTATTTGTATGGTTGTAGTTTTCTAGTAAATAAAATTCCAGCCACAAATGCTAATTCTTGTGCTTGAATTACAACTTCTCACTTCTATTACAATCAAATGCTAATTTCTTGTGCTTGAATTGCAACTTCTCGCTTCTATTACAATCACTATGATATTATATGTATGATTGTTATTTTAGGTTCCAGAAGTTGCAGCAGCTTTAATGCCAATCTGTGAGGCTTTTGGATCATTGCCTCCAACTTCTAGTCACAGATTAACAGCTTCTGAAGAGACATCTACTTACGTGGTTTTCTCTTGTGCATTCTTGTTCCTTCTTCGGTTATGGAAGTTTTATAGGCCCCCTCAGGAACATTGTATAGGGGGACGTGGGGCAACTATCCAATTGGAACTGACTTTGGATTATCTCCTATTACTGCGCAATAGCCGCATTTCTTTGACAAATTCTACTTCTGCTGATGGAATCCATAGCATTGCAGATGTACTCAATTCTTTGTCAGGCCAACCTGTGTATATCGATTCATTTCCTAAGTTGCGTTCTTGGTACTTTCAGAATCAAGCTTGTGTAGCTTCAACTCTTTCAGGCTTATGTAACAAAAATCCAGTTCATCAAGTAGCAAACAAGATATTGAACATGATGTGTCGAAAAATGACAAACAGAGGAACCACATTTGGTGTTCCTGCTTCAACTTCTGGTAGCAGTACAAGTGGTTCACCTGCTAATTCTGCAGATGATGCCTATCAGAGGCCTATGCTTCCTGCATGGGAGGTTTTGGAAGCAATTCCATTTGTTCTCGAGGCACTTTTGACCGCATGTGCCCATGGAAGGGTTTCATCCCGTGACTTAACTACTGGTTAGACTTGGCCTTTTGCGTTTTCTTGTTTTATATCTTCAGTTTGTCCTGTCTACAATTTCACTTTTCCATAAGGATTGTTTATCCTACATGCTTATTGTGAAGTTCTTTTGATAAGGATTTGAGCCTAATTAGGCTGGTCCAGGCTCTGGTCAAAACAGTTCTATATTCTTTACTGCAACCCTGGGGCCTGACTCCATTCATTTGCAGAATGTATCAGGCTGGGTGTATGGCTTTTCCGTAAAATCAGAGCCTGGGCTCAACTTCTGCCCTATGTCATAGGCTCAAGTTCTATAACTTTTTGTCTAGGCGAACAAACTAGTAATTAAATAGCAACCCTGGGGCCTGACTCCATTCATTTCTTTGCACTTTCGGAATGATCCTTTTAGCGTTAATGTGGTATGAATCTTTGTTGTACAAACTCTGTCAAACTCTTGTACTTTTTGGCATGTTAAGTTTAGAAATTTTGAATCATGAAGTTTTATATGAACTGCAGTTGAAAACCACCTATTTAACTTCTGGCAGGTCTAAGGGATCTTGTGGATTATTTGCCAGCATCTCTGGCAACCATCATAAGTTACTTTTCTGCAGAAATAACTCGTGGTATTTGGAAACCTGTTTCAATGAATGGAACTGATTGGCCGAGCCCTGGTGCAAACCTTCTTTCAATTGAGTCCGAAGTTAAGGAAATTCTGGCTTCTGCTGGGGTTCATGTTCCCAGATTGTACACATGTAGGTTTGGCCTACTACTTTTTTTTATGCTTTTAATACCTTGTTGGGCAATTTTTTGACTTTATTTTTTTTGTTCACTCATATCGCTTGGATCTAAATATAATACTCGAATAAGGTTATGAATGATTAGAGGTTCTATGCTTATGAGGTTTTCTTCTGTTTGTTATCTTGATACTAGGCTTCCTTGAATTATTATTTTTCTACCTGAACATCACCCCCCACTCCCCACCACATCACAATTTATTTAATGTGTCATTGGAAACTATGCTACCTATAAGTTTCTTAATTTTTCTTAACTTTTAGAGTCCTTTCCTTTGCAATTGAAGTGATGAGTTAAAATGGAGGTTGGAGATGCTTCAAAGTGATAGAAGCTTTCTTTTTGACATTATCTAGGTACAATGCTTGATGCTGATTGCAGATAATGCCTGCCATTTACTTGATTTCTCATGTCATGTCCATTTAAGAACACCCATTCAGGAGCATGAATCAATTTGATATTCATCATAAGTTGCCAACCATCCATCAAACTGATTTTGTAATTTAGGGCTTTTCTGGATATCCCTAGACTCCAACGGAATTGGGGGTTCCAATATATGTTTTTTTCTCTATAGGAATATCTGCGTATAGGGGTGTTTGATAACAATTTTTAGGAGGCATATTTCCTATCAGAAACATATGACAACATAGGAAAAATAAAAAGGTCCCATTCAAATCAAGCTTCATTTAAATAGAATAAAGAGAATAGAGTAAAAACATCAACTCCACCGAGTAGCAAAGGCTGAAGACATAACCATTCCATCATCTCCATGTACAATTTTTCCCTTTTTCATCAATGGTCAGCCTTGTGGAGCTTGCAATTGACCTCTTCCCTATCATCAATGACCTCCCCCTAGAAACCATAGAAATGTTTACTGAAATTGGGTTGGCATGCAAACCTGAATCCAATGGAAAAAATTCCAACAAAGTTTTTTCTAAGAATATCCTAGCAGGCCCTTAGAAGGCATTGTGAGTTTTGAATAGTATATTGTTCAAAAGTTACCTCCGGGATAACTCAGGTTTGTTCACATGCACGCGCGCGCACACACCAGTTGGAGAAAGACAATTCTAGATGATGTATGATCTCTAAATCATAAGTATTAGTGATGCTCTTATGGCATTCCAGGTGGTATGACGCCAGTGATGCTTCCACTTCCAATGGCAGCTCTAGTCAGTTTGACTATTACATTTAAACTCGACAAGAGCTTGGAGTATATCCATGGAATCATTGGGCAAGCATTGGAGAATTGTGCATCGGGCTCCTCATGGCCTAGCATGCCCATCATTGGAGGCTTGTGGTCCCAGAAGGTCCGTCGGTGGCATGACTTCATTGTCTTCTCGTGCTCACGCTCTCCCTTCAGCCATAGCAAAGAGGCCATTGTCCAGCTTGTCAGTAGCTGCTTCTCATCCTTCCTTGGACCATCCCTGACTTCCACTTCCCATATGACTGCCCGCCGAGGAGTGAATGGGCTACTGGGGCAAGCCATCTCCAACCAAGGGATTCGGTTGCCTATTGCCCCAGGTTTTCTTTACCTTCGCTCGTGCCGGGCATTCCATGATACTCACTTTGTGAGCAATCTGATTCTCAGGCTGGTGATTGACTGGGCTCACGAGTTGGGGAGAGGGTGGGCCTCTGGTGGCTCAGCATGCTTGAGATTGGGCCGAAACTCACTTGCAACTGCTACTGCTCGAGTAAGGGAAGCAGCAACTCTTGGGGCGAGCCTTCTGTGCATTGCTGGGGGACTTCTTATCGTCCAGGTCCTGTATGAGGAGACCCTTCCCACCTCATTGTTATCTGCCAGAGAAGGTGAGAGACAGGATTTAGGACCTACAGCACGTATTTTGCAGGGTTATGTGATGGCCTACATGCTTATACTCTCTGGTTCCTTCGTGTGGGGGGTTGGTGACACATCCCCTGCTTATACATCTGTGTTCTCGTCAAGGCGGGCTCAGGTGGTTAGCAAACACATGGAATTCATTGTCAGGGTAGTGGAAGGAAACATCACATTTGGTTGTGATCCAGTGACAGTTAAAGCCTATGTGTCATGCTTCGTCCGCTTATTGGTAGGTTTTGTCCCAGCATGGATACCTGAGGTGAAGCAAGAGACACTGCAGAGGTTGGCCAGGGGTCTGCAGAGGTGGCATGAGTGGGATATGGCACTCTCACTCCTTGAGAGAGGCGGCCCAGATGCGATGGCTTCTGTAGTTGAATCTATATTGTAATGTGTTGATATCATGGCAGCATTTTTTGTATTTATTTTTGCTGGATAGGCTTCTGGCAATTGCACAGTTCTGCAGGCATGGTGCAAATGATGGAATTCAGACTGCAAAGTGAGTTTCTTCAGTTTGCAAAAGATGGAGTGTTCAAAGGAATTCAAAATTTATTTGACCTATTTGAATCTGAGATGATTTATATGTGCAAGAACAGAAAGTCAGGGGACTGGCAGCTTTGCAAAGCTGTCATATTATGCTCATCAGTTTCTTGTTCTGATACTGATCAGGTTGAGAATCTGTCACTTGATCTTGTTGGGATACTCCCAGACTTTCTGCTGACAACAGCCATTCCAATTTTGCAGCAAAAGAAAATTAAAGAAATGGTCTTGTTCTCATGAAGAAGATCCTAAACATCTGTCGCCTTCTGCTATCTCTTAGAACTTCAATTATTTGACTAGTAACATGATGAAATAGATCAATCTCAGGTGATTCTTATCCTTTCTGGTTTATTTTATTACTCTGCAGCTCATACTTGAAAAGCAGACTTGTATACAGATTTGTTAATAGGCATCTGTAGGGCCCCAAACCATGTTTTGTATGATCTTGTACATTATCAATGGACCAAGTGGTCATTTAAATAGAGCTGACGATGACATCACTCAACAATTTGCCTATGAGATTGTTTTGTATGGACCAGCCAGTGCTGGTTTCTTTTGTTTCTCATCTGCTTTAGAGTACCATTTCTTTTGAGATCCTGTTGAGGTCTCAATTTAGTTGGATTCCAGCATAAAAAGACATGGTGGGCTTTTGTAAGTGGATCCTATAGTTTCAGTTGCTCCTGCTGCTACGTTTTGGAGCCTTTTGCTTTGTGATCCGTCCAATTTGTTTATTTATACTTGTGTTTTCTTCTGAGGTACTCCTCTGTAATTTTTTTCCTTTTGTCGGTTCTTTGTGCAGAGAGTTTATTTCTCCATTGCTTCTTCTGAATTTGCCAGTAGCCATAAACTCTTGAGATGGCTCGGATATCCCTGGTAAGGAGGGAAATTTTTCACATAACCTCCTTGAATTTAGCTAATACCAATTCAACCTCGGATGGTGATGTCATGTCTCACTGATTCAGGAGCTGTTTATAGTACGCCTGAAAATGGGAAATGTGGGGTCGACTGGTTGTTCATCGGTCACAAAAATCAGTGATTTTTGGGAAAACAAATCTCAAATAATTTGTGACGATCTTATTTGATTAGATTGTTTTAGTAATTCATGTCCGAATCATTGTGAATTAAACAAATTGTTGATAAAACATTCACGAATTCAATAATATTATTTGTCTCTGAACGGAGTTGGCTCATTAATTCACCAGTTTGACCAACAACTGGGATTTATGGAAATCCGCAGATATGATTTTAATTTTTTATCCATAAATTACGTGTGCTGAAACTTATTTATCCAATATATGTTACTGTATGTTTTTCAGTGAATTTCACCATTAATTTGTCATTATCTGGAACCCTATATATAGCAAATTAGTTGTCCATGCTTATCGAGCGACGACTGTCTGAACCATGGTTTTGTCATAATCAGAGAGGTTCGAGTAGGAACAAATGCTTATGATAAGCTTGCAATTAGACTCAAATCAAAGAAGCAGACAAAAGGAATCAAAATAATTGGCGGTATTCCTCTTTCTCTTTGTTGCCGGACACATTCTTCTTTCACTGCAATAAGCTCAAAGAAAGGATGGAGAGACAGAGAGAGAGAGAGAGAGAGAGAGCGCCACACCACCACATGCTTCATCGTAAATGCGTTTGGGTCCACTGCAACTATTAGCTTGCCTTGCACGCGGCTGCGCCACCACCACCCCAAACTCGGCTCCCATTCAAGCCAGCAATTTTGCCCGTAGGCTAAATAAATAAATTGTGAGTTTCGATTTTGAAATTAATTTCGATGTTTATCAAACTGACATGTTTTGACAATCTCAAATAGTATCAAAATTTTAAAATTATTTTTTAAGGCTACTTCATTGCCTTAAATACTAAAATCTCGATAAAAATATAATTGGCCAACATCGCAGGTCCATCAGGTCTGCCCTCGTCAAATCAACTAAATTACTTTTAAGAGCGTGTTTGGATGGACAATAGTCAGTTTATTCCCACCTTATTATTTTTTATTCATTTCAAAAAAGTTTTTTAATTTTTAACTATTAAATAACGCACATCCAAACACAGTTATACAAATTTAGAATATTTATATGCATTCAAATTTCTATAATAATTTACTGCTCGTTTAAATTAATTAATTAATTAGTATTTTTTTTTTTTTTGTGATCATCACATTCTAAATAGACCCTAACATCTATAAAATATAAAAATAAAAAAAAACCTTTATAATAATAATAATATTCTACTGATTTTTATTAAAAAAGTATTTGATTGTGTTTAGGGGTGTAAACGACCTTGGCTCCGAAATTAATGAACGTGTGCCCAGCCGGCTTGGTTTTTTTTCAAAAAAAATTATTTTTATTTTAATTTATATTAAAATAATTTTAAAAAATAAAAAAATCAATCGTAACATCATAAATTATAATTCATAAATTTATAATACAAAATAGTAAACCTAAAAAAGTTATAGATGATACTAATAATATATATAATTTTAAAAATACAAATATCAAAGAAATTATGTTAATAGAATAACATCTAAATATAAAAAACTATTTTAGTTACATCATCACATTAAATAATTAAATATATATTATATATTATATATTATAAAAAAAATTAAAATATAATTTTTATATATTAAAAAATAAATGAAATCTTAAATGAATCAGATCTAATTCAATCTCAACTTATTACAAAACAAGTCAAAACAAGCCAAATCAAATTCAAATGGAGCTTGAGTTGTTCGATTATGTCGAAGTGGTGTTGAAGTAGTCCAGGTGACTACTTCAATTATTTTATTGCCTCCATATTACATCTAGAATTTGACAATAGAAATCAAATATCCCTTATATTTCGTAATCTAGGGCCCTGTTTGGTAACGAGTTATGATTAGGGTTAGATATTTATATATTTTTTTAAAAAAATTAATATTTAATTATTTTACATTATTATTAAATTAAATTATTATTTGAAAAATAATTAAAAATTTTGAAATTTAAATTATTGTAAGTCAATTTTAATAAAAAAATATTAATTTGTAAAAGTGATTTACTAGCCTTAGGTTTGATTTTAACCTTAAAAGCCAGATCATTTAAGATAAAAGCCACAAAAACCAGTTTGAAGTAGGGTACCACTCTCGCGCGTGCGCGCGTGAGTCCTTCTTCTTCTTCTTCTTATTCTTCTTCTTCTTCCTCTTCTTCTGCTCATTGTCCTTCGCCTTCTTCTTCTTTTGCTTCTGCTCATTCTCCTTCGCCTTCTTCTCCCTCTTTTTCCTCTTCTCCTTCTCCTTCTTCTTCTTCTTCTCCTTCTCCTTCTTCTTTTTCTTCTCCTTCTCCTTCTTCTTCTTCTTCTTCTTCTTCTCCTTCTTCTTCTTCTCTCTCTTCTTCTTCTTCTTCTTCTTCTTATTCTCCTCCCTCTTATTCTTCTTCTTCTTCTTCTCTCTTTTTCTTCTTCTTCTTATTATTCTTCTTCTTCTTTTGCTTCTGCTCCTTGTCCTTCGCCTCCTTCTTCTTCTTCTTCTTCTTCTTCTTTTGCTTCTGCTCCTTGTCCTTCGCCGCCTCCTTCTTCTTCTTCTTCTTCTTCTTCTTCTTCTTCTTCTTCTCCTTAAAAGGGTAACACCCTACGGCCCTACCCGGTTGATTCAGTTGAAAAAGCCTTTCATTTGCAAGATTAAGCGTGAGACCTATATATAGCTGCTTCTAGGCAAATATCTTGGCTGTCTTTGCACCCCTACTTCTTTTATCACTGAGCGGTCATTTAGGAGTCAACGCTGGTGATCCGGGCTGTTTCTCTCTCGACGATGAAGCTTATCCCCCATCTCTATCCTTATATATTCAAATTGTATATCCAACGCTTTATCCCCTGCTGGAGGAACTACTGATATACTGTACATTAAAATCAAAGTAAAGCACTGGCAGAAATAATTTCAAGTAATAGTAGACTAAAGTTGCACATGCTTCTATAAGCGTCAAAGAATCAAAGGCAGAATGCTCAATCAATAGTCAATAGGGGTGAGCTAGTCTGTTACTTGCAGGTATTCCCTCCCCCCTTCGGTTGACTGTGACTGATCCAATGATTCATCGTAGTTAATGCAATGCTATGTCCAAGAGAAACCTCTTTTTAATCCAAGTTAATTATCATAATCTCTTTGCAGCCGCTAAAAATCTCATTACGCATTAAGCTTCTGCTTTATGCATGTTAGCACTAGAAAAGTACGTGGATTTTTATAATTAGGCCCCGCAATTTGTTATATACTTAATTTTGTCATCTCACTGCTCCCACCCAGCCAAGCGCACGCGTCACTCGCCTCACTGAGAAGCTAACAATGGAAAAGTTTTATCCCCAAAATGCCCTTACTTGGCAATTTCCGGTAGAAAAGCGTCTTCTTTTTTGTATAGTTTATATTATTTAAATGCCATTATTATCACAGACGAGGTTTTAGGCTTCGAAGGTTGGAATTTTGTATATAACCCCCTCTTTAAAATTATAATCATGGAGAACTCCCTGGCATGTGGAGACATTTACACGCGACTCTCACCTCTTTTTCTTAATTTTCTTCCACTGCCTTCTATTTCATACGAAAAAGACACTTTCTACCCTTTCCTAATAAAATATTATCAAAATAGGAGCCCAACTCCATTAAAAAACATTCAAAAAAAAATTAGTTTATGAGAAAATTTAATTCAAAATGGAATCCTTCGTAAAAACAGGTTTTGAGTTTTGGCTTTAAACTCTGGCATATCTACTTTATTTTAGAATATTTTCATAGGAGCTGGAAAAATAGAGTTTTTTTTTTTAAAAAATAAAATGTTGTTGTAGATCCCTATGTCTAAGTGGCTATTGCAGTTAAAATGTTTGCTGAGGGTTTGCATGCCAAATAGACGTCAAAGTTTGGCACGTAGAATATAAAATTGCCCCCAATAGTTGCATGTGGCTTTTTTGCAGAGAGCTCCCCGAAATTTGAATGTATTATTCCCAGCTTGATTCTCAAGATACCGTTGTCGGAAAACCGCGATTCATTTCTCTTTTTTTGAATTTTTTTTTTTCTCTGATTGATGTGTAAAGCCGATCTCTTTTGGCCTCCCTTCCACGTGTTTTCACGTGCCAATCGAGAATCCATGTTTTCCACGGGTCGTGTGGTCCACCAAAATCCCACTTTTGTTTCACTTGCACAGTCGATGTGCCCGTTTCAATTGCCGTCCCCCGTAACTTTCTTTTCTCGTAAAAACATTAAAATAAAATTAATAGATATAAAAAAATTAGAGCCGTCCATTATTTAGTTTCGATCGAATCAACTAAACTAATCAAAATCGAATAATCAATTCGATTTTATTTATTTAATTTCGGTTCAGTTTAATTTGTAAAAATAAAATTTTTCTAAAAATTTTAGTATTCGGTTTTAATTTCGATTTTTCATTTTTAATAATTATAAAAATTTAACCGAATTTTGATTTAGTCTATTTGGTTTGATTAGATAACTGAATAAATCGAATAAATAAATTTATATAAAATAATATTAATTTTTTATTATAATCGCGATGGACATTATTTTTTTCATTTGATAAAAAAGTCGCGCGAAAGGTGGAAAATCATTTTCGAAAAAAATAAGAAAAATCAAATCAGTCATCTCATCATCGTCATATATTTTAACTCAATAAAAAAAACGTGCATAAAATTTTACGGGATATACGTTTTCTTTATTTTTATTTTATATTTATTTATTTATTTATTTATTGTCTAATTATTTATGAGGTTGCTCTCTATTTTCCACGCAACAACCGAAATCCCGCAAACCGAGCATGGTCCTTCTCATTGCCATTAAAAAGGGTCCCGCTGGCGGTCGGACATGTCCGGCTCGAAAGACGTAGGATTCAGATCTCTCATCGTTTAACTTTGCCTTGGGATCTGAAAATTCGCATCCTTGATAGTGAGCACAAATCTCGGAGCAGAATCCGCGGTTAGGATCCTGTCCTACGAGGAGAATCGCGTAGGAGATGTCCTGCTCGGTTGGACATGGTCCCGCAATTCCCTCCCGGTCCTGTCCTTTTCCAACCACTGCCACGATGACCGCGCCGACGGCGTTTGATTGCTGCTCCCTCAAAACGTTGCTTTCAAGGAATTTAACGCAACAGATTGTTTGCAAAAAGAACACTCAATATTTGTGTTTCTTTTTTACTTACAAAAAACCCCAGAAATTTTCCATATTTCCAGAACATTTTCTTTTTTTACCCAAAACCCGATAGTTATTTGGAAGTTTTCACTGAAATAATCCATTTGTGTCTTTACAAATGAGAATTCACTATTATACTGATGAATCACAAACAAAAGTTGTGATTCAATTGAACTTAACACAAAACAGGTGGCTCTCAACAAGATACAAACACTCTTTTCAAATATGTACATAAATATTATGTATTTAGAGCAACAATGAAAATTAAGCTTACACAAATTAAAATCTATTGTTATACTAAAAAATCATAAACAAGGAGTTGTGATTCTACTGAATTGGCATAGAGCATGTGACTCTCGACAAGAGAGAAGCATTTTCTTTGAACATGTGCACATAAGTGTTATGTATTTAGAGCAACAACGATAACTAAGACTATATAAATGACAATCTACTATTATATTGAAGAATCACAAACACGAAGTTGAGATTCTATTGAATTTAACACAAAACATGCGACTTTCAACAAGTGACAAACACTCTCTTCAAACATCAGCACATAAGTGTATGTATTTATAGTAACAACGAGAACTAAGTCTACACGTATTAAGATCTACTATTATTTTGAAGACTCACAAACATGGAGTTTTGATACTTCTGAATTTGGCACAAAGCATGTGAGTCTTAACAAGAGACAAGCACTCTCTTCGAATATATGCACATAAATGTTGTGTATTTAGAGAAATAATGAGAACTAAGTATGCACATATGAAGAATTACTATTATATTAAAGAAGAATCACAAACAAGGAGTTGTGATGTTACTAAATTTAGCACAAAACATGTGACTCTCAACAAGAGATAAACACTTTCTTCAAATGTGTGCACCTAAGTGTTGTATATTTTGGACAACAACGAGAATTAAGTATACATAGATGAGAATCTACTATTATATTGAAAAATCACAATCGTGGAATTAGTGATTCTACTAAATTTAGCACAACAAGGTGATGCTCGATAAGAGAGAATCTACAAAAAAAATAGAACAATCATAAAAAATAGTTGTGATTCTACCAAACTTAGCACAAAGCATGTGACTTTCAACAAGAGACGAAAAAATATTAATTATTTTATATTATTATTAAATTAAATTATTATAAAAAATAAATTATTTTTTCGAACTTCAAATTATTATAAGGTCAATTTTATAAAAAAATATTAATTTATAAAAATAATTCATTATTTTTTTTTATATTTTTATTCTTAATTGATTATTAAATCCACCCTTAGAATTTATGTTTAGTTGACGTGAACCGCTCCTCATAACTTGGACCTTTTTGCACGTACAAAAATTAATGAGAATGTTTGCAAATTTGGACATAATATGGGGTGTTTTTACGCAAATATTTCCAAAACCGGTCATGTCCTTTACGTAATTATCGCTAAACAAACGGCCATCCTGTAGAAACAACAATTCCCCATCACCGACGGTTCTTGCTCAATCCAACAGCCAGTGGCACAAATGTCAATAAACTCAAAAACAGTGGCAATTTTTACCTCGTAGTGCTCTATATGTACTGCTCGCTCGCTCTCTTTCTTCCGCGATTTTTTGTTTCTCTGTCCCCCAGAAAAAAAAGAAAAGAAAGAAAAGAAAAAAAGAGAGAAAAATTTGAGGAGCGGATGCGAGGGGTCAGGGTCGCAGCACTCAGATCTGGTGCGTTCTTGCTCTCCTTCTTGTCTGATTTCGAGTGGGGTTTCTCGGATCTCTTTGGATATTTCTTTTTTTTTTCTATTGCATTTGATTTGGTGTTTCTCTCTGATTTGTGGGAATCGCGGAATGTGTGCTGGATCTGGAGTGGGTTTTTTGGGTTTGGAGCTTCTGTGGCGAATGTGCGTCGATTTCTTGCAGATTTGGTCTTTTTTTGGTCCAAAGGCTCGTTTGTGAGATGGTTGTGTCTTTTGTAGAGAAATGGGTTTTTTTAATCTTTTTTGTTTTTTGGGTTTTTAGCTAAAAGGTTTGAAGTAGCTGTCTTTTAATGCTGTATGCATGGTAGTGGGGTTTGGGTTTCCAAGATTTGGTTACGGTTTTGTCGCTTTCTTGTGAGCTTGGAATGGAGATGATTTCTGATGTATGGAGTTATTGATTTAACCCATGGGGACAATTGGGTGGTGAGTGTAGATTAATTTCTTTGGTTATGTTAATTTGCTTAAGATAATGCCAATGTGGGCAAAGACCTTATCGCTGGATGAGATAAACTTTCCATTTTCCAGTTTAGCTGATAATTGTTGGCTAGATTTTTTAATATGAAAATTTCTAGTTATCCCTTATATTTAAATTCATAACTATGCGAATTAGGGGTTTTCTTGATTTTGTGTTTGTCTTTTTTTGACTGTCTTCCAAGATAAATCAGTCTTGGACTATCAGGTGTTGTATTGAACAGTGTAGAGCTATGTTGAAATGCAGAAATATTCAATCAGTTTGCTGTTGGATTTTGAAATACTTCTCAAAGATATTTTGTTGTAATTTGGCTAGCAGGCCCATGTAATTCCCATTTAAGTAAAAATCCCATTTCCATTATCTGAATTAAGAACCAAAAGCATTTCATCTTTTTCTTTGTCCTGCTTTATTATAAACCAAGTCCCCTGAAAAGCAAATGGAAACATCTTCCTGTTGCTAATTTATTTGTCCTGTAATTGCCCGTTTAATGGAGATTCACTTCTACGGCATATTCACTTCATGATTGGAGCAATCTAATTTCAAGCTCTTGAAACCAGAAAGTTGATGCAGGTGATTAAATGACTGCTTTCTATCAAGATGGAAGGAGCAGTGGACACGGACGAAGTGCTGGATTATGCCATTTTCCAAATTTCAGCTAACAAAAATAGGTAAATTTTGTTCTTTGAGATTTTACTTCTATGACACGTGATTCCCATTTAATTTTTTCTGTATAAATAGCTCATGCAAATAAAGGAAATAGAAGAACATTTTGATAATCTCCCGTAGGTCCAGTCTGATGTAAATTGCTTGACATAATTTTCTAGTCTTCTTAAATTGATTTCCAATCACAACATGCCAAATAGACCATAAGCAGTGGATTACCTTGTGTGGCAAATTCTTGTGGTCATGGTATGCTTTATGGTATAAATATGACTAATATCATTTTAAAATTTCATATTAAATGCCACTTATGTGCTATAATGAACTGAAAAAAAAGTACAAATTCTACTTGCTTATTACAGGTATGAAGCAGTTATTTGCAGCCAAGGCAAAACTGAGAAAATAGCTAGTGGCCCTCTGGATCAGCTAGCCTCACATTTACCAAAAGCAAGAGAAGCACACCACCAGCCATCCATTGACAGTTTCAGACTGCATGTATTTGAAAGCCCTGAGGATTTTTCATGGTTCACTAAATCAACTCTCACTAGGTATAATCAAATTTATTCTTTCCATTTTACAGTTTTGCTGTCAAAAACATGCTTAATTTCTGCTTATGCCAGATTTTTGAATATCACGAATGTTCCTGAGATTTTGAAAAATGCTAATGCAATTGAAAGTGAGATGTCTCAATTGGAGGACACCCGTAAATTTCATCTTACTCTCTATACAAAGGTAACAAATTTATCATGCTACCAAGCTTTGCTGTTTTAAGTATGACTTTAAATTAGCTCTCTAATATATGTTGCCAATCAGCAGGAGCATCCTGAAAGTGCTGGAGATGGGACAGGTATGTCTGTTGACATATTTTGAATTAAACACAATAAAAGCTATTTAATGATTCATGTCATCTAAAATGAACAGTGCCATTCCCTTTTGTAAGCTGTGTTGTTTGAGATAATTGAAACATTAAAGACTAATGTTTCTTTTTCCATATTTTCTGAACAATGCCTTTTACCTACCATTGAGTTGATCAAATTAGGAGACTGTTGATCTGTAGAAGGATTCTTTATCAGCCTTGATTTTGACCAGTATTTTGACCAGTATTAAACATTGCATGACCAGTATCATAATATTTGTATCGTTTATAAATTTTAAAATATTTCAAGAACACACGTTTTATGGCTTTTGGTTGTAGTTTATTCTTGTTATTTCTATGATATTGAATAAAAAAGACACATTCAGAGGTTTGGGAGTCACATGGAAAGTTTGATTATTAGGATATAAAGTTTGAAATGAGCTTTTATTTGGAAGTAGGGTTGATGGTATTTTGTTTATCAGATAGCATGCTGTTTAAATGACACCTCTCAAAAATCAATAAGATCAGTTTTTTTGAAATATAATAGCTCTTGCAATCTCTAATAGATGTCTATTTTTCTTTTCTACTACATCATTCTTGATTTGAGTCTTCTTTTTGTCCTCCGGTATAGATAATATTGGATTTTCTTTTATTTTCTTTTGTATGCATCATAATGGGTTGACCAGTGATTGATATGGGTAAAACTAGATCAAGTAGTTCTATTCTATTATGAATCATTTTGTTTGCTAGAAGGTTAGAATCTTTGGACTTATTGCTGAAGTAGGGAATATTCTCAACATCCATGAATATATATTTTTTATATTTTATGGGATCATAATATTTGTATTTCTTATGGATTCTAAAATATCCTAAAAATACATATTTTATGGCTTTTGATTGTAGCTTATTTTTATTAATTTTATGATATTGAATAAAATAAACACATCCAAAAATTTTGGGAGTTACATGTAAGGCTTGGTTATCAAAACATAAAGCTTGAAATGACCTTTTATCTTGAAGTAGGGTCGATGGTATTTTATTTATCAGGTAATATGTTATTTGAATAATATTTTCCCAAAATTTATAAGTTTTGTTGGAAAATAATAGCTCATGCAATCTCTAATAGAAGTTTATTTTTCTTTTTTACTACATATTCTATTATAGTGTGTTTGGACAATAGACTTAAAATAGGATTTTGAATCTCCTAAAATAATGTAAAAGTTTGACTAACATCAAATTTGTTTTTCAGTAAATAAATTCATGTTATTTTAAAAAATTCATTAATAAAATTTATAAAGTATTTATATTTTTTTAATAACACAATTATCTTGACATAATTATGAATTAAATGAAATTGTTGCGAACATTTTTTATTTATTCGTAAAGAAAAGGTGTTCATGTGATATTTAGCAAGCTTATAAGTCTTAGATATAGATTTTTGTTGGGATCTAAAGATAGAAAACATAGTCTTAAGTTTTGAGAATCCTAATTTATAATTCTATAGTAAAAGACCTTCCTTTTTACTTGCGAGTGTTTTGGTTGTCTATCTTCCAAGATCAAAAAGATATAAGCTTTTATTTTCAATCTTTTCATTAGTAAAAGTCTTGAAAAACATAATACAAGAGATAAAATATCTCATAATAATTTAGTGTTTTTGTTATTTGACTAATTGAAAGAAAATTATAAGGAAATTAGTGTATAAGAAAGGCCGAGGAAAGGTTCAAGGATCCAATTTGAATATTTCGTTTCTTTTTTACTAAATCATATTATCTGTTTGTTAGAAGTATATGCTTGGTTTTTGGTACTTTAGATACTGCGGTGAAGTATTTGGGATTACCATACTATGGTCAATAGTCCCTAAGTCATGTAGAAATTGAGACCAATTTAAGTTTTGAACATGTTATTGCAAACACTAACTTCCTAGTATTTATCACATGATCATACTCTTCTTTACTCAACTCTAGATGAGTTGTGTTTAGAGTTACAGGTTATGAACTTTTGAATTTTTAATGATATTATGGATATAGTCATGGAGCTTGTGAGATACGTATTGTAAGTGGTTTGTCATGTAGAACCAACATCTGTCTATTGTGTGATTGATTTTTTCACAATGAAAACACTTAATGTTAATTCTGCCTTTTTCTCTTCTTGAATAGCCTCCTTGTGTGTTATATTCTCTTTTTCCAAAATTTTTGCTATTGTTAGTCACTACAACTACAATTTTAAAACAAGGGTTATATCTCATAGGTTGTATATTTGTTATTTATAATTTTACATACATGCTATTTGTTGATGAAATTTTTTTTTTTAACATGAATTGATTTTTGATGGATTCGTATTCTTTGTATAGAGTTTATAAGAATAAGACAATTTTGAATTCTTCCTTGCACTAGTTCTGCTTCTCAATGCTAGTGATAGAATGTTGATATACATCTAGTTCATTCTAGAGGTTTTCTATATCTTGGTAAAGGTATTCTTTCAAGAGTTTTTCATCCAGTTTAGTTCTAACCAATCCTTCTATTATCTCAGATACTAGACTTGGTTAGCAGTGTCGTAGTCCATTATATTCATGTTGACTATTGAATCTATTACTATTATACAGCAAGGACACAACCTTCTTTGAGCCAATTTTTTGTTAGCTTTGTTAGTGTGCCCCTTTTAATGTACAACTTTTTTCCCTTTTCTCTGAGGAAGACTTATATGCTTTGGCCTATTGAAAATAGTTTTTGAATCCAGTCAGTTGGGCTGATATCATCTATAATTCATAATTATCTCAAGCAGTAATATATTCTTTATTTTCTTCTGTTGTGTTTCTATCATAGTTTTGGAGGATAAGATTCTTTTCTCTATGTTGATGGATTTGATTTTTTCTAAAACTCTAATAGTATTTTAGGGTTTGATGGATTTGAAACTAGGGCTTTATCAATGATGAATAAGAAAAGAGAGTTTTTTTTTCTAAAAGGAAAAAAAATAGAAAAAGAAAGTACATCAAAACCCTAGTATCCCGTCTTTTATATAGATGGAAGTTCTCTTATACAATTTCTATTTGGACTGCTTTTTAGCTTGCTCACACTATGTTGGCTACTATTTTCCAAATTAGTTTTTGGCTAGTTTTAATAGCCTCTGATGAATATGAGATTTCTCAATTGTAGGAAGGTAGTTTGTTATACAATCATACTTTTAAATTTTGAGTTCCACATTAGTTTTCTGAGCCCACATTATTTCAACATTTAATGTATAAATTTAGGTCAAGACTTTTCAATATATAGCTGAAAACTAGTATAGATTTTATTGAAACTTTTAGTCTTGGTGGTTGAGGATTGTCTAAGCCATCGTAAGGACAATGGAAGGAGTCTTATGTTAGAGGATATATACTTGTTAATGCATTGGTTCAAATGAGGCCTCGAGGACCTTGTTGAATGTGTTAGAAAGGTTGTTGTGGCCTATTGACTAAATGAATAGTTTAAGAATATCATGGAGGAAACTACTGATTATCAAAGGCTTTTTGTTTTTGGCATATTTGAAAGGGAAATTTAGATATTACATTCAATCAGTGGTTAATTTTGTCTTGCTTTCAATCCCTGGACTTTTAAAATCCCCAAATCCGCCATTGCTTTTGAAAAATTACTCTTCAACTCTTTTGGTTTAGACAATCTTCCCCTCCCAATTTAAATGACAAAAATGCTTGGACTCCTTCTGGCTTATCCTTCCAAATTTAAAGAGAGCTTTCTCGATACCAGGACCTGTTAAATGATATATCAGACCCTCCTCCACGTCCTTTCATTAAGGTGTTCTAGAGTTTTTACCACAATCTCACGCATCATCATAGCCCAGAATTGTTCTTTGGTGTAAGTTGATGGTTTTCTACAAATATATGTAGTAAAAATGATGCATTAATTTTTGATGTTCTTATGATGTCTAATACTTAAAAACTTCTTCTATCCCATCAGATATTGGCTGCACTGGAGGGAGTGGACTAGCAAATAATGTACTGTTTTCCCTTTAAAACTCATTTCTTGGATGGATTGCTATTATTGCTGTTAAGAATTTGATTGGATGCTAGCATGTCTTGGTAACCAAAAACTGATATGTAGGAAAATGTACAGGTAACAGATGACAGTTCATCCTTGGATTCCACGAAGTAAGCATCATATTTTTCCAACTCGGTAATTTCGTGCGAAAAAATAAAGTTTGTCAAACCTATGCTCAATCATGCACATTGATATTTTCAGGAATGAACTTCTGCGTGCTATGGACTTAAGAATTGCAGTGTTAAAGGAGGAGTTAGCTTCTACCTTTAACAGAGCCGCAGGCGTCACTTTATCAATGAAGCAAGTCTCAGATATTGCAGCATTTACTCAATATTTTGGAGCACTAGATCTAAGGTATTGTCACTGGAACTGCAATGTCTTGAGTTATGAAACCAAACAAGTAATAATTTGGACCAGTTGTAGCTGAATTATTTTATCCTTTTCTGAGCCCTTTGTAATTGATGTAGTTTCCTTTTTGAGTTTGTTCACTAATCTAACTTGCACTCAATAATTTGAAGCTTTGTCTTTGTTCTTCTCTCATTCAGTTACCCTGTTCTAGAATTGGGTTGTTGCAGACATGTAGCATTCTATGGATCAGGCTTTTCATTTCTGTTTTTCTGATATTCAGGAATTTCTTGCTGAAGTATTTTGACCTCTGCTTTAAAGATCAAAATGCTGATCCTTCTTGCAAGCAGTCAATAGTGCATGATTCAAGGAAAGAGAGTGGCTACTCAGTGAATCAGATCTCACACTCAAATTCCCCAATTGATTCAGCAGGACCTGTCACCAATAGCGTCTCTCCAGCAAAAATTGCACAAGCCGAGCGTCACAGCTCGACTGAAAGTGAAGACTTGTCCGACTCAAATGAAGCGGATCAGTTCCTTGGTGAAAGAAGTCGACCGATTGTAAGATCTGCGACTCCTCGGAGATCAGCTTCCCCAATGCGACGGATCCAAATAGGTAGATCTGGATCTCGCAGGTCTACTGCACTCACAATTAAGAGCCTGAATTACTTTCCAGCCAGGGAAAAAATTCCATTTAATAGGGATGAAGATGGAAACAACAGTGGAGATGAAGAATCTGCTGAGCCACAAAAAAAAGTTGATCATGCAGTTAGAAGAATGAGCGTCCAAGATGCTATCAGCCTCTTTGAGAGCAAACAGAAAGATCAAACTTCAGATATTCCAAGATGGAAAACAGCAGCATCTGCCAATAAGTCTGTATTAAGAAGATGGAGTGCAGGTTTGAGCAATTCTTCCAGCCATAGCTCACAGGAAATTGCCCCTGATGCTGGTCCTCAGATTGCTTCCAACAATCTAGTACATGGAGAAGAGGGAAACAAATCAATGGTAGTGAAGGCTGTGCCTGACTTTCCAACAATCAATTCAAATGGGAATGAAGGTGTTCAGCTGTCTCCATATTCAGATGTTGAGAACATTGTTTTGCCCCCAGTGAATGATCCAACAGATCAGATCATGTCCAAAGCTGAAGATGTTAGCAACCGAGCAACTGCTTCTGCTGAATGGAATCAACAGAAGGAAGCTGAACTTAATGAGATGCTGAAGAGAATGATGGAAAGCAAGTCCAGCAAATATCGAACCCCTGTTACTGGCAATGAAGGTTATCAGGATAGCTCTAATGAGCAGAGAGGGGGCTTCTACAGTCAGTACAGGGAGAAAAGAGATGAGAAGCTTCGAGCAGAGAATGCTGGCAGACGGGCGGCAAAGGATGCTCAATTCAAGGTGATGAAGGCAACACTTGAACAGAGCAAGGCACAGATGGCCTCAAGAAGTGTTATTAAAGGAAAGCAAGATTCAGTGAATCCTTCTCAAAGGCCAAGAAGGAACTCATCACCACCTGTTCTGACCAAAAAAGAAGCACCAAAACCAACTGCTTCAAGAAAAGCATCACCTAGATCACCACCTTTGCCTACCACACGCAGCTCATCCTCATCTGGACCATTACCAAGAACCGGAACACCACCAGCTAAATCTTCTGCTGGGACAATTTCCACTAGTGCCCACACAAACCGTCGGAAACCACAACCACCACCTTCCCCAACTCAACCAAGCCCCAGGACTGAAAGAAAATTGCAACCTAAGAGCAAGAAGGGGACAGCATCTGAGACTAAGCCAAGTCTGAAGAGTCCAGCAGATAAGCAACAAAAAACATCAGTAAAAAGTAGAAGTCCAAAAACCGAAAACTCACTGGCTTTAGGGGAAGATTCTGTTGGAACATTGGCCAAACCAAGTTTCTACAATAAAGTTACTAAGAAGAGCAGTGTCGTTCCACTGGAGTCAAAGCCCTTCTTGAAGAAAGGAACTGGCACTAGCCCTGGTGTTGGCCTGGTGAAAGTGAAAACTAAAGTTCCTCCCTCTGATGAATCACTAAGAAACAGTGGAAATCTTTCTCAACCTGAAGAAAATAAACCTACTCCCGCAGCTGAGCCAACCACTGAAGTGCTTGAGAGTGTAGATCCATTGCCACCACCAATGCTCACTGTAGAAACAAGCATAGAACTGCCTCCAGATACTGATGTGAATCATGAGAAGACAGACAACTCAATGAGCCAGGTTTTAACTGTGGCTGATAATAGCTCTGAACCTGCAGCAGAACTTCCTGTTGCTGAGATGCAATCAGACAATGATATGGGGATCTCATCGGCTGCATGGGTGGAAGTGGAAGAACATCAGGAAGTTCCTGCTTCATGCGACAATGGTAAAGCTGGTGTTTCTTTTTCTCCTGAGCTTGTACCTTTGCCATCTTCAAGTCCACGCATTCGCCATTCATTGTCACAGATGCTGCAATCTGACAATAGTGAACCAGATATTGTGGAGTGGGGTAATGCTGAGAACCCTCCTGCGCTAGTCTATCAAAAAGATGCTCCCAAGGGATTAAAAAGGCTCTTGAAATTTGCTCGAAAGAGCAAGGGGGAGGCTAATGTCACTGGTTGGGCTAGTCCATCAGTATTTTCTGAAGGAGAGGATGATGCAGAAGAATCTAAAGCGGCTGGTAAAAGGAACCCTGATGCATCACTAAGGAAAGCTGCCTTACAAGCTAAGGGCTATGGACAGCATAAGGCTGCGCTAAGTGAAAGTTTTGATGGTGGGAATTCAAGCAAAAGGGCAATGGACCAGCAAGGAATGCACAGCATGTTATCAGGCAAGTATTATTTTGTTTATATGTTAAACATATATGGTACCAAACTCAGCAGTTTATTTCTCATCCGCAATGCTAATTAATGCAATCCCTAAAACAGGCTGCTAAAATAGTTAATGAAATATGTTCTGAAACCCAATTTCATAATTGGGTTTAATCTATTAGACTGATTTTCTTGATCTTCAAATTTATTGTTTTTGGGAGCTAGATAGATGAACTAATGCCTACATACTATTGTGGTGTTTCCTCAGCTCAATCAAGCGTGACAGGCATTGCTGGTGTTTTAAGTTCTGAAAAGCTGCGGGAAGGGCATACTTCGGCAACAGCAACCTCTACCAAGGGTATAGCCTTCGCCATCCTACCTACTTTGGGGACTTTTTTTTTTCTCTAATTTGAACCTGGACTGCTCCGAGTGCCACGTACTGTGGGGATTTTATTTATAATATTGCTCTCTTTCTTTTTATTCACTTACAGGGACGCGATCTTTCTTCTCTCTCTCAACATTTAGGAGTGGCAAATCAAGTGAGCCAAAACTACGATAACATACTGCACTGCTCCAGGGCAAGGTGAAGTTAAGGTCTGTGTTGAGGAATTTGTTTAGTTTGTCTTGTAAATGCCACAGCAACTGCATCCAAAACAAGCCCAGAATAACTTGTGCCAGAATGGTGTTCCAAGCGCCAGCAGTGTATACAAAAAAAAAAGAGAATAGCTTTGGAAGCCTTTTAGTGGTTTGAGGTGACTGAGTGGTGTGATAAACCTGTTAGCAGCGACTGATGTAATTATTGCTTGCGGTGTTTAGCTTATTAAATATTCTACTGCATTTAATCTGCTTGGATTGGACACCTTCTGTCGGATCCCACTTTTGCACAAGTAATTTGTGTGGCTTATTTGTCGGAATTTTAATTTCTTGATCAATCTGGAACCGTATTCATTTCTGATGATTTGTAATTATTCATTGAGATCCCATGCTAAATTGTCCAAAATGGAGAGATTGCTATTTTTTCGAAAAAAGGAAAATAGTTTTCTCAATTTATAGGGGGAAAAGTTTGATCCTCAATAATGCTCATACTTCATGACAGTCAGTGCTGTGTTCCCTGTGTGCAGAATACTTACGAATCTACAATATTTTGCTTGATGCATTTCTGGTACAAAACTCCAGGACCGTCTTTCAAATTGGTTATCCTCCCCTTTCCTCAGGAAAAAAGATAACTGAACAGCCTGATCTGTGCAAACACCATGTATTCCAGCAACATAACCATACTAAATGAATCACATTTCTAAAAAATTTGAAAATAGAAATAAAGGTAAACAAAAAAAAACTTTCACCAAAAAAAAAGGGATGGATGCAAAAGTAACATATATCTTAGATTCCAACGGATTCTGCAACAGACTTTGTACAACAAACAAGGGCTAAAACAAGAAAAACCTGATAAAAGATAACATTTGAAGTAGGCAACCTTTCTGCTAGCAAAGCAAAAGTTGCAGTTCCCCATTTATGTCATATATTTGAGACCGAGGTACTCCCAGACCAGCTTGAAAGAAGAATTAGAACTGTGACTTGTCAAGGCTCTCGAAGAAGGGATGATTCATGGCTGCCTTGGCTGAAATTCTTTCCGCTGGATTGTACTGCAGCATTTTCTGCAACATTCATCACTTGATTAAAATTTTAAAATTTTATCATTTTAAGCTTTTGCAAATATAGCTTGAAAAAAAGATAATTGTATGCATAACCTAATCATGTTTTTCACCACATATATACCCCCGCAGTTAGCTTCCTCGTAGTGCTTCAATATTTTCAGCATATTAACTATTTTTTTTTACAATAGTAGCTAAATCCTATATAAATAAATTAAGGGATTATCACATAAACCCCTAAAAATTTACCATATTTACTGACAACCCCCAGGATTTCACTAATTTCCCACGAACTCCTGCTTTAAAATAAATTACTGAGAACCCCATTAGCCCTCAGGCCCAGAGTTATTGAAATTGTGAGGGGTTGCTAGTAAATATGGTGATTTGAAGTGAATATTTGGCCCAAGATGTGTGCTATTTCGCATTTTCAAGTGAAATTACCACTAAAGGTATTTGTCTCTTTCCACATAGTTTATTGCCTTTTTAACTCAGACTGAGAAAAATCCGAATCGTAAGATATATATGCCAATAATGTCTTCAGCAAAGAAAATTTATGTAAAGATGCACCAAAAAGAAAACCTACTGTTCAGTGCTCTCATTGGATCCGGTTCCAAGAGAGAGCTGCCTGGATTCATGTAAGAAGACTATGCAGGTCCAAGTACTAGTTATAAAAGAGATGTATCATTAAGCAACATTAATGCTTCAACACTGCTATTTTTACCATTTTATCAAGTTTAGTATTCCACAAAACAAAACAGACAAGAACCTATCACCAGATCATAGCAAGAAGCATGGGAATCTTGGGGTATTTTTGTCAACAAAGATGATACAGAGATACAATATTCTGTGCAGTTAAAACATGTGAAGAAACCTAGATTTGACTCAGATTAAGAATATAATCCACTTTTCTTTCAGCATTAAACATGAGAGAATTACCGATAGGAGATCGACACCCTCAGGTTCCAATGATGGAACTGCCTGTGCTAAGTTCTGAGGTTTCCACTGTGGATATTCATGCCAGTCCCGGAGGGAGCCAACTCCAGGCCACTGCAGCTCAGTTGGTGTTCCTAACAACCTTTACAGAAGAGACAGGAGGCACGTTATACAATTCATGAACAGATGCAGAAAAAGGAATGACCTGCTAATAGAACATGAAGTAACAGTTCAAGGTGAATGATAGCATCACTTGTGGGAAATGTGGAAGACAACTGTTTCGCTACCCTACTGAAGTGCCATCTACCTCATTCAACAAAAGTCTGATTTTTCTCTGATAGTGAAGACAGCAATGAGCAAAGAACTTTCCTACATGCTACCTGAAAATGTGAAGCAGTTGCTGCAACTCTGAGTCACCAGGGAATAAAGCTTGTCTTCTCACCATTTCAGCTGCATGTGCACATTACACAAATAAGATGATTGACTGAACAATAAACAATGAAGCAGGACCATCTCAACAGTCTGCTTGTTGATGAATCAGACCAGATGAACAACAAAAGCCAATAATTTTAAAGTTCGGTTTTTCAACTGATGTTACTAAAAGATTGTGGAATGCTTAGGATGCCAGAGTTAGAGCAATCAAACAATTGTCAACAGAATTATCTAGATGGACTCATAAAAGGCATTATTATGCACACAATTGATCCAAAGATGGAACTGTGAAACTTCCTTCCGGATTTTATGGAACCAAACCTCTATTTTATCAATTAAGGTGAAGTTCAACCAATTAATGGTTCAGAACAAGCCAACATTATGTAAAGAGAATATGATAACAGAATACTGTTTTAATCTATATCAAATCTTTTTTCTCAAAATTGTTTCCCAAGTATCTTAGCTATGAACTTACAGTAGTGTAGAAATAGAATTTTCAATGGCATTTCATGCTAGTTCAAACGTCAAACTTTGCATGCTTATGACTAACTAATTCTTGCAACTCACATGCAAAAGCATACATAAACCATTAGTGTAATCTGAATTTATTGAAGGGATTGCACATGGTGTAGTTAGCAATGACAAGATAGACACCCTCTCCGACACACGCACACACCAACCAGCCCACCCACCAAGAAAAACAGAAGAAAGAAAGAAGAAAAGCAAAGGGAACATATTGCAAACAAGCGTATTTGTCAGAGCAGAAATGTTTAACCCACCAAAGATGCATCCAACAGACCACATGTCCACTCCAGTTGAGTAATGTGTTGAACCCAACAACACCTCAGGGGCCCTGTACCAGAGTGTCACGATCTGCAACACGAAGCATAACACACTTTCCATAAGAATTTTCTTCATTTAAGAATACATAATAGGGAAAAGAAATTCAATGAAATACAGGAATTCCTGAAAACACGTGACCATGCCTCATGAGTGTAGCTCTTTAGAGGAATCGTGAAAGCCCTAGCAAGCCCTAGATCTGCAATCTTTAGAATTCCTTTCTCTTGGTCCACCAGAAGATTTTGAGGCTTCAGATCCCTGTCAAACTCAGCAAACATAGGATAAACCCACATTTGACATGATCTCATACTGAAAAAGAAGATAAGGAGAAAAACAAAGCTCAAAGGCAAAAGAAAAGAAGATAAGGAGGAAAACCCTAACCTGTGAAGCACACCATGGCTATGACAGAAAGCCACTCCCTTACACAACTGATACAAGAAGCTCTGAAAAGAGTAAAACGAAATTCTTTACCAACAAAAATCACTAAATAAAAGAAATAAAGCAATAAGAAAAACACATCAATATCCTCGATTAAAAAACAAAACTTGCAACCCCAAAGGCTAGAGAAAGGCAGATGCATTCATCATAAAGACCAGAATGGAACAAATTCTCAAAACCCTCAACCTTCTTGAAATGATAATATAAAACGAAAGAAGAAAGCACTTCCCTCATGAGTAAACATCAAAATTTTGCTGCCGTAGAGAGAAAACAAGGCAAATCGATGAATTTAACCAATCTCCCGACAGAACAACGAAAAAAATCTCCTCAATCCTATTTAAATCTCGGAAATTGAATTGATACTTACGGAATTTCACTCAAAAGACATTAAAACAGAAGAAAAAAAGGGAGTAATTACCTTAATGAGGGCTGGCGAGAGTGCCCGTGGGTTGGGCCCCTTGCGGTGCCGGTCGATGAACTTCTTGAGATCGGTATCCAGATATTCAAACACCAGGTACAGCAGCGGCTTCCCGCCTTTATCCAGATGCTCCACATGAAGCAACCTGAACCCGCAATCGGATATTCAAACCCAAAAATGGCAAACCCTAGAAACAAGATCGACCGCCATCGGCAATCGGAGGATGAAGAGGTGGGTACCTGACGACGTAGATGGAGTGGGAGAGGAGGCGGAGGAGGGAGATTTCGCGGAGGGCGGTCGGAGGGATGCCCTCGTCGTCCATCTCGAGGCGGGTCTTCTTCAGCGCCACTAGCCGCCCCGTCGCCTTCTCCTCCGCCTTGTAGACCTTGCCGTAGGTCCCCTCACCCACCTTCTCCAGCTTCTCGTACTTCTCCATCATCATCATCTTCCCCGATTTGATTCTCCTCCTTGTCGATATCTGAAACAGAGAGGGGAGAGGGGTTTTGAATGACGGAAAGGGAGGGAAAATGGTATTTCTGGAAGGCGACAACGATCCAATCCGTCAATTTTGCCTTGGGATTTTGCTTCTCCCGCGGACGCCGACATTGAATGAACGGCTGGGATCGTGTCCTACTTGCTAGCCGTTTCGGTAGTTGGCTTGGCTAGGCTGATCGACACTTCGGGTTAGTTTGGAGTCTGATTTTACATTATAAATTTTTAAAAATTATTTTGACTAAAATATTAAAAACATATTTTATTTTTACTTTATTTTATCAATTAAATTAATATAAAAATATTAAATTTTTTTATTTAATTTTATTTGGAATAATTCATTTTTAATTATCGAACAACAAATTTGATAAATTTGAATTTTAAATTTTATAATTTAAAAATTAAAACAAAATAACTTATTTTTATATTAATTTTATAGTTATTTTATATTAAATTTAAATAAAAATAATTTAATGTTGTATATTAATTTTAATTGATAAATTTTTTTTTAATATTTTAATCAAAGTAACTTTTTATATATCTAAAACAAGTAATTTTTTATTAATAATTATAAAATAAGTAATTTTTTATAAATTTATAATAAAATAAGTAATTTTCACTAAAAACTCTTGATTTAAAAGTGAAAAACATTTAATGTTATCCAGTAATTAAAAAACAAATAAATTACCGATTTATTTTCGAATAATATATACGTAGTAAAGATGGTAAGTTTCAGCTCAAAAGATACAAGATTACAGGTTCATTGTCTGATATATGCAACTCTTGATATCTTTGAAATAAATATTACTCGAATCTTGTGAACAAACCATACATGTTTAGTTGTCAACTACTTTAATGAGGCTTGGCTCGTAGTCACTGGGGGCCTCGAATCCGTGGAGGTTCATCACAGTAGCTGCGACATTGGCCAGGCCAGCACTAGGTAGATCGCTTTGGAATCTGACTCCAGGGGTAAGCCCAGGGCCTCCGACGGCAATAGGAACCTGCAATGAGATTTTCCAAAGCAAGGTGAGAAAAGGAACAGCTTACAGCATAAGAGTATCATAAACCCAAAACTAAACCTTGATTTCATCAAGTCATAATGTTCATAAAACAGAATGAAGTTGATGTTTAATAATTTATCATCAACTAATCAATTGTGATCCATGATCTTTTGTTGTAGAAGAAGAAGATATTTACAGGACAGAGGGAGAAGGAAAAATTCTGAAATAACCTCCAGGCCTACAGCATATAGAATAAGATGAATAGAACATAGAATAAGATGATCTTTTAAGATTACAACATAGTAATGGATAAAGCTGTTGCAAACTAATGTTGGTGTGCCTGGTCATTCTCAAGGGACTGTAAATCCTACCTATGTTGCAGAGAATAAGCCTATGTAGGAGCCATCCACCAAAATCCTCCAATAAAATTTCACCCATTCACAAATTGATCTAGATTTACAATGGAACAGTAACACTTACAGGTTGAAGAGTATGGGAAGTGAGAATCTGAATCTGCCCATTTTTGTCGAGCAAGGGTTCCCCCTTTTTGTTCCTTTTAACCATATCTTCAGCATTTCCATGATCTGCAGTGACAACATAGATTCCTCCAACTTGCTCTACAGCATCTAGAATAATCTGCAAGTGAAAAATAATAGGATCATCATGTTCAAACTCGAATGCAGCTTAACAGGAATTATTGAAAACAGTTTATAAAGATGCCTCCTGAATATCTCAAAGGAAGTTTGCTGGTTGTATTTGTGGTGCAGTGGTATCCACCAGAGAGCTTCAAATTCAATATTTTTTCACAACTGATTAGGCTATGTTCCTCGTATACTCTTTAACAAGTAGAGGAAATCTACAAAGTAGCAAAAGACTGAGACCACAGCACAGAAATCAGTTGACCAAAAATGCTTACCTTGACAGCTTCATCAGCAGCTTTACAAGCTACAATTGTGGCTTCGATGTCACCAGTATGACCCACCATGTCTCCATTTGCTAGGTTCACCCGAACCTACTACTATGAGATTAGCAAGGAAGAGACCAAATATTTGCATCTAGTAGACAACAGGAGTTTACCTGGTCAAATTTCCGGCTAAGGAGAGCATCCCTAGCCCTTTTAGCTATTTCTATAGCCTTCATCTTTGGCTTCACATTAAATGGAATTCCAATATCACTAGAAATTTCAACATATTCTTCAAGGGTTGGGTTAAAATAGCCAGATCGGTTCCCATTCCAGAAGAAGGTGACATGACCAAATTTGACAGTCTCACTAACAAAAATAAATAAGTTTTCAAAAGTGAGTGAAATGCAACCACATACTAGATGTATCACGAACCTATAGATTACTACATTCATAATGCAATCTAACTACAAAAGGAAATGAACTGCATAACCAAAATAAGCACTTGATAACCCAAAACTAAATTAATGAAAAACACTATTGGTAACTGGGCCAAGAATATTAGGATTTGCTGATATATCCACTGCAGAAATAAGTAAAAATAAAAATAAAGCACATTTCCTACATCAGTATGATAAAATTGTGTACCACTATTGTCAGGTTCCATATCAAGTAAAGCATAGTACCTGCAAGCAAATGTTCGGATGCCATTATGCACCAAATATTCACCAGATGTCCTTTCTATCTCAGGTGGAGAAACAAGATAATGACTGGGAAGTTTCAGTTCACCATCATACTGAAGCATTCCAGCATATCGGATCTTTGGAAACCGAACACGGTCAAATTTATCAAAATCTTCATATTCTAGGGCTTTAGCAAGCATAACCATACGATCTGCCCGGAAGTTGAAAGTCACAACAGCATCTCCATCCAATATGGGCCCAACTGGCTTGCCATTATCACCAATGATAACAAAAGGAGGCAAGTACTGATCATTGGCATTGGGGTCCTCTCGCAGCTTCTTCACAGCCTCCACAGCATTTCAAAACTTGTAGGGTGCTTCACCAAGAACCTGGGCATCCCATCCACCCTTGACAACACACCCGTCATTCTGCAATAGATACAGATGATATTGTCAATGAACAGCATAATTAGAACTAAATGCAGGAGAACAGTGACAGGAATTTCCAAAAAAAAGCAGGTAGTCATGTTTTGAAAGAAACACCTGTATCAAATTAGTTGAGCTCCTATAGATAAAAAATAAAAATATAACTGTCATAGAAAAGTTGAACTTTTTGGCAAAAGCAAGTGAGCACAATAGCAATTAAGAAAATTCAAATTAGAAAACAAGTATTCGGAAGTTAACAGATGAAAAAGTGGGCATACAGCTTGTAATGAAGGGATGACAATATTGAGCTAATTGTGCTAGAAAACAAAAAAAATCATTCAAATATCTTTTCAAAAAGAATCAGATACAAAAGTTTCAAGGTTAAGAACATATAATCTTAAAAACTGGAAAGCATGATCCATAGTAGTTAGCTGACTGACTAAAACAGAGCATTCCTAATTTACCTCATAGCGGTCCATGGTCACATACATTCGCCCCCCACCAGAAGCAAATTGTGCATCGATTCCTTTCTCCCTTAGTTTTGCAAGATCATTTTCGAGTGCTTCCACAAAGCCTACACTAGAACCATCCAAAACATCTCGGCCATCAGTAAGAATATGCACACGAATTCTTATAGCACCTCTTTCGCTAGCTCCTTTAAGTAACAGCTGCAGAGGAAAATAAGAAAACATAATTTTTAATACCTGACATGGATGAAAGATATGCATAGCCCCTATTGTCTTTTTCTCCGATATCTATACTTGACTTCCATACATTTTCTTCAATCCAGTTCCTCACAGTTTCCCCATTGATTTTATACTAAGAAACTACTAGTTCTGTTCAACGGTTTATCTGTGTTTTGCTTTACTTTGTTTCTGATTTTTTCTTTGATCATTTGCTGAACAGGGAGATAACATAAAAATGGTGTCATAAACTCAAAGATGAATTATGAATCAGCAGAATGAACTGGTTGTAGAAGAAATATCAGCATGGATTAAAAATAAATGGAGACAAGGCTGTGATCAATTGAGAATGATGAAGATGTTCAGATCAAGGACCATAGATCAAAAAATTGTTGATTAGGCTCATTTTCCAGATGTCTCAGGCCCTAAAAATTAATTTCCCCTTGGAACTTGGCAGCGGTAATTGAAAATTGGTCAAACAATATCACATGGCTTATGGCTCCCATCCATACCTGTAACTGATCAAACCGTGAGTGGACTCCTCCGTCACTTAATAGTCCAATGAGATGCAAAGTCCCTTTGTCAAAACATTCTTTGATGTATTTAAAGCCTTCTCCCTCGTAAATTTTGCCAGAGGCAAGTGCAATATCAACCAGCTTAGCACTGCAGTATCCAAAAGCTAGAATTTAAGATAGCAGATTAACAGCAGTAGAAAACTAGTATAAAAATTGGATACAAATGGCAACACTAACAGCACTTGCAAGACAGTATGCAAGCACATTTTGTGCAGAAAATTACTCTACCCTCGAGCATAAATCCTTCCTGCACCGAGTGCATTGTGCCCCACTTCACTGTTGCCCATGTCATCGTCACTGGGAAGCCCCACTGCTGTACCATGCGCTTTAATCAACCGCCATTTCTCAGGAGCACCCTTTAAGACAAAATGCAGTCAACAATATCTCCCTTGAAGAATTAAGCAACTAAAACGTATAGATTATCCATGTCAACCAAATGTCTAAATACCTTTTTTTATCCCCCTTCTTGTTTCCCCTTCCTTGAGAAGCCCAAGGATTCCATCCAGAAATTAGCAAACAGCAAGACTTAAATACGAAATCTCTCATTTGCAACAAGGTTTTTACTTTAATAGTTAAATCAAGGAATTACATGACGTTTACCTCACATCATGAATTCACCCATGAAGAAATCCAAAGAAAAACAAATACTTTGAAGCTTGCTTGGGATTTTCATCCAACGGTGAACTAAATCAGTCACATAACCATGAACTTCGATTTAATTGGATACAAGAGAAGTTTATACTCAGTATCTCCCAGAAAGGACTGAATTCTTCACTAAACCACTAAAAATGCTATCTTTGAGCAACAAACAAATCAAAGAAATCAGAAAATAAAACAGATTGCGCTAAACTCCAACCTTCTTGAGGGAATCCATGGTCGGGGTCTGGGCGACGTGAATACAATTATACCTGTCCGGATTGGCCTCGCCCCAGCCGTCCAGCACCACCACGGCCACCGTCTTCCCTTTGGGAAGCTTCGGGTGCTCCGCCAACCGCCATGAGAACTCCGAGTTGCCGCTTCCCATCTCCCCAAAACCTCTCCAAAATTTCCCCAAAACAGATCAAAAATGGAGAATACCAAAATGATGAAATCGAATTCAACAGTTTTCTCCAGAGAATTCCAACGAAAAAGTAGACAGATCGACGAGAAGCTCATGACGCGCGCGCTCGTCTCGGGGATTTTGTAGTATGGACACGTCCCGGACACACGTCGCAGCGTCTAGAAGAGACTCAGAAGTACACAGGGAAGAGATGAATGTTCCGTGCGACGCTCATTTTCTCCCTTAGATTTGCCTCGCGATTTGCATATCATTTCGGATGTTTGCATAAAACGCCTTATAGCTTATCAAAGTTTTAGAGGACACCTGTGGTTGCAATATATTTACAAACATCTGACTTTTTGAGTTTTTTGCAGAAACCACCTCATGAAACAAATTTTAAATGTTATTTAAAGCATATTAATATGCATATTTTGTATAATTTGTTCATAACGCTCATAGATACTGTCACTGAAATTTGATCGTCACATGTAGGATAATACAATTAATTTTTATTCATCCTAAATAAAGATGTTAAATTATGACTTTTAAACTATTTTTTTTTTAGTATGCAATAAACAAACCCTAATACGAATTCTTCATTTATTAATGGTATTTAGTTTAGGGACTATTTAATTTAAAAAATAGAGACGTAACTAAAAATAATATCACTTTTATTTGCTTTTGATATTTGGTTGTTTAAAAATAATTTTTTAAATGTCAGTACACTTTCAACCACTTCTGATTCAAAAATAAAAAATAAGTTTTTTTTTACTTTTCTATTTTAAAATGTGAAATAATTTTAAAACATAAATTTAATGATATTTTAAATTATAATAACATCAGTAATTTCACATACAATAATACAATAATTTTTTATAAAAATCAGACTTTTAAATAAATAATAATTTTCATATTAAAAATTATACCTTCGAAATATATTTTCGTCAAACAAAACAATATAAGTTGTTCACTTTTAATTACTTTTAGAAATGGATAGAGGTAAATAAAAAAAAACCTTTTTACCCTTATTTCTATTTTTATATCAGGGTTATCTGGTTATACATAAGTGAATGGCAGTATCAAGAAATCACTTTTCTTTATTTATGACTTACTTCTGTAAGTAGTTGGAAATAATTCATTTTAAGTAGTTGAAAGTAATTGGGTTATATTGTTTGCTTGGACCAATATATATTTTAAAACAATAATTATTTACATAAAATATTTATTTATTTTATTTTTATTATAAATATTTGTTAAAAAAATATTATTGTATATGAGTTTATTAATATTATTACAATTCAAAACATAATTTAATTTATTTTAAAATCACTTTAAATCAAAAAAATGTAAAAGTAAACTTTAATTTATTTTTTATTTATGAATCAAAAGTATTAAAAAAATAATTTCGGAGAAGTATCTTATAGACAATTAAATAATTAAAAAATAATCTTATTTTTAATCACTTTTTTTCACTTCTTATCAACTAAACAATCCCATAACCAAAGAGAGCTGAACTAACCATAATAATTACTAACATCAAACCATCTATTATGAGCACGTGGTTTAAAAAAAACATAAAATTACTTATATTTGCATAATAATAAATGTTTTTATATGTAGGCAAATCCGTATTTGCTCCTCTTCAAGAAATGAGATCTAAATCAAAGACTCCGAATCTCAAAGCAAACACTTCGCTCATCTCCTTCCTCCATCTCATCTCATCTCATCTCATCTCATTCACCACAACGAGCTGGATGCTGAATAAGCCAAAGACCAAACACTAAATCGCTCAATCCTCTCCCTTCAGCTGCCTCGAGATCCGAACATCTGCTCGAGCACGATGACGACCGCCATCGCCACGGCGGCGTCGAGGCCGGGGTAAATCACGAGTCGGAAGACGTCGGCGCCGAAGCCGGCCCCGGCGACGGCCTCCTTCCGGCGGATCTCCGCAACCGGCTGCCGTGAGTCGCTGTAGACCATGCACCTCCTCTGAGAGTACGAGCCCTCCACGTCGAGGCCACCAGCGCCGCCGGACGGCGTGACGTGCGCGAGTGTCCTCTGCTGGATGAGGCCGCCGTGCTTCTTCAAGGAAAACTTCGGCTGTCCGGCCTCGTCTCCGTCGTAGATATGCCATTGCTCTGCTAGACTTAGCTTCTGCCAGAATCAGATCGAACACTTTTAATTCCGTTTCATCCCAGAAATACCAGAAATAGTCCAATTTTTTATTTTTATTATAATTTGAAGTAAAGCAATTCAAAATTTTGAAATCGTTGTCAGAAATCCACTTCACAACCAGTGACAAATCCAATCCCACACAATTATCCCGCGAAAATCTCTAATCATTCAGAGAAAAAAAAGAAAAAAAAAATCTCACCTTTCTGCGAACGGTGAGCAGAGATTTCCCGGCGGCGTCCATGAGAACGATCTCGCCCTTGTTCCCCGACGCATAATTATCAACACGGAAAACAAGATTCCCCTTCGCATCGAACACCGTGAACCCGTTCCCATTGAGCAGCAGAGACCTCCGCCACACTGTCAGCGCCTCGGGCGCTGGCGATTCCGTCGCCGTAATCCGGGATTGGACCACCGGGGCGTTGGGGTGGACCTTGGTCATCAATCTGGATCTAGAGTTTTGGGGAAGAGGAAGAAGAAGACCAACGTTGCAGAAGCTGAAGGAACGAAGGGTGGCGGGTATTTATAGGATTAAATGGACGGAAATGCCCCTGCATAATTATGAAATGTCAATTAGATCCGGTGCCGTAGCCGAACGTCGGCGTCGACTTTCGGCACGGGATATTTACATGTTCCATATCTAAAGTTTCATATTTACATATCGAGCCTCACATATAGTTCTTTTTTCGAAACCATCCTCATTTTTGGTTTATTTCAGAACAATACCTCTTTATAGGATATTTTGTGAAAAATACTTTTCATTTTTTTTATTTTTTACCCACCTACATTCACATCCCAACGAGAGGAAAACTCACAAACGACATGATAAAAATTTTTGAGATTTTAATTTTAAGTTGAATTTACTTTGACAATAAACAATACTACGTTTATAATTATTATTTGAATATCACTGTTAGTGTATTATTTGTTTCATTTAAATCACTTAGTTGACATCTGGACAATTACATATTTTTCATGTTTCTCAGGGTATCTGCTGAAATGCATGAGATGATAGCTTTTATATGTACTAGCCAAAGTGCTATTAAGGGGTTTTTTGCAAGAAAAAGTTATAAGGGGCTGAATGTAAAAATCCGTTCTTTTTCGCCAGAGTAAAGAGCGCGGGATCGTTGTGGTTCTGGGGTTGCCACGTGGCAGAGAGAGAAGCAAATTGCTGTCCGGTTCAGTCAACTATGATTGGGTCGGCTAATTGGTGGAGCCCAACAAGCGCCCAACCTATTTTTTTAATTTAAAAATATCTGGAATAATAAATTGCAAAATAAGAGGGCGAGGATAAGAAGGAACAAAAAGAGAGGCACATGTATTTTGCCTCGAGGAATTTTTTTTCAGGCTTAGAATTTCTTTTTGTTCCTTTTAGTCAAAATTATTTCGGAAATAATTAGTCAAAATTATTTTGACTAATTTGAAATTTTACTAAAGGAGAAGATTGTGATTTTAATCACTCAAAAACCTAATTTTTGATCTACAGTGCAATCTTATTTTTACTGATCGACAAAATTTTAACACGAGATTACTTAATTTTTTAATTTCAAATAAAGTGATTAATCTACGGTTGATATGCCATTTCGTGATCGTTTTGAAGGCTAAGGATGAACCACGTGTTAGATGGAGATTTCTCAATCAGATGTCATATAATCATGCAAATATTTGGTGGCAAATACGTAATCTATTACATTATTTTTTTATCGAATATTTAGTCAAAATCAAAGCTCGAAATGGTGTGAAATTTGATAAGTTGTGTTCGGCGTATCATTCGCTATCGAGGCGCTGGTCTTCTCGCGCGACTCAATTTGGGTTGGCACTCGGACCCTGTCGAGCTCTAACTCAAAAGAGAGTAAAAGAGCTCACTGCACTGCGTTGTCGACTTGTCAAAGCGCGATTGGCTACGAGATCTTCGTCGGCGCACGTAAGATCAAAGTGTGGGTCCCATTCGAAAATGGTCCCACGCGATATACACAAAACAATGGAGACAAGCAAAGGCAGACACGGAAATGGACAGGAAGAATGTGGAAAAAACAGCGAACACGGTGAGCCCCGCAGCAACCAAATAAAATAAATTTATCTGATATGAGAGGCAGGTTTTGTTTGTTCGAGTATTGGCTCTATCGAGTTTTAAGATACTTCGTGTACTATTTTTTTATTTTTGGTGAAGATTTTATGAAAATTTAATTAGATATTGTGAGCAATACTAATGATCATCATTTTTGGTATTTTTAGGATGCAATAATCGATTGACTAATGAATATTATATTTTATAGTAGCTGATTGGTCGGTATGTATGGATGATCCGCGAATTGTATGAGAATTCAAACTAGTCCGAGCCAATGGACTTTGTTTGATTGCAATGCATTTTGACTCTATTCTCAAAAAAAAATAAAAAATAAAAATAAAAAAATACTCTGGCTATTTTGCAAAAAATTACTCGTTTGTGAAAATTGAAGTGTTTCGCTAATTATTTTTTAAAAAGAAAAAAAGAAAAAGAAATGGAGTGTTTGGCATGATGTGTCGTATTGGGTCAAAATAGTTTTTGGATTCGATTTGAACACTTCCTCGCACATTTGCTCAAAAAATTTTAAATAAAAAAAAAAGAGAGAGAAAAAAAAATATATAAAGATCAAACTTGCCTGCGAGATGTCTTCGGATAAGATTCGTGTGCGGCGTGCGCACGCTGTGCACCACACAACATAAACAACATGTGTTGTGGTACATGTCTCCGTCTCAGGGCAGGAGAAATTTGTTGAGGGCTTGCGGCAGCGCTAGCCAGAGGTTGTGTGCTGCCGGAGACAAGCCCCGCTCGCATAAATTCTCGGATTTTTTTTATTTTCAGCAGTTCTGATGTTACTCGTGGAAAAAAATTCAATAATAAATTCGATATCCCTCGTCGAGAGAACCCAATAATACTAAATTAATTGATATAAAATTTTTTTATTTCACTTTATGATTTAATAATTCTAATTACTATTATTCCCTATGAAACCTTATTTTAATTAGTTTTGCAATTCCATATTTAGCAATTTAAGTATAAAGCAACTCAAATTCTAACCAATGTTGCTCGATAGATCATTAATTTGTAGATTAAGGATAATTGCTTTAGTTAGCTCACTCGTCGCTGTCTATAAGAGGAAAGTGGGGCGCAGAACGAGTTACAGTGCTTCAGGGAGAGCAATCAGGGTCGCCAATTTGGGTGCGAATGATGTGAAGATGATTTATAACGCAAAACCTAACTTAGCAATTAAGAGTAAAAAACATCCAAGAGACGCTGACTGCCACCTGAACTAGAAAATGATATTTCATGATTAATAGACATATAAATAGTTAATTTTGACTTTTTATCTATTTCAAAGAAAATTTGAATATCGACAGCGCCTACTTTCTCCTCCTATTTCCCCTATTTTTCTTCGGTTCTTCTTGAATTTCTAGGGCAAGACTTCTTTCTCGCACCTCTTCACTCAAATTTTCTTTATTTTCTTCCGCATAAAGTTTCTACCAATATATGTCTCATAATATGGAGAATTAATTGTTAGCGTAATATTTCAAAATATTACATTAAGCATATAAAGAAAATTGTCTCAACTTCATATAACTTTCTAAAAAATAAATAACTTTAAACAAATTTCTTTCCGAGTATATCAGAATTCCACCTAGTTTGTATCACAAAAATAAATATGTATTCAAATTGTCACTCAAGATTTGATGGCAAACAACCATGTCTGCCTTTTAACCTGCATATCTATATTGCCCACAAGCTTGCTTAGTGGCTGGTCTGTTCCTGTATGAAGCATCACTGGTTTCCATTGTCTTTCTGCCACCCACTCTCTCTCGAAAAAGTCAGGAATATAGACAAACAGAGAGAAAGTGAACAGAAAGATGATGCACAATGTTGCCACCTTTAGAAATATTTGGATCCTGAAGAGATCTGTCGGTGTTGTTTTCTGATATCTAATAGCAATGATTAGCACTCAACAGTGATCACCTGCTAAAACTTGACAAAAAATTTATTTGACTGTGTTGGCTTGTTCTGTCAAGTGAATTGGAAGATAGCAAGAACTAGAATGTGCCAAATTCAAATGTTGGCAGACAAACCCTGATACATCATGTGTCCATTCCAACAAAAAAGGAACCCGTGTTGGATTTGCCATCCCAACTCAATGTTTTAGTCTACAAAATCTACAAGCCTATTAGAAGTCAAAGATCCTGTGAAAACAATGCAAGTTAAAGGCGCAATTTGTGAGATCTGTTTCTTGTCTCAATTCCCTACCAAACCAAATAAGACCTTTACCCCCATAATTATGGAGGTTATTACCTTAAGTAAATCAACCATTCTGCAACCGCTCCACCGATAGTGTCCGAAGATCTCATCAAGCACAAGTAGTCAGCTTTCTAGGGAATTCAGCAACGTAGATAAAAAGATAATAAAAAAAGACGTGTTGGGTAAGATATTTCCTCAAAATTATCATAAGCTGTTGGCTTCTCATGTTGTAGAATGGCTACATTGTGATCACAATAACTTGGAATAAAGAGCCTCACAGGAACAAATAATACAATCTGCAATGCAGAAGGACAGAATAAGAGGTGACAGCAGTAAGGAACCAAAGTATTGTTTACATGTTTAATGACAGTAGCATTGTCTACATCAGGACTAAAAAGAACATCAATACAAAGAACCAATCTTACATGATCTTCTTCAGAAATGCTGGTAGCAACCAGACAGGCATGGAGATGTTGAAAGTTGCCAGACTTTGCCAGATCATTGAGAATCTGCTCATTAGAAGAATGGCACAGTTCAACAAACAGATAAAATAATCAGCAACAATTACTGAAACAGGACATCAACTATTAAACTTTTAAATGCATAATATATGACAGGAGATTGCTTCTTCAGTTTCACCAGCACAACACCAAAAAAGAAAAAGTACCCAGTACATGCTGTGCCACCACTGGCCTTGGTGGGGCAGTAAATTAGCGAGAGCAAAATAAGAATATATGAAAACTCCTGCTTTAGTCAACAAATCTGGTAGAATTATGGATTGGACCCTGAATAATAGCATTTATACCTAGAGCAACTGAACTTTTCCGGAAAGGGAAAATAGCATTACATAAGTAGATATCAGCAATCATATTATTGAATTACATGAATTGCCAAAAGCTGTTTAAAGATGAAGTACGACTAGGCATGTGACATAGTTTGAAACAGCAATCCTTCTGAGTATCTGACATCTTGACAGGTCCTCTAAGGAGGATAATAATTCTTATGCTACTTCACTCTAGAATCAGAAATTGAACTCGATGAGTTCCAGACATAGCCCTCAATCTCTGCCATATTTAGAGAATTTTCAGTGGCATTCTCCAATCCAGGTCTAACAGGCTCATTACGATGGAAATCCCCAGCTATGCTCATAAATATAAAAGCACATACATGCACACAAAAATAAAAGAAAGAAAAAAAAGAAGAGAGAGAGACATACACAGGGATGGATCTGATCAACTGTCACTATACCATACCAGCAGACTTTGGAAATGAATGGCTACCAATACTATTGCATTATAAACATTTGGGTATGGTAACTCTATAACCATTTAATTTCTGCCAAAAGCAAAATTCAACTATGTCATCTTGTAAATCTAGGGTAAAGATTATTTCATCCAAGCCTTTTAACTTTCTGAATGTAATTTTTGCTGAAAATTTCACCGCAATATTCTATAGATAGAAAGCTAAATCGGGATTCTATCCACCACAGGGTAGTCAAAATTATTAGTTGAGGAACTGTAATAGGCTGATGTTATGTATAGACAAGTAGTTCGACGAAAAGAGACTTAGTATTGATTGGTAAGGGATGGCAGAACTGCTAGACTATTGGTCTGCAACAAAAGCAGCTCTATTTTTTTCTTTTCATTTGCACCTCATGGAACAAAGGACCATAATATTTCCATCTGTAACAAAAATACAAGTAGGACAGCCTTAATCTGATATATAAGAATTGATTATCAAAATACTCGAATGATAAGGGCGTCGCCAGGATATGAATGGGACTTTGAACACAATTTAACTGCCAAGATCAATTATCAAAAAGAGAAGTGAAAAACAAGTGAAAGAACTGAGTTGATTTCCACTTACAATTGCCTACATGAGAAGATGAAGGTGACAAAATAAAATAAGAAATGCACAATGACAAAATTAAGAATGAGAAAATTACCCTGTTTGATAGAGACTCCAATTAAGAAACTGAACTGGCAAGATGTAAAGTTTACCTAGACAAGCCCAATGTAGGCCATTGGTGCATTGTCACCTCGCCTAGGTAGAGTTCTAATTATTCTTGTGTAACCCCCCATTCCTGTCACCATATCTATCTTGGACTTCAGCAAACAATGCATGGACTATTTGCTTCTCATAAATGAAACCTAAAGCTTGTCTCCTCTTGTGCAGAGAACCGAGCTTTGCCAATGTAATCATTTTGTCTACATACTTCCTCATGGCACTAGCTCTTGCTCTAGTAGTCTTTATCCTACCATGCTTCAATAGCTGTGTTGTAAGGCCACGTAGCAAAGCACGCCACTGATCCGGGGGCCTGTTGAGTTTTGGAACATGTTTTCTATGTCTCATGGCATAGAATTTACCACCAAAATCAAGAATGATGAAGCCTTGCTTGAAGATAGAACTATCTGCATAATCAGGGAAACATGAGTACAACTCAACCACAGCATGTTGATGAAACAGACATTAAGTTTCAGGAATCGAGTTTCACCAACATTTGCTAATGCAATAAGGGATGGACAGCAGATGTACTATGAAAACAGTTAGGACTCTATGCATCTTGCAGTCATAGTTTCTGAATACCCAAGAAAATAATAAAATCATTTTAACCATTTGGCAGCTTAAATACTGTTACATTGTCAAGTCTTAAATGGTGGAAAGAAGCATCAGAGAACTCAGAAAATACACTGCCATTAACATTCGAATACTATAGCACAAGTAACAAGCTGCTCTTTGAAACTCAGAATTACCTAATCAATTTATCAGCAGAACATGCCAGAACAAATAGGATCAAATCTATTTGCTATCGTACATCAAACAACTCACAATATCTCGCACCGGATGCCACATTATGGACCATTTGTAAGATTTCCCATGCTGCATTTACTAAGATCTAAGAGAAATTTCACAACTGTTTATGACTCAAACTGGCACTAAGTACACTAAGCAGCAATTCCTGCTCAATTAATTATAGGATTCGAACCCATCATTTCACTTTCCATCCAGCACGAAATGCCCCTGCCTCTCGAGACAAAAATGCAATTCACATCACCAGAAACCAATAAATCCGAAGCAAAACGCAATCAAGAAAAAAACTCGCCGGAGGTCCCCAGGGAGAGGAGAGGAGAGGCGTCTCGAGAGCGATACCAGTGAAAGAGCGCAATACCTTCTTCTTCTTGGGGCACGACCTCAGGCGAGACGAGGAGGGGAGTGGCGAGGTGCGCGGGAACCGGAGGGAAGAAGTGCAAGGCGGAGGGGTCGAAGGGAGGGCGGAGAGCAGCGTCCCCATGTTCCAGGTCGACAGGGAGCACGAAGACGAAGCCATCGCCATCGCCATCGCCATTGGGGCGCGCTTGGAGGAAGCCGTAGCATTTGAGCTACTGCTGAGCTAGCGGTTGAGAGGATTGGAAGAGAAGATAGGAAGAGACCCGTTCTAGGTTGTATTGCAGGGGCCTTTTGCAAATTAAGCCCTGGATTTTGTAAATGTTATAAAAATCACCTACCATTTTCTTGATTTAGAAACAAAACCCTAAATTTCTATTTCTCATTTCTTGAAATATTATTTCGATGAATCTAATTTTTTTTCTTTTGATAGAAAAAATACATTTTTACTTTTTGGTTTAGATATATATCAAGGCATCATTTTGTTCAGAATTAGGATAAGAATCAATACCAAGATTAATAAATCACTTTTGTAAATTATATTTTTTAAAAATTTAATCCTACAATAATTTAAAATTCAAAAAATTATTTATTTTTTTATAATAATTTAATTTAATAATAATGTAAAATAAGTAATATTAATTTTATAATATAAAAAAAAATTCTGAAAAATACTGATCCTGATCCTAATTCCAAATCAAATGGTACCCAACTATTTTTTAGATATATTGATACCTTAAAAAATTTTGTATATCCCTACAAAGTCGTGTTATTTTTTTATATTTTTTTTAAATAAACTTTTTTGTATATTTTTAAAAGTTTTGTTTTTTCTCAAAAAATTTCTTAAAAAAATGGAGGTGTATTTGAAAAACAAACATCAATTTAAAAATATAATAAAATTACAATTTTATGATGGAAATATATAGATAAAATATTATGACTTTATAAGAGTATAAAAAATTATTTAAAAATATGTAATATTTAATTATTCCTGTATAATTAGCTTTTATGCTCGTTTCTCAAACCGTTTTATTGTACTTGCTAACATTCTGACATTAATTTTTGAAGCGGATATGAATCAAAACCAATCCCATTTTGATTTAAGATATAACACCTAATATTCCAACACGAGAAACCAAAATAAAAAAATATTAATCAACCGGTCTAATTTGATTTTATAAATTAAAACCAATATATAAATATAAATATAATATAATTCTAAGTTTTAAATTAAATTTTAAACTGAAATATTGCGAGTGATACAAAAATTAAAATGTTTCAGCTAAAACTTAAAACCTTATATAAAAATATACATACTATTTTTTTTAATAATATATATCAAACACATCTTATTCATTATTTTTTTGGACATTATTTTGTTCAGAATCAAGATAAAAGACTAACAAACTACTTTTATAAACTAATATTTTTTTATCAAAATTGACCTGACAATTATTTAAATTTTTTAAAATTATTTAAATATTTATAATAATTTAATATAATAACGATGTAAAATAAGTAATATTAATTTTATAAATTTTTTTTGAAAATAAGTTAATTATAATTCTAATTCTAAATCAAATGGTTCATCGAGAATTACACACTAAGATTTATTTTCGTCATTGTTGGCGTGTCTCTTGTAATAGGAATATGGCATTGATATTTTTCAAAAATTCCCATTAAAATTGTTTTTAGGTGATTTGATGTAAGACAATTGCTTAATTTAAATATTTAATATAAAAAAACTTCATCTCATGTAATATGCTCAACGTGAGTCTATTTAAATATATAGAATTTTTTATATGATTTGGAACCACGTGCAACTTTGTTTTTTATAAAAAATAATATAATTAGTATGATAAGATCATCAATAACAAAGATAACTTACGTGCAAGTTTTATTTTATAAAAAAATTTTAAAAAATAAGATTTTTTTAGTTTTCTTATGAAACTACGAAAAATCTTATAATTTTATAGAAATTTTGTGGTGTCAAAAAATAATGCCAAACACTAATCAAAGAATTTTTTTTTACGGAGAAAAATCTCATCAAACTAGCAATTCCTATGAAATTTGAGGTATCCAAACACTCTTGTTGGGTTAAATTTTTTTGCTGGCAGAGTTTTTTTTTGCAATATTAATTAAGTTGAAAGGATTTACAAGCAATGTTATATTTGCAAATATAAAAAGCTTGGACCAAAGCCCAGCCCACAAGGCCACCGCGTGTCCGCCGTACGCCGGTTGCCCAGCTCGCAGGTCATTTCGCACCGGATCGCAGAAAATTGGCGGGAAAAATCCTTTTGTATACCTCTCTCAGCTCGCCATTTTCGAGACCAAAACCCCCATTTCGTCCCTGCTCCGGCTCATCGCTGCGATTTCCTCCTTCCGCCTCGGCGCTAGAAGCAGCGGAGATGGAGTCAGCTCTCAAGGTATTCCTTCGATTTTCCCAAGGATTTTTTTAGTGCTGCGAGAAATCCCAAACCCTAGTTCTCCAATCTCAATCGGAATCTCTGTCACTCCTTCTCCACCTCCTCTTCGTGTTTTGATTGCAGAGGTACTTCGGGTACTCCCAGTTTCGCCCCTACCAGAAGGAGGTCATCGAGCAGATCCTAAGCGGCCGGGATTGCCTCGTCGTCATGGCCACCGGCAGTGGCAAATCCCTCTGGTATATCAAATCCCCCTTTTTCCGTGGATTTTTACTGGATTTTTAGTATTCGGATAAACTACTTAGAGAGCTTGCCAAGCGATAAGTTAGTGCATCATCTTTTTTGGAACACGAGATTGGAGAGATTATCCATTGGCTTTGAAGTTGCCAAATTATTTCCTTTTTTAACATATTACTAGTTGTTAGTTTCGTTTGTCACGATTCACAAGATATTATTGATCTCCTGTAGGATAATGGGTGAGATACCACTATTTGAAGGAGAGTTTTGGGTTGAAATCTCTTTGGAGTGCAGCATTGCAGTGTTTTCTCATTGGTGTCCTTGAATCTAATCTAATGAGAGGTTCTCGAGATTAAAAAAACTCACAAGTTACTCAGGCTGTTAACAGATTAAAAACTAATTTCAGTTATCAGATTCCTCCACTAGTTGAAGGAAAGACTGCTGTTGTTATAAGCCCTCTGATATCCCTGATGCAAGATCAGGTATGTGGTAATTGTCATGCATTAATTCCACAAGTTTATATGTCCAACTGAGCTTATCACATCCAGACAGGTCATGAGCTTGAAACAACGGGGTATCAAGTCGGAGTATATTGGAAGCACTCAAACTGACCAAACTGCTCAGTCTAAAGCCCAGAAGGGCAACTTTGATGTTCTGTACATGACTCCAGAAAAAGCTTGCTCACTTGCTTCGAGGTTGCAATTTTACTATTGTATTACTTAAGTTGATAAAGTTGGTCCTTTTTTCTGTTCTACACTACATTTGGAAGTACTTGGGTTTGGCTGTCGCAGCCACTCCATGATTTAGGAAATGTGGAACTTGCTCTTTGGATTTGCATTATGGACTGTTACATCTATTGTTGCTATATAGCATTGACATTCCAAATTAACCTTTACAGCAAATAGTTTCTGGATCTCCACATGTAGGCATTAGTTGACTAACCTAACAGGCTTTTTTACTCAGTATTGCCTTATCAAGGAAATGGTACTTGCCTTATTCAATTTGATTATGCATTACAAATGTGCCAATAGAGCTCAATACAATACCCTTGGATCTCTAGAATTTGGGAATGGAGTTATATCAACCTTGGACATCTTGAACACTATGGAAGAAGGCAGATTCTTGCTTTATCTTTGTTCTAGACTCACATGTATGGTTTGTTCTTTTATGCTCCAAGTGTGGCATGTCTAGGCAATGATCCCAACCAGGAACTTGTATCTCAAGTGCATACTAATTTTTGATGGTTCATAGAGACAACTGTACATTAATATTCAGTTGTTGAAATTGTTTAGATTGTCTAGATCATGCAAGATGAGAAATTATATTTTGATTTTAATTTGTAACTTGTGTTTGTAGAATGCATTCCTATTCGTCTTCCAGTTGTTCTCCTCTGATTATTACATTTATATAATTTTGCAGTTTTTGGGACAACTTGCTGAATTCTGGGATCTGTTTGCTGGCTGTGGATGAAGCACATTGCATATCAGAGTGGGGTCATGATTTCAGGTTGCTTCCTAGACTCTACTTTTCTTTATTTTTGTTTTGTGAAATGATTTCTACAAGAATCATCATTAAGCTAGCTATTTCTTCCCCCTTAATGAGTTCAAGAATGTTCTCCTTGCAGTTTGTGTAATATTTTTTGGCACTATGAACTGGATATCATATCATGTTATCCTTCATTCTGCAGCTCTATTATACTTTGATAGTTGGATGGGTGATCAGTAGGTTCCTCAAGTAAAGCTACCCTGTTATGTGAATTTTGTTACGAATGTAAAGGCAAATTTGCATCTTGAGCTGTGCCAAGTGATGAGAATTACCTGCATGTCAGAGTATCAGTAGACATGCATGGATGCACGCATATATCATCACTCCCCCATGCAAGATCTTTGTTTCATGATCTGTTTACTGTTGTTACTATCATGCAAATTTCAACTTCATACAATAACATTGCAGGCCAAATGTTCATGTCTCATTTCTGCAGGAAGGAGTACAAGCAGTTGCACATGTTGCACAGTGTTCTTCCGGGTGTCCCACTTGTTGGTTTAACTGCCACAGCCACTGAGAAGTATGTATTGTTTTCTTGTTCTTGTGATTTTGAAGATGTTCTAATAATCTCAAAGGTACTTACGAGTGTTGCTCATCAATGTATGCAAACAAATTTCAATGTCTTCCTCAAGTTAAGCAGATCTATATCTTGCTTGGTTATCCATTGCATTAAAATATTTCCTGCTAGTACTAATCTATAAGTATATGCCCATGTACATTTGTGACTTCAATGTGTGCATTTGAGTTGCTCTTTGTGTTCTAATGCTAGCCAATGTCTGCTTGATATTGGATGCAAATTCACCATTTCAGTTGCTTGATGGTTAGAGTCATGCCTTCAAAATGGAAGCTTCCTTCCTTAAAATAGAGGTGTTAGGGGTGAACTATGGTTAGTGCCTTGTTGGCTCGTTCCATTCAAGGGATCAAAGGATTTAGTGGAACCAACACAATAAATTACCCTTTCTAAAATAAGATAGTTTGAATGGAAATGCTTGGTGGTTCAAGTAGGCATCAATAGGTAAATATTGGTATTTAAGGTATTCTTAAAAATGTCTTTAGCCATTGAGAGATTGGATTGGTAGGTGATAAATGCTGTCCTCACAGAATGCTTTTGATTTCCTCTTATAATGTTGTGCTTTGTTGGTGAAACTGAATTGAGAAACAAATAGAAAAGAATTGTTGGTAAAAAAGAGGACATCATCTTGGTTTTGCACAAGACTTGTGTTCCACAAACTACTGTCCTCAGGTTTCTCCTATCCTGATTTTTAACATATCTTACTGTAAACCTTCTTCTATCTCCTTGGGTTAAAGGTATAGAAGGCAATTTAAATTTTACGCAGACATGGAGTTCGAACTTTTGTATCAACATATTACAGAAATGGTTTTCACCAATGCGTGAGTCCACTGCCTAATTGTACAGGCAAGACATTGGTGTTGGCTACATTTTACTATTAGAAACTTTCAGGTTGAACTTATTTCACTTGACAAGCTGTAAAGCCTTATTGTAAGTGATTCTGATTTCCTTTAGATGCTAGTCAGTTGCATGAATTTTATATGATTTTTTCTCAATTTCTTTCTTACATTAAAATTTTAGTATCTTAACAATCTTCCTTCTGATTGAATCTTCAAGGGTCCAGAAAGATATTGTACAGTCCCTGAAAATGGAAGAGCCTTTTATTGCTATTGGGTCATTTGATCGTCACAACCTTTTCTATGGTGTTAAATGTCTCAATCGGTCAGTGACATTTATGGATGAGCTTGTTGCAGAGGTTGCAAAAAACAATTCTTGTACTAGTTCAACTATCGTATACTGTCCAACGATTAAGGACACTGAGCAGGTTTTATTTTGTATTTTTAATCTGTTTATTGTTATTGCTTATAAATTTTCTGTCTCCTGTGTTTATGCCAATTGGGTGTTCATTTTTCATTTCAATTTTGTTGTTTATGTGAAAATATATCATAATAATTTTTCACAGCATATTTTCAATTGAAGAAGGCTATTCTAGTCAACTTTGCATATCCTAGAAAAGCAGGACACCGTTTGGTTTGGGATCAGGATTAGAATCAGCATTTTTCAGACTTTTTTTTTACAAAATTAATATTACTTATTTTACACTGTTATTAAATTAAATTATTATAAAAAATTAAATAGTTTTTCGAATTTTAAATTATTGTAGTGTTAATTTTGATAAAAAGATATTAGTTTATAAAAGTGGTTCACTAGTCTTAATCCTGATCGTGATTCCGAACCAAAGGGTGCCCAAAAGGTTTTCTTCATTTCTGGGCAAATATACAATGAAGAGATGATAAAATCTTGTACCCCTCAAGGGTTGGACCGTTGGAGCCTTTGGCTAGTATTCTTGAACGGTTTAATATTGTCAGAAGATCCTTGCCTATTCTAATTCACCATAGACGTTATTGTCCCTAAATTTATTTTACAAAAATCTCTTGGTGCTCAGTCATCTCCTCTTTCTGATTCTGTCAGCCACAAAAGTGTAAATGTTTATATACATTGGGCTAGAAAGTTTTGGAGATGACAAGATATTTGTGGTGTTTGATAGGGTATGCTAGCAGGTTTGGAAGCGAAATTTGCTTCTGTGCAAGAATTTTTTTTTGAAAATGATCTTATTATTGTTAAAATTTCATTCTTTTCTTCAGGAATCCTGTGATTTATGTGTTTTCCAATGCAGTTTTTTATTTTTGTACTGGGAGTGTTTGCTGTAATTAGTCATGTTTGAAAAATTATGACTTGTGTAAACAATCTTTCTAACTAGTTGTTGGTCTTTTCTATCTGCTTGGTATTTATGTAACATATAATCGTAGTTTTGAATGGATTTATTGGCCATCATAGTCATGCTAAAATTGATTTCTGTACTACAGATATGTGATTCACTAAAAAATGCTGGAATTAAGGCTGGAACTTATCATGGTCAAATGAACAATAAAGATCGTGAGGAATCCCATAGGTATAAACAAATAACTTAAGTTCAGTTACAGAGGGGAATTTTTATGATCCGGTAGAATGCACAATGTGCTATTTGATTGACATTTCTAATTTTTAAACTGATCCAATGTTCTTCCAGTATGTTTATTTTGCATATATTTTTGTCAGGCGAATAATAATTTAATAAGTGAAGGATAGAGCCTTTTTGCTTGTTTCCTTGCAGATCTTTCATCAGAGATGAACTTCATGTCATGGTTGCAACAATTGCCTATGGCATGGGTATTGACAAGCCAAACATTAGATGTGTAATACACTATGGATGCCCTAAGAGCTTGGAGTCATATTATCAAGAAAGTGGACGGTGTGGCAGAGATGGATTGTCTTCAATTTGCTGGTTGTACTTTTCTCGAAGTGATTTTGCTAGAGTTGATTTCTATTCTGGAGATACTAAGTCTGTACGTATTCTATCCACATTCAGAGATCATTCTGAGCTTTGGGTTTCAATTTCTTTTAGTTTAATCTTTGTTTTCCCAATGCTTAGGCCAAGGCCTGTCAGAGTCTGGCTTGGGCCTGGCTCCTGACCAGAATTATAATTTGGCACTGGGTTTCCAGGCCTGAATCCTGCTGCTCTGAGTTTTGAGCTTGAGTCCCTTAACTCATTCAAAGCTAGCATAGACCAAATTCCTCCCCTGATATATGTAAAATAGAACACGTCATAATGTAAAACCACTAAATGCCTTTTGCTTGTGGTAATCATAGTTAATAATGTTTCTGAATGATGTTTCACCTCTTGGTGGTTAATTTATCTGCTTTACCAGGAAGATCGGAGAAAAGCTATTTTGGAGTCTTTCATGGCTGCAGAAAAATATTGTTTGCTTACCAGCTGCAGGAGAAAATTTTTGTTAGAGTATTTTGGTGAAAAAAGTGTGAACAATTGTGGTACTATATCGTGCCCCTTTTTGTGCCTCCTTTTCTTTCTTTTAATGCAGGGAATGTTTAAAGATTTTCAAGGTTATAATATCCTTGTCAATGATTGGTGTATTAATCTGAAACATATTTACCAAGCAACTAAGCATGGTAGCTTTTAAATAATTTGCTCCATTAAATATTCTCAACATTAGTTTTGGAGTATGTTAAACTTCCTTTTCATTGTCCTTTAGGTTCTAACTACACTTCAATTTTAGAGTATGCCCAATGTTAGATCAATTGTTCACTTCCCTTGATTATGGATCAACTACATGAGGCAAATTCTTCATATGTTGTCAATTCTTATTTGGCAATGGGCATAATTTTTAGGAAATTGTGACAACTGTAATGGACCTAGAAGGGAAAATGACTTGTCAAGTGAAGCTGACTTGCTGTTATCTTGTATACAATCTTGTGGTGGTCGCTGGGGGCTCAACATGCCTATTGACATTCTGCGTGGATCTCGGGTATTTATGCTAATTTTTTTTGTGTTCTACCTATGAGAAGTTATCTTTTTACTAGTCTTACAACCATTAATTTGTGCAGAACTGTTTTTTCGTTACCTGTTGATAGTTATACATTGGTTTCTTATCTGGCCGAAAATTTCCATTATGACATAAATGAGCTACATAGCATCCATAGAAATTTGTGTCAGAGCTGACTGTAGATAGATCCTGAAGGTTAAGATCCTAGTGATATGGTTATGCTTTATGATGCTTTATGATGCTTTATGATACTTTACGAGGTTATTCTCTTTCAACTTTTTGAATGGACAAAGTTCCTTAACAAAAGGAAAGATTTTGCCAGAACAGCAATCGGAAGTTCTATCTCAAATCAATAAATTTCATTTCATTTTATTGCAAGCTTTCAGTTCACTTGAAGTAGGGACCTGCCTTCCATGAAACACAAATGAATTTTGTGCTGCTACTTTTAAATTTGACAATCCAATCTAGCGTTTAATTTTCAATATATCACACAAACAGTGCTCTGTAGTGTATTGTTACTCCTTGTATTTCTTTTTTTCATTTCATTCCAGGCCAGGAAGATTCTTGATAATAACTTTGACAAGATTCCAATGCATGGGCTTGGGAGAGGACATTCGTCCACGTGGTGGAAAGGACTGGCTGGTTTATTGATTTCTCATGGTATCTATAAATATACTTTTAAGTTCGTGTGCTTGCTCAAAAAATTTTAAGTTCATGTGGTTTTCTTAACAAGTTTGCAAACTTCCTCCGAAATGGAATCATGTGCTCATTTAGGTATTATTTGGTTTCAGTCAACAATGAACATGGTACTACTAGATGTATTCCAACATTAGTCTTCTTCTCTTTGTTTCTTCGTATCTGAGGGGAAAGCATGTCATTTATTTATGTTAGGACTGAAGTGTTCCTCTTTCGTTCACAAATTTTTAAATTGTATCCTCTTGACTTCTCGATAGTACTTCTTTGGTTCTAATAATGGCTGTAAATCATGCTGAATTACTTGTTTGTAGCTGAATGCCAAAGTCCAGTATTTATTAAATAACATCAATAACTGTTGAAGTCTAGGGATTTCTTCAGTACATACTATAGTTCATCTGATTAGTTTCCCTGCCCAACATGTCAATAATTACCTATCTTGATCGATAAAAAAATATCTAGCTTGTTGAAGAGAGAAAACTTCTGTAGGATATTAGCAGAAGAATGCCATTAATCATTATGCGGTAGGGATTTCTTGAGAACATAGTGTTTTGCTTAGCATCTGTGCATTAGGCTTCAGGAGTGCTTTCTATGGTGTAACAAAAGTAAGATGCCATGTTTCAAAAGGTAAATGAAAGATTTCATGAGTGGCATTAATATAGAATGGGTTAAATAGGCTGCTCTTTAGATAGTCTAAGCATTAATATTGTGTTTGGGAACATGGTAGAAAGTAAGTAGAAAGAATTTCATTTTCTGGCCTGGATAATACTAAATAGCAAGGTATGATCTGAAACTACCTCAATTTTGATAATTTAGCTTGGTACTTCTACTGTTCTGATGTTTCAGTTGCAAGATCAATCTTAGAAAAAAAAATGCGAGAAACAAAATCCCGACCCTCCGTTTCTTACTTCAACAAAAGCAAAAGAATCTTGCCTTTTGAGTTTGATATCAACTCATACAATTTCATTCAAGCAGCAAATTTATTAAGTTATGCCCCATGTCTCATGTTTGAGTTTGGAGTCTAGCATGAATCAATGGGCCCATGTATAGAACATTCCTACATATTTTCCCCTTAATAGGCTTTTTTCATTTCTCCTTTTCTGGGGCAACTTTTTCATTTCTTTTATCACAACATAAATTGTCAAGAGTGCTCAAGTGCAGTCAACAGTCTGGCCAATGGTGTTATAGTGACCTTATTATTTTCTTTTTTTGAGCAACAACCTTATTACTTTCATTTTTATGGGATTTGCAAGTTTAAAAGTATGATTGATATTAACATGTCATAGTTATGCTGTACAGGTTACTTGAAGGAGAAGGTTGATGATGTATATCGAACTGTAAGGTACACAACATCTTTCTGTGTTACTAGTCCGTTCTCTTTTTTTTTTTGTTGGTTTATTTTGAGCTTTAATGTTAAAATATATGTGATTGAGCTTTATGCAAAAAACAATCAATGTTACTTTATTTTTTAAATTCTTTAGTGTCAGCGCAAGTGGTCTGCAGTTTCTATCCAGTGCAAACACTGTAAATCGAGAGCCCTTAGTTTTGATGTTGACTTCTGAAATGATTGATGAGGAACAACATGGTCATTCGCCTGCTAAAGTTGAGGGAGGCCTTCAGAATCTGGTTGCTTTGAACCCTGAAGGACTTTCTGAGGTCTTGTTCTTCTCTAATTGTTCATAACAACGTACTAAAGTTCTGTCATGATGTGTGGGAATGCTCTGCCAGGGATGTTTTAGCATTAATCATTGATTTCTTACTCATCCATTATTGTTTTCATGAATGTTATTGAACTTGGGTTTTTGTGTTGCTTACTGAAGGCCTTTTGTTAGTTTCCACAGTTTCCATATAGAGTGTTACGCTGGAGAAAGTTGGGCTTTATAAAATATACATTTTAAGAACCAATAACTCTCTTTAGCTTGTTGCTTTTTTTTTTTTAGGTCCAATCAAGTAATTGCTACTTGAGAAATTGAATAGACATGGTTTTTCCAATATGTATGAATCATAGAGTAAATGCTATTCCTTTGTTTGACTATTGAATTTTTTCACGAACTGTGTTGTGCAGGCTGAGGAAAAGCTATATGATATGCTTATAGATGTTAGAAAAAGATTAGCAAAGGAAACTGGAACTGCCCCGTAAGTAAAAAAATTTCATATGCTTGCAGTTTATTTCTTGGAAATAGGCCTGCTTGAAGTAGTATTTCTTCATTTCTCAATGCTTGATATGTAGATATGCCATATGCGGTGATCAAATAATCAAAAAGTTCACTAAGATAAGGCCATTCACAAAAGCTCGGTTGGCCAACATTGATGGTGTGAACCAGGTATGCTTTTGATTGATCAAACTATCTAGCGTGTAAAATTACTTGAGGCATTGTACCAAGTAAATAACAGTATGGGAAGATTCAAATCAACAAAGTAGGATTTCTATTTGCTTTATTTCCATTAACAAACTCAAACATTTACTTCAATGGTGTTCATGAATAATCTGAGTTGGTTTCCTAGCTAGGGATGCATTTCCCTTGCTCTAAGATAAACAGAACTTAGACCATCCTTTTGTCATAGGTTGACATTCAGGATCTCTTCTGTTTTAAGGCTTATGCATGCATATGTTTACTTTACTATTTATAATTGTGATTCAAGTATTTACTTATCTATTTTTAGTCCAAGAACATAATGACCTTGATTTAAGGTATTTAGGCCATTATGTCATTTCTTCTGTTTGCTGGCAGCCTTGCACTTCGTTATAATATAAAATTTTCTGTTCTTTAGTCAGGTTGAGTATCGAGAATATGAGTTTCTTTTTGCTGGCAACCTTACATATGTTTTTTCACCGTTCTATCACATGTGGCCACCCTTATTGTTGTCAACTTTGTATCTACATGTTAGATTTCAGAAAATGTAATTTGATATTTAATGAACCCATTGTTCATCCACTTAGGTTTGAAAACCTAAATCATGTTACTTGTCCAGGAAATTAGTGAATAAAATTTTCATCTTCTTTTATTTTCAGATTTTCAATGTTTTTCTTATCACCAACTATCTATTGCCTTAAATGGAATTCACTTGTTGCATCACTAAAAGTATGTCTCCTGATTAGTTACTAATACACCTAGTCCAATCCTACATTCGTCAGTATGCATTCACAATTTATGGCCACTGGGACTCAGGAAAAGAATCTCAGTCATTTTCAAATTCCTCTGGTATTTTGTGACCTCTGAGCCATTTCTTGATTCATGTAGCACCTTGTGGCAAAATATGGGGATAGTTTTCTTCAGAGCATCAGTCAGTTATCACAAGAATTAAACCTGCCATTAGATGGGGAAGCATTAGTAAAAGCTACAACCACAAAGAAAGTGCTTTTGGATTCCCAAAAGAAAGTACCTCCAGCCAAGTATGACGCATGGAGAAAATGGGAGAATAATCATCTTTCATTCCAAGAGATTGCTGTGAGTACACCTGTGACATATAACATCTTGTAAATGCTAAATTTCGGTGATTGAAATTTGAGTTTTTTTAATATAATTTCCAGATTTTCCCTGGAAAATCAGCTCCAATAAAAACAGAAACAGTTATTCAATACATTCTTGATGCTGCTCAAGGGGGCTGCAAACTCAGTTGGACCAGATTCTGCAAGGAGATAGGACTAACATTTGACATTGTCAAACAAATTCGTTGTGCCATTGGGAGAGTTGGATCAAGGGATCGACTGAAGCCAATCAAAGAGGAGCTACCAGAATGTGTATGTAATCATGATTTTTTATTATCTTTACAGATTATTAATTATGTCTTACCTCTACATTTTTCCCAGAAACTGATAATCCTATGATGTCTGAGCCGAGTATCCTAACCAACTAGACTACAACAGAAATCTTGTGTAATCTAATTTGCAAATGCATATGAGTGTCAAGTTAATCCCTCCATCCAAGTATTTTCAACACTATGCGAAGAAGCCTAACATAACCAGTATATGCAGATTACATACCAGCACATCAAAGCCTGTTTGACAATGGAGGATCTCAATGTAACAACAGAAGAAGTATTAGATGACATATTGCTCAGGTCAGATGATGTACCAATCGAGATATCAGGCTCACCATCTAGTGAGAAAGAAAGTGGAATCAATTCCAGAGATAAAGCTACGTCTTGTTCCCTAGAGAGTGGTGACCCACAGGCTACACGACTCACACCAAGCAGCTCTGGGAGTCTTTCTGGAAAGAAACAACCTCGGAGTAATGAATCCTCCCCTGACGAATCTGCTATCAGGAAGCTCCAAAAATGCAGTGGAACAGGGGCAGACTGCAATGATGCATTAGAAGCTACTGAAAGCTCTATTCTGGATTGGGTTTCAAGCCATGATGGGGTGAGTTCCTCTGGTATTTTTTGCATATATGCCTTGTGTAAAATCGTAAAATCGCATCATGCCCTAGAAAGTCGATAATTGCAGGCGTACATGCAGAGATCATCAAACTGCATACATAACCCTAGAAACCTGATATTTGCATGGATCTCCAATGAAACCATGCTATTAGTCTGTCCATAAATTTGCATATATACCAATGTGTAACACACGTCGGTGGCATGTATTATATTCAAATTTCAAGGCATATTCGGCATATTAGCCTTCTTACATATTCCATCAACTTTTGGTTTGGATGAGAAGAAAAAAGCAAAGACTTTGTATATTTGCATGTTGCCAAATCTAGACTTATATCTGTGCAAATGTAAATTATGTTAAGTTATAGACATATTTTCATAATTTTGAAGAGGTATATAAATGCCAAAATCCTCTCTCTCCATTTATTATTATTTTTTTGCAAATGGGCATAATTCTCTCGTGAATGCATACCTGCAGGTTTCCTTATCAAATATCATTGAGCACTTCAAAGGCTCAAACAGGGAGTTTGTCGTCGAGCTGGTGGGCCAACTTGAAGGTGAGTTCTCAATATTCAGGAAAAAAGATCTGTTCCGAGTCATGTAAATGTTAGTATTGACCAAATACAATCTTGTGGAAAAAATGGAAGTTTTTGTGAAGTGGCCAAATCATCTGAGAAGGTTTTTGGGTTCTAATATTCAAGTATGCAGTGTCTGCACTGCAAAAGCCTTATCGTTATGTTTTTAGGTTTCAAAGTCTCATATCAGGTTGGTTTTGATCTTAACAAAATGCATTGTTTATTCAGGTCCATATCACCTTGGATCTCATGAACAATTGTATCTTGATACGATGAGACTTTTGAATATATTTCAAATATATCAAAAGGATAAATTATTGGAATTGGAAATAATAAATAATATATGCTTGGTTTTTATCAGAAGATTTCTCTTTTGTTGACAGAAGCTCCTTTTCATGATTTCCCCAACCACATCCAGTTAAAAATAAAGTTAAAAAAAGAGGACTAATCCGCAAGATGCCCACCTCAGTTCTCTGCTTTCCGGGATATTGCTCCTAAAGCATCTCCACCTTGAATTCTCCTCCTTTATGCTACTTGTATATGGCGGCAATCATGGCAACATTTTTTCATATATACCCCTAAGAATAATATAATCAATTTTCCAATGCAAAAATTTGATAAAATAAGATTTTCGGTGCTTGTATGTAATTGTGAAGATTTTAGGGACCACATGTAATTTAAGTAGCACAGCGGCTTTCGAGCGTCTTTTTCGTGCCCAAATATGGAAATTTATGTAAGATGTGTTATAATATAAATCTTTCTCCAAAAAAGTATAGAGCATATTATCTATGTTGTTCATTATTTGCAATTTTGGATTATTTTGGATAAATAATATAGTAGCATGTAGGAAACCAACTGAAAGAAAATGGAAAGGTAGCATCTAATTATTTTTAAGAATTTCTTAAATAATTTTAATTTTATTATTGGATGATACAAATATAGAGAAAATTTTCTCAATAAATACAAAATTATTAAATTGCACATATGTACCCTTACAAATAAAATAATTCCTTCCCCTCATTTTAGGTACTTGGCCTTTTACGATTTGTTTTTATTGAACTGGTGTGTAATTTTATGATTTGACAGGGGTTTGTATCTAAATATAATTTTTTTAAATTTTTATTTACTTAGACGCCACTTTCCAATTTCAGATAAAAAGATAAAAAAAAGTAGTTACATTTATTCCAGTTGGTTTTTTTAGATAAGCACCATTTAAATTCTGTCGTTTACACTCTAAAACCCATTTAAAGTCTTAAACGACTTTTTCTTGCTCCGCCTCCACCTTCGCCCTTCTCCTTCTCATCACTCCTCCGCCACTTTCGCCGGAACTCCGCTGGAGTTCCGCCGGCGTAGGGCCGGAGTCCATACACAATAGGGAAGCCAACATTGTCGTTTTGGCCGCTGGCGAGACATGGGAGTCGCCGGGGTGGCGTGGAACCAGAGATAGCGGCGGACCTGTGCAAGGGTTGTCGGCGGGAGGAAGCGATGAAGGGGCACTCCGGCGCGGGGAAGCGGGGAAAAAGGTGGCCCCAGGTCCTTCACTACATCGTCGCCTTCTCCCTTCTCTTCCCCAGCCTCTACGTCTTCTTCCCCCAGAATCGTCCTCACTACGGTACTCCCCGCTCCGGAATCCAGTGGGATCTTTTGATCTCAATCTGATATGCTCTTATTCTGATGGGTTCGATTACGGGTTTTGCAGGGTACACTGCCGGCGAGGGGCGGATTCCGGTGAGGAGTGGGGATTTCTGTTTGGACTTTGGAGAACTATGCATTTTGTGTTTGTGGTTTGAGTGTTTGGTTTGCTTGATGTGTTTGTTTGTGTTGACTTGGAGGTAGGAATCGGCGTTCGTGAGTTACGGATATCGTGGGAATGGCGGCAGCTTGGACTTGGTGAAGGTTGTGTTTGTTTTGCTTGTTTGGTTTCTCTGGTTTTTGTTGGGATTCGATGGTTTGGAATGGTGGAGAATTTTTTGTTTCTTTGATCGATGGTTTTTCCTGATGTGTTCGGTTGTTGCAGGGTGACCATCCAAAGATTCAGAGTGCCTTCACAACCTTCAGGTCGAGTTTGTCAAAGGTGCTACATTCATTTTTTGTTTCATTTTACTTGATTTATGTTGGTTGAGTGTTTGTTCGTGGGAAATTAATCATGCTGAAGTGCTCTAATGATGGATAGTGATTGCCTGATATTTGAAAGCTTATTATCTGACAAGGTAGGAAAATGATAATTAGGGCAAATGAGTTAAGAGAGATTGATGGTGAAATTTCCATGTGATTCTCCTGTAAGGACTTTGTTAATAGATTCTTCTTTGAGGACTTCGTCAATACATTGTAAGGATTGCCTGATTTATGTATAAATTAGTAACTGAAAAAAGTTATTAGCTGGTGCTGTACTACTAGGAGACTAATTTGAATGAAAATCACTGGAAAACAAAATCCAACTTTAGGAGATTTAATGCTTAATGAGAGAACAACTTGTGATGATATGAAGATAATTACAAGTTTGAAATTATTTCTGTGATGAGTAGAGTAGGAAAAAAAGGATTATAGTTTGATATCTGATATAACTACTACATTGTTGACTATCACCTGTTTGTATGTGTTTTTGTTGGAAAATTAAATTCTCATTCTCAAGAATTTCAATTGCCAATCAAATTGGTCGGAAATCAAAGTTCAAGAAAACTTTTCAGGATATGTGAGTCACACGTGGCCTCAATTAATTTTCAAATTTTTTAATAATTAAAATATTTAAAAATATTTTAGAAAATCTAAATATTTGATAATTAAGATATTTTAGAAAATATAAATTTTTAATAATCAAGATATTTTAGATATTGAATGTACTTTTTATAATTAGTCTTAAATTTTAATTATTAAGATATTCTAGATATTTAATATATTTTGAATAATTAATCTTCAGTTTTTAATAATTAAAGTACTCTGGATATTTAAGGATTTTTTAAGAATAAAATTAATATTAATCTTCAAACTTTTTGAGTATTTATCCGATGATACATTCAGATATTTTGAAATCTGGAAAATAGAAATACCTCAAACAAAACATGCAGAAAATTTCAAATTTTCAAGATTTTCAAATCTTGAAAAATCTAATTTTCTATGACACCAATTTCTAGCAAAACAAACCGGCCATAATTAGTATTGGCTAATTCAAAATAGCCTTGGTAATTATCAAATCCCAATATCGAATTGTCTTCCATCAAAATTGGACCATCCTATTTTCATTGACTTTTGTTATGTGCAAACAACCTTGAGTATTGTTTTACTGTCCATTGAATGTCAAATTACATATGATAGTTCAGAAAATTTCAAAAAGTATTTTGTTTTTCTGTTTGTCAGAATACCACTGAAAGTATCATGAATCAGAATAAGGACGATGTTGGTACAAAAACCCACATGGTATCTATTGACAGTGGAAAGCAGTTGAACTCACAACAAGACAATATTCCCCAAACACGCCTGAAGGGTGTCAGCCCCCAGTCTGATCTCAAAGATAACTGCTCTTGCAATACACAATCAACAGGTATGGAATCGTTAATGAGTTTAAGTCCAATTCCTCAGGGCCTCAACATCATCCCTGAAGTTTTTAGTCTCCACACTGTACTAATTGTCAGTGTATTTAGGTTCGCTCACGCCTCACATTGCTGCATCAAACCTGCTTCTTGCACCTAACATAACAGTATGGCCTCGTGCTTTTATTTTATTCACTTTTTTTGTCCTTTTAAGTTTCTTTCTAACTAAATTTCCAGTTTTCCCAAATAATTGAATACATTTTTTAAATGGAACTTGGGAATTTAGTTGCCAACTCATCATCGGGGCTCATTTTGATACTATTTGCATATTTCATGCCACTCTGTGTGAGTGAATTATCATCCATCATTTAAAATTTATGGAAATCAACTATCTTATTAGCATTTATTTGTCTTTATCTCTTGTTATCATGCATTTTGAGTGGTTAGAATTGCTAATGAATTATACTTTATCCCAGAATGTTGACGAAACTAGGAGGCATGGTCTTGTTAAAAATTTCAGTGGTGATGAAAATCGCAAATCCTGTCAGCTTGAGTTCGGTAGTTACTGCCTTTGGTCCTTGGAGCATAAAGAATTAATGAGGGATACTGTAGTGAGAGAACTCAAAGATCAGCTTTTCGTTGCCAGGGCATACCACCCAAGCATTACAAAGCTTCCTGGAGAAGGTAATTTGGCAGTTGAGTTGAGGCAGAACATTCAAGAACATGAAAGAATGCTAAGTGAAGCAATTGTTGATGCTGATCTACCACCGTTGTAAGTGATCCCAGGACAATACAGGATTCTGTTTTGGCTATCAGGTTTCTGTATTATATCAACTATCATTTCCTGCTAGTTGTTCAAATGGTAGATAGTAATTACCCTTCACCTAAATAAGAAGCCTAGTCCCAAGCACTGGTGGTTTGATCTAGGAGTCTGAGATAATTTGCTTTGCCAATGATTACATTTTTCCTTTCTTCTTTCCGGAGGTTCCCAGTAAACTATTTCATTTTGCCTTTCATCTTTACAGAGGTTGTCAGTAAACTATTTCATTTTTCCTTTCATCTTTCCGGAGGTTCTCAGTAAAACTATTTCATTTTTCCTTTCATCTTTCTGGAAGTTCTCAATAAACTATTTCCTCTTCTGGCTTTTTTTTTTCTGAGTTAGATATTTCCTCTTCTAGATAATTTATTTTAGATTGTCCATTTAATGGCTAGACCATGATGTGCTGATAAGTTATCCTCTTCCCTTCCTTTTCTTTTCTTTCATTCTTTCATTTTTTTCTCTTTCATGGAACACTCTCCAACTCTTTACATTACCTACCCTTTGCTTAAAAAGCTGCTCAGTGACTAGCATCCTCATGTTTTTCACTAAACTTTTAGACATCATCAGCTGATAAAAAAGTGATCTCATCATAAAATAAAGCAATAGTTTTTCTGTTGCTCTTCTGAGTGACTAGAGTTGGCACTAGGGTTTGGGACTCAGTTAACAGTTTTTAGATTGGAGACTCCTGATTCTTCTGTCTAAATGTTGTTTAAATTAATCTTATCCCCAAACCCCACTCTTTTTTGAGGAACCCATGTACCTCGTTTTGTAACAAATACTTACACCTATGTCAATTTCTTTCAGTGCAGGAAACAATGTAATGAAGATGAATCAGGTGATTCGGAAAGCTAAGTCTTGTGCTGTAGATTGCCATAATGTGGAGAAGAAACTTATTCAAATACTTGACTTGGCTGAGGATGAAGCTCATTTTCTTATGAGGCAGAATGTTTTCTTGTATCAGCTTGGTATTCAAACCATGCCCAAAAGTTACCACTGTTTGTCCATGCGACTGACCGTCGAATATTTCAAATCTCCCCCATCAGATTTAGAAGAGGCACATGCTCATAAAATAGAAAGCCCTTGGTTGAGGCACGTGGTGATCTTCTCAAAAAACATACTTGCTGCAGCTGTTGCCATCAATTCAACTGTTGTAAATGCTGAGGTGTGGTATCATTCTTTAGATCGATAGGTACAATTATTTTTTAATGATTATTGATCCCTTCTTATGTTACAGGACACTGCAAGTTTGGTTTTTCATCTGCTGACAGATGTACAGAACTACTATGCTATGAGACTCTGGTTTGCGAGAAATTCTTACAAAGAGGCAACTATTCATGTTCTAAATTTTGATGAAATTCTTATCAATCATTCTCAAGGTGATGATACACTGTTGTCACCATCTGAGGAATTCCGTGTTTCCATTCGGAACAACGACCAAACACATCATGAGCAATTCAGAACCGAGTACTTGTCTGTCTTTGGTAGCTCACACTTTCTTCTTCCACAAATATTCACGAATTTGAAAAAGGTTGTGGTTTTGGACGATGATGTGGTTGTCCAGCAGGACCTATCTTTTTTATGGAACCTTGACTTGCAAGGGAAAGTCAGTGGTGCCATGGAGTTCTGTGGGGTGAGGTTGGATCAGCTGAAGTCCTATCTGGGAGCCACTGAATATATTGGGAATCCTTGTGCCTGGATGTCCGGATTGAATATTGTTGATTTGGATATGTGGAGGCAACGTGATGTTAGTGGAACCTATCGGCATGTCCTCCAAAAGGTTAGTAACTTAGCAATACCAAGTTTTTTTGTTTGGTAAATCAAGTTCTTTTATGAAAGCCTTCTCTTCATTGCAGTTCCACACATTTTCTGGGCCTTGTTTGAGGATTTGTGTCTATAAAGATCAAGAAGCTCAAAAGATTCATATTAGTTATAAATTTTGCAACGTTGTTGATTGAAAACAGAAAATAACTTAGAACTGAAACTCCTGATCTTTAGTAGAAGTTTGTTGAGTAAATTGATATAATGATATTTGACTTCAATGTTTTCGCATTGTGCTTTTCCAACATGACAGGTGCAAAAGAAGGATGAAGTATCGCGGAGAACTGCTGCACTACCTGCTACAATCCTTGCATTTCAAGATCTTGTATATCCTCTAGACAGTTCTTGGGTTCAGTCAGGACTTGGTCACCACCACAGTATAACTGCAGACACGATCAGGAATGTTTCAGTATTGCATTACAACGGCAACATGAAGCCCTGGCTTGAACTTGGTATTCCAAGCTACAAAGATTTATGGAGAAAGTACCTTACAAAAGAAGAGCAATTCATCCACGAATGCAATCTCAGTGTATAGCTATGGATACTACAAGGCAGTCAGACTATAAAGAGAGCAATGAAATCTTATAGTGGGTAAACTCGGAGAAGATGGATTCCAAGAATCGTCAAAAACCAGTCACCAAACTATAGAGAATTGAGTTTGTAAATCAGTTTTAGGATGTTAATCATTCATTTATATGGTATAATACTATAATTAGGTGATTATTTTGCCCTGCACCTTAAATTGGATTTGGTGCAGGCCTATGTTGGACAAATTGTTTTCCTAGTACCAATTCTTTCTCGTTAGTTGCTGAATATTGAATGAAATTAGGATTTTCCAAGGTTGGTTTAGTTGAGTCTCTGGTACATAATTTTAAATTTTAATTTTTTATGGGAAGGAATTTCAAGTTATCTTTAACAAAAAAATTCTAGACATCTTGTGAGAGTGCATTTGGTTCACGCTAACAAGATTGAGCTATCAATTACAGAATTAATTAATTTTTACATCATTTGCCATTTTAATGGAGCAAAAAGCAATCAATCAACATTAAAAGCCATTTACATAAATAATTCACTCTAACATACACTCAAAAAAAGAAAATTTAAACGTTAATGAGCTCAAGATGAGCAACTCAGCTTCATTTATAAATCACTTGCAATGGTAGTGGAAATTAATCCCTTACAACTAAATTACATATTGGCCTCTGAACTAGATAAATACAAACTTCCAAGATTTGGATGGAGTTTTTTTTTGTTTAAAAAAAGGCAATAACAATAATCTAACGCAAAAAATGGCTTCCCCACAACGCGCACGTACTCTCGACTCTCTCATCTCATTTCTTCTTCTCATATAAGATCAAGAAGAAGAGAAGGGTGGAGGCGGCCGGGAGGCAGCAGCTCTTGGGACAGCTCAGCTTCTTAAGTGTATAGCGGCGGGGGCAACGGAAGGTTGGCGACGGCGCCGCAGCGGAGGGCATTGAGCGGCATGTTGTACTCGTCGCGGAGGGATCTGGCCGGCGACGTGACGCTGACATAGAGCTGCTGGCCAAGGTATTGGCGTTCCCAGATGTTCGACCGGAGGTTCCACATGCCGGCGTTGTCGAATGTCAGCAGTATCGCCGTCCACGATTTCGGGTACACCTGGATCGAGTGGCGGCTCACCGCGTCCAGCAGGTTGTACGTCTTCCTGCTCTTCGGCGTCCATTTCCCAGCTCCCATCCTGCATCCATTATGTGTTCATTATTTTTGTTCTTTCATCAATTTTTAATTCAGGTTGGACAGTAAACGTTTACCCGACAGCGAAGAAGGAGTAGCCGTCGAGGTGGTAGGACTGTGAGTTCCTCTCTGGGTTCTCGAAGACAATCTCGATGAATGTCCGGAATTCGGCGCTGATCACGCTTGGCTGAATGGAGATCGCCGTGTCGGCCGGTGGCTCGTCCTTGACTACATCATACTTGAACTGCTGATCGGCAATGCCGAAATACTGGGAGAGCTTCAGTGGAGTTTTCGGGTTGATGTGCGACACGCCGTTGATCGCGTACCGCCGCTTGCCATCGACGGCGCCGATGGAGTTAACTAGCTTGATGGTCCTGGTGATGTTGATGGCGCCGTAGTGGTACGACCCCTGGGGGTTCGGCCTCGCCGCGCTTGCCGTCAAGTTCCACCGGAAGGATCTCCACTGGTTAAAGGACCATGTCCACCCCGCCGGCCCCTCAGGGATCTCCTTTGCTGGTGGCTTGCTCGATCCTTGGTACCGGATCACCGCCGTGGCGGTGTGCTTGTACTTGGTGAACCGGGTGCTCGCCGCCATGTAATAGTCTCCGGGGGCCTGGTTAGCGGTGACGAGCACCGACATGCACTGGCCGACGTGGACGTCGAGGGACTCGTAGTTGTTCTGCACGGTGTGGGAGCCGTCCATCTCCACGAGCTTCATGGAATGGCCCTGGATCCTGAAGTTGAGCGCCGCCTTGAGGCCGACGTTGCAGACGCGGTAGCGGTAGGTCTTGCCGGCCTCCATGACGAACATGGGCTCCTCATCCTTGCCCTGGCTATCCTTGCCGGCCTTGCCGTTGATGAGGACGCCGGCGGGGCGGCCAAGGCCGCGGCCCCGGTTCAAGAAGCGGGCCAGGGTGGAGTGGCTCTTGGTGAACCAGTCGCCGATGAGAACGGTGAAGTCGTCGGCTGGGTCGTCGAAGGGGACCGGGATGAGGAGACGGCTGTTGACCCGGAGGCCCCCAAATCCGCCCGCCGCCTTTTGCATGCCGAGGGAGGGGAAGTAGTAGAAACTTCCGATCTGGTCCTTCACCTGGAAGTGATAGGTGTAGTTCCTCCCCGGCGGGATCGGGCAGTTCGTCCCCGGCATCCCGTCCTGCCACGAGTTCTTCCTCTGCTGGATGCCATTCCTATGATAGATAAATAAAAGCAGCAACTAGACAGTTAAACATTAATCATTCAACAGGCGAATGTTTAAACAATCGTCTTTTAATGAACTATTTACCAGGAGAGGAGGAAGGGCTCATCGAGATAGTTGACGACGTTGAGGACGATGTTGTTGTTGGAGGTGGAGTTGATGTTGGGGCCGGGGAACTGGCCATTGATGAGAATGACTTGCTGGGGGACGCCGAAGGGTGAGACTGTGCCATAGCTGATGTTCCAGGTGGCGCGGATGTAGGGATCCTCGGCGTACACCGCCGAGAAGGCGAGGAGGAGGACGAAGGCGAGGAGGCCGGCCCCCGACGACTCCATCATTATTGTTATTTGATTTTGATTAGGGGATGGAGGAGGAGGACGTTTAATAAGAGGAGGGAAGGGGCTGGTCCGGTGGTTCTCCGACGATGGCGTGCGTTGACTTTCCCCCGACCGCGTGTTGTCGGATCCAGGAGAGGAAAGAGCGGGAACGATGCGGAGAGGACAAACGAGGCCGGTTTTCCGGTTCGGATTTGACCGGGAGGAATCGGTCCGGTTTCGGACCGAGCTGGTTTGGGGATAATTCACTTGCAAAATTCGGAAACCTTCATCAATATGTACATGTTTTTAAGCTCATAAAAATAAGTTCAGAATTGCTTTTGTCGGTGGCATCTGAATCTTAACTTGAAAACGTTGGTTAGCTGTCAATTCATCGCAAAAAACAAAAGCAATAATCCAGCATTTAGTATCTTCTCGATAGTTTTAATTAGATTTAATTCTTTTTTGCTTTAAACATGCTAACTTTATTTGATTAGCTTCTACATTAAAGCTATAGAAAAGGAAAAATGGTGGCAATGTATTACTCCAAAATAAATAATTTTTTTGAAATTAGAATTCGGTTTGTTGATGTGGGCGAATTTGGGATCCGCTTCGATCCGTATAATTCTTTGAGAGTTAGATTTAATAGGCTATTTTTTTATTGTCCGACATAAAAAAGAATCGTGAAGAAAATTATCAAGAATTTTTTGACGATAACCACTCTAATGCTTAAGTTAGATAAAAATTAGTAATGAAGATACAATATATGATTGGACATTAGTCATTATTTCTTTAAAAATTACATTATTTATAAAGTATAAAAGATATTTGAATTCCATGATTTTCGACATCGTGATTTCAGTGAATTTTTTCATAATTGATAGTTTTAAATTCTGTATCTCTCGCGATTTATTCTCTATCTTAAACATGGGAATTAGTTCTTACAGTAGTTTGTCTCTTATAATTCAAGCATTGAGTTATTTAAAAGTACGAAAATCTCGGTATAAGTATAACTCAAAAAGTTTCAAGAACAATCTAAGCCTCATAGCTTAGAACCATGAAGTACTTTACTTCAAACAACTCGGTTGATATTTTGTTTTTACACTTAATTTTTATTGCTCATTGATTTGATCAATTAGTCTCGACTTCGAATCAAGTCGGGCCTTCTATAATTCAACATCCTAATTAGTTCATAGTCTAGTTTTAGGTTTGGTTTTTGACTTAGCCGAAGTACTTCAGTGTATCATCACAGTTATTATTATTGTGATTTTCAGCCAACTCATAAATTGTCTTGACCATCTTGGTTACAAGTCATCTTAACAAAGTTGTCAGCCAATAATCAGTAAGGTTAGGCAAATTGCCTTTTGATTAGATACTCGGGTTAGCACCTACTCGAAGATCCACGTTTCCACGGAATCGGATCAGGCCCAAGACCGACCCATTAGGGAAAAAACCCATTTTCAACCAGACCCGGCCCATCAAATCCCAGATAGTTGTGGAGTTGGTGAGCTCGGGTTGGTGTACGACAACGATAGCCCAAAAATGTAGTCGGATCCAACTCCGTGGTCGTTGAGCGCACATATCGACACTGAGCTAGGGCCCTTATATCGCCTCTGACTTCCTCCTCCCTCTGCGCCACCACGTTCACCGGTCAAGCCGGAAAGCTCGTCGGGAGAGGAAGATGAAAGTGATAGAGAAGATCCGGGGCGCTGGGGAGGGGGAGGGCCGCGTGGTCTTCTCCTTTGAGTACTTCCCGCCGAAGACCGAGGAGGGTTTCGAGAACCTCTTCGAGCGAATGGACCGCATGGTCGCCCACAACCCCGCCTTCTGCGACATCACCTGGGGCGCCGGCGGATCCACCGCAGACCTCACCCTCGACATCTCCAACAAGATGCAGAACATGGTACTTGTTCTACTCCCCAGATCTACTCCCCGAACCCTCAGATCTAGGGTTTAGCCGGAGTTTTGATCGGAAAATGGGTGTCTTTGTTCAGATCTGCGTGGAGACGATGATGCATTTGACTTGTACCAACATGCCGGTGGAGAAGATCGATCACGCCCTGGATGCCATCAAGGCGAACGGGATCCAGAATGTGCTCGCTCTCCGTGGAGATCCGCCGCATGGGCAGGACAAATTTGTGCAGGTCGAGGGCGGATTCGCTTGTGGGCTCGACTTGGTGAGATTCTTCTTGCTTTACTAATCTCCGATTTCTTTCTGAGCAATTGACTTCCTTTTTGAGGGAATATTGAAATGGAAAGTGTCACTCTTGGTTTGTAACAGGTGAAGCATATTCGAGCTAAATATGGAGATTATTTTGGGATTACAGTCGCTGGTTATCCAGGTCGGTTTTTTTTTTGAGTTGTAAAATGAGTGGCTTTGCTTGATTTCTGCAGTTTCTGTAATATATGATTAAAAATCGACTAAATTGCTTTGTAATTGGTACCAGAGGCGCATCCTGACGTGATACAAAATGGAGTGGCAACTCCAGAAGCATATGATAATGATCTTGCTTATTTAAAGAGGAAGGTGTGAATTCATGCTCTTTTTGTAGATTTGCACCTTCTTTGATTTAATTATTGAAAAAGTATCTTATTTTTTCATATTGTAGACTACTTGACTTGATATTTCCGTTCTCCAGTGTATGTTGACTATACCTGCTTTATGTTTTGACTTGTACACAATATAATGAGATGTGAACTTCTGTCTTTAGGTTGACGCTGGTGCAGATCTGATCATCACCCAACTGTTTTATGATACTGATCTCTTCCTCAAGTTTGTGAATGACTGCCGGCAAATTGGAATAACTTGCCCTATTGTTCCAGGCATAATGCCCATAAATAATTACAAGGGTTTTCTTCGTATGACTGGCTTTTGCAAAACTAAGGTACAGTGTTTTAGTTTGAAATTTGGGTTTTCCGTTACCTTGCCATTCAGATCTTATTGTTATGTTATTGTTTTATTTGAAATTTTTCAGAAGCTCGTTACTGTTGCTTTAGTTTCAGCCAGCCTCATAAGTAAATTGCTGCTTGTCAATTTATTCGAAAGGTGGCTGAACTAGGTTATCTGGGAGCTTATTAAAGAAAATGAGCACAAATTAAGCTACCTGGGTCAAATCCTAAGTTTTTATATCTTCCATCATCAATCATATTGTTTCATTTATGAACTAAGTTGTACTTCTACAAAACTAGTTGTATACTTGTACCATATGTTGCGTGTGTTATTAAGGGTGGACGGACATGTGCTGGGAGCCCATTCCAGGGGTAATGACATTTGTATGATATGCTATATGATCCTTTATTTGATGGATGTGTATATTCAAGTAATATTTTCAGCAGTATGATGGAGTACTTATATAGCAATGACATATTTCAGATCCCTGAAGAGATTACTGCTGCTCTGGAACCAATTAAAGAAAATGAAGAGGCTGTGAAGGCATATGGGATTCACCTTGGGACCGAAATGTGCAGGAAAATTTTATCTCATGGGATAAAAACTTTGCATCTTTACACACTAAACATGGAGAAGTCTGCTTTGGGAATATTGCAGGTAACTAATCTTGCCATTTTATTTCATGCTAATTTTATTTCTTTTGCACTGCTAATAAAATTTCCCTTCCAGAGACTTGGATTGATTGAGGAGTCTAAGATTTCAAGGTCCTTGCCATGGAGACGTCCAACAAATGTTTTCCGGGCCAAAGAAGATGTCCGGCCTATTTTCTGGTATGTTGTGCCTGCTTTCTAGTAATATGCATATTTAGGGCAAAATGTCATTGTGTCTAATATTTTTGGAATAATAATTGTAGGGCTAATCGTCCAAAAAGCTATCTTTCAAGGACTCATGGTTGGGATCAATATCCCCGTGGGCGGTGGGGTGATGCAAAAAGCCCATCTTATGGAGCACTTACAGACTATCAGGTAAGCTTTTGTACCACATTTGTTGGAAGTTTAGAAGTCTGAGATCTCCATTGCTAATGCCAATCGGATTTTATGCGACACATTCACTGCCACCTCAGGCAGTCCTTTGTGATTTCTGTATGGGGAGCTTGAGAAATAGATCAGACTTATGAGGAAAATTAGCTATATAAATAAGTTTTACATGGTATAACTTTTTTTATTGTCTTTTTTACTTCCTGAGTTGTATGCTGTCATGACTCATCCTGTCCAACAATCATTTTGATAGAACTAGATTTTATCTATTCCAGAGATTACATGGTATATTTACTACTTCATCCTGTCCAACAATCATTTTGATTGAACTAAATTTTGTCTATTCCAGAGATTACATGGTATATTTACTGCTTTTCTTTTTAGGGGAATACTTGTATCATATGGTATATTTACTTCAAAATTATAATTTTCCTAGGTTTCTATGCTGTCATTCTGCATAAGCTAATTTTGCATTCAGTATTGTTCAAGAGGGTTATGCTTAATAAGTTCTGGATTCGTATTTCCCTTTTCACAAATTCATCACTAATTTTTTTAGTAGTCTCATATTGGCTACTGGCAGAACGTATTTTTCCCAATTCATAAATTTCTGTGCATATTGAGCAAGGTTCTTCTGTAGGAAATTTATGTAATAGCACCAAATGGCTATGGAAAGGCTAATCAAATGTAGCACCAGGTGTTTATTGAATAGTAATCAACTAATTTCAAATTTAACACCAAATGTTTGTGGAAAGACTAATAAAACGATTTGAAATCCTTTGACAAAAGGAATGGTATGGTACGAGATCAAATCAAAGTTAAGAATTTTGAATTTTGTAAATATTGATATTCATTTCAAAGTGGAAGAGATTTTTAATTGATCTATAACAATTATATAATGATTCATGATTGAACTCCATATATTTAATATGAACACCGGCAGATATATTTGGACATACAGCAGTTAGCATTTACTAAGTTGTCACATTCATTTTACAGTTCATGCGGCCACGCTCACGTGACAAGAAACTTCAAGAGGAATGGGCCACCCCATTGAAATCTCTCGAAGATGTTTGTCAGGTGTGGCTTTACCTCTCTTGTACCAACCGAATGCTTCCAAGCACTAGGTTATGTATCACTGAACCAACATTGTTCTCTTTTTCACACCAGAGGTTCATGAACTACTGCTTGGGAAAACTTAGCAGCAGTCCCTGGTCAGAATTGGACGGGCTTCAGCCAGAAACAAAGATCATAAATGAAAAGCTGGGTGATATTAACCTAAAGGGTTTTCTCACCATCAATAGCCAACCAGCAGTTAATGGAGTGAAGTCTGACTGTCCAACTGTTGGTAAGGACAGTCTATATAATTCCCCATGATTATATGTAGAATATCAATGATTATAATTTCATTAAAAAATGGGATAAAAAGATTAAAGAATAGCGGAGAAGGAAAATTATGGAAGATTTCTGAAAAGAGACCATAAAATTTAGGAATTGCAACGTTGATGCTTTAGGTTAGAGCATCTGATACAGACATGGGTTGATGCTCATTCTTTTTCCAGTGCTTTCATTGATGCTATTGATGGATCCATGATACATGATTTTATTGACTAATAATGTCCAACATTCTTGCTAGGACTGAGTGTGACTTTGATTTCAGCATGAGAAACTCTAATCCTTGTTTTTTGTTTTTCAGGATGGGGCGGGCCAGGAGGCTATGTATACCAAAAGGCATATCTTGAATTTTTCTGCTCAAAGGACAAGCTAGAAGTGCTGGTTGAGAAGTGCAAGGGATTTCCATCTCTTACCTACCTTGCTGTGAATAAAGAAGGACAATGTGCATCCAACATTGCCCCAAATGCAGTCAATGCAGTGACGTGGGGTGTTTTCCCTGGTAAAGAGATTATCCAGCCAACCGTTGTTGATCCAGCAAGCTTCATTGTTTGGAAGGACGAGGCCTTCGAGATCTGGACAAAGGGATGGGCTTACTTGTTCCCCGAAGGGGATCCATCAAGGGAATTACTTGAGCAGGTATTATATCAAAAACTGGAAGTCGAAAGTGATTGACTAGTAAATTACTAATTCAACATCACACTTTTCAAGTAACCTTGAGCAAAAGAATTTGAAATAGAAACCAATTCATTTGAAACAGTTATTTTCATGTAAATTAACCAAACTGGGTTTTTTTTTTTTTTTTTTGTGTTTTGATTTACAGGTACAAAGGAGTTACTTCTTGGTGAGCCTGGTTGACAATGATTATGTCCACGGAGATTTGTTTGCAGTATTCAAGGACGTTTGAACAGAAAGCATGCGCTAAATTACCTACGACTTACCAGCAACCACATCAAGCATTTGGTAGTGATGTTGTTTCTTTTCCTCATGCTGTATTCGAGTGTCAAATTCTCGTTGCATCTGAAGGAATATATTTTAGCAGTAGCATGTTCTTATAATTCAGTTTAGGAGGAGGTCCGCAATTGTATCCGCTGTAAGGGTAACATATATATATATATATGCATTTGAGGAGTGGATGAGCTTTTCAAGCAGCTATCTGACGTAATGTGTTGTGCTCTACCCTCTGATCAATGAAGTTGATCGTTCATGAGGTTGCTTCTTGGTTGCGTGTTGTTGCTTCCAATACTGTTGGGTGAAGCGGGGTCGCATGCGTGGATGGTACAGCTCAACTCCAAATCATGGTTCAAAATCTCGGTTTTGCCTGGTGTGACAGTTCCAGTGGTTTCCATGTGTGTGGTGATAGCCTGATAGACTGATAGAAGTACCGGCTGAACTTCGGCCCGAATCAGCCAGCATGCGCTTGATTGGGGTCCAGCCAGGCCTAAGGATACACGGTATGGGCCACCTTGGCCCATAATAAGCCCAAAGAGGGTTTATTTGGGTTTCGTTTTGGCCTGGCCCATCTGCACTCGTTTTTGGGCCACGCTCCATTGGTGGGCTCAAGCAGATGGATTTTTTGCTCGATTTTTTTGCGTAAGCAACCTCCATTCTCAATCCCGCAATTTTTCCCTCATTTTCGTCGTCATTTTCCCTCGTCATCTTCCGAGTGTTGCAATCGAAAACCGTGGAAACAAGGTGCGATTAAAAAACTGTCACCTTCTTCGCATTAGAATCCATGTTTTCTCTCCCTTTTTGTTTGAGGAAAAATGTTTTCCAGAATCAGTGGCGTCGCGATTTGCTGTCTGCATTCAATTTCCCCTAATTGTTGAATTGTATTTTTGTGCATTTTTGGGTTTTTTTTTTTTGGTTATTCACTCTTTTTTTCGACTGATTATTCATCATAGAAAAGGTCCATGAATCAAAAACACAAACTTGAATTTGGAGAAAATGTTAGTCTATATAATCATAAAAGTCTTGCTATTTTCGCATCATTGAAAGTTCATTTTCAGCGAATCAATTCTTCCTTTTTTATTTTCAAAGGTAAGGGCAAATGGCAGCAAATTTTGTTTTCAAAGGAAGCAAATTTTGTAATTTTAGATTTTTTTTTTGGTGCAGTTACCTCTGGCAGACAGCAAAATTGCATATGTGCGGGTCAATTTTCGCATGCTCAAACGCTTCTTTAATTTTTAGCTTGTTGAATTCTGGTCAAAGTGCTATAAAAAGCACGACGCAATGAAAAGTAGTGGTATATAATATTTTCAAACAGTATCATTTATCTACTGAATTAATCTATTTAATTGCATTATGATACCTCTCAATTTGGGTTATTAGATTTATTACGTATTTCTGTCCCTGAAAGGTAGAATAAGGTAATCTTTTTACGAATAGAGCAGCACTATAGCGATCACTTAAGTTTCTTATGGACCTTGGATAAGTATGCAACAAATTAAATCTGTCAAACAGACAAAACAAAGTGAAACTATGCCTACTTTGGCTCAACTTTTGCCGAGAATGAGTACCCTCCACTGTAATCAAAGGCATCACTGCTCGCGTCCTTCTTGAGCAGGGGATCTACATAGGGATGCCGAGGTGCGCCACCTTTCGAACTCCCAAAGTCTGTTGCAGATGAAGAAGCTGAAGTTGAACTTGTGTGCAAGCCATCATTGTGCAGAATAAATTCGATCTCTTTCACTACTTCATTCATTGTAGGGCGATTGGCAGCTGATTCTTCGACACATCGCAAGGCAAGCTCCACAAACCTCCCAAACCCAATGAGTTGTGTTGTGTTTCGTATTACAGGATCGATCATTTCCTTCAGGCCATAGAATTCCTCGTCCTGTATGTTCAGTTCAGTTTTCACTTCACGAACAATGTACCTGCCTTTCTCTATTGGCTGCCTGGCTGTGGTCAGTTCAAGCATTACTACACCAAAGCTATATACGTCACTTTTCTCAGTCAGTTGTTGTGACATATAGTACTCAGGATCTAAGTAACCCTGCATGAAAGAAATATGTGCCACTAAGGCATGAGAGAGCAAGCAACGCAATGACGGTTTCTTGATCAATGAGCTAAATACTCACCATTGTTCCCTTAACCTGAGTAGAAACATGACCCTTTTCACTATCTGAGACCAGCTTTGATAGACCAAAATCTGCAACTTTTGCAGTTAAGTTTTCATCCAGAAGTATATTGGTTGATTTAACATCCCTGTGGATAATTGGAGGATTGGCGAGTTCATGAAGATAAGCTAATCCCCTTGCAGAGCCTAGTGCAATTCTTAGCCTTCTCTTCCAGTCTAGTTGTATTCCACTCCTTCCTGTACAAATACAAGCTTTGGAGGTAAGAATGCAGGCATCATGAGGATCTATCTTTGGAGTTATTGGTTGGGAACATACCAGATAAGCTCTCTCTTAGTGTTCCATTGGGAATGAACTCATATATAAGCATTTGCTCCCCTTGTTCAAAGCAAAAGCCTACCAGGCTTACCAGGTTCTTGTGATGGACCCTAGAAAGCAACTCAATCTCAGTCTTGAACTCAAGACCACCCTGCATTGATCCTTTTTGTGCTCTTTTGATTGCAACTAGTTGTCCATTTGAAAGCATTCCTCGGTAGACCTGTATAGGGAGTCACATGAGTAAGTCTATGTTTCAGCTTGGATTAGCTCTTGGGACTAAGCCTTCATTGTATCTTTTCATCTTTTATTTCTCTTTTCATATTGGCAAAATTAGATTAACAGCCATGTCTGTACTCGTTTTGATAATAAATTATGGTTTAACCACGTTTCCTCTAAAGAAAAAGAAGATACAGTTTAACTTTGTAGTTGAGTACTGGCATAGATTGCTGTTAGGTTACCTTTCCATAACCTCCTGCTCCAATTTCATTCATTCCTGAGAAATTGTTGGTGCTCTTTCTGAGTTCATCATAAGAGAACCATCTTGCTCCTTTCAGCTGTGGTGCACCACCACTGTCTCCACCAGTCGGTGCCCATGAAGCTGGAAACATAGAGAAAAAAATTAGACATCTCCAGAAAAATTTGTGTGCATAACTTAGTGCTTCAGAGAAAACTAATTGCTTCAGAGAATAATAATTCTTCTGGATTCACAAGATCCAATAGGCGTTAAGACATTACCAAAAGGTTTGCTTAATTCTATGGCTCTTTGGGCCCTCTTCTTTTGGTACAATGCGTAGATTCCAACAGCCAATAGTCCAATTACCAGCACAGCAGAACCAACTGCTATGCCAATAACTACTGTTGTACTTGTTGAAGATCCTTCATGAACACCTTTAGCACGTATTGAGTCATTCTTCTGTGAAAAACTTACATACATTTATGTGTTGTTTCAGCAGAATATATACCTGGAAAAGGATATGGAGATGCAATGAAATAGTATGGTCCAAATATTCCTGGTGGTTTGTAAGTTTGGTTGCTGAGATCAAACCCAATTCTCAAAACCTCGGAACGATTGAAGTACATATCAGTGGAAGGAAAAAGTTTTAGCTGCAATTGCATGTAGGTATCACTGGTGATGATTGGATTTTGAATGAACACTGAACCAGGCAGAAGGCCAAGCTTTGTCCACAGGCTCATTTCCAGAGACTGGAACAATGTGCTATTTGTGACATCACGAAACCGAGGTGCTCTGAAGACCATCATTCCCTCATATGGATATGCACAACTACAGGTCAGAGGACTAAGGCTTTGGTCTGGGGGGCATTGTTTGAGGCCACATTGCATTAAACTGGTAGAGTATGGTGCCAATAATGGTTGCTGCTGAAGATGGCAATAGATAGTATTTGATAGCTGAGCATTGCACACAGGGTTCCCTACAAGGCTGCAGAAAGCATTGGAGGAAATGTGAAACAGCCTACTTTGAGAGATTGTAGAATAGTTTGTAGAATCTTTCTCACATTAGAGAGTTGTTATAGCTGGAAGTAAGTGTGACAGAAGTGAGATCATTGTTCTGGAAATTCACAGTCTGCAGCTGCTGGCTGATAGTGTTGCCCATGTCAAGTGTGCCATTGAATGCATTATTGGGCAGAATCCTGCAAAGAGGTGGGTTGAGGTCAGTATGGTGCGTTTCTTCACGCATCTTTCTTGGGAAAATTATTTGTAAGACCTTATTGAATGGTTTTCTGACTTTCTATTTCTCACATTTTCTAGTCCCTTGTTTTAGTCAGCGTGTATTTATTTTCCTCGATTTTTAAGATACATGGTCAACAAGGCTGTACAAGAAAACAAATTTGAAAAGAAGTGAACATTTTTAAAGAGAAAAAAAATATGTTGACAAGGAAAACTAAAGCAAACACTCCTCTCCGTTACTCTTGCTTTCTCTCTGAAGCTGTTTAGCACTTTTCGTTTTTGTTCAAAGTTTTCTTTTTTGTTTGACCCTATACATTATAAATCACATTAGAAGGATCTAACTAATGAATAAGAACCAACATGGGAATTGTAAATGGACTTAAGACAGTTGGGACTAAAATTTTAGAAAACCATTTGTTGCAGAGCTATTGGCAATTTCCTTATTTCTTCTATTTTCCTTATGACTGACCAATCAGAGATGCAATACTTACACATCCTGCAGTTGGGGAATGGTGAAAATCTTCGATGGCACTTCTCCATAAAGCCCTCCTTGTTCAATCACTCTGATGATCACGATAAGATTTCATCAGTTGACATGCCATGCTACTTGAACCAAATTGAATACTTAAAATTACAAATTGGCTGCCGAAAAAACTTACAGAGCTGTGAGAGTTGGTATTTTTGTGAACCAGGCTGGAGCTTCTGAAGGTGCAAATGTGTTGTTGCTCAAATCCCTGTACACCATCTCAAAGCATGGGAGTTCATATGTGCCAGCAAAACAATGAAAAATGCATGAAGAATGTTTCTATGAGTACTTACACATAGTTGAGGGAAGTCATCCCAGTCAGATCAGGCATTGGTCCATTCAATTTGTTATTTGCTAGATTCCTGAGATGATATGGAAACAAACATTAGAAGTAATGTGTTTGTTTTGTGATTTTTTGTTGTTTGAGTATACTTACAGCTCATTGACTCCTGTAAGATTGTTAAGATTGGAAGGCACCGACCCACTGAGAAAATTTCTATCAAGACGGCTGTTTCAGGAGAACAAGGTAAAACTGTTTCATCTCATTCAGTGTTATCTTTGGTGTTGAACTATGAAATGAGTAGTTTTTTAGACACTAACAGAACTTCAAGAGATTGCACGAGTCCTATGGATTCTGGAATCTCTCCAGTAAAGTTGTTTCCATCAAATAGCCTATTCCAAGAGTTAGAAATTTCAGAACATGTGCAGAGGAAGCAGCAATTTAAAAATAATGTATATTTCTTACAAGTGTATCAGTGTCATATCTGAGCTGAACAGCTTTTGGGGGATCCTACCTGATAACTGGTTCTTGTTGAAGTGGCTGTAGAAGCACCAATTCTGAAGTGAATTATTCCAATTAAATTAGCTACTATGTTAACTGAGATACTTACAAGTGCTTTGTCTTGAGAAGTTGGTCTAAACCAGGTGACTTGTTCCTTGATACTGGAATTGATCCAGTCAACTGGTTCTCTGCTATATCCAACCAGTAGAGATTGGAGAGCCGACCAAGGGAAGCAGGTATTGTGCCAGTGAACTTGTTTGAGTTCAGAGCCCTGGAAACAAGTAGGAATTTCTGATCAGATACTTCATTAAGCATTTAAGCGAGTTTACATATGAAGAACAAGGTTTTTTGAGATAGTGAAGTTCTTGTTCCTTACAAGAAGGAAAACTGTTCTAGATCACCCAATGCGTCTGGGATGCTGCCACTGAAGCTACAACCAGCCAAGATCCTGGAATTTGATCAAGGAGCAATGTGGTTCAGTCCAATAACTGATTTTTAATATTAGTGAGTAATCAAGATTGACTTACAGTATGGTAAGTTGTGTAAGCTTCCCAATATTTGGTGTCAGTGGCCCTCCAAGTCCATTGTTTGATGACAAATCCCTGCAGGTACACTTATTAGTCTCTCTTAACTTACAACTTTTTATCATCAATCATGTCTGATCACGCGGGAACAAGAGATGGATGCCTAAATGAACCAAGATTTTTGCAGCAGAAATCGGTTTCAACAAATGCTTACAGAGATTTCAGTTCAGTTAGTTGCCCAATGTCGCCGCTAAGAGTACCCGTGATGCCCATGCTTGACAATTTCCTGAAAACATCAAACTTGAACCAAAGAAGCTCCAGGAACTGAAACAAACCGTGAAATTGGTATGCAGGCTTACACTGCAGTCACCCGGGAATCCTCACACACAACTCCATCCCACGGCATGCCACAGGGATCATCACCCTTCCCCCAGCTTGGCGGGGTATTCTGCCATTGATCCATCAGGGACCGGAGAGCGGCCGCTGCAATCCATTTCCAATTTCAATGTAAGCAAACCTTGCCATGTTTCATTGTCAGCAGATATTGCAGACTCCAGATTTGATTAAACTTCAGCAAGTTGCAGTAACATACCATCCTGAGGATCCGTGCTACCCGAGCTCGTCCTCAGGCCAGCGACAGACAAGAGAATCAACAAAAGCCCAGTCATCATCCTCAGGCCGGCGAGACCCATCTCCTCTGCCGAGCCAGGCCGGCTTTTAGAAGCCGTTTAGTTAGTTGGCACAGCAACACAGCAACAAACCAGCCATGATTGAATTCCCCACCACTCCCACAAAGGCGTCAACGAGGTCATGAGAGAGAGAGAGAGAGACTTAGACTTAACTTGGAAGACAATCAAATCCTTTCGCCCTTTGGAACAGCAGTTGAACGCTGCCAAGAAGGAAGCAGGGCTTGCCTCGCGATTGGTTCTTGATCTTGATGCGGAGGAGTGAGTGGTGATGGTGTAGGATTGGGTGTCGCTGTCGGATTCATGAAGCCTTGATCCACACTCATAAATTCATTCACCCAACGATTCTTGTGGTGCCAGAATGAATTAATGTGGATTAAGAAAGATCAAGTGCAGTGGAAGAGTCCTGGGTGTGCCCAGTGCCGACTGCCGAGGACAACGCTTGAAAGCTGCCAACGTGAGGAAAACAAGAACAGTAGGAGAGAGAAAAACGACGACTTTGATATTTAAACGACGACTTTGATATTTGTCACCATTTGCTCACTTTCACCGATAAATCACTGATCTGTTAATTTCCATCTGGGCTCCGGTGAGAATCTGCATCTTTTTGTCGCCAAACTGACGATATAATTTTCCATAATTTATTCAGAAATATAATTACTACTATTGTGTCCTTTTTTTTTCACTCCAATCCCTCTATTTGAAATTACTTTGGAAAAAAGAAAATGGGAAGGACAAACATGAACAGCCAGTAACCATTAAAGATGGCAGAGCTTGGTTTCATCACAATTATAAATTCCTTCACCTAAAAGCAGCAAAAAAGCAGCCTGTTCGCAGTTCACAGACAAATCAATGCGTGGAACGCAGAGTTGACTCGTGATTACAAGTTTGGGTTTCGGTCTTGGCTCGAGATGCTTGACCCGACGCCGTCCAAGCCCAAACGTGCCGACGCTTAGTACGGGCACGACTCGAATGACGCAAGTCGCCAAATTTTCGTATGGGCTCCGCAAACTGCATGGAAAAGAAACGACAGACTTGCCCCACGAGCGCGACCTGAAACCTGCGACAGTCACAAGGAAGCTTGTGATAAACGGATTTCACAGAGGATTTCACGAGTATCTGATTAGCGAACCATATGACACTGTTAATACAACAGAAAAATACAAGTTTGAATCTCTGCCTTAGCACGATCGAGACAATACAAGTTTCTAACTAGAATTTCTGTCTTAACCCTTTTCTGTCAATAACTCCTTAATAAAAACACATTCTTGGTTTGAGAAAAGAAAAAAAAATGCATAATAAAATAATTCTCTTCATTAAAAAATTTTGGGAACTTACATAACTTTTCTAGCAAGGCCCGCAAACACAGGGAATCGGGAATTCCAACGAGGATTTGTCTCAATTTTGCTGGCATTGTCTGCAAGAAAAGTTACATCAAAAATTTCAGATAAATTTTACGATCAAATAATTCATTTGCATAAACAGCTGTTTTACGGAAGATTAGTCAAGATTGTGATTTAATCACGGGTGTCTGATGAGACCATCGTTTTCATTAACACACGCATGAAACATAGCAAAAAAGCACAGCTTGGTCAACTGTATCCACTTCTGTGTCTAATTAAATTTGGAGCAGCGAGTATAGCTATCCTGATAATTACCCTAATCTTTTACCCTAGAGAGTAGGAACTAAAAGCCCTAGGACCTGTTTGGGTCCGGATCATCGCAAGAAAATCTTGGTTGAAACCCAAAGGTATAGTTTTCAACAGTGTTGAGGCAAACCAGAGTCGAGTTTTTGTCCCGATCGCTAGCCACTATTACCAGTTTGTCATTTGCAGCTACCACCACCATTGGCTCCATCATCTGTCAGCTGCAACCATCACTGGGGTGGCTCTGACCAGCTGAAACAACACTGAGTCCAAACCAAAATATTTGGGTTATGATCTCTCCCAACGCTAGAGTGAAACCGGCTTTTTTAAACAGTCAGCCATGGAATTTGGAGAGACTCTATATTGACGTGCAATGCAAATATGATGGTGCAGTCAAAAGTTATGAAAAGATGGGGGTAATTGAACGGTTAATATAGATTGAAATAGACATCATTATGAGTAGCCACACAAACAAGTCATCTACACAAGTGGATATTGGAAAGGGATCACAAACAAATTGCCATTTAATTCTCGTAATTTTTTGTTCAAGGAAAACCATCATTTCATCTATCTCCTGTGAGTAGAAACAAACCACGTCATATTCAATTTGATTGTTTCAACATTGGCAGCATCACAAGCAATGCATCACAAGCAATCAATGGGAAAAGAAGAAACATGGACCCACTTATCATGAGAGCATTCAGTTGAATGGAAGAGTGAGTTGAACTCAAGAATCCTAATCATTTTGGCTCAGAAATGACTCTTTTAAATTCGTGGTCCTCAACAACCCCCTATTTCTGAAATTGCACTTTAAAGCTTAAATCCAACGCTGCTAGGAGGGGTAATACCTTTATTATAGATCTCTTCTGGTTCAATATCCTTGATTTTTTAGAACATTATTTTGGCCATCATTTCGTATGTGAGGACTCTAAACATAGCAAGATGTTAAATGGTGTTTTAGCATGCATCTATTGACAAAATATGCTTAATATATATATAATGACCCTTCTAATGATGATTTGTACACTAAATATGCTCAAGTGTCCAACAAACCCCAAAAAAGGCGCCATGTAGAGACTTAGCAGAATAAACCCGGAAGAAAACTTACTTCTTTCCATAATAGATAAGCATCAAGCCATCAACTAAAAGCGCATGGCCCTTGAAACTTGGCATGGAAGACAAATCACTGAGCATTCTAAGTAATGAAAGATTTCACAGATGAGCCCTCAAATAGATATCAATGGATCCCATCATTTTGTCTCACTTGTGAACACCTTTCAAAAACATAAAAAGCAAATAATTTTCCATCTAAGCCATTATTGCTGCATTGCTTCAGGGCCTGTAGGCCTCCCTCTACATAGTTATAATATAGAGCAACCAAAGCCATAAAAAGCACTAGGGACTTCGTCAACATAGTTATAATATAGTTATAATATAGAGCAACCAAAGCCATAAAAAGCACTAGGGACTTTGTCAACATGCATATATAAAATACATCAAAGCTAAGAATCACAATATCAATTTATTGCTAACCATGCATTCTCCTGTAAGCCATTGCTGATATGATTCACTTATTAGTTGAAAATTGGTCCTTAAGGGAATTTTCTTTGAGAAATGAGCCTCCTTAGGGCAAACATCATACAGCAGATTGGCAATTGTTTGTTTTTGCATTGTTGGTAACGTTGATCCAATCGACCATAGCACCATCGAGCCGTTTTGACTAATTTGTCTGCAAGGCAAGAATCCAATACATCAATAGAAAAACAAATCAGATGTTTCAACAATAAGAATGAACGATAGACTTGCAGGATTCCCATGAAATGTTATCTCTTGCATTGGTCTAGTTTAGAAACATGCAACAAGGAAACAGTATAAGATTGATCACTAGTATTCAGCACACATCCAGCTAAACAACAGCCTTCAATTAAGAACCACCTTCATCTCACAATAGGAATTTCCCAACAAAGGGATATTACAGCACTAATAAAGCAGCCACACACAGATAACCATATAACAACCAATAGATTTGTCGCCGAAACACATACAAACTGTGAAATGGAGAAAGATAATTTAGACAAGAAAATGTTATTCCTCACTTGAAACTATCTGTTATTCTGAGAAAAACAGGTGGCTTGCACTGCATTATTTTAAAGAAAAGTAGACAAGAAAATGATACCAAGGTGCTCCAACCATTACAATAAAGCAGAAGGGCCACATATTTGGAGACAGGACGGATGCTGCAGGGAAATGGACAGACTTGAACTTTCAGCTCTAAAGCTTGACATAACCTATTGCCTAGGATGAACAGGACGCATAAACTTTTGCAGATGCAAATTCAATAAGACAGCTATCACAGAAAACAAGAATATGCAAAAGGAAAGCAGCACAGGTTTACAATTTCAACGTCAATTCCCCTCTATCCAATTATTATGCAACAATTTTAGAAAAACTAGAATTTCAAGACCAGGTGTTGTAGCAAAATCTACAGGTGGAAATAGCAAAATTCAGTCTCAACAAAGAAATGTGCCAAGGATTTCACATAAAGAGGAAGAAATTGCTGTCACACAAAGTTGCACACTTGCTTCTGGTTCACAATAAAGTACTTCGAAAACAAGAAATTCGCTTTCAATCAAACATTAGAATTCCAAAGACCATGTTAGATCACAAAAAAAATCATTCAGCACAGACAAAAAATGAATCTTTTTTGCATTTACTATCAGCGTCGGCAGAAACAATTCAAGAAATTCTCAAGGCAACAATACGGTGAGAAACATAGTCTTTCCAATAAATGTCATGAAAAACAACAAAAGTCAAATAGAAGAGGAGAGCAGGAAAAAAAAAAAAAAAGGATCGGCCCAGTGAGATTAGGCCGAAAAAAATGAAGAAATTACCCGGAAATTTGAGGAAATGGATCCCGGAATTTGATTGAACTTCATAATCGTCGAGAAAGAGAAACAGAAAGAAGAGGAAGGAAAGGAATCATGATACGATATTACGATCTCGAGGCATATGGGCCTGAAAACGGGCCCTTCAGAGTCAGACGCGTCCCATTTTGTTTTGCTGGGCTTTTGCATGGGACTGTACCTGCAATTTGGGCCCTTTGTTTGTGGAAATTGATTTTCTTCCTATACCCCTACATATTTGAAAATTTTCATGCATGTCCTGCAGAAGCTGCACTTATCAATTTGCCCCTCCACATCAAGTGAATTTATATTTAGATCCAGATTCGTCGCAGGTATTTGAATGAAGGTATACATGCAAAAATGATGGAAAAACACATCCGAGATATACATGAAATTTTAGTGATTTTACTAATAAAAACAATTTTCCTACAAACAACACGCACAATTTTGTATTTTTATTGAGCACATATAATTTTTTTTGCAAATATTTAAACGATAGAGTGATATTTACAAATAACCACCTAAGTTATGGCTTATTTACAAGGAAACGCTCCCTGATCCGGATCTTCTCGGCCGCCGAATAATAATGGATAGAACGTGTTAGGCATGACCGGCCAGGGTCCCCACCGCAGAGTACAGCTCACTCAAGCAAGCAAACATCTCTTTGGATTCCCGGCCATTAGATTATTTTTTATTTTATATCTCCATGGAAAATAATCTACGTTCCATACATCGAATAAAAAAAATAAAAAAACCAAGAACGTGACTTTGAACCCTGTCGTCCTCCCGCATCCCACTGTCTCCAACCTGTCAACGCTCCAATAAACAGGAATAAAACCAAAAATAAATATTGTAATTTTTTATTAAAATAATTGCAAAGAAATAACTTTATCTTATAGTTAAATCAATCAACTATTTTAATTAGTGTTAATTAAAAATATTCACAAAATAAATGAAATTTCTTGCAAATGTTAATTAGTGAGGGTTGAAAAATAAAATGTCCATGAATAAGTTATTTTTCACTATTTTCTCAATTTAAAAATTTTCCAGTTTAATAATTTTTTATTACATTATGAAATATAAATTTCTGTAAATCATGAGGACTTTCATGGATGTAATTTATCCCAACTTTTCAGGGTTTAAACGCAAAAATCCAAATGAAGAGAGAGAGAGAGAGAGAGAGAGAGAGAGAGAGAGAGAGAGAGAGAAAAGTGAAAGCTTCCATTTTCTGCTATTGCTTCCCTCACCAACTCTCCAGTCCCTCTCCGCCACCTTCTTCCCCACCCGCAATGCGTAGCTTCCACTCCTTCCTCAAGCCCTAAAGCTCCCACCTTTATACCCAATTCCCCTCCAAATCCACCTTCCTCCACCTCCTCCGGGTCCTCCCCTCCTCAGACCCCGCCAAGATGAGCATCTACGGCCGCGACCCCTGGGGCGGCCCTTTGGAAATCTCCCACGCTGACTCCGCCACCGACGACGAGCGCAGCCGCACGCTCCACGACATCGACCGCGCCGCGCTGTCGTCGTCCTCGCGTCCCCTCGACGAGACCCAGCAGAGCTGGCTCCTTGCCGGCCCCGGCGACCAGGGGAAGAAGAAGAAGAAATACGTCGATCTCGGATGCCTTATTGTCAGCCGCAAGCTCTTTCTTTGGACCGTGGGGGCACTCGTCGCCGCGGTGGTGCTGGCTGGGTTTGTCACCCTGATTGTGAAGACCGTACCACGGCATCATAAGCAGAAGCCGCCGCCGGATAATTACACGGTTGCGTTGAGGAAGGCGCTTATGTTCTTCAATGCGCAGCGATGTGAGTTGATGGGTTTGTGGTTGCAGATCTTTGGTTTTTGAAGAGAGTTTTGTGTGATTTTTTGCAAAAAAAAAAGTGATTTTATGTGGGATCTGTGAGTCTAGTTTAGCGTTTTGTGCTTTTCTTGATCGAGTTTCTCAGGAGCTTTTTTCCTCTTTAAATTGCATGTGTTTTGAGTGGGAGGTCTCGACAATGATGTGCAAGTTTGGATCTTTCCTCCGATACATGCAATAAACACTTGTCTGCATTTGGTTTTGTAGGTTTTTCAGTGGATTTTTTTGTTCATTTTTCCGACTTTGTAGAATGTTTCACTCTACTCTTGCAATACCCACCAAAAACGATCTTATTTTTTCATGAGTTATTTTTGTGCAATTTTTTTAGTGCTTCTGATTGGGAGATCTGGCATTCATGTCAAAATTTGGATCATTTCTCGGATGCATGCGACGAACACTTGTTGACGTTTGATTCTTCTGATGGGTGTTTCACTGGAGCTTGTCGATTGTTTTCCCAGTTCGTATAATTTGTCTTAGATTGTCAGATTCTTGATGTCTCTTTCGCTTTACTCTTGCAGCACGGACCAGGAAAATTCCGATTTTGATATATTTTATGCCAGTTTCCATTTTTCTTTTCTTTCCCTTGATTCAGTAGCTGCTTTCTTTCTGACTGATGTTTTGTGTTCTTCAATTGCAGCTGGGCCCGTTCCAAAGCACAACAACGTCTCATGGAGGGGCAATTCTGGCATGAAAGATGGGCTCTCCGACCCGGCAGTTCGCCGGGGCCTTGTTGGAGGCTTCTATGATGCTGGTGATGCCATCAAATTCAACTTCCCCGCCTCCTTCGCCATGACAATGCTCAGCTGGAGTGTGATTGAGTACAGCGCCAAGTATGAGGCAGCTGGCGAGCTTGCCCATGTCAAGGAGCTTATCAAGTGGGGTGCTGATTATCTCCTCAAGACCTTCAACTCCTCGGCAGACACCATTGATCGAATCGCCGCACAAGTATGGCACACTGAGGTTTTGAGTATTCATTTTTTATTGAAAAAATTGAGTGCAATATGTGGTTTATATCCATTTTTGGCAGGTTGGTCAAGGGGACACCTCTGGAGGGCCGACCCCAAATGACCATTACTGCTGGATGAGGCCAGAGGATATCAACTACCCAAGACCCGTGTATGAGTGCCACAGTTGCTCAGACCTTGCTGCTGAAATGGCTGCTGCACTAGCGTCAGCATCTATTGTGTTCAAGGATAGCAAGACATATTCCCAGAAACTGGTTCACGGGGCCACAACTCTGTTCAAGTTTTCGCGGGAGCAGAGGGGGAGGTACAGCGGCGGTGGGAGTGATCCATCTCTCTTTTACAACTCGACAAGCTACTGGGATGAGTACGTTTGGGGTGGTGCATGGATGTATCTCGCCACTGGGAATTCCTCATACCTTCAGTTGGCTACGCATCCAAAGCTTGCAAAGCATGCTGGTGCTTTCTGGGGTGGGCCGGATTATGGCGTTTTCAGCTGGGACAACAAGCTCACTGGTGCTCAAGTAAGTATAGAAGATGGGCTCTTGCTTTCTTGGTCCATTGCTTATTATATTCAATTATTATATTGAAGAATTGACCTGCTCCTTGTTGAATTTGGCTTATCTGTGAAGCTTTGATCTTGAACTTCAGTTGCTTATCATCTTTGGGTAAACAAGTTGCTTGTCATTTAAAATGGCTGGTTGTAGCAGTCTTTGAATTGATTAAAGAAATTTATTTTTTTTGTTTGGATCATGTTCTATCACCTCACATATATGTATCAGATTCTTGCTTTGTCTACCTTCATGCTGATCTTTCCTTTTTCTTTTCAACTTGTGAATAAAATGAATCCTTAAGAATCAAAATATGCAAATTCTTCTGTAATTTGTGAAGCTTCATCAAATTTTGTTGACTTTGTTTAGCTTCACATTCTGCTTGCATTTTGCAAAGTTCTAGTTTCCTTAGAATTCCTGACAGCTTATTGCTGTACGAATGAATGATTGAATCATCATAATTGTGTCATCATGCTCATATTGGTTTTTCTCTTATCTAGGTTCTTCTTAGTAGACTGAGGCTATTTTTGAGCCCCGGGTATCCCTATGAAGAGATACTGAGAACCTTTCACAATCAAACTGGCATAGTGATGTGCTCTTATTTACCAATTTTTACAAGTTTTAACCGAACAAAAGGTTTGAAATCAATCAAGATTCTGATAATACCTCTTGTTGTTCTTATTCGATCATCTCAATGCTTGCTTTTCTACACATTTTTCAGGTGGTTTGATACAATTGAACCATGGGAGACCACAGCCCCTTCAATATGTAGTCAATGCAGCTTTCCTTGCAGCAGTATACAGTGACTATCTTGATGCTGCTGACACACCAGGATGGTACTGTGGCCCTAATTTCTACTCCACAGATGTCTTGCGCAACTTTGCGAAGACCCAGGTTCTTGCTTATCTTCACCAATGTGATGCATGCTTGATGTTCATAACAATTCTGACAAAATTTTGCTTCGTTGCAGATTGATTACATTCTAGGCAGCAATCCACAAAAGATGAGCTATGTCGTAGGTTATGGAGATCGGTACCCAAAGCATGTTCACCATCGGGGTGCCTCAATCCCAAAGGATGGTGTGAAGTATAACTGCAAGGGAGGATGGAAATGGAGGGATACTCGAAAACCGAACCCCCACACCATTGTGGGAGCCATGGTTGCTGGTCCAGACAAACACGACCGCTTCCATGACGTTCGCACAAACTACAACTACACTGAGCCAACCCTTGCTGGCAATGCTGGTCTAGTTGCAGCACTTGTGGCTTTGTCTGGTGAGAGCAATGGAGTTGATAAGAACACCATCTTCTCTGCTGTCCCGCCAATGTTTCCTACACCGCCTCCACCCCCAGCACCATGGAAGCCTTGAGGCTCTGTCCGGATTTCGTGAGACACAGTTGATCTTGAAAACCTTGTGCATTAGACTAACTGTATTCAATTCACCTATGCTGCTCTTTTTGTATTAAGATTGTATGATTGTGTGATGGTTTTGTGTAATTTGTAGCCTATGTATACTGATAAAGCTTATAATGAAATGAAGTCTGTCATTCCCAGCTGAGAATCTACACATTGGTTTTGATCTGAGTGTGTTGAGATGGATAAATTGTTCAATGCACCTGAAACTCCAAAATAAAACTTTGTACCATGTGATGATTTATGCAATAAACAGTTGCTTCTAGGAGTCATGAAAATTCAAAACCATATTTAATTTTACTTATTTTCCTTCGTCATGCAAAGTTTTCCCTTTTTGCCTTATCGTTCAAATCCTGCCATTTTTCCAGAAAAATAAGGAAGTACACCATTTCTGTGTTGATATCATCCCTGTGTTTTTAGTCTGTCTTACCATTGCATTCAAAATCCAACTTCAAATTTTTTGGCTAAATTTGTGTTTTTTTTTTTTGAATAATATGATTCACATCACAGATGTAAATTCAATCTTATATAATATCAGTTATCTAAAACAAAATATAAGCTCCATAAATTTGGGTTTGTAAACATTCGAAAGATAAGTTTACAGCTTACAGCAAATAAGATATTCTGACTTTTATCAAGAAAAAATCATTAAAATGAAGAAAAAAGTTTTAAATTTATGACTTCTCAACAAACAAAAAACGAGTCGAGTTGGATTTTAGCGAATCGGCTCAAAAACGGGCCGAATCGGGAGAGTCACCAGGCAGCTCGGTGAGTATTACAACAAACCGCGTCTGGATCCCTAGCAGGCGAAATCTATAGTTGTCTGCGAGCGATTACTCCTTACCACTTTCTCCTCTCTCTCCTTTTCTCTCTCGATCGATCGATCGAATTCGATTGAATTCCTTCGTCTTCCTCTCCGGAGTTCCATCCAGTGTGTAGAGGCCTCGGCGCCCTTCCCATCGAGGTATCGATCTGGCTTCTCCGTTTCCAATCCGAAGAGTCCTTGTTCTGTCGACTCTTTTCCTTTCCTTTTTTGCTGTTCTTTTTTGATTATAGGGTTGGTTCTCGCTCGAATCCTTCTGTTTTTAAATAAATTCGATGCCTTTTGTTTGTTTTGTTTTACTGGATGAGTGTTATCGCGGGTTTCTTCTTTGAGGCGGAGAAATTTTTATGCTTTAAGTTGGAATTCGTGACGGAAAATCGAATAGATAATGTAGTTTCTTCTGATGTGCTACTTTGGAGTCCAAAACTCTGCTGAATATGCTTGGATGGGACTGAAAAAAGTTTTTGAGGGAGGAATTTTTAATTTGACGAACCCTGGAATGTATATTGTTTATGTAGCTAATTGAGGAGGCTATTTGTGGTTGGATGCCTTTTGTTGTAGTGGCTTCTATTGCTGTGGAATGTGACAAGTTTCCACCTTTTGGGGGTTCTGTAGGTAGAAGTTGTTTCGGGCATAACAAATTTGATCTTTTGAGGGAGGATTGAGAGATATTGTGATTTAATTAGAAGAACTCTGGCAATGTATTCGTTTGTACAGCTAAAGGCAGCTATATTTTGTTAGCCGGCTTGTGACTGATTCTACTGTAGAGATGTGTAAATGTGTGATTCTGATGATCAATGCTGGATGTTTCTTGTATTTTTTGAGATGTGGAGCAGCTCCAGATTGTCTGGAGCCTGTAAATAGAAGTTGTGCAAAGCATAATGAAACCGACCTGCACAGCTGTAGAATTGGTGTGCAAGAGGTTTCCATTATTTGGCTCTTTGTCGTCTACAAACATTCTTAGTTATGAATATACTTTGTGAAGTTTACAACTGCTAATTCTGGATGCTAGGGAGTATATTTATGGTTCCAAGGTTGTTAATACTCGTAGCTGAGATTGCAACTATTGGCATCATTTGTGGAAGTTCAAAGTTATCATGAATTTTATTCACTTTGAATCCTGTTCTTGTTCAAGTTCAAATTATGGATCCCCAATGTGCTAACCTTTGTCTTTCTTATGAGCAACTGCTTGCCTAAAATCTGTTCCAGAGGTGTTGTTTTGCTCTTAGTCTTTATTGCACAAGTTTTGCATGTTCCAAATATTTTCCTAGCCATTCTATTCCTTATGTTCTTGTTTTCCTGTCACATTTACCAGATTGCTGATGTCCAAATTGGAATGACTCTAAATGTTCAACCAGAAAACTGAACCTATGCATCTGTGATTTTTTGGGGGTCACCACGATGTCTGGGCTGCTTAATGTATCTTCATTTATCTATTTACCCTTTTCCTAGACACTATCAGTACTTGTGAATTACCTGATTCTCATTTTTATTAGTTCTAAAGTTAAAATGTTGGCTGCAGAGTTCTCTCAACAGTTCAAATTCCAATCTACCTGACTCCACAGGAAGACCTTTTGCAACATCATTTTCTTCTCAGTCAGCTACAGCACCTGGTTTTCATCATTCTGGTGAGAAGTTTTCTGTGTGATCTGTTTTTTTTTTTCCTTTCTTGAACATTATCATTCACCATACAAATAAATCAGCCAATATAGGTGGCATACAAGGATTGCATAACATGCATGGAAGCTTCAATATTCCAAACATACCAGCCTCCCTTGCATCACGGAATGCAGCAATGAGCGGTATCCCTTCTAGTGGAGTTCAACAACCTGGGGGAAGCATTTCAAGTGGAAGATTCACACCAAACAATATTGTGATGGCTATGTCTCAGGTTTTATTTTTCATGATGAATGTTTCAAAGTTGCTATATCATTATCTTACACTGCTCTTCTTTTTCTTCCAACTATTTGTCCGCTTTTTTAAACTTCAACTCCTCTGATGTTTTTTTGCAGATTTCGCATTCAGGCTCTCATGGTCATTCAGGAGCAACAAATAGAGGAGGCCTAAGTGTTGTTGGGGGCCCTGCTTTTAGCAGTAGCATGAATGGGGTTGGTGGATCAGTACCTGGAATTTCTTCAGGCTCTGGCACTGTTGGTAGTCGTAATTCCGTCCCTGGGTTGGGAGTAACTCCAATTTTAGGAAACATGGGTCCTCGAATTACAAACTCTATGGGCAATATTGTTGGTGGAAGTAACGTAGGAAGAAGCATAAGTTCTGGAGGACTATCCATTCCAGGCCTTGCATCTCGTGTAAATTTAGCTGCTAATAGTGGATCAGGAAGTCTAAATGTGCAAGGACCCAACCGGCTGATGAGTGGCATGCTTCAACAAGGCAAGCTTTCAAAGTTCACTTGAAACATTTTATTTTGTTTAGAAATGTTATTACTCGTGAGATTCATTTTGGGGATTTAAATATTTGGAGAGGGAACCAACACCATGATAGTATAGGTCTTCCAAAAAAGAAACAATTATGGGTTTATAGACAATACAATGGTTAATATTTCAACTGTTATGTCTACAACATATGTACTGCACACTTTCTTGCATTTAACTCACAAAAACCACACATATCTGGATTGCAATTTTCTTATTTTCTTTTCCTTTTTATCATTTTTTTATCATTTTTTCAACAGTTAGAAGGGTCTCTGTCTTCCTCTAATAATAGAAGAGTAGCTAAAGTTGGCTATAGACTGGAGTTTCATATTGTGTTTTCTTTTTTTTTTTTCTATTGGTGTTAATAAATTTTGTTCTAACTAGTTATAATTATTAAGCAAGATTCCAGGGTTGATAATAGGTTGTCATTTTGGATATTTTGCAAGAATCTTAGCCTTTATTATCTGCTTCTTGCCTGTGTATGTAATCCACATATTATCCCTGCATTAGGAAGTGTGATATGATAATAATTTCCCCTTTGTTAATTGCCAAAAGAAGTTAAAGGAATATATGACCATGTTAGATGTGTTATTTCTTGAGTTGTTTCATAATTGAATATGAAACAAAAAACTGCTTGGACTAGAGAACATCCAGTTGTGATGCGGTGGAGATAAATAATAACATAGAGACATCTTCTCACAGGATTGAATTGGTTAACTTGTGTCAGAAACTGTTTAAAAGCATGTTTGGATGCCCCCAACTCCCGTAGGGTTTAGGGATTTCAACGGATTTATTTCATATGTAGGAAAGTTTTTCTATGCGGGTGTTTGACATCACTTCTTCAGGGGCTAATTTTCCTTTGCAATCGTGTGACCACTTTTTAATTTTCCAATGGGATTTTAACTTGCATTTGACTTCCTCCCTTCATTAATAGCCACAACCACCATCATTATTAACATCTATAGGAATTTTTATCGGAATTGGGCTTGCCTTATGGACAAAATTTTCATAGGATCCCAAAACATCCAAATGGGCCCTAAAGGTGATCTCATATAAGATTGTTCCTTATCTATTGGCAAAATTCTTGTAAATCAGGATTCCTTGGTGGGGACCTAGATTAAGCTAGATGGAAAAGAGTGAAGTTAAGAAGTTTTCCTGCTTAAAATAGAGGATTCTACCATTTTTACATATATAAACATCAAACATGTCGGGTACTTGTTTATTAATTATTGTAGTTATCAGTGACTGCTTCTTTTTGAAAATAGTACTCACGTCATTTAATAATTGCTCAACACCCATGTTACTGGAATCAGCAACACCACAGATGATGGGTATGCTTGGGAGTTCTTACCCAACATCTGGAGGTCCACTGTCACAGAGCCAATTACAAGCTGGGAATAATGCTTTGAACTCTATGGGCATGTTGAATGATGTTAACTCCAATGATAATTCTCCCTTTGACATAAATGATTTTCCTCAACTGACCGGGCGACCAAATTCCGCTGGAGGACCACAAGGGCAATTAGGTAAGAAATGAGTTTGGATGAGTCCTTCCTTGTTGCTTTTTCGTGCTTTTGAATGCCATGCAGTTTTTTCTTTAATTTGCAGGGTCACTGCGAAAGCAAGGAGTTGGAGTCAATTCCATTGTCCAACAAAACCAAGAATTTAGCATCCAAAACGAAGATTTTCCAGCTTTACCCGGATATAAAGGTGCTTGTTTGTTTGTTCTTCCAGACTATTCTTGTTGTTCTTTCCATTGCCCTAAATTGTTTTAATTTCCAGCAGTTTACTTTATGCCTCATTGATCGTGATTGTCGTATCTAGTTATCTAATATGTCCTTCCATGATTTGCCAGTCATATTTATTTTCTCTTGTTGGTTTCACATGTCTTTGTTTGTCTTTTGCACCATTTTGGTGAGTCATTTTTTTTGCAGTGAAAATTCAGGATGATATTTCAAGATATTTCTAGTTTCACAACTCACTGGGCCATAACCAGGTTTTTTGTGAGTCAAGTTTTTTTTTTACACTATTGGAGTAGACATACTAATGTCCACCAAAATCCCTTCTTTCCTTTTGATATTGGAAGTTTATTTGTTTCTCTGCGTGGAATATCTATACTTGTTGAATTTGTACACAGTTTAGGTTTCTGAACCTCACATACGTTGTCTTATTCTCTCAGATACTTGGTCTTCTCACCTTCCTTGTGCATATGTGATTCACACGCATGCACATGCTCTAAGTTTTTAAAAGTTTAGCCAAAACAAAAGTATAAACAGACGGCTGAATATCCTCTACAATTGATTTACTTTATTAGAGAATCCTTGGTTGATAATCCATGTTTGTGTTTTAGCAACTCATCAATTTTGTTATCTACTTTTATCTTAGGAACTCAGGATAATATGTTCATTTTTATAAATGAACTGCTATTCACTTAATCACCTGTAAACATCTATGTCTGCACTGGCATCTTTGGCATCTAGCATCCAGTTGTATGCTCGACTTAAGTTGTGTCCATTTCATTGTTTGGCTAATTTTCTTTTCTTTAAGTTTGTTATATGTAAAGCATATGAAGGCCACGTGAGTTTTTGAGTTTAGTTGGTGATTTTGTTTTCTTTTCTTTCCCTTTAATTCTTCTGTAGGTAGTAGCTCGGAATTTTCTTTGGATTTGCAGCAAAAAGAGCAGCTTCATGATAATGTTTCAATTATGCAGTCACCACATTTCCCTGTAAGCTAGATTTTTTATGCAGAATAATGGATACCTTGTTTAGTTGAGGTAACACAAACTGGGTACTGATGTAAAAAATTTTGTTCATCACGCAGATGGCAAGATCTGCTGGATTTAACTTAGGAGGGACTTATTCATCAAATCGTCAGCAACAACAGCCTCATTCATCTTCAGTCAGTACAGGTGGGGTTTCTTTTGCCCCTGGGAACAGTCAAGATCTTCTCCATTTGCATGGTTCCGATCTGTTCCCATCATCACATGGAACTTTTCATTCTCAGGTCCGTTCTGTCTGATGCATTTTTTAACGAGTCATGTTCTTTTGGTTGTGGCCAGTTAGAGTGTCAAATTTGTTTCTCCTTGTGCCATTTCAGGTTCAGAATAGTGGAGCACCTAATATTGGACTGAGGCCACTAACCTCGCCAAGTGCTGCCTCTGGAATGGGAGGGTATGAGCAGCTCATTCAACAATATCAACATCAGCAGAACCAATCTCAATATCGATTGCAACAGATGTCTGCTGCAACTCAGTCATACAGAGATCAAAGTATTAAGTCCATTCAGGGGATGCAAACACCACCTGATCGCTTTGGACTTCTTGGTTTGTTAAGTGTTATCAGGATGAATGATGCAGATCTGACATCCCTTGCTTTGGGAATTGATTTGACTACTTTAGGATTGAACCTAAACTCAAATGGTATCCTTTACAAAACATTTGCTTCCCCATGGTCTAATGAGCCTGCTAAAGGAGAACCTGATTATTGCATCCCAAATTGTTACTATGCTAAACAGCCTCCTCCTCTAACGGTGAGCTACTGGCTTGCAATTCTTTTTTAGCTTTTTACTTGGTTCAGTTATTTGTTTGTTCTAAATGCGACTCCACGCATGTAGCATGGACATTTTGCAAGGTTTCAGCTATCAACTTTGCTATATATATTTTACAGGTATGACTCGTTTCTCACCAGGCTTTGCATTCTGAAATGTTACAACCATTTGTTGAATTTTCTCTCTTGCTACTTGTACAGCATGCCCAAGGATGAAGCCCAAGTTCTCGCTGCTCATGAACTGTAAGCTCTCTCTCCTCTCCTTCCCTCTCTCTTTGTTTGTATGTGTACTTCAGTCAGTGAAGAACACATAATGGTAGCATGTTTGTAGATTTTTTGCGAGGGCTACTTGTTGAGGTTTTCTCAATTAGGAATGAAAATTAAGATGCCAAAGCAGCAGCATGTTCACATGGGATACATAATTTTTGGATTTATACTGATATTTAATCATGGTCTAGATGGCAAAATGATGGTGCTAGAATGGCATTTGGGAATTGATTATTTATTTATCTCAAAAAACTAGAAGATATGGGATACTACACTTATGTGGAGAAAGTCTGAACTCCCATGAAGAAAACAAGTCCTTATGAAAAGTGTACTATTTTTTGCTTCATTGTGTTGTTGCATTTATTTGTTTTTGTGACCCAGTATGTTAAAGGGAGGCACCAGTTAATGGTTTATGGTTTATAACTAATGCTTTGAAACTCATGGGATTCACTATGCATTTTTTCTTCCATCTTTCTTTGGATTTTAATTATGAGTGGGAATGAGCTGTAGCTGATCAGGTGCCTATGAAAATGAGCTCCAGATGACAAAGGCTGCTGAACTACTTGTTTAGCTTAGCATTTTTTTCTGAATTAAATGATCAACTGGAAACTATTACTGGATTTCTCAAAATTTCTGGTTCCTACCACGGCAGAGTGAATATTTATGTATAACACTAGCTTCCTCTCTTTTTTCTTTCTGTTTTTAAAGGTTTCTTTAACTTAGTTGCTATAAGTTTTGGGTGTTTTATTCATGAAAGAGTCCAAAATTTCTTTTGCTGACCTCTACTAACAAAAATGCACTTGATATTCATCAACTTTCTAATTCCAATTGTTGATATCTACAGATACTCAAGAGGATGGTTATACCACAAGGAGCACCAATTTTGGTTCATGAAAGTTCCGAACATGGAGCCTCTTGTTAAGACGCAAACATATGAAAGAGGATCCTATCTTTGTTTTGACCCAAAGACTTGGGATACAGTTCGTAAGGTTGGATTAACATCCTCATATCTTGTCACTAGGTTTTCCCCACAGTAGCACAAATTAATCCTAATTCTGCATTGCAGGACAACTTCGTTCTCTATTATGATGCCATCGAAAAGAAACCAACACTACTTCCTATGAGGCCTCAACATTAGCAAAAATTCTCAGCACATAGATCTTACCTTGCCTCCCGTTGGTATTAGAAATGACCCTGTTGATTTCGTTTTTACATAAATGTTATGGAGCTCGTGTTGATATTGACTTCCCGCCTCCCACTTCCTCTGTCAATTGATCAAAGAGGGTGTGTGAGAGAAGAATATCCGAATCAGGTGCCAGGATCTCACTGATTACAGTAATGTTGTTTTTCTACCATGTTAGACTGGGTGGCTAGTTACCCTTGGTGGCTCTAGTGTCAATATTATATATTGAGAATTGTTGTTTCTACCTATTTTCTACACTTTTTATCCAGTGATTATCAATGTACAATTGTCCAGTTAAAAATGTTTTGCTTAAAAATGTCAAGCATTTGATGTTTAAATTTTTCCCACCAGTTGTTCAACCATTTTCCCTGATGGATGTTTCAGCACACTTTGTTGTTATTTTTGTTGTGCTCACTTGAGTGCGCAGCTCCCTCGTTTATTTTTTTGTTTATTTCGAGGTAAGTATTGGTTTTGAAATTGATTTTGACATCTACTGAAATTAATATAATTTGGTTATTTCGATTTATTTTTGTTGAAATTAATTCGTTTTAGTTTTAATCAAATTATTTTAAAATTTTTTGACTAATTAATTTGAAATTTAAAAATATTAAAAAAAATTTAAAATATGTATATATATATATATAATTATTAAATAATTTTTTTGGTAAAACAGTTTAAACAACGGAAAAAAAATTTGCAGGTGGGATTTGATTATAATATGTAAATATAAATAATATATTTTTAAAAATTAAAATTAGAAGTACAAAGCGAAACGTGGAAATCAAAACATTTTAGCCAAGATTTTCAAACCTTGATTTATTTGGCATGTCTTTCAAGTCTTTTACAGATTAGCCCCATAATTTTCTAAAATTAAATATTAGCCCTTCAGGTTTCAGGTTTCAGGTTTTTTTTTTCTTCTGAAAGAAGCCCTGAGCTAGAATCTGATGGTAATTGCCGCTTGCCAGGGATTTTTTGGATAAATTTTAACTGCAATTTTATGGTTGTTTTTCAGCAGATACTCCTTGAAAAAGCCATTAAATGTTCAGGGGGTCATATGTAAAAGGATCCCTTACTATAATTTAGCACATGATTTTACCTGGAGAGATCCGAATCAACATCTGATTGCACAAGTTGTTTGAGTGAATAATGAACATGGAATTCGCCAAAAAAAAAAAAAGAGGAAATTACAAATAATTCCTTGAAAATTTTCAAAATTACTAACAACCCTCTCCAAATAACAAAATTACCGAAACCTGGAACAATGTAGTCAAAGACGACCCTCTGAACTGATTGATTCCTATTCCTTTCTCAAGTTCCTATTAGATTCTATTCCATTTACCTTGAAATGTTTTTTTTCGCATAAAAGTGTTTTCAATCTTGAGGTGTTGTTTCCTTTCTTGGTTTTTCAGTTCGAAAATCTTACTTGTAAGCTTCCAAGAATAGCTATTCAAATGGCAACATCACAGAGCTGGAGTCCCTAGGTCTCATCGGAGGCGAACTAGAACTTGTGAATAAACTATCAAATGTAGCAAGAGCAAAAGGTTGAACCTTGTTATTGCCATGGGACAAAAAAAAGGAGAGAAAATCTGACAAACTTGCAGCCTCATCCTGGATTGCAAGAGCTCGAGATAAAAGGATATGGAGGCGTCAAGTTCCCTACTTGGATGTACAAGCTCGATTATCTTGTTGTTCCAAGCTTGGTTAAAGCGGTCTTCACCAATGTCTGGGGATGCGACCATCTTCCATCGCTATGGCAGCTGCCTCTCCTCCAGTCGCTCGCTGTACAACAAGAAGCAAAAGTAACACGCGGCTTGGCGAGAGGTTTTTCAGGCATGAGGGAACATTTCAATCACTTGGAACACTTCGCTTACATAACATGCCTAATCTAGTCGAGTTGCTGACCATGAGAACAAACGTGAAGTTGTTTCCTCGTCTGATCGAGTTGACGACAAAAAATTGTCCGGAGCTGAGAGCGCGGCCTTGCCGCCCACCGTCGCTTGTGGATTTGAATGTTTACAAGAGCAACGTGATGTTGCTTGTTGTAACGTGAGGTGCTCGTATCTCAAAAGCTAAAATTTTTGTAATGATTTAATATGCAGTCTATTATATTAATTTAATTTGATATTTTTTCAACTCTTTTAATAATTGATATTAGAGTTTTATGTTTTAAATTATATGAATTTTTAAAATCGAAATTATCGTAATGATGCGTCTGAATTAAATCGCGTGTTAGCTTTTTTTAAAAAAAATTAAAAATTAAGGCAAAAAATATTAATATGAATCACAGTGAAATTAATTAAATAAAAAAAATACTGTGATAATTTATTGAATTAAGTCGGATATTAATAGAATAGTGTTGGATCCACTGTATTGTGTTAGTATGCAACATCTAGATAGCCTCCGTCACCTCCAGTTCAACCGTTGCTATAATCTGGTAGAACTGCCGCAGTGGCTAGGGGAAAAACTCCTCTCGGTTCAGTATTTGAATCTAACTTACTGCTACGAACTGAAACCTCTTCCCCGCAACTTGCAGAATCTCAAATCTATCGGCGTTTATGGATGTACGGATGCCAGATGTTGTTTGAGAACGAGGAGGAGGAGTAGGAGGCCCTCTGATTCTCTGCTATCATCATTAGCGGATCATTATCGGTATGCTAATAATAATAGGGATGGATGGTGTGTCAAAACCATCCATCCCCAACTGTTTCATTCATTTCATTTCTATGTGTTTGATTGATTGAATATCTGTTATCGTGTTTCTCTCATAGATGTTGCAGCAGTATCAAGTGCGTATGTTCTTGTAAATATTATCTGCCATCAGCAGCAGCAGCATGACTTTTTCACTTGTATGTGTGATTGATATATGTAATGTGTAAGATTGATACCATGTTTGTTATGAACAATGTCTAAATTTGGTTCCCTAACTTTTTGATGATTCACCTTAGATGGCATTATCTTTGTTCATTGCGATTCCAAATAGAAGATTTCGTGTTTCAATTTTCTTGTACAAAGTTGCTGTTCTTGTTGCACCTTTGTAGAGATAAATAAGTAAATGTAAGTCAGCTAAAAAGTGATGAGTTGGTCGGTTGAATCTAGACTTCACGGTGTAGTTTCATAAGATCATTTTTTTAAAAATTATTATGATGAGTTAATGAACACTAAGAATGAGGATCTGTATTCAAAGGTGGAGAGTGAAGTGCTTGTAATCCAACTGTCCAAATGTTGAATTCTCAAAATTTGGGGTTTCTTTTGCACACAGTTCCAATCTATTTCCATTATCGCATAGATCCTGTCGTTCTCAGGTCCGTTCTGTCTCTCGTCTTTTCAACAAGTAATGTTCTTCTGGTTAAGGTCCATCGGTGTGTGATTTATGTTTTTCCTTGAACTATTTCAGGTTTAGAATAGTGGACCTCCTAGTATGAGACTGCTAGTCTCACCAAGCGCTGCCTCTGGTATGGGAGGGTATGAGCAGTTTATGCAGCAGTATCAACATCAGCATAACCAATCCCAATATCAATTGCAAAACAGATGTCTGCTGCTACTCAGTCATATTATTTTCTTTCATATTTAATCCATGCAAGGGATATAAACACCACCTGATTGTTTTGGACTACTTCGTTTGTGAAGTGTTTCAGGATGAATGGTGCAAATCTGACATCCCTTGCTTTAGGATTGAATCGGAGGTCAAAGGATACATTTACAAGATTCTCCATGGTCTAATGAGCATACCAAAGGAGAACCTGATTATTGCATGCCAAATTCTATGCTAAACAACCTCCTCCTCTAGCGATGAGCTATTGGGTTGCAGTTCTCTTTTTGCCTTTTCACTCTTTTTAGTTATTTGTTTGTTCTAAATCTGTCTCCATGGATATAGCAAGGACATTTTTGCAAGGTTCTAGCTATCAACTTTGCCAAATATATTTTCACAGATATGGCTTGTTTCCGGCCAGGTTCTCATTCTGAAATATTACAACCATTTGTTAAATTTTTTCCCTTGTTATTTGTACAGCATGCCCAAAGGTGAAGCTCAAGTTCTCGGTGCAAATGAATTGTAAGCTCTTTGTTTGTACCACTTCAGTAAATGGAGAACATATATAATGGTAGAATGTTTGGTTTGTTTCTGATGAATACATGATTAATTGTTGAAGTTTTCTCAGTTAGGACTGAAAATAAAGAGTTTTTTTGAGAGAGCAAACAAAGAGGTCCGTTTTGTTATTTTCAAGATTTTAAAATTTAATAGTGTGAATTAATCCTGAGTGTTTCTTAATTTGTGGATTTCTCTAAATTTTGATGTCCCAAATGCTGAATCTGTGACTTGTGACTATGTCTCTCACAAGGTATGGTGGTTGCAATTATACCGAGCAGCGTGTTCACATGAACTACAGACTCACAGTATATCTTTAATTTGTGAATTTATACAGATGTTCGATCATAGGCTACATGATAAAATGATGGTGCAAGAAATGGCACTAGGGAATTATTTATTTAGTTGTTTCAAAAGAAGAAGAAGACATGAGACGAAACACTTCTGTGGCAAAGGTCAGAACTCCCATGAAGAGAACAGTTCATTGTTCATTGTCTTGGTGCATGTTATTTGCTTGTGTCTGTGATCTAGAATGTCAAAGAGAGGCATCAGTTATTTTTTGGAAGTTTATGTTTTAGATCTGATGCCTGGATGCTGAAAGGATTCACTATGTATCATCTCTTCTTGCATTTCTTAAATTCTTGAATTTGAGCTCAAATTTCAGGTTCCTATGAAAATGATATTCAGATGACAAAGCCTGTTCAACTACTTGTTTAGCCTAGCAACTTACCTGAATTCGATGATCAACCGGAAGCTATTTCTGTGCTTCCCAAAATTGCCGGTTCCAACTACTCCGAAGCGATCAAGTATGTATAAGGCCATATTCCTCTCTTTTTCCTGCTTCTTGTTTTTGAGTTTCTTTAACTTCTTGCTTTATCTCATCAAGAAGTCCTAGGTTTCTTTCCCTCATCAGCTTTCTGATTCAAATTGTCAATATTTACAGATATCTATTCAACAGGATGGTTATACGGCAAGGAGTTTCAATTTTGGATCACAAAAGTTCCAAACACGAAGCCTCTTGTCAAGATGGAAGCAGATGAAAGGGGAATCCTACCTTTATTTTGATCCAAATACATTCGATACAGTTGGTAAGGTTGCATTGCCTTCTCTTTCCTTGTCCGTATTTTTTACACACTAGCAAAAGTTAATCCTGATTCTACCTTGCAGGACAACTTTAATCTGTATTTCGCAGCCTCAACATTAGCAAAAAAGTTTCAGGACATAGATCTTAGCATGCCTCTCATTGGTATCAGAAAAGACCATGTTGATTTCACTAGTACTCGTATGTGATGGAGCTCGTGTTGATATAGACTTCTTGCCTCCCCTTCCTCTGTCATCGATCAAAGAGAGCGGGAGAGAAGGATTTCAAAATCATGTGCAGGATCTCACTGATTACAGCATACCTTATTAGACTAGTGGCTTACAGGATCTGGATATTAACAATTGTTGTTTCTACCTATCTCATGCACTTTTTTCCTGCAATTAGCAATGTACAATTGTGCTGTTAAAAGCATTTGTTCTTCATAACCTCAAGCATTCAATGATTTAAACTCTCTCTTTGATGGATGCTCAAGCACAATTAGCAGCTGACCCATGACTTGTGATAGCTGTTATATGGCTGTTGTGTTCAGAAATGCACCATTTTTGCCAGAGATTTTCCTTGAAAAAAGCCAGAGAGATGAGATATAATTGTTCAGATTATCATGGGCCATATGTAAAAATATCTCTTACTGCAATTTGCAGTCATATGATTTTACTCTGTGTGTGTGAAAGAGAGAGAGAGAGAGATCCAATTCCAAGCCAACTTCTGATTCTACGATTTTGTACAGTGAATAATGGTTCTGGCATTCACCAAAATCACAAAAAAAAAAAAAAAAAAAGTAATTTTTTTTATATGTGGTTGGTTGGTGGGAAGATTGGATGATTTCACCAGCTGCCAAATGGGAAAAGGGCTTGTCGTGTAAATAATTAGCAAAGTGAAAAGGTACACACAAGTGGAGCACATGGCCTTCACATGCAAAGCATCACGCACAGGGACACAACATCAAAGGTCATTTTTTTCAAATTTTTTTTCTTTCTTCTTTACCATCCCTCCCTGTCCCTCTCTGTGGCCTGTGGCCCCATTTGATCCACAATAAAATATATATATATATACATATATATATATATATAATAAAAATTAACACGTCAGCACGTGGACCTGATCGGGTTGGATCGGGTTTGGTCCAACTCACTACAATGGATTAGGTCTGGTCACCTTCGGATTGCTAAAGCTATTATACTAATACGTGCGTGTTAGAACTCTCATCAGTTGCACCAGTTCCCTTCATCTTCTTCGCTTTGGTGCTGGTGGGGTGGCTGTTGGAGTTGTATTCTATTTTCATTTTTGTTTTTATTTTCTTTTTAGCTCCAGTGGTGACCCACAAAGAAAACAGATCTTAAGACCAAATAATTGGTTTGAGATTTTTGTAATTACCCTCTAAGCTTTGCCCTAATCACATGCTCGAAAGTAACCCATTTGTAATAAAAAAAAAGACTACCTACACAAATGATAGAGTAGACGACCGTCTGATTGCGTAGTTGCTCAGTCAAGGCATAGTAAAAAGAACTTTTTATTACACAGTAAGAAGATACAAGAAAGAAGGCAAAGATGAAACAGTAAACAGGCAGTAGATGAGTGAATGATTTGAGTGAGAGCTGAGAGGGGAGAGAGCAGCACAAAACGATAAGGAGAGAAGAGCTACAAGGACAGCAAGGGACACAGCTCCAGTAGTAGTAGATGTAGATGGATGAGCTCCTCCTCCTCCTCCTCCTCCTCCATCCACTCCGTGTCACCCCACACTCTGTTCTGTTCTGCTCTGGTCCTGTCCCGTCCTTTCTGGCTTTATGTCTGTCAATCCTGTTTCTGCTGTCTGTAAATTTACTCTACTAGTAAGTATAACACCAACTGTTATCCCGTATTTCACTGCCACTTTGCTTCAGCTTGGTTGGTAGCTAGCAAGCTAGTAATTGTCATTTATGCAGCAGCACCACTAGTAATCATACTTTTGTAAATAAAACATTATTAATAGATATATGATTAGGACTCATCTCAGAGCTATCCTTCCTACCTGCAATTCAGACAAAATGTTGGGTGTGACATGCAAAAAAGAAATAAAGAAGAAGAAATCGTTTTAAATTATTGCATGATTGAGAGCTATGATGAGATACCAACATTTTGGATCACCACCACTTTGGCTCCAGCTAATTCTCAACTGCTTTAACATTCCAACTGCTACGCGATGAAAAGAGGAGAATATTTGATGCGGACTTAATATGATGTTGTGCTGATTTAATAATGAATTGGAAGAAAAAAAATTTTGAGTAGGAACAGTAGTACCTGGGAATTTGGAGCAAGTAGGGACTGAAGTGGTTGCTGGAGAATGGAGAGGAAGATGAAGAAGAAGAAGAGGGAGCTGCGGCTTCTGCTTCAGAGACAGAGAGGAGGAGGTCGTCCTCAAGGAAAGAGCATGCTTTGGTGGGCGAGGCAAAGGGGCTATCTGGCAAATTGTGCTCATCTCTGCTGCATTTATTAGCAGAAAAACAAATTACAAAAAAGATGCTTTCCATTTGCAAACAAACCAGGATTTGAATTAAAAAAACATTCTTAAAACAAGATTTAACCTTTTTTGGAAATCGCCATCTTCTTTGGGGCTCCCCTCTAGACCACCTACCACTTCTTTATTGCCATCAACTTTGACTGCTCTCTGGTGAACCAACTCTGTAGCAGCAGAAGCAGCAGCAATGGCAGCAGTTGCAGCACTAGATTGGGGGCTCAGTGACTTGTCTAAAAAGAGCAAATTTCCCATAAAAAAGCTGCTTAAATTTTTTTTTATATCAAATCACTCAAAAGGCTCACCTTGAGGTGATGATCCATCCTCCTGGCTACCACCATTGCTGCTGCTGTTGCTGCTTCTGGTTCTGATGTCATGAAGCTTCAGCCCCATGAACTGCCTTCTTTGCAGCTCGATGGCTTGCTGCAACTCCATTGCTTGCTGCTGCTCTTCCATCCTCCTCCTCAGCAGCATTTCCCTTGCTCCTACAACCGCATCCAAACATCAAACAAAATCCTAAAGCCAAAAATACAAAGAACAAAAACCATGAAAGAGATCCAAAATCCAACCAAGTTGCTGCAGTTCGTAAGCATCCCTCAACTCCAATGCGGAAGAGTAAGAGGAAGAAGAGTTCCTGTACTTGTCAGGGACCTTGCCCTTCTCCTTGTATGGCTTGACAAGAACCCGAGCATCGCAGACAAAATGCGGGTTCCCCTTGGCCAAGATCAGCCTCACCGTCTCCGGGTAGACGAAGGTGACAAACCCAAACATCCTCTTCTGCTGATACGGGATCCGCACGTCCTGAACTGGCCCATACATGCTTCACAGCTCAAAAATGCACAAGAGTTAGGTGTATATCCAGAAATTTACCATCTTGTTGTTGTTGTTGTTGTTGTTGTTGTTAGAGTTCTGAAAGCAAATGCGAACCTGAAGTAGTTGGAGACATCTTCTTCCTTGAATGTGCTGTCAGCAGGGAAAGTCAAGTAGATCTGCCGGGCGCTCGGGCTCGCCATTGCGGCGTACCTGCTGGCAAACTTGTAAGCTTCGTCTCCTGCTCCCCCTCCTCCCATGAATAGAGCTTCCAAAGCAGACCTGTAGCCATTGTTATAGAAGTTAAGCGTCTTGTGAAGCTTTGGTTAAAGAAGAATGGAAGGGAGGAGGAAGAAGCAGACCTGGAAGGAGATAATGGTGAAGTGGGCGAAAAGATGTGGTTTTTCTCCATGAGGCCGTGCTGGAACTTGCAGCAGGTGCCGTTCTTGCAGAAGCCGCGGGCGTAGTAGAGGCAAGGGCGCCAGGGTAGCTCGCCGGCGGCGGCGAGGCCGAAGGGCTCGTCGGGAAGGAGAAAAGCAGCGGCGGCGGCGGCGGAGGAGGAAGGAGGAGAAGGAGGAGGCGGCGGAGGGAGAAAGGCGAGGTCTTTGCGGGCGTTGAGGACGATGGAGTGAAGGAGGGAGTCAGGGGCAAGGGCGAGGCGGATCATCTCCTTGTCGCCGTGGTCCTGGAGGAGGAGGAAGCCCATGATCTTGGCAGCGTGGTCGGGGTCCAGGGCCTGGATTCTGGAGAAGACGACGCGGGTGGCCTCGTAGGCGTCCATGGGAGCCAAAGGTGGGAGCTTTTTGGAAGGGGAAGAAGGGTTATGGGGTTGGTGGATCTTCTTCTTCTTCTTCTTCCTGGTGCTCTCTGTGCTCAAAGATGGAAACTTTGATGCGTCTCTCTCTTCTCTATAAAGAGAGAGAGAGAGAGAGAGAGAGAGAGAAATGTAAGGCCTGTTGCGCTGAGATACTGGTGAGGTATGCTTTGCTACTGGTTCTCTCTCTCCTCGCTTTCACTTTATCTCTCTACTGATTTAGCTGGGGAGAGAGAAGAGTGAGGTTGCCCTGATCGATGGGTCAAAGGGGGAGTCCGGTTGCTTTTATGTGTGTCTGATGTTCCCCATGAGGTGCTCTTTTTTTACGGTTTTGATTTTGATCTTGGTTTTGGTCTTGGTTCAGGATAATAGGATATAATGGCTATTTCAGTCGTTTCAGTTTCGACTGACCCAACTATCCACAGTGAGTTTTTGAATTTTGGATGTGATAGACTTCGCTCAACCTCTTTTCTTGTTCACCTCGAAAATCAACATCGATGAGAGAATGGTTTTGCAACAATAATACTACTTGCAAGTAATTCGAGGCCAAAATCGAAACCGAAATCGAGTGGGTCCACTGCAATCACTGTTCTCCATCTGTTGCATCTGCGGGTCATTGTTATTGCCATTTGTGTATTCCGCTGTTCTTTTTAGAAAAAATCTCGCGCTCTACCTCTGAATTGTATTGCTCGTCAACGTCTCCTCCACCGGCAATCATTTTTATCGGGTTCGGTCGTCGGTCGTTTTGATGGTCGTCAGTAGCATTTTGGTGAAAATATGAAATACGTCGTCGAGGGAGGGGATTTGGCCGGTGGATTCTGTGGAAGTCCACTTCCGGATTCTTAATTTAATGTAACTCGTGAAGTGAAGCTGCCTCAATGTTTCCTTAGTCTACTAGCTCCACGATAGAATTTAGTGCAGCTTTATTAATGAATTATAAATGAAGAATTTAAGTAGTGACTTGAGCAACTTAATTCTTTTTTTATTATAATATTTGGTCTTTTTTTTTTTTTTTTGAAAAAGTTGATATAATTGTTTAAAGTATTTTTTCAATTCTCTCGCTCACTAAGGCTGTCAATGGGTCCCGCGGCTCGAAAACACGACCCAATCTAATATAAAATTTGCAGATTTGGGCTGAGATTTTCAAAGTCAGGTCAGCATAGGACTAAAAAAATTGTCAAAAATCAAGGTCCGATCTAAAGCTCGAGTACACCTGAAAAAAATTAGTACACAATTCTAAGTTCGGATCAAATTTGAATTTAAATATTATGCTTTTGGGCTTGGATTTGGACTTAACAGTAGAAAATTGTTTTCAAAACTCTAGAATTGAATTAAATTAAATTGACCTAAAAACTAAAAATGATTCAACTCGCTTCAATTTGAACTAAAAACTGAAGTAATTACTAAATTTAAATATATACATATATTTCATAAGTAGAATCGAGTATATTCAACTTTAAATCAAAATCGATATATATTATTATAATATCAGATGTGATAAATTAATTTCACGTCGGATATTGGATAAATATAGTCTAATATATATAGTGAAAAATTCTTATATCTCATAAGCTTAGATTTTTGGGATGATTTGGTATCTTACTCACTATATTATTCTGATTTGACACTTTTTTGACCCTACAATAAGTAATATTAGAGCTTCAAATTCGAAATTGTGCAAACTCTTAAAACCAAAATTATTGTGATGATGCGACTGAATTGAGTCGTATATTAGTCTCTTAAAAAAATCAAAAGAAATGAGATAAAAATCAAACGGTGAAATTGATCGAGTAAAAGAGTTTTTGATTAAGAGTGTTAAAATTGATGTGATCAAATCATACTTAAAGGAGGAACTTGTTATAATATCAGGTGTAATAAATTAGTCTCACATCAGATATTAAACAAATAGAGTGTAATATATATATATATAGTAGAAAAGGTGCATATCCCATGAAATTAGGTTTTTAAAATAGTTTAGTGTTTGTTTCACTATATTATTTTGATTTAATACTCTTTCGATTCCTCCAAATAATATATATATATAATATTTTGGTTCGTTTTAATTTCGAAATTTGAAAACTACAAATCAATTTTTTTATCTTTAGAACCGAATCGAATAAAAAAAGGAATAATTCAAACAAAATGAACTATTTAATTTATTTTTATTTAATCCGAATAATATGCAATCCTGCTTTAACAGAGTTTGAGCTCGGCTTAGCTAAGTCTAACCACTGTATCGGATAAAACTAAAATGACTGACTTGGTTTCAAGCAAAGGCTGGCACGGATGACCACCTTTCCATTTCATCATCATTCGTTCATGCACCACACGAAAAGCTTTACCTGGTCCAATGATTTCTCGACCCAACACTCACAACGCACGACCGAGACATCTTTATCTTTTCATTTTTAAAAAATTTTTTAAAAAACTTTTTAACAAATGAGGCGTCTCCATCGAGCCATAAAATTCTCACGGGAGATATTAATTAAATAAAAAATAATTTAGGCTATTTTATCCAACAAGCTGACATATTACGAGACGCCCGAGTTAATCCGATTGGTGCCATCGGTCAAAGTCAGTTTGACAGAGAGTTAGTTGTTTATCAAAATCGGACAATTCTAAGCACAGATTTATGCCACGTGGACTTGCGGAGGCAAAATTAGGAAGCTCGTTGGTGCACGAAGCATTCTTTTGAAAATGACAAAAAAAAATAAAAAAATAATAATAATAATAATAATATTCGGCCTTTTATGGTTCGGCTTTATAAAAAGTTGATGAGTGGCTTTTCTCAGCGCGCGCGTGAATGTGCGCCATCGGGCTCACCCGCTTCCCCTCGGGTTCGGAGTCTTTTTCTGTCCAATATTTTAACAAATTTGCATAAAAACCCAAGCTTCCAAAAATTTTGCATTACTCTGCAAAACGCACCCTTTAATTTGCTGATATCTTCTTTCAGAGCATTATGGAGAGTGTTCTTGTTTTACTCGTTACTTTTTCAGTATAAAATCATTATCGGGAGCTTCAGCAGTCTCAGCCTATGAAGCGAAATCCAATTATTAAAATAAATGATTAGTCTATAAACTGTCTCGAACCATCAGAAAGTCTCCTTAAGCAGTCAATTTAAACAGGGCATTTAATTTTAATGACGAAAATTCGCCAAAAATAATGGCAACTCAAGTGACAGAAGAAGCCAGGGTCACACGTGGGAGGGGGCCGATACCAAAAGCGAGTCCACGTCATGCACGTGCAATGGTTGGCACGTGGGGACCGTGTATGTGTCTCTCTCGGATCCTACTCCGAGCTGGGAGCCGGAAGCGATTCGGATAGGGACCACATTTGACTGAGCCCGAAATCCACAAGGTGACAAAATAGACTGACCTGAATCCATGTCTAACTAGCTCGGTAGAGGGGAGCAAGGTCTAAATTCTCGATTTTAATTTCGATTTTGGCTTCAACTTAGAAGGGAGCTGAACTGTCTTCGGAGAAGAGCCTGCCGTTTACGGCAAATATAACTTTTTTAAATTTTGAATTTATATTATATATATATATAATATAATTAATAGCACAATAATTTACAAAAAGAATAAAGCTCGGAGGAAAGTACGCGAGGTTTCACCAAAAGTCAGGGATTTTTCTGAATATGAGAAATTACAAGGCGTTTGTCAGAGATTGTAGGGATTGATATGCAATTTCAATAAAGATATTATTTTACAAATATTGAAGATTAAAAACTTAAAAGGGTTGTATGTGCAAAGTGAATGATGTATTTGTGCAATTTCATGGTTTTGCGAGGTAGCATGAGAAATTAAAAGCAAAATATGAATGGCCCACAACACCAAAACATAATGATTGACAATGCAGAAAGGACCGGGCTCGAACTCGGGCCAGCCCGTTAACAGCCGATCATGTGCATGGCAGCCACGCATGTTGTCCAACATCTTTGCATGTATGTGATCACGGTCGTCGTTAAAAGTTTTTTCTTTTTTAAAATTTTTGAGAATAAATGTGTGTAAATTTTGTTATCAATGGTAGGTTGTAATTTAGTGATCTGTTTAGGGGTTTAAATGAAAAAAAAAGAAAACAAAAGAGAGGACCCTACAGACCAAAAAGCATGTCCCGCAATGCCAATCAAGCCCTAAAACGATGGCAGTGCATGCATGCGGATTGAAGCGCTGAATCCAAAATGCATAAATTTTTTTTTTAAAAAAAAAAAAAAAAAAAAAAATTTTCCTGGTCTCCCAAGGCTAGAGCACATCAAGTATCACATCAAGAATCAGGGAGGGAGGGAGAACCAACACAACTGGCTTTTGTTAATAAAACGGTGTCGTGATTGGAAATAACATTTTTATGTCAAACCCCACCAAATCTCAGCCACGCCGATCCCATGTGCTTCTCAACTCATATTGTCCCTCCTGCCCTATTATCTCGCTTAATCTGACTAATTAGGCGACAGTAAAATCATAAATAAAATTTTAAATCAATTTTTGATTTAACATTCGGATGAACTCACAAGTATGGCTGACCTGCTTGTTGTCAAAGTACAAACATGGTTTGTGAGTTTGGGTCGTCTGATGTCCACATGCTGCCTCGGAGTTAATTCCTCTCTTAAGGAATATGAACAATGGGCTAACCCAAGCAGACAAAGCTGGTCTCACCTTCGAAGGCGGTGCAACCCAACCAGTCCATGTGATCATCGCTAGTGTTCCTTGTCAGATACCAAACAACAATAAAAGAGGGGTTTTTTTGCACATAACCGTGTGGGAAGAGAGTGATTTTGCCTGCATTCGAGGGGTTACAAGTAAAAAAAGCCCTAAAAAGAGCGAGAAAAAGTGTTTTTTTTTTTTTTTTTTTTTTTTTTTTTGTTAATCCTCTCCTCCGATGCTTTTTCCCTTGGGAATGAACAACCAAAAAGCCTGCTCAATTTTTGATGACAAAAGAAGCTCTTTTTGGGCCGAGGACAGCTCCTCAACCCCGCAGACCAGAAACCCTAGAATTCCACATGTTGCTTTTTGTTTGTTTCTTTTTTTCATTCCAACCCCTCACTTTATCTGTGGATCTCCTTGCCTCCTGTCCTCTGCATTTGTGGGAACAGAGCTGGCTTTCGAGGGAATCTCTCCCAAGCGAGGAAGTGGACAATGGTGGCTTCAAAGTGGCGAGCCTGTGGCTTCTCTTTTGCTTTCTTTGGCTTGTGATGATTGCAAATGGTGCTTCAGCCTTTGCTTTCTCAACCTGTGATTTTGGAGTCTGCCAACTTAGTAGTATATGAGATTTCAATGAGTGGGGGTCTGCTTTTTATCGAGCAATTTGCAGGATTAGCTTTTCGAAAAATAATAATAATAATAATAATTTGTGTAATCATCCTCGTCATCATCATCTCGCTGGCTATACCTGTAAACTTTACATTTCATTCAATAATCATTATACATGTTAAATGATAATTATGTGACAGTTTTAATCGCGTACTCCATGTGCGTCAGACTTCAAGCTGACCTATGCACTAGTTCGAAAATATTTGGGCCGAGTCCAATCCATAAACCCATGCCCAAAACCCTGGTGGCCACACCGAAACCTTTCACATGTCAGTTTAGAGATTCATGGCCTGTTTGAACCAACCTCAATTCCCATGTTATTTCCAGCAGTCGAATCACTCAGTACAAAATGCATGATCTGCCTGATGTGAGATACAAAGGTTTCAGATTAACTGGGATACTTGCTAAATGCCTTGTTCCCATCAATACAGTATGTACATCCTACGTCTACGCCTATATCATCATAGTCCACTCCTGTTTCGAGGGACTCTGCTTTCCAAGAAAGCAAAAAACAACCCAAAAACCTACACAGTAGATAACCTGCAAAATTACCATCACTAACATCACAAATATATAGAGCTATTATTGATAAGATGCTTAAGATATAATTTTGTGACAGTTGAACTTCTCATAATGTCAGATCTCCTTCAGAGGACAGACAAATAATCTTCAAGGAATAGGCAATATGTACATCGATCTGAACTGGTGCAGGCATCACGCCATAGAGATCACTCGTTGTAGACAGAGTATTTCTGGAAGGGGCAGAAAAACTGACCGACCATTTCCCTTGCATAATCGTCCTGTACAATCTGACACTTTTCAGTAAACAAAGAGGACGAAATCATATTTAGAGAGTTCTATGGATTAAATCAAAATGACTCCAGTCTTTGGCTTCAACATACAATTGAAATGAACATACTAGTCAGGATATCCGCTTCTAAACATCTGATATAGGAAAGGTTGATCTGAAGGGTTCTTGACTTTATAAATAACCTTGAAGAAAGCCGCCCGAAGTAAATATCTTCATCCAAAAAGATAAGATTTTGATGGGAAATGTTCAGACTAGTGCTAGTTCAGTTTGGTTAGCTAAGTTGTATTCAAACACATTGCAAAATTACATTATGAAAAGGAAAACATTAATACAAGGTAATATCCAATCCAACAGAAAACTCAGCACAACCTAATGAGGATAAAGCATCATATCTACCAAAAAAATCTTGAACCTGACGATTATTATTCATCTCTCTCATTTAACCTTCTTGTTTTGAAAAAAAAAATACAACATTTCTTCACTAATAGACTTCAATATGTCAGTTTCTCCATGCAAAACAAGCATATTAGTAGCTCACTGCTAGGCATTCTAGTCAGTCAGATGAGTCACATGCTTTATACCTATGGAGCAAGTAATATAACTGATTTTTTTCTAGCTCAGTAAATCCCTCCTGTCACTCATGGATTATCTAGATAAAAGAGAAAGGACTTCAAATAAAGGAGGCAGCCTACGAACTTGATTCCGAAAGATCAAGGTGTTTTTTGGAGAAAGAAAAGATTGTTTTAGTGCTTATAATTTATAAAATCTGCAAACTATGACTAATTTGTCACTGTGCTATTCAATAGTCAATAAGATCATTTTGAAGTGAGATACGATCTGTTTTCATGTCCATGGAGGATATCATGCGAGATCCTTCAATGAAGCATTAGAAAGGACGGGATTTTTTGGAGTTCTAATGACTGGTTTAAAGGACCATATTTTTCCGAATAATACCAGCCACATTTTAAATCCCAAAACTTGGGGTTGCTTGTCCAAATTTGTCCCTTCTTTCAAATATCAACCTTGCATTGCTATTACACTGACATCCTATTTGAACAGAAAGATAGTCCCCAACATAGGTAAATGGTTGAACATAAAAAATAACACAAAAAAGTGAATTAAGTTTTGGAAACTGAAAATTGACTATCAATCACAGATGCACAAAAAATGTAGTGCCAAAGTTTGATACCCACCCTGTTGGGATTGGAAGGTACTTCCTTGTAGGCCTTGAAATAGCTAGGATACTGATACCAAGTAGGTCGATAAGGCTCGAGCTCACCATACGCAGGCTGGCCATCATAGTGTTTTGGATATTGATTGTAAGAGTACGCATTGCCATGCATCTCGCTCCCCCATTCCCCATAGGCCGATGAATACTACACACAGCTACAATATTTAAGAACTAAGAAGCAAATACAATTAACAAAACCAAATAACTCACTCCACGGGATTCAGATGCCAATTGCTCTCCATACACCTCGGTGTAACTCACATCCTCCGACCAACAATGCTCAACTGTGTTGTACTCAATTCTCAGGGGCTGCTCTTGATAATGCTTCTCATAGGCATAAACAAGGCTCCCGTGCAAATGTCTCTCATCCTTCGCTTCATAAGCTGAAGAAAACTTCACACAAAGCCAAACAAAATCAAACACACATTCATAGGACACTGAATACTACACAACTAAAATGCTCAAGAAATAGGGAGCACAACTAATTAACAAAACCAAGACAATTTAGACTCACTCCATGCGATTCAAAAGCCAAATGCTCTCCATACACTGTCGTTACTCACTTTCTCCAACCAACTATGCTCAGCTGGATTGTACTCAATTCTCAATGGTTGCTCATGCTAGTGCTTCTCATAGGAATTCAGAGGACTCTACTGCCAATGTCTCTCGTCCTTCTCTTCAAAAGCTGAAGAAAACTTCACACAAAGCCAAACAAATCAAATACGCAAACAGCAAAACAAATACAATTTAAAACAAAAAAAAAAAAAATCTCACTTGTTGATCATATCCATAGCCCTCATGATAATTCCAATTCCACGACCAATTTGATAATTCCTAGATTCTCAGCAATGATAAACAACAAAATTGGATTCAAATCCACGAAATTTTACAGAAATCAAAAATAGATACCTTATAGAACTCCAATCTCTGATCGGAAGCGGGTTGGATCTGCACAGCGACGGCGACGTCGTGGCCGTGCTTCTTCTCGGCATGTAAGCCCCGAAAAATAAGAATATTTGCAAACCGAACCCCTGGTTTATGGATATCCTATTGGTTGTCGGCATTTAGTTTACTATAAATTTATTGTTAAAAATTATTTAATTTTAATTTTACTTTCTTTTTGTGTATTTTATTGTCTTAAATTTGGTAATAAAATATTAAATAACATGTCGAAGTCGTACTAATTCGAGCTTTTTTAATTTTAGATTTGAGGAAACAAATTTAAAGTAGTATTATATTCTGATTGTCATTTTTATTCTTTTTTCTAAAAAATAAGATAAAATGACGATAAGGGGTTATTTGTCAAAAAAATTTAAACTCGAAGACTAATAAGTAAATATCTAAAATTGACGAGGTTTTGTATGATTTGGTCTTACTTAATATTATCTTGGCTACAGATCCCGCGATTGGGTCCGATTGAATCGATGAGACTGAGATCGGGAAACAGACGGTGCAATTTATTTGAAAGATTTTAGGTTAATATATCTCTTGAATTGCATGTTTAAAATTTTTATAAAAGTTTTGGCTGAAAATTTGAGGAAAAAAATTGATTTTTAAGTTGATCTTAATCAAACTGTTTTTTACCTATAAGATACATTTTAGAAAGTATAGCAATTATTTAAGATATCATTTTTTTAAAAATAAAAAATAAAAAATAAAATAAGAAGAAAGTTGTGTTAAAATTAAATTTTAGAAAGAGTTATGATAATATTAATTAGTCTTTTGTGTTAGAACTAATGAAAAGGAGTAGTCTTAGATTAAGGTGGCCCTATTTGGATAATGAAAACTATATAAATTGTCAAAATTGTTATTCTTTTAAATGGAAATTCACATAATAATATACTCAATAAGAAAGGTATTAGGTATTATCTCCATATCTTTTTATTTTGGTGGCAAACTGTCTCTATAAAATGCTATAGTTAGCATAAGTTTCTGGATTGATCAGAGGATTATATGGAGTTTTAAATTTACACTATAATGATTATACTTTGATTTTTGGATAAGGAGAAACTGAACCGATCAATTCTTAAATCTAAAATATATTATTTATATGTTTGAAGGTTTGAACGAGATAAAAATTAATTTTCATAAAAACTCGATAATTAAACTTGAGATTGTTTTCAGAATACTTGTTCTATTATTACAAAAATCATGAGTCGTAAGGTCAAAAATTTTCCTTTCAAATATCTCGGATTGCCAATTAAAGATTTTGAATTAAGTCAAGTGAAATTGATGGCCTAATGCACGATGTTGAAAAATTTTGGAGGCCTAAAAAGGTAAATGTCTATTTATTGAGGGCACGATAGTATTGATCAATTCTGTTATATCCACAACTCTTACCTACTCAATGACATTCTATCAACTACCAAAATGGGCAATAAACGAACTTGATCAAATCAAGACCATATTTCGTTACAGACATTCGAAGAAGGAAAAAGAAGTTTCATTTGGTTAATTAGGATTTGATTTGTACTAACAAATACAATAGTGGCTTCGAAGTCTAAAATACACTAGCTTTTTACTGGGTCTTTGATGAAATAGTGGTGGAAGCTCTTTAGTAAAGATAGAAATTTATGACAGAGTTTTAGTATTGAATAACTACTATAGAGGTGAGATTTTCTTTTTTTTTTTTTAATGCCGCAAAGACTCCAAATCATGTTCTATTTTTTGAAAATGAAATAGAAAAGGAGTTCAGAATGTCAAAATTTAGTCCATCTTCAATGTGATTTTTGTGAAATGTTTTAGTCAAAATCCTATTTTTGAAAAGACAGATGACGGAATGGATTTAGTCTTAAAATGCTATTTCCCAAAAGCTACGTGGTTTACAAAAAATTCTTCTATGAATATAACATATGCAAAAATTCAAGAATTTTTGACTAAAATAAAAGTAGGCTGAGATATTAAATATCCATAAGGAAGTATGAGAGAGTACCTCTCTTCCAATTTTAGTCAAATCAGGAATTTTGAGTTAGAGGTGCGACAAAACATTTTTTATTAAATCATATCATGACTTCCTTATTGAAAGGTGAATAATCTATCTTCTCACTTAGAATCTAGAAACTAACATGTCCTCTCAAAATTAAAAACTTTTTACGGTTGATTTTTTATAATAAAATACTTTCTATAGCAAAACTCGATGAAAAGGGTCTACCAAGGTCCTTACCATCTCTGTGTGTTTGCAATGAGGAAGCTAAAAATATTAACCATATTTTCTGTATATACCTTCATTGCAATTGTCTAAAACAAATATTGTTATATTTAAAAATTGATTTTGTCCCTTTATCCATTACTGATCTCTGAATTGATTGGAGAAATAAAACAGAACATGGTCTTATTAAAGTTAGTTAGAAATATACTAGTTCTTTCTCTGCAGTGGCCATTATAGAAAAAACAAAATTACAAAGTTTTTTAGAATAAATATAAAAGCCTTTCAACTTTCATTAATACATTGTACTTTACTTCGAAAACTTGGCTACATCTTTGTATGAAAAATTTAAAATCAAATTAGTAAAAACTATAGCTAAAATCACTAATGCTTGATTATATTTTCTATTATTTTCTCAGCAGGTCTAGCTTCTAAGGTCTAAAAATGCTGATATTTTGCTGACTAAAATAAATGTTTAACTTGTTTTGTGCTTCTTTTCATTTTGGTAATATGGGTTTTACTATTTTTTTTTTCGGAGGCTATTTTGTATATAATTTGTTTTGTTTTGTAAAGAATATATCTGTATTTTTTTTTTTATCTTATTTGACAGGACTTTTGAATAATAAATTTTTATTAAAAAATTGAGACCGTCACACGGATCTCGGAGCCAAATGAACGGCGAGATTTGACGTCCCGTGTGGTCCACTGTGCCAGTGATCCGAATTCAGCTGATCGCGATCGGACACCCGCCATTTTTTTTGTACTGACATGAGATGCTCGTGGGAAGAAAATTATATGCGACGGAGATACAGCGAGGGCTTGATTCCGATCGTCCAATGAATATCACGATTAGCTTCACATATCTCAAGGTAATTAGATGTACACTCCCGTTTAGTGTCGATCTTTTTCCGATTGTACTGGAGAAAAGACACCGACGAGACCAAAATATGATATTAAACAATTTCAGGGACTCATATGTAATTCACCGAAGTAATAAAATTCGAACCCAACTGCCCATCATCTCCGTCTCATTGTTCCCCTGCTCCTCATCGCCGGAGAAATCTCGAAAAAGGAGACGCCACTGCCCACGGCGATCTCCTTCTCCGATTACCATCGAAGCTGGATCCCCTCCAGCAACCACATCTCAAGCCCGCGTCGCCCTCCAACGGCCAGATCCGCTACCGCTCCCCCTCCGCCGCGGAGCTCTCCGCCGCCCCGCCGGTCACCGGTGAAGCTGAAGCCAGGATGAAGCGCGCCAACTATCGACAGGATCCCATCGCCGACCGTGTCCGCAGCCACCGGGGCCTCATCGCCGTCGTCTCCACCCCGATCCTTCTCATCGGGTTTGTGTTGTTCGTCATGCCGCGGCCGTCGCCACCGCAGCTGAAGTTTGAATATGATGGCGGGATAAAAGCTGTTGGGAGGAAGATGGTGCCCGGTGGCGGCGGGGCTGGTGGTGGATCGAAGAGCTATGCGGTGATCTTCGATGCGGGGAGCTCCGGGAGTAGGGTTCATGTTTATTGCTTCGATGAGAACTTGGATCTGGTACCTATTGGGATGGAGATCGAGCTTTTCTTGCAGGTAATTTTTTGTTGTTTGGTTTATGCTTGTTGCTATTTGGTTGGGAGTTACAAGCAATGTTTTTGTGATCTGGTTTGTAATGCAACTCGATCGGATGCTTTGAAGTTTGGTAAGTCATGGATTTTGTCAAATGCTGCATTTTGATCGTGGGGATGTTTACAATTACGAATAGTTGTAGTTGGATATTGTAGGAGAAATATCTCCCACAATTGAACTAGATTTTATATTTCGTAAACTTGTTTGTTCAACTCCTTAGGCACATGCTTTAGAAAACGATCTTTTCTTCTACTGTTGGGTGATACTAGTATCGAATAGGACAACTATTTATTTAGCTGAAATTCCTGTCTGCTTAATTTAAGCGGGATTTGCCAAGTTTTATTTGCTTCAATTCATAAATTGCACTTGTAAGCCAATTGCTGAAAGTCAAGTGTATACATTGCAGCAAAAACCTGGTTTGAGTTCCTATGCTAAAGATCCTCATGAGGCTGCAAATTCACTCGTTCCTCTTTTGGAGAAAGCTAAAAGATCAGTTCCTGTGGAATTGCGAGCAGCTACTCCTGTTAGAGTTGGGGTAATTCACATAGTCAATTCTATTTGTTATTGTAGCATATAGAAAGTTTGTATTGTATTTCAGAGTTGCTCAATGCTGCCTCCATACATTTTTCTGGTTTTTGATACCAATACAGGCAACTGCAGGTTTAAGAGCCCTGGGAGCTGAGATATCTGATCAGATTTTGCAAGGGGTAAATGGTTTGTTTTTCTGGCTGAAGATTGTTTAGACTACCTCGATAGAAGTACTAGGGCTCCTAGCTAGTCTAGTGAATCATAGTACCAGTCTTTGAGTAATTGAAAATTGTTACAAACAAGTATATTTCATTGAATGAGCTTCAAAATCTGCAGGTTAGGGATCTTCTTCAAAATAAGAGCTCGCTGAAATTCCAGCCAGATTGGGTTACTGTTCTTGATGGAACACAGGAAGGTGCTTTTCAGTGGGTAATTTTCATTTCTATTTAACTTGATAATGTGATAATTTAATATGTTGCTTTTTTGAAGATTCGCTTCAATCAACATATAACAGTTTGACTACCATGTTTCATGACCCTGCTTGAAACTTACAGAGTTGTTTATGGGAGGTTTATGGCAAGTGAAGGGTGTGGCTAGTGGTGGCTACCCTTTGCTTAGAAAAGAATGATGCCTTTGGGATTAGCTTAATGTAGTTTAATCCTCTGCCTTAACCCATTAGCAACTGCATCCAAGATATATGTCCATTAGTCTTTGAAGTCCTTAAATAGAAAATGATAATTAGACAGAAGTTCATGTCAAAAAAGTAGAACCTCCCAATAAATTTTCATTGGATTCGAAGTTTTTCAGTCTTATCCTTGATGACTGTGTGAGACTTCCATTTGCTCCCAAAATTGTTGAGATATATTTCATCTATCTAAAAAGACTTCATCTGAATAAGAAATTAAGTTGCTTTCCAATATCTGTGGTTTCTGTTGTCTATAATCATGCTTATATTATTCGTTCCAAATTAATTATTTATATGAGATCACTTTACTTTTGGCATAGGTTACTATAAACTATTTGTTGGGGAGATTGGGAATGGCATATTCAGAAACCGTGGGAGTGGTTGATCTTGGAGGTGGTTCTGTCCAAATGGCATATGCTATCTCAGAAAGTGATGCTGCAAAAGCTCCTAGACTTTCAGATGAAGAAGATTCATATGTGAAGCCACTGTTTCTTAAAGGAACTAACTATTATCTTTATGTTCACAGGTTTGACTCTTGGCTGTTTATGAACTGCTGATAATCTCTTTTTAATGATTCTTTGAAGTGAGAGTAACAATCATGATAGCGTTCAAGCAATTCTTCTAATGATTAGTGGAGTTTCGCCTTTTCTCTATGATAAATAATGGTGCTAGACTGTCCAGCTGTTGCTGATATTTCACCGAATTTCATCTTTTGATGCCCCTTGTTTCATATGTTGCAGTTACTTGCATTATGGTTTATTGGCTGCACGAGCCGAGATTCTCAAGGCTGGAGATGACACAGACAATTATTGCATTTTGGATGGTTATCGTGGTAATTTTGACATTGAACTGGACCTTTAGTCACATTAACAGTATGTTGTTTACAAAATCAAATACTTCGAAATTTTAATCATATTCTTTGCAGTCATGAGATTTCTGTTTTCCTCTTATTTGTTTAAGGATCATACAAGTATGGTGACAGTGTCTATCATCAAGCATCAGCTTCACCATCTGGTCCTAGCTATGAAAAATGCAGAAGCAACACAATTACTGCTCTTAAAGTAAATGAACCAGTGTGCACACACATGAAGTGTACATTTGGAGGTGTATGGAATGGCGGCGGAGGGGATGGGCAAAAAAATCTATTTGTTGCATCTTTTTTCTTTGATAGGGCTGTTGAGGTGACCCATCACTTGCAAATATCTAATCCTGAGATTTTATCATCTTCTTCTTGCTTCATCTCCCTGCTTTCAGACTGTTGATCTAATGGATCATTTTCTCAGGCTGGTCTTGCAGATGCAACGATGCCTATTGTCAAGGTGAAAACTTCAGACTTTGCAAAGGCTGCCAAGGATGCCTGCAAGATGACTGTTACAGAAGCCAAGGCTGCCTATCCTCGTGTAGTAGAGGACAACCTTCCATACCTATGCATGGATCTGGTCTATCAGTACACATTGCTTGTGGATGGTTTTGGTATGTTTGTCCTCAAGTTATTTCAGAAAATGTTCTCATCGGTATCTTGTATTCCAATAGGAACCATCAAATTGAGAAACCACACAATTACATTGCACTTATCCTTTTTTCTCCATTATTGCAGACCTTCCATATGGATCACGCTCGAGGATTCCACTCTAATATAAGCATGAAAATTTTTGAAAATTATAGTGACTGCTTGTTTTGTGCAGATCTGGATCCATTGCAAGAAATAACACTGGTGAAGAAGGTGCCTTATGGGGAATCCTTTGTAGAGGCAGCTTGGCCACTGGGTAGTGCCATTGAGGTAGCATCGTCAGCATAGGATAATCTGCCTCGTGTTCTGATCATATGCATTTAACACACTGCAAACTCTGCCAGTTTTGAGGGTTTTTCTGTCTGAAATCAAAGCTTAGACCGATCAAGTAATTCACATGAAGGTTTGTTTTGACTCGGAATTTACTCATCATCTGTTTGTAATTACAATAGAGAAGCATGGCTACAGTGTACCAATGTCTTCTTATTGCTCAACTTGAATTGGCGATGAAGAGCTGGGGTTAGAGCTTACTAGTGTTTTTTTATCATTTTTTGGATTTAATTAGCTTTTTCACATGTCCAAATTTATACAATTTCTGATGAACTTCTGTTGAAACCTACATCTTTCTTACTAGAAGTTAAATTTTCTGTTGGCTACATCCTTATTGCTGAAAATTTATGTATACTGTTGGGTTCATTATAACTTATTTTTGCTGTGAATGCACTATTTATTTATATTTCTCTGAGCCAAACATTTGTTAGATGGAAAGGTGCATAAATGCAATTTCAATAGTCTTGCAAGGGTATATATACACAAATGTATAGTTTGCTTTTACTGTTCTATATCAAAGTAGACAGCAATTTTTTGAATCACTAAGAAATGGATAGCCTAAGCATCTAGGTCTATTCATGCATTTGGCCGATGTCCTGGATCATTAGCAAGTAAACCATGAGACAGACTGTCTACATATCTAGAGAGTCGCATTCCCTTATTGTACACATACGCTTTATCAGGGCAACTGTGTGGTTTGTAGGCTTCTAGTCTATGCATCATAGTTGGTATGCTGAGAGTTTGAATTACCTACTCAATTTGACTCCGGCTGTTCAATCATATCTTTACTCATTTAGAAGAGTTTATGACTTATGACAAAATGTGGGGTTTTAAGATTTTAAACTCATAATTTTGTGTATATGAGAAATTTGTACAATTATGTGACTAATTTCTTAGTGTGTATTATTGTTACGTGATTATTTGCACCAGATTAAAATCTTGGAATTAATGGAGTCAAGTAAGCTTACCAGAAGGCCTGCATGCATGAACAAGTGTTGTGTGGAAGAAGTCAAAACCATTTGATGGCAAGGGTTGGCGTCATTGCCATTGCAGATTATTACCGGCTAAGTGTATATTGGATATACAACAACTCAAGTCTTCCTACCATGTGCAATTAGACAGATTTTGAGTTACTTTTTGTAGTTGTTATTGAGATATATTTTGCTAGTACACCTCTCTAAAATCATGAAATTATGTACTATGTTTGCCATTTTTTTGGATTGTTTTAATGATTTCATCAAGTCTCTATTACAGAGATGGGAAAGCACGGACACGAAGATACGTGGTTTTGGTTTTCTCGGGTTATATATGCAAATCTAAATTAGAAGGTCCTAAGTAAAATCGTAAATATTACTATTTTACGCTTTGAGAATAATTTTTTTGGTAAAATAATAATATTATAAACTAATATTTTTCATTTTATCAGAAATCAAGTGAATTCTACTTCTTGCTCACGAGTTGGAGACTAAACATCTTTTAACAATTTTATACTCCCATTGGATGCGGTAATGTTTTTACAGAACATCAATTTTAATGATCCAAGGGAGAAGAGGACGAAAGGATGAATTTTTTCTGATAAAATATAATTTGGGTCACTTTAAAGTCCACCAACTCTGACCTACAAATCAATTTCTACATGTAATTACAAATAAGCCGTTAGAACCATTAATTTTTGCATCTACGCAGCTCGTCTCCATATTCATTTGATCGTCTTAACTTTCGAGCTAAACTTATTTTAACTCGAGATTGGAATGCCATATGTCCCTTCTCCATCAAAACCCGTACTTTAATTATTATTTTTAATAATACTTTACATCACAAATTTTTGTTAAGAAGAAAATAAAATTTAATATTCCCCCTAAACATCGCTATGTAATCAAACATGATGCTGAAGATCATTTGCCACGTAAATTGCTTATATTTTACATTCAAAAAAAAGTCTATTTTCATATTTTTTTTCAATTGACAAAGAATGCCACCGAAAAGTGCATCTGGTGCAACGAGTATAGTAGATTTCTATGAAGTTCGGCCGGTTAACGTCCAATTTTTTTCTAATTAACACCCTAAATCAAATTTTTGGTGTTTTGCATATTAACCGCTCAAATTTTCATAATTATATATTCCCCATCTATTTGTAACGCTAAATTTATATTTCAAATTATACTTAAATATGAGTAATTATTATTTTCACTTACCAACCTGTCATACAAGCATACACAAACAAAATAATCAACTTTAAAAATCAAAATTTTTTATATATTGTCAAAATGTATAATTATGATATTATGTTTATTTATAATATAAAATTACGATCATTCAAAAACAACTAATAATTTTTTTTTTAAAAAAAATTACTAATTATGAAAATAATAAAATATCATCTCAAGCTAACCTCGTCTTCGAGAACTACTAATAACCCACCAACTCCATTGAAGCATTCTTATTTTCTCCCTCTCTTTTTTGCTTGTTGACCTAAAAAACGACCCCTTCGGTTACAACGTGTTCCCCAAATCCAATCGTCATCATCATCGATTAAATATAAACAAAAAAGCCCCCCCAAATTCCCAAATTTCTCCCCCCAAAAACCCTAAATTTCCGCCACCATCCGCAACAAAGTAACGGTCCGTGGATCCACCGACTGTTCAATTCCCCGTCATTTCCCCTGCTCCCTCCCCAAATCCCCCCAAAAATTACCTTTTTTACTCTGATTTTTCTCAGTATATATACAGGTTTTTCGTTTGTCGGAGGGATTTTTGGGAATGCAGGGGATGGGGAAGCCCCAGCTGCCGGCGAGGTCGTCGGGAATGCGCCGGTGGGTGGCGCGGGTAGCCACCAGCGTGCTCGTCTGGACCGTCGTAGTGCAGCTCACCTCCGTCGCCGATGTTTGGCGCCAAACGCGCGGCGGCGCCGTCACCGAGAGGTGGCCGGTCACCGCCGCCTGCCGCGTTGGCCCTGGTGGGGAGTCCGGGAACGCCACGAGCCTGTCCGTGCTCGCCGAAGAGATCGCACTCCGCGGGTCTCCGTCGTCCCCGCCCGTACTCCTTCCACGCCGTGAGTTTTCTTTTGTTTCTTTAAATCGGTTTCTTGATCGTCATTTTGATGGCTTCGGGCTGGAATCGCACGCAAGATCTTGATTTTTTGATGTTCTTCGATTTTATCCGGTCAAGATGATTCTTTCTTGAAAGGTGTAGCAATGGAAACTAGGGTTTTAGGATGAAAATTCTAGGCCTAGAAGTAAAGTTTGATTCGTATGGGATTGATGATCCGTACTAAGATAAGTTTGGAGCTCTGGATCAAATCGTGCTTTTACGAAAGACCTCAGTTTGGCACTTGTTCAGATTTTTTTTTTTGGGTAAAAACATTTTTGAATATTCTTGTTGTTTCTTCATCTTAGTGACGCTTGAATGGTGGGAGAATGGGGTGAAGTTAATGATATGCTAGAAATTAATAAAAATATACAATCTGCGGGTATTTTGTCACAAAAAAGGCAATCTTTGTTTGGAAATTATGGAAATTACCATTTTGGAAAATAATAGCAAGGGAAACTGTAGAATTTGCTGTTAGATTTTGCCATGTAAACAAGCTGTTCCTTTTGAATGATTGATGAAGGGGCATCATTTTCTACTCTCTGTGGTCTGTGGAGATTGATCTCAGCTATTTTTATCCATAGTTCCAGAGTTGTAATTAGGCCATATTGGCTTGCATTGGTATATTCCCTGAAGTGTACTTCTGTGCAAAAACTCTTTTATTTAATTTACACCTTATTAAACCTTTGTTCACTATTTAGGGGTGTACAAGAGCAATGGATATCTACTAGTGTCTTGCAATGGAGGCTTGAATCAAATGCGAGCTGCGGTTCGTAAGATTACTTTCACTTGAATTAACACTCTTTTTTAAGGTCCACGGTTGTTGCATCTTTCCTTGGTGGGGTTCCAATGATAGGGTATTCTGAACTTTTTGTGGCCATTATCTTTAATTTGTTCAGTGGACATGTTACTTGCCTCTTGCAGATATGTGATTTGGTGACCATTTCCCGCTATTTAAATCTGACGCTGTTGATTCCTGAGCTTGATAAAAAATCTCTCTGGGTGGATCCCAGGTATGACTCAGTTTTAGCATTCTTGTAAGAGTAGTAAGTGTGGAATTGTTTACTGATAAATGGATTACATTTTTGCAGTGATTTTGGTGATATATTTAATGTTCAAGATTTTGTTGATTCTTTGAGAGATGAAGTAAATCACTTCCCAAAAAGTTGAGTAGAAAAGTTCAGACTGATCTGTTCACAATGCCACCAGTTAGCTGGTCTAATGAGAGATACTATTTAAAACAGGTGAGTAAGAGTTTATTTTGAAGAATGAGATTGTTTTCTTCTCTGCTGGAAACATGCCTAATGGTGAAATTTTGTTGACTGTAGATTTTGCCTCTTATAAGGAAGCACAAAACAATTTGTTTCAACAAAACAGATGCTCGTCTAGCAAACAATGGCCTTCCAATTGAGCTCCAAAGGTTATGGTGCTGTGTTAATTATCAGGCACTACAGTTTACTCCACAGGTTGAAGCCTTAGGTAACAAGCTTGTATCAATTCTTTGGAGAAATGGCTTTTTTGTCGTTCTCCATCTACGGTATGAGATGGATATGCTGGCCTTTTCTGGTTGCACGCACGGATGTTCTGAGAAGGAAGGCCAGGAACTCACAGAGATGAGGTGTGATGGTTGCAGAAGTTCTTGAGAATGTGTCTATTTATGTTTACTGCGATCATGAAAATAAGCTTTGATCCTTTTTTTGGCTTTTAGGTATGCATATCCATGGTGGAAAGAGAAAGAAATCATATCTGGAAAGAAGAGACTGGAGGGCTTGTGTCCTCTTACACCTGAGGAAACAGCCCTGGTGTTACAAGCACTAGACTTTGAAGAGAACACCCAGATCTACATTGCATCTGGAGAAATATATGGTGGTGAAAGAAGATTGGCTGCTTTGCGAGCTGCTTATCCAAAGCTTGTTAGTGTTATCATTTGCCTGTCTCGCATTTCAAGTATCTAGGCATCTGTTTGAGCTCTGTTATTTTCTTTGTATTCTCAGGTAAGGAAGGAAGTGCTCCTTAGTCCTGATGAACTGAGGCCTTTCCAGAATCATTCAACTCAGATGGCAGCAGTGGACTACCTAGTTTCTGTTGCAAGTGACGTTTTTGTTCCCAGTTCTGATGGGAATATGGCAAAAGCTGTTGAAGGACACCGCAGGTATAACTTTTCTGCATTATCATTTTTTTTAAGGTAAAGGAATTTTGTTGAAGACTTCTGTAAAAAGGCAGAAACTAAAATGAGGGTTGAAGTAGCACCATCCTTCGAGTCTTTAGAGTAAACCAATACATGAAAGGTGAAATGGAACTGTCTTTTGGGTAGTTAGCCGTGTAGTCTTTCATTTCTAGTATACTCCATATTTATTTGATGGATGCCCTTTTCATTTGTGACAATTGTCAACCCAAGCATTATGTAAAATTATTTGTTCCAATATTGGTAACTTAAATTCATTGCTCGTTTCTCCAGCTCAAGTTTCTTTGAAGGTTTTAATTGTGCACCGTTCTGTTATAGCTTGACATTAAGTATGGGAATTAAATGGCTTGTATAGGTATACAGGGTACTTCTAGATTTGTATCAAAGTGGAGCTTCTAGATTTGTATCAAAGTGGAAGGCTAGCTTGGGACCAATTCTCAAGTGCTATTCAAGAAATACACCAACATCGCATGGGCCAACCTACAATGAGGAAGATCATTCCAGAGCGAGCAAGAGAAGAAGACTATTTTTATGCCAATCCTCGAGAATGCCTCAGTCCTCTAACAAGACCAGGTTCTGGATTAAGAGGCTTCAAAATCTGATGCTGTTTTTGTTGCCTTCTTCAACTCTGCTGTCCTTCAGATGATTTACATCAGATTGAAATGAATTCTGAGCTTCTGCTAGATATATCATGCTGGTCATTTTTTGCAATTGTTCTGCAAGCATCAAAACAAGCTTTTTTTATATATATATAGAGAGAGAGGAGATATAAAATTTTATGAAATTTAAAACCGTTAGACTTATTAAGAAATTAGTATACTCTTTGGAGTTTAGGATTTAAAATTTAAAATTTAAGATTTAGGATATACTGATTTTAAAATAAATTTAACGGTTTAAAATATGATAATATTAAGGTTAAAATTCTAAACCCTAAATTCTAAATTTTACACACTAAATTTTAAACTTTAAAACGTACATTAATTTTTAAATAAATTTAATTATTTAACATTTAATAAAATTACAGATAAAATTTTATTGATAAAATTTTATATTCACTCTCTATAAATACAGTATTACAGTGATCCATATAAAAATTCCTCCAAATTGGTAGGACCATTTCACTGGATCAGAACTTCTACACCAGCGGAAGTTTAAATTGCACACAGCTACGACTACATTACTGTTCTCAAAAAAACAAAGAACTCCTCGACTACATTATCCCCTACTCATATTTATATACACCAGCTCATCATCTGGTCATATAAGTGATGGCTTCTGATTAATACCGTGAACATGGAAATCCTATCTTCCTTTTTCTACTTGCTACTTCTCTCGGTGCAGCCATTGCCCTCAGATTGGCGGGAAGCCAGTGTGCCTGGACCTCGCCGGCGGTGACTCCAGCGACGAGAAGAAGCAGTCCTGGGTTGCAATGTCAACCGGCGCTATCGACTCGAACCCTGCTAACGACCTCTGAAACTCATCCAGATTCACGTTCATAAACCAGTCATTCTCTTCTTTCACTGGTGGAAGGAACGAAGCCTTCCCAAGGTCGTCCAACTCCAGGAATAAATTGTTATCGATCTCAGACTCCGGCGTATGATGACTGTTCGACCCGGAATCCTCGTTAACCTCGGAGGAATTCGTCATCTCCATAAACGACGTCTTCTTCCTTTGCTGTTTCAACATGTTCTCCCTGCTGATCTTCTTGTTGTACAAGCGACACAGAACCCAATCATCCAACTGTTACAACAACAGATGGAACTGTCAATGCAACGAATTATGAACTCCAAATCAGAAAGCTATAGTTTTGTAAATCAATGAATACGTATCGCACCCTGAGAGTCCCCTTCTTGTTTGGAGCACGGTTCGTGTCGGCGAGGCGATATTCGTGCATGATCCAGTCGGTTTTAACACCTCCGGGCGCCTTCCCTTGGTAAAACACCAATGCTTTCTTGATACCAACCGGCCGGCTGCTTCCCTTCGGCACCACCGGCTTGTCGGCGCCGGTGGCTTTCCAGTACCCCTGTCCGGCGGCTCTGCTCGGCCTCAAGCCGTTGGGGTATTTCCTGTTCGTCGGCGTGAAGAAGTACCACTCTCTCTGCCCAAAAAGCGCCATTTCTGCAAACCCAAACATTACTTAGAACTACCTCTGCAGCATCAGAACGGATGAATCTTCGAATTGCAAAACGGCCATACTTACCCGGAAGATCCCAGGGGTCAAACTTGTAGAGGTCAACTTCGGCGATGATCGGCACCGGCAGCCGCTGCCTGGCGGCCTTCCTGCACAGATAATGCACCACCAGCTCCTCGTCGGTGGGATGGAATCTGAACCCGGGCGGGAGGGTCAGCTCGCCCTCAGCATCCCTGCTTCTCCTCATCAGTTTTATTTAATATCCTCGCGTCGTCAATCTGCAACAGTCTGGTCCAGAGGAAATAGAAGAGGGCTATAAATAAGAGACAAATTACTAAAGCGGCGGGCCCAGGAAAGCGAAGAGAACGTCCGGCGGGTCCGGTGGGGCCCGCCATGTGGCCGAGTTGGCCACTACTCTTGTGGTGGTGGGCTGTTTGTGGTCTCCGACGGGTGACCACAGCCGGTGAAAAGGACGAGGGGCCGCGGCATGGAGCATATATGCCAGGGACAGGTCCGATGTTTGTTTATTCGGATGTGCGCCCGAATGTTTGTTCGTACGCTGTGACGCCATTGGATACATATGCAAACGGGTTTACCATCCATAATCACTGCGGTCATTGGCGCAGAAACCCGAAACCGAGAATCACAGCTTCATTTTAGTCAAAGTCAAAGTTCGGTTTTATCGCACCGTTCATCGAGACGCAAAAGTGCACATATCTCGATTCGAGAAACTTGAACCGGGAGAAATCAAAGCATCAGATGAAGCCGAGCGTTTGGCGAGCGGGCAGTGCAGGTCACAGTTGGTGTCCTCGCAGCGATATCGCGGTCCAACGAACTGACGACGGAGCCCCAGTTGAATTATGTAATCGTTGTAAAATCTATTTGCAGACGCGTGCGCTTTTGATGGTTGATTATGTGACAGATCCAATTGCATCCCAACAGACCTCCACCCGACAAGTTAACATTCGATGTGGTCCAATGCATGAACGTCTCGGTTACGTGCGTGTTCTACGGCGCCTCGTACCGGACGACGGAAAACGAGAAAAATGCAGACTTTTTAAAACTTGCATGCGAGGGTGGATGAGATCGAGCACGAGCAACGCGCCGTGAACAAAACGCTGGGGCGTGCGTCCTGCTCGACGCCGAACCGTAGAGCGTTCCAAGCTGCGCCATTTAGGGTCTGTTTGGAACGGGATCATAGTCAAAGTCAAGGTCAAAATCAAGACTAGTTAACTATTTTTGTAAACTAATATTTTTTTATTAAAATTAAGACTTCAATAATTTAAAGCTCAAAAAACTATTTAATTTTTTATAATAATTTAATTTAATAATAATATAAAATAATAAATATTAATTTCACAAAATTAAAAAAAAATTCTAAAAAATGCTGACCCGGTTTCTGATTCCAAACCAAACAGGCCCTTATTGAACGACATGTGAGACTCGAGAGGAGAAGCGAATGGTCGGTTGTTATGTGTCGGGCGCAACGCAATACACATGTTGGGTGATTCTTTTTTCGGATTAGCTGCTTGCGTTTGGTCGTTGGTGGATATCGATAGCCAACCGACAACGAGATTGATAGATGTATCGTATTTAGTGAGAAATGCTTTTAATCGTGTTAATTTCTCCAAAATTTGCATTTTGAAGAAAAAAATAGGTCATTTGAAATATTATATTTTTCTTTTTGTTATGCAGAAATAACTTTGATTTCCATTTCTTTTTTACAAAGACATATATACAAACACTGATATGTAGTTTCTTAAATTTACAAGGAGTTTTATGCAATTAAATTTATTTGCCATAAATTGCAAGGGCATTTGCAGAAATATCAAACGCTAATATCGATTTTTTTTTTCCCAAGTCTTGAAATATCCAAAATTCGAACCCCTCGGATTAAATAGGACAAATCTCAAAGCATAGAAACGATACCGATTGCCTCGGGATGCGCAGTCCCGTCCCCTCGCCCCAAATCCAATCCCCTCCAATCCTTCGGAACCGTACGTTCTCTTCGATCTCCAGCGATAAGGTACGCTCTCTGCCTTGCTCTCCCTTTTTTCCCCTTTTTTTCATCTCATTTCTTTCCGATTCTATCGAGATCTCTGGAAATTTTGGATTTTTGAGCTTCATTTACGTTCTAATTTGCTCCCGATTAGTGCCCGAAACCCAGATCTTGCTAGGATCTCGGATTAAATGTGAATTCGGGAGCAAAGCTGTTAGCTTTCTATTTACAAAGTGTTAAAATTACAAACTTCAATCTAAAATTTGTGCTTTGGTGTTGCAGTGAGTTGTGGGAGAATGAGTTCTGGTTGCCCGTTTGCTAAATCAGCTTCAATAGGTGATGTCTGTCCAATGAGATCTGAAGACGGTGGTGGTAATGGAGCTAAGAGCCAGACCAATGATTCTGCAGTGGTAGCTCCCAAATGTCCTTTTGGATATGATTCGCACACTTTTAAGTTGGGCCCTTTGAGTTGCATGATTTGCCAGTCCCTGCTTTTCGAAAGCAGCAAGTGTTTGCCGTGTGCGCACAAGTTTTGCAAGTGAGTAGTAGAGCATGGACAAGTGTGTTTGATTGTGCTTGGATTGAAATAAATGTTTGTTGCTCTTTATTCTTGGTTTTCTTGACAGAGCGTGTATCTCGCGCTTCAAGGATTGCCCGCTATGTGGCGCAGATATAGAGAAGATCGAGCCTGATACGGAGCTTCAGGTTACTGTTGATCAGTTTATTGATGGCCATGCTAGAATCAAGAGGTCTCAAGTGAATTCGGATGTTGGTGAAGTGCAAGAGCAGAAAAATGTTATATATGGGGATGTTTCCATGGAGCGTGGTGCTTTCTTAGTGCAGCAGGCCATGAGGGTGAGTTTTTTGACTGATAATTCACTATATGGATATTTTTAGAAGATAATATGATATGATCTTTTATCTTGGTGCTTTGAAATCTCTGAACACTTATCTGCATAAAATAATCTTGAAGGCTTTCTGTTTCTTGTACAGGCTTTCGTTGGTAAAAATATTGAGAGTGCGTGTTCAAGGCTCTCCCTTTGTGCAGAGGATATCCGGGAGCAATTACAGGTGTCTGGTAACACTTCAGAGTTATGTTCACAGCTTGGTGCTGTTCTTGGGATGTTAGGTGACTGCTGGTGTGTACCGTTTCATCCTTTTTTCATCTTTATGTTGTGTATCTTAGCTATATAAAAGGACTGCTTGTTCATTGTCACTGTAAATAAAATAGGTCATGTTGGATCAGTTGAGATTTTCCCATGTCTAGCCCAGGACTAGTGGTGTGAGGCTGCACTGGCCTGAGCTGGAATGTCCCAGCCTTGTCCTGTCACAGTTTAGAAGTTTCATTCAAGTCCATTCATGTACATTCCTAATTTCAGAAAACTTCAGGCAAGGCCTGCCCTTGAAGCAGTTGCAGCAGGTTTATCACTACCTTGTCTTAGGTTCTTCAAATATTTTCCTCCTCAACCATTTACCAATTTTGTTTTTTAATTACTTTTGCTTATTGTGTGGTTCTGATACTGCACATTTATAATCCTTATGATATTCTAATTTTGCATTATAGTCTTTTTGCATCTGTCCATCTTACCTAGCTAATAAAGGTCACAGTTCAATGCAAAATAAAGCCATGAATTTACAGTTTGCCTGCTTGTAAGAGGAAAATCATTGATCTGGCATTTGTTCTTTGAGTTTACTTATTTTTCTTTCACTTGCAGATCTGCAACTGGTATTGTTTAATAAATCTCCTTTCAGCTTCTATTAGTTCATTATTGCTTATGCAGATAGTCTTCATTTATGTATGATTGGACAAGAAAGACATTATTTGAACCTAATAATCTAAATTCACAAAATTGTTATGAGGCAAAAGAAACAATAAATACAGTTGCATTGCAACCGTTATGTTAGAGTTGACCTAGTTTCGGATACTTTTTTATTATCTTAATCTAGTATACAGTAACATAATTCCTCTGCTAATTTATGTGCTTACAAAATCTTAATGCAGTCGATCAATGGGAGACACTGGCCCTGCTGTTAACTATTATGAGGAGAGTGTTGAGTTTCTTTCCAAGTTGCCTGCAAAAGATCTTGAGGTTATTCATTCTATTGTAGTTTTTGGTTTAGATTATTCTCAGAACAAATTTCTAAGAAGAATAACATTTCTATTGCAAAATTATGACATTAGCTTGTTCTGCTACAGCTGGTGCACACACTGTCAGTTTCTCTAAATAAAATCGGTGATCTGAAGTACTATGCTGGTGACCTGCAATCTGCTAGGTCTTATTATATCAGATCTTTAGATGTTCGCCATAATGCAGTCAAGGAACACCCAAATGTGTCACCCCAGGTAAAGAAAAAAGATATATTATTTAGTTTAGATTCTTGCTTGTTGAAATCATTGTGTGAGTGCACGGGAACCAAACTATGATTTATTTTATGCTATGGCAATTACCAATGTCTGCCACTTTGAAAGATGTCAGTGTTTGCATTTAACTATTTGGAACTATTTTCTTTTTTTTTTTCTGCGTCTCGTTTTAAGTTTGCTTTCATTGTGGACTGCAGGTTATTGATCTAGCAGTTTCTCTTACAAAAGTAGCCGATTTAGACAGAAACCTTGGAAATGAGGATGGTGCAATTGCTGGATTTCAAGAGGCAATAGAGCATCTTGAGGGTTTGAAGCTAAATTCCAACGAAAACAGTCTCGAGCAACGAGTGAGTAGTGCATGCCTTTGTTCTGCCTACTTCCATTGTACATTTGTACTGACGCAATTTTCCTTGTGCAGCGGATTTCAGTGCTGGAGTTTGTTCGCAACCAAATTGGAGAACAGCAGACTCCAGCTTCTGTTTCATCTGCCTAATTTCTTAAAAGATGCTGGGTCTGTATGTGTTGGGAGTAAACAATGAGTGCCTTGAATATAAAAGTGGAGATTTCTGTAATCTTGCCTTTGATAATGTGACTGCCCAATGTAGCATCTTTGTGCTTAATAATCTCAATATGGTGCCCATAGGTGCAGTCCAAAAACAATGGATAGTGATTTGGATACTTGTAAATACTGTATGACAAGATAACTTTGTTAAGAATGCAGATGAATTTTACCAAGGAAACATTGTGAAATGGGAAGCTCACACGAGGTGCGCCGTACATTATTTAGATACTATGTTTATATATATGTATAACTTGTACTGTGGATGATATAATCCAACCAGGAGGAACCTTGTGTTGTCACAGTTTGCAATCTTTTATTAACTGAGTAACATGTTCCAAGAAACTTTCTAGCAGATCAACAGGACTGCTTGCATGGAAACTATTTTGGATTAAGAAATCTAATTTGATGAATAAATACAATCAAATGGCCAAAGTTTGGGACTGTACAGTTATATACAATGGCAACCAAATAACACTGACTTCCATTGGATGATCTGTCCCATGAATTCTTTGACAAACTCAAAGCCCCCATAGTTCCCATGGGCTCTGCCAACACTGGTACCGAATAATCCCTTGGGTATAAATCCTGGTCCAGCATGGGCTCAAATCAGACTCCTGAAAGCAGGCATGAAATCTTTTTGAGCAGAGGAAATCAACCAGGAACTCGAGTGTTTCCACAAGAAACATCTAAGAAACTGGAACCTGGTGGCAGGCTCACCCAAGCAAAATGCTGCATGGTCGCCAAGCTTTCCACTGCTAACAAGCAGCATACAGTTTCATATCCCAAACTTGAATTGAATTCTAACAAGATACCAAGGTAATAAACAAAATGAGCACTTCTACTTATGACTTAAGGGCTAACCAGTTTTGAGCCAATAAATACATGTGAATGAAACTTACACTGCAGTTATTTGAGGTAACCCTCCCATGCGATTATGCAAACCTGTGCCAGCGCCCATGTGGCCCTCAACCTCCAGATTTATGTAAGGAAATCAAATTTCTGGCACCTGGCCATTTTTGAATGCTGCAAGTCGATTAGAAGAGACGCATGTCAAAAATGACAAAAGATAACGTGAAACACAAGCAACAGAAGTGGAACAAAATAATGTAGTTACATGTAGGTCTTAATCCATTTAAAGCTGAAATATAATTTTCTACAATGTCTGAGAATGGTGCCATGGAAACTGTAGCCCACATGTCAAAAATGACATGAAAGATAACGTGAAACACGGGCAACAGAAGTGGAAAAAACTAATGTAGTTACATGAAGGTCTTAGTCCATTTGAGGCTGAAATATTTCTACAATGACTGAGAATGGTGTCATGGAAAGTGTAGCCTGCAATAGGCATTCCAGTTTCTCTGTGACTAGAAAACCGATATAGTTTTTTTATCTACACTTCTGACTATATGCATGTGAACTAAACCAGATGATTCTGTCTTGCACCATTACATGATATTTTGTTACAAACTGTATACTTACCGCAATAATTGAGGATGCTAAGCATAAAGTAGGATGAAACTACAGTCTGTAAATCTGGTCAGAACCTCTGTATCCTATCTCCGATGCATAAGAGGCTGGCAAAAGATACCAACAACATGCAGGCCAGACTATCAGTTAGAAAATAAGAAAAACTAGGAGAAACTTTCTCCTATTATGTTAATTTTGTACAGAAATTACAGAAACCATATGTATACCTCTGGCTCCTTTTGATGGTTGACAAAAAGCACCATGTAGCAGGATTGGAATTTTCTTTCCATTACAGCAAGTTCCAAAGAAGCTTAGTATTCAATTTTCTGAATTAAGAAACATTGCTCTTACTACACTATTAGCTTTCTGCAACTCGCCTTTAGAACAAAGCGATGCAATGACGAAAAAATACAGGTCAAAGTCATACAATGGAGATTTTCCCATCAAATTTTTGTGAATATTGGTACCCTTTGCTTCTTTAATCAAAGGTCTGTTATTCATATCAACTATGTCTGCAACCATATGTTCTAATTTTGAACTATTATACAAGTATCTGGGAAATTCCATTCCCATCCTGTGAATGTCATGTTTCTTAGGGCCAACCTTCATATCATCTGGACTACGAGCCCCTGTTTCCTGTAGCTTCTTCAGCTGTTTACGTCTATAGTCACTGTTTGATCTCCAGGATGAGTAAGTAGTATCTCCCACTTCATTGAGAATATCAATGACTTCTTTAATTCTTCCCTGCTCACAGGCAAAAGCAAGAAGACTAACTAAAGACTCAACATTGAGCTCATTCCCAACTCGGTTTATCAGATTAATGACTTCTATGCACTGAAGCATGTCCCTCAAAATGCTTCTGGCTTCTTCAGCCCTTCCTTTAGAAAAAAGACCTTTAACTAAATTCATGAAACCCAACAAATCTGGAAAAAGCCCCCTCTTCCTGAACGCAGTAAACAAATCCAAAGCACCTTCCACGTCTCCTTTTAAACAATAGCCGGTAATTAAAGCACTTACCGTAAAAGCATCTGGTTGTAAACATTTTTCTTCCATATCCATAAGAAGCTTCTGAGCTTCTTCAGTTAACCCAAAGCTGCAGTATCCATTTATCAATAAGTTATAAATGCGTATGTTGGGAGTTATGCCCTTAAAAACCATCTTTTCAAATAAATCTTTTGCATCCTGCAGGAATCCTTCTTTGGATAAAGCCCTTATAAGAGTAGCATATGTAAAAACAGTAGGAAACACATTACAGTGCTCCAATGAATCAAGCAGTCTAAAGGCTTCAACAAAACATCCTTGATGGCACAAACCATTGATCACTGAGTTATAGGTAACAATGTTTGGGTGCATCGCCTTCTTTCTCATACTTTCACAGAGATCTAATGATTCTTCAAGATACCCTTCCTTGCAAAGACCATCTACAACTGATGAATAAACAAAAACATCTACAGGCAAACCATTTTCTTCAGCTTCCATGAGAAACCTATAAGCATCATTGGCTCTACCTCTCTTCTTAAGTGCATAAACCAAAGCAGATAAAACAGTCATTGAAAAGTTTTTCTTGTCCATGACACCAATAAATTGAATTGCTCTGTCCACATTCTCTTTGCACAGGTAAAGTGCCAATATGTTCACCGCCCTAGGCCCAACAGTTCCATGTGATTTGATGAAGTCATTCAGGATCAGCTGAATGAGATGTTGATTTCCTCCTTGGATAAGATTTTTAAGGAGAAGAAAATATGGCTTGCTTGTAATTACCAAGCCCCTCCTCCTCAACAAAACGTAGATCTCAAGTGCAGCTTCAGAACAATGATTTGCACATAAGAAAGAAATAGCATCATTGCATATCGAAGAAAGGATTTCAGATTCAAAACCTTCCAACTTCTGAATAAAATTTGTGACTCCCTCTTCACTACTTTCTTTGAACTGATACCTGATCAGCATCCTATAAATTGAAGCATCAGGAACTGCTTTTTTCTCAACAAGGTCCAGGAACACCTCAACAGCCATCTCTACCATGCATTCCTTGCACAATCCACTTATGAGACAATTATAACAAGCAGCAGCGAAGACTGATGAACTCTGCCTATACTCATGAAATATATGTAATGCTTCATTAATCTTTCCTAGTTTACAACACCCATCAATCAGTGTACAATAAGTAACATCATTTGCCACCAAACCCATCTGAGGCATTTCTCTGAAAAGCTGGAAAACATCCTCAACCATGCCCACCATGAACAAGGCCTTGATGAGCACATTACATGTGACGACATCCATACAAACACCGGATTCGTCCAACCTCCTCTTCATCTCCATCACCCCTGCCACATCCCCTTGCTTCGTGTATCCAAGCAACAAAGTACTGTAAGTGAAATTATCACCAGAGAAATCCTTGGAGATCTCATTTGCCTTGCACATATTCCCAACTTTACACAAACCATTGATCACACTGTTGTATGTCACGCTACCAGCTTCAATCCCTTTTCTCTCCATTTCCTCTAGCATACCAAAAACTCTACCCAAATCCCCAGCTTTGCACAATCCATCGATCAAAATGGCATACACAAACTCATCCATCACAATGCCCAACCCTTCCAACTTCCTCAACATACAGAACGCCTCCTCCATTTTGCCTTGATTGCAAAAACCTCGAATAATCATTGTATAAGTAATCAAATTGGGCTCAATTCCATTACTTTTCATCTCAACCAAGAACCCTACCACCTTCTCCACACTCCCTTCCTTACAAAAGCCATCAATAACAACACTAAAACTAACAACATCAGGCATTACACCATTTTCGATCATTTCTCGATGCTTCCGGAGCCCCTCCATCAAATCTCCATTTCTAAAACACCCACAAATCCAAGCGCTGTAAAGAACTGCATCCAAGGCCAACCTCTCCACCTCCATCTTCCTCACCAAGTCCCGAGCTTTCTCCATCCTCCCAACTCTACACAGGGCATCCACCACCGCAGTACAAGTCACCAAGCCCGGTCGAAACCCATCACTCTTCTCCACCTGCTCATAAAACCCTACCCCTAATTCTGGACTCCCCATCCTCGTAAAGCCAGAAATTATCGAACTTGAAACAAAATCAGCATACCCTTGTCTCGGCGGCCGAAAGGCGCAATCATTGGACCAAATTTCAGCCAAATAGATGGTTTTTCCGGGGTTTTTGGATGAAATGCAAAGATCGGAGCCATGAGAGATGAACTGAGAGAAGAGGAAGGGGATGAGGGGGAGCTTGTGGGATTGGAGGAGGGAGTAGAACAGCAGATGGAGGGATTGGAGGGTGGGGTCTTGGCCGAGCTTGAGGAGGGTCGCCGGCGAGAAGGATTTGGAGGGAAAAGGCATCAGAGCAGGCGCGGGGCGGTCACCGGCGGCGGCGGGGTTCGATTTGGGGGTTCGGTTTCGGTTATTTTGTAATGGTTAAGCGGGTAAGTGAAGGAGGAAGTGCATGGGTCGCCGATTCCTAGACTTACCAGTTTGGATCTGCTGAAGTGATCGAAGTGCACTTACGACAAATCTTTTTACACTTTTTTGTGTTGAAAATTTGCAAAAATACCCTAAAACAGAGAAAAAATCTAAATTGGCAATTAATTATAAAATAATCCTTCATCATCAATGCAATTGATACTTAACACTGAAGAAAAGATAGTCAATGACATCACAAAGTCAAAATTCGGATGATGTGGATGAGAACTCGGGGTTACGTGTATAATATTTAATTAACATAACAACATCTCAGCTGATGGTTAGATATAATTTCAGTATCTGGGTTTTTAAAACGAAAAGAAGCTTTAACAAGTAACTGCTTGTCTTAAATATTCATAAAAAAAAAAAATTCTATAGCTTATCATCGTTATTTATATCATAATGAAAACTTATAAAAAAAATTACCTCCTGATAATAATCTCAGTAAAAAATATATTTATCGATGATTTTTTTAATAGTTACAAGCGAAAAGATTTCTTACAAAGGCATGCGGTATTCGTAATGCTTTTGAAAGTTGAAAAACTGTCATTTTAATTGGTCTCAAAATAAATATTTAATAATTATTTATTTTGGAAGAAAAATACATCTGATATTCTAAAAATGCTTGGAAAGAAAAATAAAAAAAACTAAAAACATATTATGAGAAAATCAGCTTTCCGAATCTTTCGAATGACGAAGTCAAAGGGACAAAAAAAATAAAAACAGAAAAAAAAAAATGCAGAGAAAAAGCCGCGCGATAAGAAACACAAACAGCGAGAATCACTGGACAGCATTTGAAAACGATGATAAAGAATCTTTTAAGTTTGGAGTCCAATCAGAATCGTGCGACACATGCGCTGTTACGCACACTCGCGTGGGTCCCACCACAACAGGATACATTCAGAAATTATCTGCCACGTGGATCGGCTTCTTTTCGCTGTGGTACATCGGTGCGCATACTTCGCCGTGAAGGCAACCGGGTGAAAAATATCGTCGAAAAAACTGGCTATTGGCCTTTGTTAACCTCTCACTTGACCAATCAATCCACCAACTTCTCCGTTGTTATTTCCAAAATACCCACAAATAATTAATGATTTCAACTAATTTACAGTTAACCCCCACTTTTTCATCGAGTGGTATATCTCAAATTGAGCAATGAATTTGAATGAGCAAGAGAGTTTTCAGAACATATGAATAACAGAGCAAGTAGGGTAAGATGTCTCCAAATAAATCTTAAGAAGGTTCTCTTTGTAAAGAATATTTTTTTTTTTGTAATTTGAAAGAATTTATAATATTCTTCAATATGTATAGATGATTAGACAGACATAATCATACTTTACAAACAGCTACATATATTCATTATCTTGTGATCATAATATCATCTGAATTCAATTTGAAACAATCAGTAAAAAAAATAAAATATTATGCTTTTTTAGGAAAAAATTTTATAAACATTTGAATGAGTGATGTATATTGCGTACATGAAAATACAGCCTGAAAATATTAAATTTTCCTTTTTCAGGTAAAAACAAATACGTTCATATATGCCATTCTAATGGTTGACAAGCTTATGCACAATTCTCCAAGGGTATATACACAAAAGGTCCAAAATAAATTTACTTGTCCGCAAATAATACATAACTCAAGAGGCTTCCTCCAAAATGTTGCCGTCGACTACCCCGTCAAATGAGCAGTTACCAATTCACAGGCCCCACCGGCACCAAACCCCACCTTCCCAGAATACCCCTTTCCTATTCCCCCTTCAAAAATCACGCCTTTGTCGGATTCTGGTCCATCTCCGCTCTCCGGTTTCCACTCAGCAGCCATGGAGTTCCCCTTCGGCCACCACCACCACCGCCACTCGCCGGAGAGAGACGAACCCCACCCTCCACCCCACCCTCCCCCGGGTCACCACCCCCATGGCCCCCCGGTCAACGAGTTCCCCGCTCCTCCCCCTCCCTGGTCCTCCGGGCCGGCCCACCACGTCTCCCACGAACACGGCCCGGGGTTCGCCCCCCCTCCGCCCTTCCCGACTGAGCCAGGATTTCATCCTCACCATCCTCACCATTACCCACCCTATCCGGCCCCGGCGCCCGTTCCGGTGCCAGCGCACCACGGGAGTCCTGAGAATTCTAGACTGCCGCCGTCACTAGTCGGGCAGAGGACGGTGAAGATCTTCTGCAAGGCTGCGGAGAACTTCTCGCTCTCGATTCGGGATGGGAAGGTCGTGCTTGCTCGGGCTAATCCGAGAGATGAGTACCAGGTGAGGGTTTTACGGTTTTTCGATCGATGTTTTGCGGTAAAATTCAGAGTTTTATACGAAATGCTTAGCCTTTTATGCTATGATCTGTGTTTTCGTCAATTTGGGGGTGGGTGGGGATGGGGGTGAGGGGATGATTTTGTTATTTTATTTTCTTAGCTGATCGCTAAAAGATTGTACCTTTTCTTGTATAATTACTTTAGAATTTTGAACTGTTTTCATAAAGGATTGTTTGTGTGATGATTGATTATATGATTTCCATCGACAGCTTGGAAGAAAATCCCATATTACCAGCTAAATACTTGCCTTGTTTCTATAATCTATGTTTTTCCTTGGTCTGTATAAGGAGTTTTAGCCTCTTTTTATCGTCATATGTTGATTTTGAGCTGACTGTGTATATGTTTCTATTAATGTTTCCCTTTGACTATTTGTCGAAACCGAATTTATTATATTTTTGTCAGCTGATCTTTTGGATTTTCGATTTGAAACTCATGTTTTTATTCTGATTTTGTTTGGTTTTATTCCTTGAATATGGGGTTTTGGATTTGGTGTTCTTCAATTTCAGAATTCTGCGTTTGGAATAGCTTATGCATGTGATTATGTGCTGTTTTTGGGTTTGTAGCACTGGATCAAGGACATGAGGTACAGCACTAAGGTGAAGGATGAGGAGGGCCTTCCCAGCTTTGCTCTTGTCAACAAAGTCACTGGTGAGGCTGTCAAGCACTCCGTTGGAGCCACCCATCCTGTAAGTCCTGTATTACTGAAGTTAGCTTGTCTTTTCTTGTGTTAGATTTACTCCAAACCCAGCCTGTTTGCAATTATCCCAAATCATAGCATGTTAGGTTCCATAAGATATTTCACATTCTCATGTGTTTTTCCTTTTTGGCCATGTCGCTAGTTGTTTAGAATTTATAAGACAGTATTTATAATTATATCCCGTGGGATAGAATGAGTACCTTAGGTCCCAAATAAGTTGAGCATGAGATTTCTTAGTGTCAGTATCTCTGCATATTAGCCATGATCAAGCAGATCCAGCGTGTATATCTGATAATCGATAACCTGTCATTGAGTTTCAACCCTTGTGATAGTTGCTGCAAAATGTCTCTACTCGTCCTTAGATTTGTTCAAACTTGTTCGTCAGCATTTCCAAATGATAATTTGGACTGTAAATTTTTGAGATATTTGATGTTCTCTTCTAATTTTTGTTGACAATACTAGTTGAAAGCTTGCATTGCTTCTCTATTGTTGAGAAGTTTCAAGCAGTGTTTTTTTTTATCTTAGGAGTTAGAATAATTACTTTAAAACATTATTATCCAACAGATTTTGCTTTGAACTGGCCACCAGTTTTGTGGTTCTACTTGAGTACTTGAGATTGGATCCATTTTACATTATTATCTCACTTGGTTCTGTGCCCAATAATTTCAAACGCTACTTCTTACAATGTTTCTTATGGCATAAATATCTTTCCTGTTTTTGTTCTTGATTATGCAATTGGTCTCTGCCAGTACCAGTACTATTTCTACTTCTATTACTTGTTCCTGACAGCTTTGTTCTTTTTGTGGTTGTTGACGTATCATTTAGACTAAAGTAACCAACACTGATCTAATTCATAGCTGTTATGTTTCTGTTTACTTTCCCTGATCTTCTTGTCCTTACTACTATTATAAATTTTATTGCTTTAGGTCCGACTGGTAAAATACAATCCTGATTATCTTGATGAGTCTTTGCTCTGGACCGAGAGCTATGACACCGGTGAAAACTTCAGATGCATTAGGATGGCGAACAACATTCGCTTGAACTTTGATGCCTTCCATGGGGACGAGGACCACGGTGGAGTACATGATGGAACCACTGTTGTGCTGTGGGAGTGGCTCGAGGGAAAGAACCAGAGGTGGAAGATTGTTCCCTACTGTAAGTCCACCAGACTCCCATTTTCTATAAATTCGAGTAACCTTATCTTCAATTACCATATTCAAATCCATGCTTTCATCTAAAGATCATTTTCACTGACTTTTCTTTCTTTTTACATCAGAAAATGATGCTGATATATGTATTGTCTGGGACCGCTACTGCTTGTCTTGTATTGCAGAATAAGTTGCCTTCTAGCTGGATGTGTGCTTTCTGTATCAGAGCAATATGAGAGGATATTTCCAGTAGGCTTTGTGGATGTATTTTACTATTTTACTGTACGACAATGCTTCTATGGTTATTATATGCAGCCGTATCTAACCTTATTAAAGATGGTTATTGTGCTTGTTTTTTTAACCTTATCAAAAGGTGTGAATAATGGTGTTGGAGAAATTATCGGGCGCTCCCGTGCCATTGGTGCTATTGGTCAATTACAACTTATTTTCATGATGTTTGTGTGGTACATCATCTGTGTTTACTTGTGGTAGGCTGTGATTAATTTCCCGGGTTGTCTGGTTTTTTCAAAAGATTTTTACATACAACTCCTTCAAAAGATTTTTGCATACAACTTCTTTGCAATTCGCTATATTTACGAGCAATCTTTTAAGATTTTAATATTTGCTTACAAACTTTTTATCTTTTTAAGTTTGTACCGTACAATTTCTTCATTGAATTTTAATTAAATTTAAATTTTCATTTTTATCCTCAAGCCAATTTTTATATAAATACTCAATTTTAAAAAAATTATATCAAAATTCTCATTTTCTTAACATTTTATCAAACCCATTTTTTTAAATCTTAGAAAAAGTATTTATTTTTATTAAGAATCTATAGAAAAGCCCATATTTTAAAAAAAATTACTGAAAATTCCATAATTTCATTAAAATATGCAAAAAATGAGGGATCTTTTAAAATATGTATTTTTCAAAAATTACTCAAAAAGTCTTTGTTTTCTGAAAAATTTACAAAAATTTTCATTTTCAAAAAATTACAAAAAACCTCAATTTTTTAAAATTATAAAAATCCTCATTTCTTAAAATTTTACATAAAAGTACTCGTTTTAATAAAACTTTACATAAAAATCATCATTTTTAAAAAAATTTACAAAACATCCTCACTTTTATTGCAAAATTTACAGAAAAGCCCAACACAATTTTTAAAATTTATAGAACAGCCCTTTTTTAATTCACAAAAAGGTAATCAATTTTTTTAATTTTGCATAAAAGACTCATTTTCTTAAAATTTATAGAAAAGTCCTTGTTGCATCAAAAATTACAAAAGATCATTGTCTTCTTGAAAATTTGTAAGAAAAATCTCAATTTTAAAAAAATTACAGAAAAATGATTTTTTTAAAATAATTTACAAAAACCATTAAATTCTTAAAAGTTTACAAAAAAACGTTAAATTTCTCAAAAATTTACAAAAATATCCATGTTTTAAAAAAAATGCATATTAGTTATCATTTTTATAAATTTGAAAAAAATTGCACAAAAGCCCTTGATTTCTTAAAGATTTATAGAAAAAATCATCATTTTTAAAATTTTCTGAAAAGCCCTTATTTTTAAAAAATTGCAAAAATAATTTTTAAAAAAAATGTATAAAGCCTTCGTTTCTTAAAAATTTAATCAGGGCATTTTTGTAAATTTTTTAAAAAGAGGTCTTTTCTGTAAATTTTATTAAAAAATGAACTTTTCTGTACTTCTCAAAAAAAATAACAGCTTTTCTATAAATTTTTTTAGGAACAATAGTTTTCTAAAAACTTTTAAGAAAATGAGAATTCTTATGTAAATTTTTTTAAATCAAATATTTTTTGTATTTTTTAAGAAAATAAGGGTTTTAAAATTTTTTTAATCTTTTCTAATTTTGAAGAAGATTAATAACTTTGTGTAAAGTTTTTAGAAATTGAGGGCTTTTTTGTAATTTTTCAAATATTTGAGGGCTTTTCTCCAAAATTTTGATTTGGTGAGGGCTTTTATAGAAATTTTTAGTAGAACAAGGACTTTTATGTAAAATTTTAAGAGATAATTTATAAGTTGTCAAAAATTTGAGGACTTCTGTGCGTAATTTTGAAAATGAAGGTTGTTATAATTTTTTGGAAAATAATAATTTTTCTAATTATAAAAATGAGGGTTTTTGCATAACTATAGAAATTTCTTATTTTTTATATTTTTTATGAAATTAATGATTTTTTTGTAATTTTTAAATGTAAAGACTTTCATGCATAATTTACGAAAAAGAGATTTTTTTTAAAAAAAAATTAAGAAAATAAGGATTTTATATAAATGTTTAAAAGTGAAACTTTTAGTTTAAAATTTAATTAAAACTAAATTAGGGAATTGTGAGTTAGAAGTAAATACTAAAATTTTGAACAATTATTTATAAATAGAATAAACCGCGAGAGATTATATGTAAAAAAAGTTTAAAAAAAAAATTGCAGAACGCTGTGGAAATGGCTGAATTCTTCTGAAGCCCGATCCATGTTATTTGGGCTGAAATTCGTAACGCGATTTTGGTTGTACATTTCGCAATTAATTAAAAAGCCATTAGAAAAGGCACAGCTGGAGAAATTTGGTTGTACATTTCATTTTTCAGCATTTGACTCGACGATTAACGAGGGGAAAACATAATTAATTGACAAAGTCATACCATTCCACGTGGGTGATTAATCTGCAATTTGATACCTTTCATGCGCCCGCCGTGCTAAATTACATCATTTGCAAAGTAATGCGCGATTAGTGCGCTAAAAATCTCATAGCCTACCACACGTGCGTCGATGTAGGGACACCAAAAAATCCCGTAAAAGAATACAATACAAAACCGACATCGAAGAGTCGAGTTCGCAACTGATGCCAGAGCCGGGTTTAAAAACGTCCAAAACCCGGGATGCCCATTCCTTGATCGGTTTGGTCCGAACTGGTCACGGTTCAAGTAAAACCAACCGGTTTGACTTTCAGAACCGGCTCGAGTATTCGAGTGCAACTGTCAAGTCTGTCGAGTACAACCTCCCTCTTCACTTGACCGCTGCACACATCGTTTTCCTGTTCCAACAGCTCGAGTTGACCTACATCTCCATGGGACCGATCGGTTATCCGATCCGACGGCTCGGGTTGCTCGGTCGGCAGGTCTCAGACCGGTTTTGCCCGGTACGATTGAACCGGGACGACGTCACGCTGGCTCGGCAGTGACTCATTGAGGGCACCCGGTTCCACGTAAATCCATGTGCACCGCAGGCCCGGCGTTCTCCGTTAGCGACAGGACCAGGTTTTGAAGCAATCGTAGCACCGGCCGCTCGACAGAGCAAAACCAACCGGGGGAGCTCCACCTGCTGCCCACGTGGGTCCCACGCGCTTTTGTCTGGAGATTTTCCTCAAACGTATTGCCTTTCCGAATTATTGTTTGCGGAAAAACACGCAGGATTGCGCTGGCGAGACGCGGAAACGACCACGTTTCCAAGGTCCAAACCGCGCCGCAAGACGGTTTCGAGCCCGACACGTGCTCAGACCCGACCCGTTTCCGTGACGGGCCCCACTCCAAAAAGCCCTCGACCCTTTCTGTTTCGAACCCGGAAGATGCTTCTTCATCTTTCGGGAAAAAGTCTAAATTAAAATTAAGATCATAATAAACTGATAAATGCGAAGAAGAACAATAGAGACAACTTGTGGTCTTTGGAATTCAGGCTAAAATTCAATAAATGCAGCATTACCACCGAAATATTTTATAATTTTTTATTGAATTTAAATTTAAAAAAAATGGAGAGCGGCCAGCTGAGGTCTGCTGAGCCAACGAAAACCAGATACTTTTCACATATAATTATTTTGACAATTTAAATATTTCATTTATGGCATGTGCCATTGATAATTCCATACTTTGAACAAAGACCAGTTCCCTCCTTTACTGCATGAGCCAATGAACCCTTCAAATATTAGGATTAATTGCATATAAGTCCCCGAAATCATTCGCTTTTTTATATATGGATCCCTAAGGTTTTATTTGTAAAAAACCAAACTAATCTTTTTTGTGAAAAAATCAAGATAAGCTAGTTTTCCGATTTATTCTATAAATTATCTCTGAAATTTCAGTTTATCCATGAACCAAGACGGCTTTAAAAAACCACATTTAGGATGTACGTGTACATATGAATATTTCATTGGCTTACATGTAATTATCCGATGATATTAATGGCAACTATAGTTTTCGAGGGGTCAATTGCATAAAAAGCAACTTTTAATTAATTCAATAAATGAAAACTCCATTGAAGGCTTCTCTAACAAGTGCCTTCAGTTACACGTATCTTTTTTGTGTCCCCACCGGGCGTCCCTCGATTTAAGTCCTCTCCTTCCTTCCATTCTCTTCTTTCTTAGAACTCCCCCTCTTCTTCTTCTTCTTCTTCTTCTTCTTCTTTTTTGCTGTTCAGCCCTTGTGATTTTTGAATTTTTCATTTTTGGCCCTCTTTCTTCTTGCAATAACCATGGCGGAGGAGAGCATGGACTTGCCTCCTGGTTTCAGATTCCACCCCACAGATGAAGAAATCATAACCCACTACCTCTCCCCCAAGGTCTTGAACCAGAGGTTCACTTCAAAAGCCATGGGAGAGGTTGATCTCAACAAGTGCGAACCTTGGGATTTACCAAGTAATTATCTTTAGTTGTTTAATTACTTGTTTTCTTGCTTCCTTGTTGTTCTTCTTTTGATTGAGGTTTGATTTTTAATGGAGGTCTTTGGTTATGTGTAGTCAAGGCAAAGATGGGAGAGAAGGAGTGGTACTTCTTCTGCCACAAGGGCAGGAAGTACCCTACAGGGATGAGGACCAACAGAGCCACAGAAGCTGGCTATTGGAAGGCCACAGGAAAGGACAAGGAGATCTTTAGGGGAAGGGGTGTCCTTGTTGGCATGAAGAAGACCCTTGTTTTCTACAGAGGAAGAGCCCCGAAGGGTGTCAAGTCCAATTGGGTCATGCATGAGTTCAGGCTTGAGGGCAAGTTCCCCAAACCTTCTAAGGTACCCTTCTTCGTCTTCTTCTCCTTTGTAAGGGTCTAGGACCACATATATACACTTTATGGCTGTCTCAAGAATCCTAAGTCTATGATTGCAGGAAGAATGGGTGGTGTGTAGGGTATTCCACAAGAGCAGTGGGGTGAAGAAGAGCCCAGCGGATACCCATGCAAGGGCCAACTTCTTCGGAGATGAGCTCATGCAGTCCCCTGCCTTGCCTCCTCAAATGGACACTGTCTACAACTCGATCCCAAGACCCAGTTCGAGCTTTATCGATGACGAATACAGATGGAATTCCAACTTGTCTAACATGATGGTGACGGAAGAGCCCCAAGTTTTAGCTCCAAACAACTATTCCAATGTCAATTACCCTATTCAACCTGTTGGCCTCCAAGGGCAGGCCAACATGGGGTACTTGCACCAAGAACAAGCAATGTTAAGGGCTCTTGTTGCCACTACTTCCACTGGTGCATCGCTTGATCCCAGGAGGCAGCAGTGCAAGGCGGAGCAGCTCTCGAACTCGATCGTCAGCCAGGAGACGGGAGTGAGCTCCGACCGCAACACCGAGATCTCATCGGTGGTGTCGAAAGGCGACGTCCACGGGTCGCGTGCCTACGATAATATCGACTTGGAGAACCTGTGGAAGTACTGAAAGAAGGATGCTTTTCCAAATCATATGTCTAGTTTACATTTGCTAGGTCCTGTTAGGGTTTTCAGATTCTCTCACTGTACACAGAGATTTCAAGAATTCAGATTGTTTAATGAATATAGATTATACCTGATTTGATGAGGTGAAGGCGTGAAGAGAGATTCATGTACTTTTTATTCTTTTGTTGACATCGTGTAATTTGGATGGATTTGTTGTTTGCATTGTGACAATTTCTAGGGTTTCATGTGATCGATGTTCTTCTTGTCGAGTCACAAGCATTGTTGAGCAAAAGGCCAAATGCAAATAATTCAGTGATCGAAGATATCTATTTTGGGCCATTCTAGTTGAGGAAACATCATCAAATTCAAGTGGATGGGATCTGGGGAAAAAGAGAAGGAGCGTCAATGTATTCGTCGGAGGAGAAGTCGGGAGTTGGTTAACGCTTTAGGGATGGGAAGGTGATCCTTCATGTGGTTTGCTTGCTCTAAACTATTGTGTATGTTTACATATAGCCCCTTATTGTTGTCATAAGATCCATATTTGTTTATCTGCCTACTACAGATACTCCAATCATAAAGCTCTCAATTGAAGAATAATATTTTTTTTCACTATGTTAATTGATTTAATTTTTCTACACTGCAATCAGGATAATTTGGACAATCAATGTAATTAAAATTTAATTATAATTTATAGCTGTCTCGGTAGCTAATCCCATTAGTGATTATCTCAATTCAAACGGCCCCGAGCGGTGACGTTTGATTATTCAACTGTATTGGGTTTTTAGGCAAATTACGAACAACTCATTTCTAACTTTTCGTCTGGTTGCCGAGCGCCACCCATGTTTCGTGTATCAAAATATCGAGAAGGGAAGAACACGTGGAATATTCCCTCTCAATGCCTCTCACGTGCTTTCGTCACGTGCTACATATGACTTCCCAACCGGCTTGGCTGAAGCCGGATCAATCTAATCGAAATAATAAAAGCTTTTAAAAAAATAGTTTTTAAGTAAAAAATCAGCGTACAAAAAATCATATAGCTTAATACTGTTAATAAAAACTTCACTCGTCTTATATTATAATTTTATGAAAAGTTAATTTAATTAAATTATTTTAAAATTATTTTATTTTAATTTAAATTTATTAATAAAACATCTAAATTATTCTTATTTTAATTTTAATTTAAATATTTATTAAATTAAAATATAAAAATAATTTATCTTATTTTAATTTTTATAAAAAATCAGTTGTCCGATTTTATGAAATTAAAAACTTAAAATTCAGTATGCATCGGACTGATTTTTTGATAATTATAAACCAATTGTCCATAGTAAAATCGAATAAAAATAATTTTATCTTTTATATTAATTTAATTAATAAAATTAAATTAAATTAACATATTTAAAAAATATTTTAATCAAATTAAATTTTTTTTTACTAATAGTGATATAAGGTAGATATTTTTTTTAAAGTTCATAATAAGATAGATATTTTTTTTATTAAAAACTAAAAAAATATTTTACATTTTATGACTCCTCAAAAGTTGGCTAATTACATCCCTCTAAAAACCCAATTTATATTCATATCCCCTACAAACTTGTTAATAAATAGATAAATGATATAAAGGTAATATTTGAAATACTTATTAAATTATTTATTATTATTATTGTCAAGTCCTTTTCAAAGAAGACGAGTGCTAGGTTTTTTTCGGGGTACGTGGTTAAAGGACATGACTCCCTACCGATTCTAATAAGATTAATAATCCTAAGATAATACTATTATTAAGTGCTTCGGTGCGTATAATTGTTTATTTGACAAGCTAATCAAGATTAGTTTCTTTCTTTCTATTCGTAATTCTATGTTTGCACGTAATCTCGATTCACGGGATTACATTTTGCATAAGTAGAATATATGTTGGTGGTTTAAATGTACACATATACAATACCCACATTAAGTATATTAATAAATTTCCTCATTAGATCATGTAGTTAATCACAAGATTAGCTTTCTTCGAACATAATTAGTTTCACAAAAGGAATTTTACACGTTGGTCCCTGGTTTCTATTAATAACACTTTGAGATATGAAGTAATGGAAAAGTAGAACGAGGCAATTGTGCCTACCTTATCGCTTGACTTCATTAAAGCTAATGAAAAACTTAATTATAATCAATTTAGCTTCGCTAATCTTAGTTCGCCCACAGCTCGAAAGTGAGCCGATAATCTTCGCCGGAAAGAATTAGACATCGAACTCGTGCTCTATCGCTCAGAAAATACGATCACCCGCATGCATTTGAACTCGTACTTTTTTTTTTTTTTTTTTTAACTGCAATCCATTTTAGATATCGCAGCTGCGCCGCCAAAATGGCTCCAAGCCGAGCCGAGCCGAGCCGAGACGAGACGGTGGAGATAATCCGCGTGGGACCCACCCGAACCTCAGCTTCCGTTACGCTCGGGAGCCACCAGATGTCATCTCATCCTTAGCTTTGGGTGTGGGCCCCACCCCAAGCATGCCACGGCAGCATCCACGGCAGCATCCGGGTTCTTTCTGATGTTCGGCCCGGTCGGCATCGAAGCTACCGGGGCCCAAATGCAACAACTTTTTTTTTTTCATTATTGACAAAAACACTGCCTTGATTGTCTTTTATTTGGGATCATTTGAGCTTAGTCTGCAAAAAGGTCCAATTAAAAATCTATATTATTAAATGGTAACAGTGATCTGACATTCAAAGTTTATTTCTGACTTTAAAAATCTCAAATAATTCAAGCGATTTTGTTTTAATCAAATCCGGTAAAAAGGGAAAAGCGGATGGGTGAAATTGAAAAGAAAGTAGGTCAATAAAGGTGACAGATTGGGATATCAAGAGTCGTAGACGGCCAGATATATTCCATTGGATCCCATTTCAAGTGGCAAATTGATGCGGATGCATTGGCCCACGAATTGATTGCATCAAATCCAATTTTATATTACGAGGATAAGATAATGTTTGAACCTCTTCACATGTCTCATTTTCTCAATACATGTCAAAAAACCTCTATTTAATATGCCTAATTGCATATATATCCCTCAAAAAATCATAACTACGCCAGGCTCTTCTGTCTATATTGCCTCAAATTTGTGTATATATATTGCAGAGATTGAGGGGATATATGCAAAAAAGACCATTTAGTTTTGTTACGAGCCCATCCACATGCAGTTATTAATTATCATCACTTGCAGATGGCCCTATTAACCCAAATCACGGGAGTTATAATATTGTTAATACTCCCCATCCACATAGAGATGGGACCCTAATTAGGATGGTAATGACACGGGATTAGCAATAAAATTTGTGATTTCATGTGAAACATCATTATATTTTTGGTATCATCTTCTCTTTTTATCCACCGTGACAGCCAAGTTGATAAGGTTTGGTGTGATTAGTGTTAGTGACTTGGTTGACCCACGCCAATTAAAGAGTGGGTTAGCGTCCAAATTGATGGAGATGGCTCAGGGAGGCATGAATGATGATCTTGGACTGGATCGCTTCGGTGATGGGCCGTTCTGGGCCTTTTTAGATGCTCTCTTCAGAGGGGTTCGTTTCGGCCCATTTGATGAACTCCTCCTACTCTCTATTCTCCTCGGAACCCTTCTCGGAGCTCTGGACGCCATCCTTGCTCTCCAAACCCCAAGATGACGACCGCGCCTTTCTTCCACTCTGGTGTTCCTCCATCGCCGCCTCCGGCGAATCCCAATCCAGTGAAGCCATCCGCGGCAGAGGGGACGGCGGCGACGCTGCTCGTGAGGCATCTCCCGGAGGCCATACCCCACGAGATGCTCTTGCGGCTCTTCTCCCACTACGGCGCGTCCTTGGTCCGCCCTTGCGCCGGTGGGAGGTATCCATCACTCTCTCAGCTTGTCTTTTCCTCAATTTCGCCTTTCCCCTTTTTTATGATTTCATTGCTGAGGGTAAAACCTAAAAGAAACTGATCTTTTGATCATGAACATGGAACGAGGGCTGTAGAATTCCATAAATATTGGTTTGCGAAATGCAGGTAAATGGAGTATTATTATAGTCAACAATTTTAGTTCCTCTTTTCCTTAAAAATAATTCATTTTCATCCTAACGTTGCTGGTTCTTAAAATTTTCTTTCGCAAAGTTATCATAGCTGTTAAGTGTTAAAAGTGTCATACCTTGTGATCTTGATAATTAAGTAGAATGCATGCTATTTTAGATTTCACATATTTGAAGGCTCGCCCTGTCGAGTTTGTGCGAGCATTCTTCTAGGTAAATGTATTGGTCAGTTGTGTGTCTGAGAAGTTGGAAGTACAAAAACAATGAGCCAATATTACATGAGATGTATCAGGAATAAGCTGTTTGTGTATACAGTGCAGTCTGTATGTTACAAACTGCTGAGAGTGATTTATTGCCTACATTTTTTTCAAACGTGGGTGCTTTTTTTTTTCTTTTGGATTCACAGGCTCCGGAACTGCGCATTTGTGGATTTCAAGGATGAAGCTTTGGCCGCTCAAGCACAATCACAATTGAATAGGTGCTTATATGTTATGCACTGCTTTGTTATTAATTGGCAAATTGATCAGAATATGTTCTTTAAATCTGTTGGTTTGCAACTCTTATTTCGCCAATCTTTTTCCTACTTTCTTTTATACCATATTCTGATATTTGTTTGCGTAAAACTCTTATTTAGTTTTCCTTTATAATTTTGTATGTGCTTCTCTTTCTCATGGCCCATTTTCTGTGTTTTGTGCTCCTGTGAACTTGCACTTTTGTATTTTTGTGTTATGTACTGGCTTCAGGTTGAGATTTCTTGGGAAAGTCTTAGCTGTAGAGCAAACGGCCAAGATAACTTCAAAGAGCTTAAATCAAGAAAATGAAGTGAATCCTGTAAAAGAATTATCTGGTTTACCTGCATCCCTGTTAAAAGGTTCCTCCGGAAACACCACAGAATTTTGTGCTGAACCTATCTCTTCAAGGCTTGGTGTTGACTATCCGTTCCCTCCACATCTCGAGTATGTTATCTTCTTTGAAGCTTTTGGATATGCAAATGACAACTGCTACAGGTTCATTTTTTTTCCTGTATATAGTCTATTTATAATTGGTGATTACCTTTTTCCTAGTTCCAATGGATGCCCATATCCTAGAATCATTATCAATTTATTTCATGACAAAAAATTCGTTGTTACATGTAAAATGCATTTAAAGAATCCAAAACTATGTATTCAGGTTGCAGATATAAAATAGGTTTATTTTTAAAATTCCCCAGAAAATGAAAATGATGTTCTGTTGGCCGAATGAATTATAAAAGGGAAACCTTATGTTAACAAGTGAACAAAGAGTGAATTAGTTAATGGGTTGATCTGTTTATGAAGGCTCTTGCAGTAGCAACTCATGCATTTACATGAATGGAGCTTACCATGTCCAATTTATATGTGCTTATCAACTTGGTCTCCATTGTTATTTCAATATGGAGAAAGCTAGAATTTTTTCTTTCTTATGCGTTATATTGGACTTTTTCTTTGAAGATTGGTTTATCAAAAATCAAGCTAGTGACTTAATCAATTTTTGGCTTTAGCAACTTTGTAGTTGTTTGAACTACAGCTTTTGCCATTTTTTTTTTTTTTTTGAGCAATTCGGATTCACCATTGTGTCAATGCAAGGTTCAAACTTGTAACCTCTCGCATATGAGAGGTGGATACAACTAGCAAGCCAATGCTTGAGATATTACATTCTTAGACGTTTTATTCATGGTTTATAAAATATGGCCTTTGGAGAATTACATTTCAGAAACTCTACATTGCCATTATGATGCAAATGAATTGCAATATTGTTGATGTCCATTTTACTTATCTGCGAGAGAATATGGATGAATCTTAGGGCATCTGTTACATGTTCAGGATACAGTTTAACAATTTTTCTTGTTCATAAACATGCCAATTACTGATACATGAAGGCAACATGCAGGTCTTTTTTATAATTTCCTTTATTGGTTCAACTTTACGCTACTTGTAAGTTTTCAAAAAGGATAGTAAAATAAATAAGACTATTAACAGCACTCTTTTATAAGTGGCTAACTGGAATTTGCCTTTTCTTTATTTTTCTGTTTATATTTCACAGATATGCATATCCACCACCTGATGGAAATATATTGACAAATATAGTCAATGCCCTCATTGCTGTTCCACATTTTTATACACAGGTCTGAGATATTCTGCATTTCTACCATTAGAATGGCCAACTCTATTATAAATCATGATGTTTACAGCATTTCATAATATTTTTGATAAAGATATTCGCAGTGGACTTTATATTTTCATATCTTATTGTGAGACATCTATTTTCTGGCAGGTTCTACATTTAATGAACAAAATGAACATTCCAGCTCCATTTCGTATGGCATTGCCCACCCCACCGTTGCCACCCCCAGTACCTGCTCCTTCCCCTCCACCGCCGCCTCCTGTTGCAGCAAAGCCTCATCTCGCTGATTTGTCCAGTGATGAGTCCGAGATGGAGTCAGAAGTATAAATTTACTTTACATGTTTCGAGTTTGTGGCAATACAGTGCTATGGTAAAATCACTTAATTTATGTTCTAACTGTTATTGTTAGGATGATGGTGATGAAAGCCATAGGCAAAAACGGGCTAAACAAGAAGCAATTGTCGGTCCTGCAGTTGACAAAGGTGTGGCACATGAAGCTGTTGGCTTGAAACCTGCTACATTGGTGCCAAAAGAGGTTCCATTGATTAAGAAGAAAAACCCTCTGCTGCAGGTTTGTCTTTCTTCCTACAACTGTGATGCACAATGTATGCTTTTAGATATAATTTTTCTTGATTGTTTTACAGATGAAAATCGCCCCTAAACGAGTACAAGAGGACATTAAAGATGATAGTAGCAAAGGTGAGCCAGAACCTGTTGAAGGGGATATGGAGCAAAGGCCTTTTGCAACACCACAGGAAATAACAAGCAAGAAGTTGCCTCCGGAGGAAATATTATCTCTACCCATGTTTAAGGTACATGAACCTCAAAGCTGTAAGCTATCTATAATGTATTTTTTCCGTTACCACCTGGATGCTCAGCATGGAAGGATTTTTTGAATCTAACATGTGCATATCACAATAATGTCATCTTCAGTTGTTGCACTTTTCTTCTCAAATCATATATATTTTGAGTTGCTTTAGGGAGATTGGCATGAATAACATCAGCCCTTCCTCAGTATCATGGACTGAGTATAGTGGTTTTAAGTTTCAATAACTGTTTACAGTCTTTTTTTGTTCTTTGCATTTGACCAATGCATTTAGGGTATGTTTGTTTCCTAAAACTTAAAAGTTTTGAGAATTTTAATGTTCTGGAATTTCAAAATTTTGAATTTGAAAGTTTTGATAGTATATTTATTTTGTAAGACATATAAATTCAGAATGTCAAAATTTTGTGTTTGGTTTGTTGGATTTGCAAATTTCAAAATGATCAGTTTTTTGTTTTGTTTGACTATAAAGTTCAGCAAAGTTCAGCTGAATTTTAAAGTTTAAGATTTTGAAATCCAATCAATTTTGAAGAACCAGTAAATCCTATGGTTACTAAAATTTAAAAGTTCTAGAACTTCAAAGTTCTGTATAATAAACACTGAATTTTATAATTCGCAGAGTTAGAAAGTTCAAAATATTTAAAATCTTACAAAACAAATAGGCCCTAAAAGCATGTTCTCATGGATTTGCAGAACAAAATGTTTCTTAGAAAATGGTTTATATAATAGCTCTGAAGAGTATTTATAAAATAGCTTGTTTTTGCAGAACTATGCTGCAGGGAATCCTGCTCCTGTATTGTATGTCAAGAACCTGGCAAAGGATGTGGTTGTGGATGATTTTTACTTCATATTTGGTAAAATCTCAAAACCACATAGAACAAGCTCATGGTCACTAACCAATTATTTTCTAGTGTTTGTCACCTGTATTATGTTGCAATATTCTATTTAGACGGTTTTCAAATTCTCCCAGCAACTTCATTTTGCAGGATCACTTTTTGGAAGCATTGAGGCTGCCAGATCTGATTTAAGTATTAAGTTAATGCAGGTTAGCTACATTTATTGATGCCTTCTTGAAGGAAATACCTTTTTTAAAATATATTTACAATTTTTTAACTCTTACCTGTCCATAAGTTGATGCACTTACCGACACTATCACCCTAAGACCCACAGAAACAACACTAACAGCAGCAAAGTGATTATATTTTTACCTGAAATTTATCAAGATCCTTTCAATTTCGATTTGAACTGGAATACTTTGTCTTGCCTTTATATTTTTAGATGGTCTTCTTCTATCACATAGGTTGAACCTTCATGTTGTTATTTTTGGAGTAAAATTAGAAAGGCAAGGATCTATTTTGCAGTAGAATGATGCAAAAATCAAACCTCTACCTTTTTGTTCCAAACACTGACAGGCAAATGTGATATTACACAATGTTAATTTCTGACTTCTTTGAACATTATTTTTGGGCCCCTGTGTTACCAGATAATTAACAGGATAAAATAGAGAACTGAATCCTGCTATTTTTAGGTTTGCAGAGGAAAAATTCTTAAAGAACTCATGGTCATGGCGAATGGTTGCTTCTGTGTGTATTGTGGCACCATGTTCCTTGTAACTTTCTTGATTCTAACCTTTGTCATATGCTTTGAACATTTCTGGGTGGTTTTTCATGATTTTGGGAGCATTAGTTTATTAACAAGAAAAATGACTGTTCTGTTGTCCTATGACTGACCTAAAAGAGATACCTTTTTTATCTTGGCATCTATTCCAGGAGGGGCGAATGAGAGGTCAAGCTTTTGTAACTTTCCAATCTGTGGATCTTGCTCAGAGTGCTCTGGTGCGTAGTATTGTAATTTCCATTGCTTTGTCAGTTTACTTAATGCCTGTATATTTGAGTAGATACTCTTGCTCTAGCTGTAGTAAAATTTTTCCTTGCTAAAAAAAAATTTGGTAGTCAGAAAAATTGAGGGCTAAAACCCGTATATTTGTTTATACTGAGAAAAATTGCTTTAGAAAGCTTTTGAGGACTTCTTTGGATCCCAAAAGCGTCATTGAAGCTTGCATTTTGACAGTTATGAGATATGCAGAGGTAGAGAGAATTGTTTGTTTGTTTGCTTTCCATAATTCAGCTTGGGTTTGCATTGCAATGATAACAGTTTCTGAAAGTTTAACATTATAATCTTTTCACTTGCAGAATTTAGTCAATGGTTATGTCTTCAAAGGAAAGCCAATGATCATCCAATTTGGTCGGAATCCTGCTGCTGGGAAAACCACTTAGAAAGTGCTCCGTATAAACCTGACAGGATTTGAACAAGCTCACAGGATATGTGACACCATGCAGTGGATCCGAATGCCAAATTGAAGATTGGGACACAATGTTCCTCTTATTCTTAATAGTAAGATTGGGACTCTAGTTCTTCAGAAAAAAATTATTTTTCATTGTCAACAAAACTTTTGGGGGAATGCTACCTCGCTTTCTAAATGTCTCCTTGCAGTTGATGATCAAGACTGCAAACTCAGAAGACATCTCAAACAACAGAGTGGCATTCCGACCAGTATCTGAATCTATTCATTTAAACCTGCCTGTTGAACTTCAGCGATTTTAATGGTGAAGTGGCAGTGAAAATTCAGATATATTGCCTTGAATTTCACCCTTCAAGAAGGGGCACTACATGGGAATGTCAAACCTTCAATTTTTATCTTTCAATAAAAAAAGATTCACTCACTGTTTTAAGAAATGTTCTAGAATGCTTTTAGAGGAATTTGCTAAGGTTTTACTTTGTGGCCTTAAGTGTATTTGTCCATGTTTTGTGAACAGTAGTGTATAATTATGGTGGTAATTTTTTAGAATCTATTGTGCATTTTTTCTGGGGTCGTGGACATTCCTTCTGCTATACCTTATTTGCAGAAAAATCCTTGTATTTCTGCTTATTTGTAGATAACTCTCTTTTTTATACATTCTCTGCGGAAGCCCCTTAGAAAAACAAGAGGATGAACCCCAACACGTTGGATATATATAAACCTTTTACCATTTTTTAAAAAAGAAAATGTGGAGTAAGATCAATTCCATATTTTCCGAAAAAAGAACTCATACAGTCTTGAAAGATACGAGGGACTAACATATAATTATCCTTTTTTTTTCTGTAATTAACTTTTCTTAATGCATATTGTGTGGAAAACCTACCTTAAACGCATAAAAAAAATAAAAAATAAAAGTCGAAAAAAAAAGGATGACCTCTAACGACCGACCCACTGTATTCTATTTAATACAATACCTATTTTGGTCTGATTCACTATCAATATTTTACCAGAAATACAACCAAAAAAAGGGATTAACATCAACGATCATCTTATCCAAAACAAGATCCAATACCCGGCCATTACCCTAGAGATTCGATAAATCTCAGCTTTTAATTAAATAAATTATGGATATTAATCACAATTTTAACGACAAATTAGTGGTCAATATTCATTCTAGGTCGGGTAACGGATAGGGTATTAGATGCTCGTTAGGATTAGATCTGACTGCAAAAAGAAACAGTTAAATCTCACAGCATTCATCAACGGTGCAGATCTGTTAGTCGGTTTTCCCGTCCGTTCTTGCGGTGCGACAGCGCTGGCACGTCATTTCCCTAACTGTTTATCCAAATCCAAAATCCTACAAAACCGAGGAACCCTCCACAGAAACCTGTCGTTCGCTAAATTCGCCACGTGGAAACTACGATCACCGCAAATCCGACAGATTCCGCGCCGAGCATTAATCGACGGCCCTGATCTACGTACAACAGGATAAAGCAAAGGTTCTACCTTTTATTCTCCCCAATCCTGTTCCAGTTATTCCGCTAATCTCTTCCAAGTTCATTGATCCTTCGAGAAAGCTTCGATCTTTGGGATCCATGGCGGAAGTCGTGAGCCAGAACAAGCTCTTCGTGCCGCAGGCGAGGTTTTCCGAGTCTCTTTCTCCACCGAGGAGGAGGAATCCTGCTTTTCTTCCGATTCGTCCCGTTTCGGCTCCGAGGTTTCGATCTTTGAGTGGGTTTTATGGCGAAAAAATGATTTTTGGGGAGCGGGGAGGAAATTTTGGGGAGCGGGGAGGAAAGCTGCGCAAGGGAGACGCCAATGGTCTTCGTGCTCAGGTCAGTGAAGGCGGTTCTTTTTCTTGATTTTGATTTCCGTTTCATTTGCCCTAATTGTTTTCACTGATTATATGATAAAAATGGGAGTTTTAGGGTTAGAATCATGAAAATAAAGCCACTTCTTTAAGAAATCAGTCGCTTATGCTATCCATAATCGATCTATATTGATGTTTTTTTTAATCCTGTGTGTTTTTCTTCTTGGGGTTTTTCAGATGAGTCTTTCCATTGGAAAGATTTTGAAGTGGTGGGAGAAGGGGCTGCAGTGCAACATGAAGGAGATCGAATCAGCAAAGGATCTTGTTGAATCGTTGTTGAATACAGGAAACAAGCTTGTCATAGTTGATTTCTTTTCTCCTGGTTGTGGAGGTTGCAGAGCTCTCCATCCAAAGGTATAATACCCATCATATGAAGAATTATTATGTGAATCAGAAAAATATTATGATTTGGGAGATCAGAAGTGATTTGATATTTTTTTTGCCTTCAGATTTGCCAAATTGCAGAGATGAATCCAGATGTGTTGTTCCTCCAAGTGAACTATGAGAAGCACAAGTCCATGTGCTATAGCTTGAATGTTCATGTTCTTCCTTTCTTTAGGTTCTACAGGGGAGCGCAGGGTCGCCTTTGTAGCTTCAGCTGCACCAACGCAACTGTGAGTTTCTTCTCTCATCTGCCCAGTTTGATCTTTCTCTCTGTGTTTTGATCTTTTTTACCATTTCAAATTATGTTTTTATCTGTAAATTCTTGATATACTACTGTAGTAGTAATTGCTTGGAAATTTGTAGCTAGTCACGTGATTCAAGCTACTGCTATGAATATGTGAGCCATTATTTTTTTTTTTTTTGTCTGGTGTGTTTTGAGAATCCATTGGGAATATTGTGGTTGCTAAACCATTTGGATTTCTTTTTTTCTCAGTTTTCTTTGGTCCTAAGAAAAGCAATTTTCTGCTTTGAAACTAATTCCTTTCTTTTGAGACACTTGTATGTGTGCCCTTGGACAAATATCAGTTTGAATATCCACCCTCATAAAACTTTTATCTTCTTGTTATGCCTGTGAAAATGGGGAATTTGCGTGTGCCTCCACCATTAGCTGCTTTCATGGCTCATTGGCTAAAGAGCCATTTTAGAAATTCGCCAGTGGCAGAATTGATGAGGTTTTTGGATGGAAAAGACAGCATGAGAACATGAATGGCAGGATACACACAAATACACAAGTTTCCAAAGACATACATGCAAAAATCCGTTTTTCCCTGTTTAATACTGCCTATTTCTCTATATTAAAATACTTCTCATTTTTTGCAGATTAAGAAATTCAAGGATGCATTAGCCAAACACAGCACAGACAGATGCAGCCTTGCCCCTGCCAAGGGCCTGGATGAGTCAGAGCTATTGGCATTGGCTTCAAACAAAGAACTCTCCTTCAACTGCACAAAGAAACCACAACCTATTCTCACACCAGATCATACTGCAGAGCCAGTTCCTGCAAGCCGAAAGCTTGTGCCAGCGTCAAGAGCTATCAAAGAATCCGAGGACAAGTTCCTTGTTGGTGCCGGGATATGAAGAGAAGAAGAGATGGCTCAGAGTCATCCTCATTGTATATAGTAATGTGTTTTAGATTGCTCTTCATTGTTGTATGCTTCTGCTGCTTGCATGCATTGCAGGCTTATGGCTTTTCTTTTTTAGGGTTTAAAGCCTTGTGATTAGTTCATGATTGAGATCTTTGTGGGAGGGAGTGTTTGTTGTTGTCCCTGTACATAAATCTTGGTTTGGCTCTTCAGTTTTCAACTTGCTGTTATTGTGCCAAAGCTTCTCTGCTTTTCTGTTTTCTCATTATGAGAATGACATCTTGTTTTGTATGAAGGAAATGTGATCTCTCGTGCGAGATGTTTCCTTTTCCAATTCAATTCAGGAATCCGGATTGCTAATATTGAAAGTTGAGGGGGCATAATCCAACACAAGTTTAAGATATTTTTCTCAAGAAAAAAAACTAATTTCTCATATTTCTTGTGAGACGAAACATCTAAGTGGGAGAAAAGATGAGCAATTGAACCACAATCACAAGGTATGGGTGGTTAACGTGAAGCAGGCAATTAATAGATGAACGAGTAAGCTCTACGCCGATGTGGACATTGATTTTACGGGGATTGGCTCTTGTTTCAGAAACAACAATAACAACAATAATTCTTTCCTAGGAAGACAACCAATTTTCTTTTGAAGCAAAAAACAACCAAATTGAAAAAGGTATGGAACTTATCTCAACCAGTGACTGTATTCCACTCAGTTTCCACCGGGTTAATCTGAACCAAAGCCAGAGTATGTTGTTCTGAAAGGAAAGCGAGTTACAACCATGACATCTTATGTGCAGCAGCACAATTTACAATAATTATATCAAGATTAGTCAAAATATCTAGACAGTAAGAGGTTGTTTGGATCAATTCCAAACAGTTCGTTTTAGGAGAATTGAGAATTCAATTCCCCCAATTCCAATATTTGGTTACAATGATACGGTTCGAAATTGGGGAATTGATATTTTCAATAATTTTGGAACAATAATATTTGAATTTCTCTTCTAAAAATTAAAATTTATAATTCCGTTTCGAAATTAGGTGGGGTACACATTTATTTGGGTGTCTAATAGGAAATTTCTATATATTTTTTTTAATTCAACCATCAATATTATTTTTTAAAAAATAAACTAAAATTTTTTTATTTAAAATCATATGAAATTTTTTTTCTCTACTCATTAATTTTTTTACATATTTTTAAAATATCAATACTTATATATTATCAATTTCTAATTTAAAATATATTTTATTGATTGAATAAATATTTTAAAAAAAAATTTTAGGGTAAATATTTTTTAATTATTTATACATTTTTTTAATAACCAAAATATGTTTTATTAATTTATTTATTAAAAAATTATTTTTTTTAAAAAAAATAAATATGAATAAAATAAAATAAAAGTAATTTTATTTATTTGAAAATAATTAATTTTTATTTCCAATCCAAATACCAAAATTTATGAATTGATATAATTGATAATTCTTTAGCTTTACTTCAAAACATATTCAAACATCGAAATTATCAATTCGGCCAATTTCTTCCGTTCTTCGTAATTGACCGAATTGATAATCCGCACAATTCCAAATCAAAATTGATTTAAGTGGTCTCTAAATATCCAAAATGTCTGCATCGACTCTCCTATAGTCCTATGCATCTCCTATACATCTAGACAAAGGACTAAATAGTTTTAATTTAAAACTATGATTAGATAATATAAATTACAGAAATATTTGTTTCTAGAATTAAACGATTTTCTGAAATTAAGTAACAATTACACAATTAAATAAATATTTAGACATCAACCGAGCGATTAAATGGGCATTTCACATTTTATTATTGGCCTTTACTAGGTAAAGCCTCCTTCTTCGGGGGCTCCGGCGGGTACGCGGACGGGCAAAGGCTCAAAGCTACTGCGTGACGACAGAGATGACGCACCCGACTTCCTCGAATCGGGGTCCACCGAGTTCAACACAGGGCGGCGGTAAACACGCGCCAAATTTTGATTGCGACATTAGAATCCAGCGGGGAGCGTGTCGGCTGTTGCCTGGTCAGTGTTTGATATCCAACATTTTCTTGCTGATTGACACCCAGCATTGATTTTGGCTTTTCTGATGGTGCGGTCTTACGTGGCCTGAACTTGTGTGATCAGTCGGTACCACTGCCACATCATCAGCCAATAATTCAGGGCATATGCCATCAAAAAATTTAATATCGTCAGGAGAATTAGCCAGTATTCCTCATGCTTCGGTGTTTTTAAGCTCGGTCGAGTATCTGGCGTTCAGGATATGAGGATATACGTGATAGGCATCGACTTGGAGCATCATATCATCCATACCACGAACAGCTGAATAATATCTCTGAAATTGTAGAAAAATTTTAGTAATTTTAATTTTAACACAATAATTCAATCAGGAAAAGATATAAACAGACAATTCCATAATAATTGGTACATTCATCAGTAACTCGAATGAAAACCAAGAATTTCACCTCAAGAATCAAGAGACCATTGTAGTTCATAGAGCGAAATTACTTAGCTGATCAGGATCATCTCACTCCCATATAAATTGGATATCACATATCATGGATCATGATTTTGACCTGCAGTAAATTAGTCTAGTCAATAATATGCAGACTTGAAAATAAAAAATTTCCCGAACAATCAAATTTTTGGAAAACAAGAACTAGCAAAAAATAGTGCACAAACAGAAGTACCCCACAAACAAGTATTTCCAGTCCTGGCAACATAACTCACACACCAGAATCATCCATTACAACCCATCCCCAGCCAGAGGAACACAAGGGCGTCGAGTGGCAGCACCAGAAGCTCAGTTATTCTGCACTGATGATATAAGAGATTGACGATCAAGATATGTCACTTCTCTACACCACGTATGCAGACAGAAAAGTTAATTTGGCATCACCGCTGTTATTCCTCCTGAAGAGATGTCAAGACAGCAACTCACATCATACCCCAGTGTTGAACAAACACGCCATTATTACTGATACTTGCATTAGAATGAAGCAAACGCCTACTTTCCTAGATGACAGGGGAAACCAAACCAAACAAATTATCTCTGTTCCATGCCACGAACATTAACACCAGTCGACCCTTCAAGCCTATCTTTGGTTATCTCCACGAAATGCCCTATGACCTCATAGAACTGCTTCAGCCCTGACAATGGGAGGATGATCGATGAGCGGTCTGCTCCTGTAACCTGCACAAGGAAGTTTACAATTGTCATGATGTTGTTAGTGCTCAAAATAGACTCTGTTAATATAATAGACTTCGAAATACCTCAGATATCCTTAGGAAATCACCCCTGTTGTTGCTACCTAAATCAAAGAAAAATCTCTTTTGATCAGCCCTAATAACTTTTGACATCCCCAAACCGCCAACTTCCTCCTGTGATGGCACCTCAATTAATCGATCCACAATAAGCTCTGACGCAGAGGACAATTGTGTACCATGGCTGGATATGAAACCAGCACCAACATCATCTGAGAGTCCAGGAAGCCGTTCAGAAGGTTCCATGTGTTGCTGTTGGTGACAAGTTGACAAAGTTATTAGCTGACAGAACTCTTGCAAAGGAAACTTCTGTGAGATTTATCAAGTAATAACTCCATTTAGTGTGTACCTGGTCAGGTACCATGAAAAGTTGCGAAGCCTTCTCATTTATCTCTAGCAGAATATTCCTGAATGCTGCCCATCCTTCTCCACTGGAGCTTCCTGCCGGCACTATAATTGTGCTGCGGTTTCTGCTAATGGATGCTTCCGATATCTACTTAACAAGCAGCTTTGTCCAATGATTATACAATTGCTAAATAAACCATCTTTAAGATAAAAGTTCTAATCATCACAAGTGTAATTGAGTTGATTGAGCACCTTGTAATATTAAAAAAAAACCAAAAATAGTAGCATCAATTAAGAAAACATGTCCCTGGCATCAGAGATATTGGTAAATTATATGCTAACAAATATTGTTTAAATATAGCACATGTCGCCATCCTTTTGAACATAATATTCCCTGCTGAACAAAGAAAAGGTACATTTTAAGAGCTTTTGTTATTGAAATTTTGCATAAATAGTCTCCTTCTCCTACTAGATTTTGAGAATAAAAGTAACAATGTAAGCTTTAAGTGCCAATCACTTAATTGAATAATTTAATTACTCGGTGAGAAGAGTACTTGATTGCGTAGCTATGGTATGTTCACCATACATGATATAGATGAAATACAAAACATTGAGACATAAAAGATTGAAATCGAGTAGTGATGATAACATTCATGGACTGATGGAGAACACAGAAGCGCCATTACTGATCAACAGGGTTAACCTTGCATGGCCTCCAGAAAGAAGCATGCTGAGGAATCATTACATTTCTTTTCACCAAATAAATGCTTCAGATCAAAATGGAAAATTCTCACTATGATGATATTAGTTGTTGGCATTTGAAGTTTGTGTTAATCAAGAAGTCTTGCTTTGTCACTGCTGAAAAATAAATGGAACAAAATAACCAGAAAGGTCAATGAAATAGCGAAACAAAGCCTGTCAATTGATTACAAATATGACACTGAAGTTAATGCCATGCAAGTAAATTAGTAAAAAAACCAACCAAGAATGACATACCCATCAGAACAATCTATAATTATGATCAACAAACAAGTTCTAATCCTTGCAAGTAAAACCTATAGGCCAACCACCCAAAACATCAATATCAAATCAAGAACCAGAATTAATTAGCTCAAGAGAAAGAAAAACTTTAAGAGTAATAATGGCAAGAGGAGGCACTATAAATATATAGCACTCCTTCCAGCAGAAAGCAAGATGCTTGCTAATCCTGATCAATAGTACAGGAGCCTAAAAGGGACCAACTGAATCATGTAAGCAAACATTTAATCAGCATATAAGGCAAATGATTCCCTAAAGTTCTTTGTTTGGTTAGTGTTTAACTGCAAATTATCAATGACTTACATATAAGAAGTCAAAATCAAAATCACTGAATAAGCATACAAAAAAAATGAGAAATATACATGTTTCATCACCTTCTTTAAATAGATGGCACTAATACTAATACTAAGGATAGTTTGTTTCATTTATCAAAATTATGTATGGTTTTGTATCTAGATTAGAAGTGAGGTGTAAAGAGGGGAAATTTTTAAGAGTCTTACACAAGAACTTAGCTGGATACAGAAGAAGTTAGTACATGTCAGATCTCCAAATGGAAATTTTCCGATCAAATGTCATCTACAAAGAAAAAATATTATAAAGCAGAATGTATATAAAAAGTTGATTTTTGAGCCATTTCAAAAGGAAATTTTCAACCGAGAGAGCAATAAAGCTCCAAGAGAGAAACTTCATGCAGGATGTATGCATACAAGCTGACTTTCTAAATTACCACAAGCAGGATTCTCAATCCCTTTCTCTAATAACTATAACTAGGTGATTGATTATTTTAGATAACATAAACTGAGTCATGTGCACACCAGAATTTTTTAGGTTCAAAGAGGAAGCACGATTATGAGCTTTGTCCAATCAGAAATTTATTTGAAGTCATTATTCATTTGAAGACCATGTAATACTACAATTGTTCCTTTAGAGGGCTTCACAAATCTTAAAAATGTTGTGCAATTCAAAATTTAAAATTTAAAGTGTTTCAACCAATATAATTCCACGACTTCTGTCCTCATGATACCATTGTTACTGGCTGAAGTATCTTTTCACGATGTGTTGTGCCAACCCATGGAAAACACGATCAAGCAAAATATAGTTGGCAGCAGAGGCTCTGTATCTTCGAAGTCAAAATTCATGATGGCATGAAATGGAAAATGTGACTATTTTTTTGGAGAAAATGGGCGTTCAAATTGTCTGGTAAACAAAGTTAAACGTTTTGAAGATCCAGTAGTAGTTAACAACTGTCTCTTGTTCCATCATTCTAAGCAATAAGCTAGTTCTAGATGCCAAATTTTAATAATCTAGCTTGGATACAACAGCCAGCTAAGCGACTAAACATAACAGCCACAAAATCCAAACAACTTTATTAATAGAAATTATCTACATCTCGGTCTGGAATATACCGCCACTACATCATACCAAAGATAGCAAAAAGGAACTTTTTTTATCACATGAACGGAAAATCCCAAGCAAGAAAAGGAAAAGAAGCACCAAAATCATACCTTCAGAAACCGCCCCCTCTTATTCTCCCCAATATCGAAGTAAAACACCTAAGAAACAAGCAAAACCTCCAAATCACCACCAAAGCCACGCACGACAAGAAACAACTTTTCCAGAAAATATCGAAAAAGAAAAAAAAAAGTCCAACCTTGGTGTCGAGCTTGAGCTGGCGGTTGACGGCCTCCTGCTCATCGGCTCCGGCGTAGTAATCGAAGAGGTTGAGAAACCAGCCAATCCCGTCCGCGGGGACGATGATGGTGCAGCGGGTCGCAGAGGTCTTCTCGGAGATCTTGAGATACTGGCCACGGGGATTCTCCTTGAGATCGAAGTAGAAGAGCTTGTGCTCGAACTGCAGCGTCCGGGACAGCAGCTCGACGTCGTTGCCCCCGGCGCCGGCCTCCATAGTAGTAGGAGTTGTTGGATTGGGGATTCAAGAGGTGGAGATTGGGGATCGGAGGAGGGTTAGGGATTTTCGATGGGGCTAGGGTTTGGTGGGGGAGAAGGCGCCATGGGGTTTGACCGCGGGGCATGGCTCTCGGGAGAGAATTTAACGGCTTCATCCCGAACATGTCGCGCGCGAGGTTTTTCGCTTTTTTACCCTTTGCCCTTCACCTTCCCGGCAGGTAAAAACCCGTGGCATGCGGGTCGGGTCTGTTTGTTCCCGGATCCGATCCATTAAATTCAAAGGAGTTGTTACGCATATATCTCCCTGTAATTGGTTAAATTTCAGATGTATCCCTTCCCTTTAGATATTTACGGAGTCCTTTCCGGAAACCCAAATTCCTTCCAATAACTCCCTAGGATTATCTTAATTTTAACTTAAATAAATATTTTTAGAATATTTTTAAATTTATGGATTTTTTTTCTCTCACTATGTTTTTATATTTTTCCGTCATTTTAGTTTCTTCACTTTTTGACATTTGTGATTATAATAATTATTATTGATAAAATTATATAAATACTTTTTATTTAATATAAATAAAAATGGTAATTGATAAATAATAAGGTAATGATAAAAAAGAATTGGAGAAAGAAAGAGATAGCGATGATGATAAAGAAAAAAAAAAGATAATACATTATCAAAGCTAATGAATCATGGCTCCTTGTATAGGAAAATCATGTTTTATAACCAAACTCTATGAACGTATGGTATTCGATCGTTTTCGATTTTTGACATAATTTTAGTAAAACAAATAAAGGGGGAAATATAAATAAAAAAAAAAAACAAGACTTGAGGGTTTCAACGTAATTAGCAAAGATTTTAGGTAGTTATTTGCAAAATTAGCCTTTCCTTTATAACCGTAAAAGAGCCGAGCGGGTTCGGGCCATCATAGCCCCAATCTTCAAACCGAACCAACCCGATGTTCCCGCTACGGTTCCTCTCCTCCTCCTCCGCTCCATTTCCCGCTAAATCGTGCGCCGTCTCCTCCCTCTTAAACCAGTGCTCCACCCTCAAACACCTCTCCCAAGCCCACGCCTTCATGCTCCTCCGCGCCCTCGACTACGACCCCGTCCTCCTGGGAAAGCTCCTCGACGCCTGCTCTCTCCTCGGCTTCAAAGACCTCGCCTTTTCGATCCTCCAACACCAACCCAACCCGACCGTCTACGTCCTAAACACCATGATCCGAAGTCTTTATCGCGCCGGCTTCACCAAAGATGCAATCTTTCTGTTCAACAGAATCCAAGCCACGGGCCTCCGGCCCGACACTTACTCGTTTCCCTTCGCATTAAAAGCCGCAGCGCATTTTTCGGATGTTTGGATTGGGCGAGAGCTTCATGGACAGATTGTTCGAGTTGGGCTTGATTTTGATGTTCACGTGTTGGCAGGTTTGATCCATATGTACTGTACTTGTGGGGGGTTGAAGGATGCACGGCAAATATTTGATAGAATGCCACTTCGAGATGTAGTTGTGTGGAATGCAATGGTTGCGGGGTATGTTAAGCATTGTGATTTGGAGAGTGCACGGATGATGTTTGAAGCGATGCCTGAGCGGGATGTGATCTCTTGGACGGCAGTGATTGCGGGATATTCGCAAATGAACCATCCAGATGAAGCGATTGCTGTCTTCAGAAGAATGCAGGTTGAGGATGGGTTTGAGCCAGATGAGATTGTGTTGCTGGCTGTGCTCACAGCTTGTTCACAGTTGGGTGCTTTGGAGTTAGGGGAGTGGATCCATAGGTTTATAGACAAGCGCAGGTTGTATGGGAGTGTTCCTCTCATGAATGCGCTTATAGACATGTATGCAAAGTCTGGTAATCTAGAGAAGGCGTTGAATGTTTTTGAGGACATGAAGAGCAGGAGTGTTATTACTTGGACTACAATGATTGCTGGGTTTGCAATGCATGGGCTTGGCAATGAAGCTCTTAACATGTTCGAGAGGATGGAAAAAGAAAATGTTAGACCAAATGATGTTACTTTCATAGCTATCCTATCTGCTTGTAGCCATGCTGGGCAAACTGATAAAGGTTGCCAGTATTTTGGTCGCATGAGCTCATACTACAATATCAAGCCCAAGATAGAGCATTATGGATGCATGGTTGATCTTCTTGGACGTGCTGGATGTATAGGAGAGGCATGGGATCTTGTTAGGGATATGCCATTTGAGCCAAATGCAGCGATATGGGGAGCTCTTTTAGCTGCAGCGAGAGTCCATCATGATCTTGAGCTTGGAGAACATGCACTTAAGAAGCTTATTGAGGTGGAACCTCATAACAGTGGTAACTATGCGCTTCTATCCAATATTTATGCAGCAAATGGGAAGTGGGACAATGTCGGGAAGATTAGGAAAATGATGAAGGATGGGAGAGTAACAATGGTCCCAGGAGGGAGTTCTGTTGAAATAAATGGCACAGTCCATGAGTTCACATCCAGTGATGGTTCTCATCCACATTTTAAGAAGATATATGAAGTTCTTTACCAAATAGATGGACAATTGAAGATGAGCAGGGATATCCCATTGGTATGAGGGATGATTGCTAGACTCTAAAGAAGGATGTCCAAATTCCATTGAAATCGTCAAACATAGTGCCTACTGCATGTGCAGAGACTGCAATCTATACTTGTACATTTGGAGAGATATGTCAGAAATTCATCTGCTTCTTTTGATGCAAACTTTTTACCAAAATGAGTATATTACAACCTTCCTGTTGATAATAAACTAATTAATCATCCTTTCAGGCTGTAGTTTGCACCAGTTTAAAACAAAGGCTGCTAGCACCTATATAATTGCAAGAGATTTTTTTCAAGTATATGGTTGCTGCTGGTTACAATGATTGATGTCTATCAGCTGCAAGCTAGGGAGTTCATTTACCAAGAGAGAAGCAACTTTGTCTTTGTCTGAATCGGACTGAACACTAATCTAGAGTTGTTGTTGGCTACTATGCTACCAAATGATTCCCTTAGATACCATTCCTCTAAACTTCCTGAGACATGAAGAAATCCCATTGAATTGCTGTGATAAGGAGGAGATTCAGCATTACTGCTGAAAAATGGAAGGCAAGGGCCATCATATAACTGCTACATGTGATTCTACTGGTCATTTGTTTCATTTTATTTTTCACTTATGTGTTTGGGCTTACCCACAAGCTATTTACCTTTCAAAAGCCTATCATCATCAGATAAGAGGTACTGTGCTGCTCAGTGTCATATACCATTCTGCATATCTTATGATAACTGTGGTCACTTGAGGCAAGTTCTGGCACACAGTGATTCTTGCAGCTCCTTATCATTAATCAGAACTTTTCTGGCTTGGCATTTAGGTTTCAAAATTGGGCAAGGGACTCCTGTTTAGCTGACTCTTCTCAAGTTCATATTGATTGGGAACTCCTTCTCTGAAGTGTTAAAAAAATTTACTCTGATTTTATTTTTGGTATCTAGGTTACTTCTGTTACATTGATAGTGGTCTTACACAATTCCTTGGGGAGGAGAGATACTCACAGAAGTAAACGTGTCATTGAAGAGTACAACCCCATATCGATAGATGCAGTGTCTGGCAAAATTGAATTCCTATTCGAGGTAATTTCTGTCTTTCACCTGTTTTATATATTTTATAAGAAGGTTGCAAGAACAAAAAATCCCGTTTGACATGTGAAAGAAGGCGCATAGTTGTCTACCCAACATCTCCATAATTTGGATTCTCTTTAAAGCCTTAATGTTGCAAGTGCAGAGACAAAATTCAAACCTTTGAATGAATTAATGGCAGGGAGATAGGGAGTGGATGGCCATCATAAAAGCCTGCTCTATATATCAGTAAATTCATATTAATATTTGATACCAACTTAAAATTTTTGTTGTGTTTAACTTGAGTTTCTGAATAAACCATAAACTGAAATATAAAATAGAACCATGAATTTGTTGCAACCTGCTAGTGACATTTCATAATTATAGGACTTCAAGATCCTTGAATATACACTTTCAATATATTCTGCCATTTGTGCATTTTACAATGCAGCACCATGCATCTATAGCCACATATAGAATTGCAAATAAGAAGCAATTGGTGCATATTGCATATACGGGAGAAGTCCGACAAAATTGGACCTGCATACAATCTGATAATTTAACTTAAATTTTAAATATAATTTTCGAACAAAAAAGTTGTATAATTGCATATTTGATCCTACATACATAATGTAGGATGGTGCTGACATTTTCCTCTTGCTGACTAGGTTGCAGTTTCCTTTTGTTTTTGGTCTTGATCTTCTAGTTGAATAAGAGGATGCATATCACTCTTAAAGCATTAAACCATGAAAGAAGTCATGACTGTATCCTAAATCTTGGATTCCTAACACAAGAAGAGCACCTCTCCATAACACTTGAATAGTCTGCCAGAAAACCTGTGATATCCCTGATTGGACAACAAACGACACCATTTAAGGTTCATGAAGCAATGGTGAAAATTGTGGGTTACAGAATACATCCTGATTAACAGGCCTCTATTTGCATTGTAAATATAACCCTTGTATTTGAACCTGATCAAATCATTTTGTAATTTTAGGAGGCTGTGTGATGACACTGAGGTGGGAATGTAGGACATGAATGTCAACATTAATGTGATTGAGATGCCCTTCAAAATTTTGTGAAATTCTTTCTCGTTTTTTAATATCATCCCTTGTAGATGTGGAGTAATGCTAAATTATAATATCTGATGCTATTGCTGAGAGCATTTTTATGGAAAGCACAGGATGTGAAAGGTGTAGTAGATCTTGGATATATTAAATCTATATTTAACAGTCTATGACATAGTTTGTAGGTGCCAAGTATCATCAGCATTTCCTTATAATCCTGGACTGCTTATATGGTGATTTTGATGTAAGTGGCATGCTAATGCTGGAGATCAGGCCCTAATATCCTGTCCTCTTTGTTGTTGTATATTTGAGCTATATTTTCTCTTTGGTACAGCTTATCTTAAGTGATGGCTCCTATTTTCTATACTAATCTTTTTCAGAACACCAATATTTTGAATTGGTTTTGTTTCCAGAATTACCTATGATTGAGTTCTCCTCGTGCAGATCGATTGCAGTTACTCTTGGATCTTCTGAAGCCACAGTCTCCTGAAATCTTGCTGGTATATCTGTAGTCATGAACCATGATATTGGATATCTCATTGAATGAAAACAAGTTTTATTCTCGCTGCAGCCTTTTTCTGGTTGAATTTTACTTCTGGACACAAAAATCTTGGTGTAAACCATTAGTGGCTCCTCACTGACTTGGACTTCCTTGATGCTTTCTATGAGCTCTTGTTGATCTTCTGCGGTGCACTTGACCAATGGTGATGTTTCATGGTATTTGTTATCTATCTTGTCTGGTGCTGGGTTGGATAAATGATATTCTTCTTCATCTATTGCCATGTGGTTAACAGGCTTTTGTACACTCATTACTTCACCCTGCTGCTTTACTGATGCATTATAATTTAGCTTCTTAAAATCACTCACATTCTCCTTATGAATCATGTCTGAATTTTTGGTACCAAGGAAGTCTGACATTGAAGAGGTGTTTCTCCCAGCCCCTTGATTCTGTTTATTGCATCTTTTGCTGGCTTTGTATACTGGAATAGTTAGCACTCTTTTAGTCCTATGGGCATGCGTGCTAGTCTTTTCTGTCATTTGGCTATGGAGCCAATTCTCAATATTTATATGCTTTGTTTTGTACTCTCGATCCACCTTTCTTGACTCATTTTTACTATTGCATGAAAGAGAAATTATTGAACCTGCTTCTGATTTTTCTTCTGGGACAATTACCTTTTGAATCTCATATTCAGATGGACCTTGGCTGCATTCACTTCCGCCATCTGCACTGCCTTTCCAGCAGTTAATTGTGGATTTGCCACACTCTGAACTATAATCAGACTGCAAATCACCACCATTTGCTGAGAAAGTTATGGACTCAGCATAAACTGATGACGACTTTTTCTTTGAAGGGAGAGGTGGCTTATTGCAAGTTTTTACTGGAGTATGGTAAGTTATTCCCATTTTCCTTTGACTGCAAACAGTTGGCTTCATAAATCTAGGCTGGCTTCTTGAAGCTCCTGTTGAAGTATTATGCATCCTGTTTAGCTCATTAAACTGCTCGCTGTATGTAGGAAGATCTGGGGATCCTATCCCACTGTCACTTGACAATCCAGGCTTTGTTAATTTTTTGAGCCTCTCCTTAAGCATCTCAATATCTCTTCTGACATTTTTGCATTTGCTTCCATAATGATTCACCTTCTGTAACAGCTCGGCCATTGCTTCTTCTTTCTTTGCTCTCATTTCCTGTAATTAGAGAGCTTTTAGTACACTAGAAAATGATCATAGGTAACTCAAAATAAGTATTTCATCAACTAGTGCAGGATGAAAGAATCAACTTTATTGCTTGGTCATAATTCTGTACAGGGCAATGTCCATATCAATGAATGGGCAAAAATCTGACTAGAAAACTATATGGACTGAAATAAGGTCAACCCTTTTCTGGTTTGTTTTATGATTATCCACTTGTAGCCCAAGTGGCCAACTTGTACTATATATGATGCTGTACAGGTCTGTGATTATGCTGATGATAAAAGACACATCGCTATGTGCTAAAATAGGTTTAATATCTTACTGCTGGTTCTTCGCACCCCAGGTGAATACTTCTGACTCGCATTGCAAAACCTAATGAGCAAATAGTCTCACATAGATCTTCTTCTCTAGGACTGACATGGACAAGCATCAAGGTTTTTGAATCTGTTCCTGTAAATAGGAACATCTGAAGTAAGAAGCAGGTGATTAGCGTAACACCAATTAGTTGAAATGAGCAAACAAGATGAGACATCGGATTGGGAAAAATGAATGAATGACTTACCAAGGGAGTCTTTAAGAACCTGGGTGAGCTTGCTATTCCTGCCAAAGGGATATATAAATTAAAAATATTTTATTCTTCTTGCAGAAATTCTACATAAATTGGTTAGATTACTCAGCTTCTTTCTATTATTTTCAGTTTCAGACATTGGATCTAGTATGTGTTGGACATCATTATCCTTAGACTTTTATCATTTGATTATGCAGCAATAGTTTTTGTAGAGGGGCTGAACCAGGGTCCTAGTTATTAACTGGAACAAAATTTTGGGTTCAGTTGTCTGTCAGTAAGGTGTGCTTCAGATCAGTTGAAGTATAACCAATAATTTAATTGCCACTGCATGTAAATCATGAAATCAAAATCTTTTTATGTAATTACCTGAAAGGTACATGCTGCCTTTTACTTTGAAGTGCACTAATAACATCACCTAGGGCTGAGAGAGATAAATTTATGGCCTTCCCTTCTTGTAACCTTCTACCACTTGCTTGTGTCTTTAGTAGACGTTCGCTGCCCCCTAGATCAACCATCCATATTTTGTTTGTCTCTCTTCGTCTCTCATATGCACCCATACAAGTTATTGATATGCGGATCAAGCTGTCACGAACATTCAATAGGCAACTTTCTGAATAGATAATAAATTGACCTTTTAATGGAAATTCCAGTTGCAAAGAATTACCAATGAGATCTGCTTGATGTTGAATTAGACTTGGTGGAAGCTGTTGATCTTAACTGGGTGCCTAGTTTATATAGACTTTGCACTTGATCAAAATTATTCACTTCAATAGCTATTAGGTTTCCAATATCAACATCACCACTGGGATCCATTTGGATTGAAAGACTGTCATAAAGAAACAACAGGCCTTATTAGCAAACATTCCATGCCTAAGTATCATATCTTGAAGAAAATAAATGTGCAGACCAATGCATATGATATGAAACAGGAAACAGGAAACAGCCTCCAAGTTTTGCCTCATGAATGATGAAACTTGAAACCTTCCTGCCCTATGCATTTTTTGTTTTGGTAATGCATATGATAGGAAGAGTTTAAGGTTCATAATTCATGAGGCATAGGTAAGATGGCTTCTTCCTGTTTCAAAAGCACATGTTTGGTCTTTTCTTTGGGATTTTGGTCCTTCATAAATAAGTTTGTTGTTTTATATTCCTCTCTAAATGAATTCTTCTTAATATCAATTAATTTTTTGGAATTTTTTTTGCCTTCCAATTACTTACATGTGAAATTTCTTCATTTCATGTTGTTATTTTTCCAAGGTCTAGCTGCATGCCTTTGACTTTGTCATTTAAAACATTTGATACTTAGTAATGGTATCATTGCATGGAACAACGATATAATACATTCTAAACCCCTGAAAGTACTGTCTGTATTTATTGGCTGTCTGGTTCAGCATATCTTATGTAATTCTGGCTATCTAAATGCTTCTTGGATCTACTATTGCTATAACAACGTATCATTTGGATAAGAACTTCACCTTGGTACTTTGTAACCCCTTATCATTGTGTTCTGAGGTACAAGAAGGTCTCTAAGGCCACCCATATAAATCTCGAGCATACTGAAACTGAATTGGAATTGAGTATTGCTTTCTAATGCTTGTCTAAAAAGTGCTTCAATTCCTCGAGTCACAACCCCAGGAGAGTCCTGCTTGCCTTCCTAGAGCACATAAATGATGAATAGGTGAAACACAGACTAGATTGGAGAAAATTGATTGTTCATTTATACACATTTGAGGCTTACCATTGTAAAAGTTTTGCCAGTGCCAGTCTGCCCATAAGCAAATATACACACATTGTAGCCATCCAATGCAGATTTGATAACTGGTTCAATCTCAGAAAAGACTTCCTCTGGAAACATTCAACATTGAAAATCTAAGTAAAACTACAATCCTTTATCTGCGCCTTTGATGCAAATATATCTTATTCAAACATCTTAAGTACCTTGAGTGGATTGAGTGTTGAAAATCTTATCGAAACTATATTGTTTACTCTTGTTTTCAGCAAGTTTCAGGAAGACACTTTCTGAATCTGAAGTAATTATGGATCCCAAGTTATGGATCTCATCATCAAGAAATGGCCTAATGCGACAAAATACTCGAATGTTGCCTGCAATGGGAAAAATTGCCGTAAGTAGCCTTCTCACATGCATCTATTTGTATTTGGATTAGTTAACAATTTTGAGGATATTTGATGTGGGTTTTCAACAAATGCAGAATAAGACTCAAAATAGCAAGATATTTAATAAAAACTTCACTATGGCACTAGAGTTCAACCTTTTAAATCTAGAAAATCATTTAGAGCCTGTCTTCTCTGCATGTTCCACTGGCGTAACTGGGCATTAAGCAGAGCAATATCACCTGCTATCAGAAAGTGTAAGAACATGTGCTTGAATGACAATGATTAACAGGAAAATCAATAATAGGGAGGATATACGGCAAAGTTTTGAAACAGAAGCATCAGTTGCAGAATCTTTGTGAGCAGCTGAGTTGATCTCTGTGGAGCTGGTTGAAGATGAAGCATGAATCCTCCTTGCAGATGGTAAGTCTTTAATTATATCACAAACTGATTCAACCCAGCTAGGAGTTAAATATGTCTTCAAGCCCAAAAGTGATTGTATAGACTCTGGCAATCGCCGAAGTGATGTTCTTGGTTTTTCTCCACGAGAAGGTTCATCCATTTTGCTGAAGTGATTGAAATATTGCCAACTTAATAATCTGCAAACTAACTCCCAGGAGTTGAGAGCAATACTTACAAAAGATAATGCATTTCCAACTTATTTTGCCATTAGTGCATTTGCTTCCTTTTATGATTCTGTAGATTTCCTTGTGCCATTGCTCATGAACTTGCTGGAATGATGACAGAAGGAAACCTCAAATGGAAGTAGAACCCTGAAAAAGTGGAAGCTGATAGACGGTGAGCAAAGCACCTCGAGGAAAGGAGAAACTTCATAGCAGTGGATACTGCTTCATCTTTTCTATGTCTTTGGTACCTTGGCTGAAATTTCTGTTGTTGAACTTTGTAGAGAGAAGAAGCAGAAAAAAAAAAATGGAGATGTGAGCTATCCTGCCAGAGCTTCACACAGAGAAATCGATTCTACTGCATGGCACTCTTGGCCAAAGCCCAAGGATGTCCTATCTTAGCAAAGAAAAAGGTCAGTTTCTACTCCCTCAGCGACTAGCCGCCATCTTTGCCTAATTCCATCAGTTTTCCAGGTCAATGTTTTGAATAAGAAAAGGTCATGCAATAGAATAGAGAAAAATAAAATTCAGCAGGCTTGGTAAAAAGGAAAAATTGGACCAAGGGGTCTGAAGAAAGCTACATGAAATAGGGCAATAGAAGTTGAGCCATCACAAGCAGCTTTAGGTTGAAGAAAAAATTTGTTTGGTTCCTACTTCCGGTTGATAGTGACATAGGGGCGCATGGGAAAATGTCTTACAACCACTTGGAACTTTCCCTAGCAAGATATCCCAACAATAAACAAAAAAAAGACAAAAAACTCTAATCTACACTATAAACTGGATTATGAACTTGAGAATTTAGATATGGAAATTATCTAACAATGATGTAGACTAAAGAAACGGCTTCATGGGAGTTCATTAAGGAGCAAGATGAGATTGTAACCAGGATGAGAAGGCACAGCTTAGAGAAGGGAGTTTTAAACCATCCTGTTTCCAGTACAGTAGCACAAGCATGTCATGTGCTTGTTAATGCCATTCAATGTGCATATATCTAATTGCTGATGATGTTCTCTGGAAAAGGTTTCATTCTTGGAATGATGGCTCCTTCCTACCTCAAGCTCACCAACCAAGTTCACTAAATTCTTTGATTGTTATAGATATATGACTCTCAAAAGGTACTACTATTCTATCAGACTTCTAAACAATGGCATCTAGGTACCCCACAGAAAGTCACAAGAACAATGTCTACTTATATATATATATATATATCTCCTTGTGTTTAAGACCTAATAAAACCATGGAATTTTCATTCCTATGTTTTGCAAATATACCCATGCATGCATTTTTTTTTATCTTTCCAAATTTGGAATTTGATTAAATGGTCTAAAGAGACTGCCGACTGACTCTTGGTGCAGCCGTAATGTGTCTTTCTCTTGAATGCAGGGACCAATATTTGGTTCCCGCCATTGATGGATGAGGTGTTATGAGGTGTAGTAAAGTGGTTTTTTCAGGGTATATATGCAACAAATATCGATTATATGGGAATTTGTCAGCAATTTTATGATTTACAGCTATATAAATGCAAAAACCCCGTGTATAAACTTTCTTTTCTCCATGATGCACTTAGAAAAATGTGGTTGTTCTCCTGTACACCTTATGTTTGCGCTGAAATCTATGGCTTAGGACATAAGATAAAATTTAGTATTCTGATGTTATTTGTTTAAATGGCTGATTTATATTCTAATGCTCTTGTCTGCATTGATGTCTGAGGCAGGTGCAGGGCTAGTGGGCCCATATAATTGAATCCAACCCGTGACCACTGCAGCCCAATAAAACACGCAAGGGCCCACTTCTGCCCGCTATCCCAAGGAATTGTCTCTTCCGTATTACAACTACACTGGCCTTTCTTTCTTCGCTGGTCGGCTTCGTTGTTGTAGGGATTTTGTTTTAGGTTTTTCTGCAAATACCACCAGCAGTATGCCATATTTGTCAAAATATAGGGGGGATATTTGTAAACTTCCCTGTATGGATCATCGATCATAAATTTGACATATTGAACCTGAGGTGCTGTTTCTTATTCAAAATTTTATTTTATTTTTTATTTATTCATTTTTCATGTTGGAGTTGGAGGTTGCTCTCAGCAAGTCATCATCATCACATGGTTCATAAGCAGCAGCACAGCGTCATTTCAGATTTCTGATATCTGATTTTCGCATGTGAAAAACAGGCTTTTAAATTGGACCCCACTGTGTTTAGTCAGTACATATTAAATGTGTTTGTAGGGCGTGCTCCTAAAATAAATAATATAAATTGCTAAATTTTATTGTGTCCAATTTATCATTATCAATTATTAATTATCGTTTGTTTTGATAATTATTAAATTTTTATATGTCTATCGAAAACTTTTATGAAAAAACGAAACATTAATATTTAATGTGTCCTTAGAAAAGAAAAGAGCTGTCTGTATCTACATTAATATTAATATGGAAAGTTGGTTTCTTTTAAATTTGGAAAAGCCTTCACGGATTTGCTTGCCGTGGAAGATGTCCTACACCGATATCCGCAGGACAAGATTCCATCGATCGAGTGTCCCAACAGCAATTTGATGAGGCGCGTGGGTCTCATGCCCAACGCGAACACAAATCACAAAAGCATTTGTGGGGTAGTCCGATAGGGCATGTCCCACGCACCTGCCCTTCGTCGTGTCCTACTTGAGAGCCCTGTTGATAGAGGAGCACTAGACTCTCATGATCCCAATCTAAAAAACACTTTCGGTGTTCTTTGCAATGATTAATTAGATAAATTAAATTAAATTAGCTTGGGTCAATTACATAGCTTTATCCCGAGTCCCACGATGAAAAAAGCGCAGGCAGGGTTATATTTAATAATCTAGATATTTAGATGCATATAACATATTTTCTCGGGATATATATGTAAATGTAAACTTTTCTAGGGTTCACTTTCAATTTAATGAATTTGCAGGGGCATATATACAAGAATCCAAATATGGCCCAAGGACCTGGCCTTGGGCCGTAAATCAGACCGGCCCGAATCTGTTGTATAAAAGCCATACTTGGTCTTCACAAATTGAACGCATTTTTGAGTTAAAAATTGTTTTAGACCTGCTTTTTCTGCTTGTCTTCCAATCAAAATATTTTTACTTGATTATTTAAACTAAAACCAAATTAATAAAATTCTAGATGTATTTGCGAGATAATTAAGAGTTTTGTGAGTGTCTAATAATTTTTGTAGAAAATAATTAAACTTACATTTACGAACAATCAAATGTTAGAAGAGATAGTATCTTCTGTGAAAAGAATTATAACTCAACACAATCATAATGATCAGTGAATTTCTAACCTTAAGTATTATAACTCAACACAATCCATCAAAACACTAACCGAAAGAAAAAAAAAGCTCATTATTAATCAATAGTGAATCCAAACGCGATGTATCGATTTGGATTTGCAATTATTTATTTATTTATTTATTTTGCTCAAACTTGTCAATTCAAGTTCAAGCATGAATCAAGTGTGCATTTTGTCAAAAGAAACGGCTAATTGGCTGTATCATGTTCATAAGATAAAGAGTTAGGACTTTCACGCTTTTCGTCTATTCGGTCGTAAGAGGACAGTGTCCATTCAAAGATTGTACAAGCTTTTATCTCAATCCAAGTCTGATGCCTTGCTCCAGAATGCCAGAAACAAAACAGAATCTCAAATCTAGCAACGTGGTGCTGTTCTTGTTGTGCTGCCCTCTTGCATTTGTCAGAACTTGAATTCTGATAGAGATTATGAAACCTCTCCATGTTGTTGTGGTGTTGAAGAAGAAGAAGAAGAAGAAGAAGAAGAAGAAGAAGAAACACCTCTAAGCACTTTTAACTGGAAAATAATCTTTAAACAGTCAAGTAAACAACAGTTCAAATACATGAGTTTGTGGAAAAACATCTCTAAACACTTTTAACTGAAAAAAAAATTCTTTAAACAGTCAAGTAAACAACAGTTCAAATACAGGAGTTTGTGAAAAACACGAAAAAAAAGGATGGAGCGCAGTGAGAAAAAAACTCACATGGCGCTTGAAATAAGAATGTGATAGATCTTGCCATATATAGACAATGTGTGATGGGATGGACAGAGATGGATTTCTGAGTTTGGGTCTTTGAATGCTGGGTCCTACAATTTGATTCCATACTATGAATGAGATCATCCCTTGTCCTTTTGAATAACAACCATGCTTCTCCATGCACACTTGTCCGGCCCTCTTTCAACTAAGCTACAACACCCTTTTCTGCCATTTCTGAAAAAGTGAGTTAACTTCCACTGCCTGTGATCAAAGCAACTTTTTTCAAACTATGTGTTTTTTTCCATAAAATATAATTGAAAAATGTGCACATGATTGAGAATACTTCCCATCTATCAAAGTTTTCTCCTTTTTCTTTTTGATTTTGGTGTATGTGATTCAGTCGTGGAGACTAACGTTGAAGAAGCTCTAATGTTTTTCCAATTTGAACAATCTGATCGTAACGCTTATTACTTCTCAAAAGAACAAAGAACGAGATGCTTCATGGGATTAAAATGGTACATGTTGTGTGATATCCATGTAAATTTTCATGTGCAGTGATGTCTGGAAGATCCGAAGCATTGAAATCTGCACTTAAAATCTCTCATGTGACTGAAATATGAGAGTGCTTTGAACAGTGTACTACAAAAGGACTGTGAGGTGAGTGCATAGTAAGATGCCCAAATGAACTTTAAGAAAGCAATCTAATGGGGATCTGATGTACTCCAGTGCATAAAATAATACAAATCTTGTGGAGTATCCAAATTTTCAGAAACTCAAATAGTATTATAAGAAGTAAATGATCAATAATCCATTGGTGGAATATCATCATGCAGTAAGCTTGTTATGTTCCATTGTGGATTGATTTGCTCATTTTGAGCCTGTTTAATGTGATAACCGTATGCAATATAATGCAGTGTTTCTTCCATTATAGCCCGAATTCCAACTAAATAACGATGTTCATTTTTTGAATTTAAGATACCAAGGGACTGATGTGAGATCCTTGGAATGAGTTCAATGCTGCAGGCATATATGTGAGATGCAATCCGACATGGAAGAAAAAACAGTCAAACAAAAAAAATATCACAAGAAAGAACAGCTTTCTAGCAATCAAACTTCTCCATGGGGATCAAAGGCGTTTTCCTTTTGATAGCTGTATCCAAATTGCGTCATGTTGAAGACAATGCTGGTGCTTTTAATTGAACAATGGAGACAATATCATGCTTCTTCTGATTCTGGAGCTTATAGACAGCTTAGATTTGAAATTCAGCAGTATATGATCATCTTTTAGAGTATATTTCTCAGATTAGAGAACAGAAGGGGAAAATGCAGGTATAGACTACAAACTACCGAAAAAAATGAAAGAAAACAAGTAAAAAAAAAAAAAAAAAAAATCTGATTTGTCTAAATTACCACAAGTAACAGTATCATCGTACAGGCTTGGCATGAGAAGCAGGAAGCAACATGTAGCCAAAGACAACTTGCCAACTTCCTTCCATCTAGAATTCCCCTCAAGTGACGAGAGATTTCTACCGAAAAAGTCGGCAAGTCATCCTTGGCTGCACCATACTCCCTGATCCTCCATGTGAAGCCATGGATGAGAAGATCAGAGAAACCTCACTCCTCTCTTCTCCACCATAATGTAAGTATTAGAGATATGTAGGAATATGAGAGGAGGAGAAAGAGATGGGAATCAATGAGCAAAAAAGGAAGAGAGCACAGAGAGAGAGAGAGAGAGAGAGAGGAGTGGTGGTTCCTGGTTCTTATATAGAGGTGTGTGAAGTAGTGGTGATCAAAATTGCAGTAAAATTTGAAGAAAAAATAACAGAAAAAATATCCTGCATTATCTTCATTCAAGGTGATGAGGACAGCTATTAGAAGATCCATTTATGGCCCAATAGAATAAAGAGCAAGTGATAAGGTCCCCTATCATTCAGAAAATATATTTTGGACTTGGAAAAAACTTTTTGAGTTCCTGTGGTCTCAACAGTAATGCGTAGCTCAACAACTACTCTCTTGCCACTTATGGTCAAATTCATGAGTCAAGCACCAAAACAAAAGATCTAGATCTGTGACATGGAATGCTATTGAAAAATTTGTGCAAGCTGAAGTGATAACAATAACAATGCAAATCTCATTACTTTAATTACTTATCAATGTTCTGAAACATGTCTGCAAATCTCATCTGTACACCCTCATCAAATGCCAGTACAGATGCATTTCACCCAAATTTTACTGAAAAAGAGAGAGAGAGAGAGAGAGAGATCAGAGAGAGGTGAAGTTGAGCGTTGTAATGGTGGAACTTGAGAGTGAGAAGGTAAAAGTAGAAAGACTGAGAGAATATATATAGGTGACAAGTTTGATCTAGGGAAGAGAGGGGACTCTACAATCAAGGCCTTTCCGTTGCATTGGCCCTTGTTTTGATAATTGATACTACCAAGGTCATTTTAGATTTGATTCTTTTTCCCTCTCTAAAAAGCTAGAATGGTTCTTCTGCCCATGTCTCTTGGTTTGCCAAAAAAAATTATTCTACTGAATCTTTTTATGATTTTATAAAAAAAGTTCGGTTAAACCTAACCAGAAACTCAAAATTCAATCCGTGCAATGCGATATTTGAACCCAGGACCTTTTTTTTGAAGAGTTCTTCGACGTGACATATTTGAAGTGATGCTCTTGAGCCTCTTTAGCATTTTTTTTTCTTCATTTTTTTAGATTTTTAAAAAAATTGTGTGTCTAATGGCATTCACTACTTAGTTTAAGGTAGGGCCTCATGTGCACCTTATCCCAAAAAGGGGTGATGGGCTCATGGGTTGAGATGCCCATTGGAGACAAGCTTTCTGTCTTGGATTCGGAATTAAGGAGAAAGGGAAGAGGAAGACAAACATGGGGTAGCAAATGTAAAGGACTTGTGCAAGTGGATGACGAAAGAGACAATGTGCCACTAGAAAGTTGTTGGGAGTGACGGTGAGGTTACATGAGATTTGGGGTCTTTTTTGTTGTTGTTGTTGTTTGTTTGGTGTGTAACAGAGATTTTTTAGGGCATTTATTTATTAGAATGAGTTCTTATACAGAGTTTAATCGCGCCCTATGCGCATTGACTTCTGTACTAAATACCGAAAAATCAAGAAAAATAACTCATAAAAGTTTTCTTTTTCTTTTTTTTCGGATTTTGAAAAAAAAAAAAATGAGAGTTGATTTGAAGTTTAGCATGTGTGGCGCATATAATTCCACTACAAACCCAACCACAAAAGATGCACTCTTTGTTTTCCTTTCCTTGATTTTTTTTTGACCATTTTTGTTGTTTCCCTACTTCAGAAATCCTTGTCTTCCTTAATAGTGCACTATAGAATAAAACACATAATGAAATGGAATATTTACATGATAAATTATTTGAAATTTCAGAAAAAATATCTTCTTGATGACATTCGCTAGGTCAGAGTTGGTGTTGAAATGATAGCTCAATTAGAAAACCACCCATTTTTCACTGGGGAAATGACAGCTTGTTAATCATTTATGGGAAGAATGAGTTGGCTGGATGCATTTGGATTGCTATTATAATCAAAGATAGTTTTTTTTTTTTTTTTTTTTTTTTTTGGAACTTCTAGATACTCATGCCTGAATAGAAAGCTAATTTTTGAATTATTAAAAAAAAAATTTGGCAAGTAATTCTTAGTTATTAAATTGGAAAAGAGCTAGATTAAAAGCAGGGGACACGAACGTGATGGAGTTTGGAATATTATCTCAAGTAGGGTTTAAGAACAGGGACGCCTGACGCAGAAACTGAAAAAAGCAGGAGGAATATATTATATGCATTTTACACATACACCCCTGAAAATAGGGTTCAATAAAATCAACACCTTCATTATTTTTGGAAAATTCACATAATGGAAATACCAAATTCCATTAATTTCTCTCCAGAAAACCAAAAACTTATGCCAAAGCAAATAGATTTATAGCCATCATAAATTGATTACAAGAAATTATTGCATATAACAAAATGGTTTTTCAAAAATCAAACACAAATTATACCTATTTTCAGTGGTTTATATGTCAAAAAATCACTTATAATAAGATCAACGTGCGTGGTTGTCGTTACCAGTGCAATGGAACCAATGAGCTTTGCATTTAGGATTTGCCTGCAGATAAAAGTATCTTTGTCTTGAATTGGACGCCACAACTATAACATTTAAAAAGTACATACAAGTAATTTGGGGTTTTCCGCATTCATACGTGTAAATAAATCCATAAAACACCAAACCTGATGACAAACTCATCAAAAGTATCAAGAGAAAAAAAAGAACTGCTATCTGTGCTGGAACTGTACTAAACAAAGAACTTTGGTGCCCAAAAAGGGAAGGTAACACAAGAGGTAAACTTCCAGATCCAGCCTTTTCCAATTTGAACCAGACACTGAAGAACACAGGACAGCTATCAACAGAGGTTCATCTTAAGAAAATTCTGATGAACAGTAGCCAAAAGAATCTGGCAGAAGAAATGGGTAATATAAGTTCAAACTCAGACCCATATGAACTGCAATGCCCATATGTAAATATATATTACCACTGTCTGAGGAAGCCATGCCATTGTGTTTGCCAAAAATTCTTCCAACTACATCATGAGCCATGACTCCAGTGGAGTTTCAGATGCTGTTGGACTGTTCATTTCCATCCTACAACAAGCGTGATTTGAATATTGGAACAGCACGACCACCTAAAGGAAAAGAATACAGATTGTTAACTCTCACATAAGAACTGCCATCAATGAACAAATCTGAAAGAATTAACCCTTACTGCATATGGAATACAGCTAGGCTTCTAATTAAATTGCCCTCGACAGGTTTATTGGATAATTTTAGCTTAAACCAACTAGATTTGTAGGCTAGAATTCAACATCAAGAACTGCTTACAGACAAAAATAAAATCCAAAATGGCAAAGTTTCAATCAGTATTAAATAGCTCTCTGCTTGGGAAAAAGCTCAAGATAATCATATAAACATGTCCAGTACATTGAGATAGATGAGGAATCAGACATGATTTAATTTGGAAAACTTGAACAAGCAGACTTAAATTAGCTGAAAAATTGCAGCTCATGTTCTCCATAAAAAGTCTTCTTATTTCCCAATGCAGAGGGTAATGAAGTGACCTGCATGAGTTTGAAGCATAAAGAATGGAATGTGATGCACCAGACTCATCAAGAAAATGAACTAATTCAGACAAAGCCTTCACTGCAAGGTCCAAATAAAAAATAGAACACCTAAAATTAAACACCAATTTAGAAAGAAAAGAAGCTTACAGTTTGGGGTTCCATACCAATTTTTTTTCTGATTTTTTCCGATCTATTACTCCTGCTCAGCCTGTCAACTCTCCCACTTTAACATTCTTGAATCAACAAAATCTTTGGCTCTCTTTGCAGTTTTATTCTAAACCTGAAGAATCATGATAGCTTAAAGCTGTATACTGATGAGGATTTATATCTTTCGTTGTCTGAAATGAAATTGCAGAATATAAAAATCCACCAATCCAAATATCTTTGGCGAACTGAAGAGAGCTCAGATCTTGAATTTTCATCAGGTCCTTGCCAACAAGAAAGCAAGGTTCCACAATCTAATTCACTTCTAATCCATCCCCATAGTTTTCAACAAATTCCGAAACCAGAGATTTTCTCTATCCGTTTCTTCTGATAAAGCAGCATGCGGGAAAGCCATGGCAAAACTAGAGTTACTGACAGAAAGCTGGTCATCAACAAAATGAAACATTAGGAGCAAGTAGACGTGTATCCTTCATGCAAAAGAATGAAAAAAGTTAAACACCAAAATAGTCCTGTTAAGAAGCAAGATCACCTTCAGTATAACACAGTAGGTTGGTACCGAGGTATCTGATGGTTGCCACTGCAATCATAAGAAACACCAAACTAGTCAGTGAGATCTGCACAATCATTGTAGATTCAAAGCATTAATCATGTAATCAGAGCTTAAAGTTCAGTTTTCACTTTTTTCACTAATGTTCTCGAACTGAGTGCAACCTTAAAGTGCAGTTTTAGACATACTGAACCAGGATGGTTCATCTCTTGTGCAGTTACACAATCTAGAAAAATACAGGGCACTATTCCAAAGGTTATATATCACCAAATACGAACATGCTTGGAATTTTCTGAGTAAAAAAGAAATTTCATGTGGATGAATGGCAAACTGAGGTTTGTCTAAAAACACTAATTAACTCAATGTTAAGCAATGCAGACAATGTTCTCGACGTCAACATGTGATGAAATGAGCCCATGTCTCACTCAAATGGAATATGCAAATATGATGAAGTAATAAACAATGAAGTCAAAATACATGAGTAGTTTTTGTCAAGTTGTGGCCACCTGAAACAAATGCATGGAAGAATATTAATATTCTTTACTTTTCATCCAAGCAATATAAGTCCAACATCCACTGTATATAGTCATTTCTTCTGTTCCAGTTGATTATGACCCTACAGCAAGTTATATTTTATCAGATTACAAACTGGTGAGGGAAAAGCCATGACAGATATGTTATCTTTGACAGTTATCTAGAATTAAGCTGTGCTGACTATCTATCTTCGGAATTAGTAGGTGGTCGTTGGACCTTACATCACTATTCTTACAAGCTGAATGACAGAATACCAGCTGAAGCAAGTTAGTGCAAATGGTCCCTAATGATATCACAATACAAGATCATCAGTAGCAGCAGGAAGTCATTTTAGCCTGAAACAGTTCATGGCCTGCCTGCAATGTAGAAACATGACATAACCAGAAGGAGAAACCCATTCACACCATTCTGTTGAACAACAAAGAATGGTAATTACATGGACTATAACATTTAGTTTGTTGGTAAAGAACTCAAATTCCTTTAGTTTTGTTGGTAAAGAACTGAAGTTTCTTGTCACCACTTTTTAACTTTTGTTTATGCATATTAGTTTGTATTTCATGTTAGCAGAAGGCTCAGAACACAGCAACTGGCAGTTTATTCTACCCAGTCAAAATTTTAATTTTGCAAGGTTTTGAAAGAAAGTTATAGCACATACTTAATCATTAGACCAAATATTCTGCACATGGGATGAAATAAGATTAAGGGGGGTTAAATTTAGTTGAAATGCAGTAGCTTGACCTCAAACATGTTACTTGATATATCTAATGATGTTCTATTATACCAGATGTTGGATCTTTGAGGTGACGTCCGTCGCAAAAGTTCAAAATTATTCATTTTGAAGATTACATACCAGTTGAAATGTGGGGACATCAGAATAGACATGGAGATACAGCCATTTCCAAGAATTTAGCTTGTGGAAACATCAGAACAAGATATAATATCGATCAAAGGATACTCTTCCAAAAAATACCCAATAAACACAAATCTTTATGTCCAATGATGCACAATTTTCTCATACTAGTAGTGTTTTATGCTCATCCACAATATTGTAAACAATTGAAACTCTAAATATTGTGCAATTTCCCACTATAACAAGCAATCGAAATTTGAAAATCACAGAGCAAATATTAGCTTATCCATTGCATGCACGGAAAGCAGACATTCCCCAGCTATAAATAGAAAAAAAGAAAAAAGATCGGTGCCAATGAATCCTAAATCAAAAAATAATCCAAAAATTCAAAGGCGAAGCCTGTGGATCAGATTCAACAGCTAAAATAATGAAACCACAAGATTGCCCAAACAACAGGAGTTTCAGATTTCGCAAAATAACGAAGAAACCACGGAATGAAATTGAAATTGGTACCTGATCAAGTTAATCCCCATTTCTAGGGTTAGGGCCTCAGGACTAAAAGGGATCGAAGCTACTCCCGCTTCTTTCTGTCTCTCCCGGCCGCCCACGCTCTGCTCGATGTAATTCTTGGAAGCAATTTTCACTTTTAGGCCCTAAAAGCTAGCATAATTTTGTAACAATACTGACAATTTGCAGCCAACCCCTCCTCTCTGAGGTTTTTGAACTCATTTGCAGAAAACCTCTTAAGTATTACAGTAATTTAATGGAATAATGGGAAAATGTTCTGCTGCTCGCTGACTTGTATTTTTGGGGAATGGCATCAATTCCTTGCACACAATGCACTGATTGTGGCTAAAAAATTATGTTATTGATAAATAAAGTAATGATGGCGAACAAAATAAATATTCTTTAAAAATATTTGTATATTCTAATTATTGCTGAAATAAAAATTTTGTATGATTCTCGTTCTAACTGCAACTCTCTCACAGTCTCACAATTAAAAAAATTTAATATGTTATTTAACTATATTTGACAATAATTCTAATATTAGTATAATTATATCAAAAGATTCAGTTAGTCATTATGGTGAAATAAATTTTTACAATATTTTTCTCCCGTTAAAGCGAGTAGCTCGAGTCCTCTATCATTGTGTACTTGGTTTACTATTTTTAATAAGTTAAGAATATGATCGCTAATTAACATAATTTTTTAAGAAAAATGATAATAATAGAGACTATAGATGATAATAAAGTAAAAAATATATTTTTTAAAAAATAATAATTGTAAATAAAAAAAGATGGCAATGCAAAGATAAACAAGAAATTTAGCCATTTTTTTGAAAGAGAAAAAATGCAAGAAGATAAGCTACTGGTTTGATTTACCTCAAAGAAAACTCACACAAATGAATATATGTAACAATATGGGGCCATATGTAAAATAACTGTCCCCGAAATTTTGGGAGCTGTGTCTACATATTTTCAACAAATTATAAGGGGTAATATGTCAAAATCCCAAGTTCCTTTCACCAATTTAATGCCAATTTTATCATCCCTCTCAGCTCTCTATAAATTAGTGGGTTTTGATTCTTCCTTTCATCTTCAAATCCATCATCTCCGATCCCTTCCGATCGCCACCTTCCATGAATGCCAGGGTTTTCCTAAGACCTACCCCTAATTTTTCCTTTTCCTCCCTCTTCACCGGCGCCGACCGCCGGAGATTGAACCAGCTCTCCGTCCTCTCCAGCTCGCTCTCGACCGTTTCCTTTCGTGGTTCGGGCGAGGAGCATCGGTTGCAGCGTCTCAGAGCCAGAATCAAGCAGTAATGGTTTGCCGTAGGTATGTAGCTTGATTTTGGTTTTCATGTTTATTTTGCTGTCAAAGATGGGTTTTTTAAACATCTGCGGGCTTGTGTAGTTTATGCACTGGGTGCCGGGTGAGGAAACGGAGCCTGTGGGCATGGAGATGCGCATTTTGATGGTCTTTTTCCCACTGGATGGGTGTTATGCGGACAAGGTGCAGGTGCAGGAGTTGCGGCCCTTTCTCAGTGAGGTATGACTGTTGCTTGTTATATACTTGCTTGTTTTTTGCACAGCCTATTGCATTTTGATGTTCTGCATTGAAACTTATTAATTGTATCATCAAAAAGAAATCCTTTGCTTGATGTTAATACATCACCATGACTTCAGATGCTTCAGGGAGTTTTATCTGTAGGAGCTCCACTTGTATAATGTTTCTCATGGGAAATGGTTGGTACTAGATTGGCTTCTACTAGCTAAAATAAGTTTATAGCTCCCATCTAGCACATGTAAAAGTCTGTGTAATCTGCTGTTAACTTTGGATAGCTTTTCGGATTATTTTCACATCTTGTTGTTTGCGGGGGTTATATTTCAAGTTGTGGTTCTGTCACATGTAAGCTAGCAATATAGTAACCACCTTGATGTAAAATTGAATTAAGAATGATGTATTTTACAGCAAAGTTCAATGTTGGTAGATTCATTAAATTGTATTTTTTTGGTTTGAGAAATTAGATCTCAGAATATGGAAGGGTTGAACAATTGATGAGAAGAGAAAGGATTTATCATTCTAACTGTTGCAGGACAGCTGTGAAACAATGCATCTGTTCATGTAGAGGCACTTATGTTTTGGTTAAATAGATCCAATTTATATAGGCTTAGTTTGGTAAAATGTTGAAGTTGGTTAACTAGTGTGTACAAATGTAACCATTGCATTTCCCATTCAATCTCAAGCATAAAAAATGTAATGATTACACTTGTACACACCCCTTAACCAACTTTAACATTTTACCAAACTAGGCCATAGGCTCTAATATTCTGTTTTGTGGATTTCTTATCATGTCCCTGTCAACAAAGAAAATATCCCATTGATTCTCTCCAGGTCAAGTGGTCGATAAAACTTTCTGAAATCCTGGAAATCACAGAGGCCCCAAACTTTAGTGAGAATGCTCAGTCATTCCTAGAAGGAATAGTTGGTGATTTTAGTGTAAACCGTGCATTGGAAGTAAAGAAGATTGAAAAGGTGACCAATCCCGATGTCAAGGCAGTGGAATATTTCTTGAAGCAGAATCATAAATCATGTCCGATGATTGCCAAGATCGGTAATCTGCTTCTCATTATTGAAAAATGCATCTTTTTTTCCATTATGATTGCCTAAATTCTCCAAATAGTTGGTCAACATAGTTATTGTATAATGATTTATCAATCATTTTTATCCTATTTCAGGTGCTTGAATTTTTTCATTTTGCTTGTACCTCTGAGGACATCAACAATTTGGCTTATGGATTATCTTTGAAAGCAGCAATGAAAATGGTTTAACATCTCAAGCATCTCTCATATATGAGAGGTCGTATGTTCGAACCTTGATGACCTTTTATCAAAAGAATGAGCGATGAAAATGGTCTTATTTCCTGCCATGGTTAAATTGCAGGTTCTTCAAGAGCAGCCTGGGTACATCACCAAACATCTTTCTGGACTTCATAGTTGATGTTATCTATGTTGAACACTAATTGAGGGGACTCTCTACTTATTAAATGGAAAGTTATGGATGAAATAGATTTACCAACACTACTACACAGTCTAAGAAGAAATGTTTTTCTAGACTTCATAGTTGATGTTATCCATGTTGAATACTAGTTGGCTCTATAAGATAGCAATGTTTATTTCATTAGCATTTGGGTATGTGGAGTTGGTAAATTGCATCTTGTTCTTATATGGGGAAGAATTCTCTTGTTACAAAATAGTGACTTGTAGAAATCTGAAGTTGTTCTCTGAATGAAAATATTTGTAGCCAGCTTCATCTACAACTTTGGGGAAGGAAATGGCAAACTTTGCCTCTAGACTAAGTATCTAAGGAGAGAATTTTTCTCAAGTCAAAATATTTCAGAAGTTTGCTGGTACAGTTGGAAAGTGCAAGGCTCTCAAAGTTTCATATCCTGATATTAACTAGACAAAAATTGCGGAAGAATTTATTAAATCTTTGGGATTACAATTCCACTCTTAAGTTACACAGGTAGATGTGAACATTCATTTGATTTATAGTACTATTTTTTGGTCATTATTGGGATTATATGTATACTTATTGTTTGGTTAATGTTATTATCATTATTATCCTCATGCAGATTGAATCTCATGACTATGTTGCAGAGCTTTTCCATACAGTTCTTGGATTTAATAACATTGTAATTGATTTTGATAGAGATGTATGGAGTTACATATCACTGGGTTATTTCAAGCAGGTAAAATAGTGCTCCTTCCTTAAAGCATGTGATTTTCCCTTGTTTACTGTTTGTTATTAAACCAACTTCGTTTTCTTGGTTGATGATGCCACATGGGCAACCAAGGGTGGTGAGATTGGTTCTTCTACCATGCCCCATAAAGGTAATCTGATTTATTTTGAAAATAGCAAGGCAATCTTTGTGTGGGTAATTGTCTTTTATCTGGTCTTAGTGAAAAGCTGCCCGTTTCAGGCATGCAGGTAATTGTTCAAAATTTTGGCACTTTTTGCAATCTTCTTTGGTTTTCAAATGGTCCTAAAGTACGGAAATCATATTACTATCCTAGGCTTCAAGTGGACAAAAAGCATAAGTAACTTGGTGGTGTCTTGGACGTAGATTATTTATTTGTTCAATATGTTATGTACTAGTTATGTGGATATCTTCATAATGATCTAATATGTACTCATATTGTATTTGACGGAGGAACTTGATTGATTCAACTGTTCTAAGACATCTGGGCATTGCATTAGGTTATTGTATCCTTGCTTACAAAAGCTCACTTAAGGGAATTAAAAATGTACTTGTGAGCTATGAGTGATACATTTGCTTCCTGCACCACATTATTTAATTTCAAATACTTGACATTTGCAGAGATTAGGTTTAATGAAACCATGTGGAGCATGGTGGTTAAAATGTCATGATGGTTTCTATATGCTTATTGGCTTTATTCATCCATTGATCTCTTTAACTGAATCGCATGGTTTGTTTTCTCAAAAACATGTATTTTGTCTGGTCATCCCACCAGAGTTATCAATCTAAGTCAGCATCTTGCCCGTGGTTGATAGTTTGAGAGAAAATGAAAGAATTTTTAGTACAAAAAGATTTAGAAAGTTACCTCTATATCAATGCCATGTTAAAGTGTGGCAGTGAATTTTTGGATTACTATACAATCTCTCATATTCATTGAATTATGAGGTGAGCTGTTTTTGTGAGAAGTTGTTTTTGGCTTTGGTTTCCTACTGAGAGAACTAGTTATTTCGGAAGATAGACCTAGATATATCATTAGTTGAAAAATTTAGGAACCTTTTTTCCCATAATTTGGCTGCTTGCACACCTTGTGGGCTCTGATCCATTCTAAATGAGAACTTGATTGCAAAAGTCCTGCATTCTTTTTCATTGTGGCCTATCTAAGTTTCCTTGCAAGGATAAATAACTACTGCTTAATCCTATGAAATGACTTATGGCTGTTGATTAACAAAGCATAAAAATGGCATCCTTGTATTGCTTCATTTATGATGTTGCAATGCTTTTTCTATCCAGCTCTGATGTCCAGGTCATCTAGTACTTGCATCTTTGATTTCTTGACATGCCAACTTCTCAGTTTTGGCTGCCTCAGCTGCTCTACTCGTGACATGTTTGCATGTTTTGAGCACAGTGCTGGATGCTGTTCTCAGATATTACTTAAGGATGATGTTTAATGATATCAACTTTTATTACGATGGGGCTTGCATGTGAATGAATCTCAACTCGTTGAAGACTTGGATCAATCATGGGAGGTGCTTGCAGAACCCATACAAATGATTAAGTTTATAAGACTTCTTAATGGCCAAGAATGGTGATACAGCAAGAGAGGACATGACAGATAAGGAGAATATCACCGTCTATTGTAGAACAAATTCAAAATAAAAAAAATATTATTGATAGAAATTTTTTTTCTTATTATTATAGTCTTGAACTGTATATATAATTCTTTAATAAACTTAAAGTTCTACTTAGTGTATACTAAAAATAAGATTTAGACTCCACTAAAAATTCTACTTAATATATTTTAAGTAAAAAGATTTAAATTTTATTTCTTATTAGGTTAGAATTGTTATTGACTCGAACTCCTAAATGAACTTTAATTTTGATCAATACATATACTGAATTAGCCAAAATAATAAATAAGAAAATTATAGGAATCAATCTTAATTTTTCAACGGATGATTATTTGCTGAATTTGAATAAAAATTTTACGAAATATGACCTTTGAACTATAGCTGTAGTAATTCTGGCGTATCATAATTAGAGTTGAAATTGAACTTGAACTGGCTATTTAATTTTACTGTAAAAAAAATATAATTATGTTACATCAAACGGTCAAATTTAGGTTCATATTAGGTAGCTTGACATGAATGCAGAATGGGCATATCAACAAACGAGTTTTATCTTTTTATGACTTTGTATTGGACGGTGATTAGTTCTCATGCTAATATTGTTACCACTTGAAATCTATCATTAAATGAATGCAAAGTAAAATTTCCGAGTTGAAGTTCCAAAATGAGTAAGTGTGAATTTTGACAAAACGTAACACTTTGACCTTATGTTGTGATATATGTCATTCATTGTTTGTCAGTAGTGTGGTTTCTGGTGGTTTAATGACAGTAGTGGTTAGGCTTCTTTTCTTTTGCCCTGAAATCATGGTAATTATCTGGGAGAAATGGACACTAATCCTGTAAAGTTGGATTTGCCTTCAAATCTGACTAGAATGTTCCAATTTGTGACACTCTTGATGGAAATAGGGGTTGCTTGTCTATTGGAAGCTGCTATTTCCGATACAATCTGCTCCTATACTTCTATATAAACTATAATTTAGGTGCTATTTCATGTACAAATTTGATCCTATTGTCATTTTCATTGAAAATTATGAAACAACTTGTGATACTTATTTTCTTGGATGCTTGACATAAAGACATAGGAAATTTATCTTTCATAGAGCACAGCTTCTTTTTGGTTCAATGATTTGCCATCAGTATTGAGTTCACTCTTATCATCAGTCGTCATTAAGAACTAAAAAGTTGATTTGATTGAAGACATTGCCAGGTAATTATCTAGCAAATCTATTTTAGGAAATGGCTTTCACTAATGTGTGTGTTTCAAATTTTGGATTGTGTGGAGATATGGTGTTCCCAAACCATTTCAAAAAACTGAAGGAATTGACTAGGGGAAAGGCTGTTACTAAGGATGTCATAAAACAATTCATTGAATGCCGAATTGGCCGAGGAAGCTAAGTTAGACCTTCTGAATTTGACTCCCTCTTCTTACACTGGCAAGGCATAAGCCTTAGCAAAAGACATTGATCATCCTGTGGACTTGGACAACGGATTCAAGCTTCTATAGATGAATGTTCTCTGATTCACTCCTGCGTTTGATATGAAGCCAATAACTAAGAGAAGACTGCTTCGCAGCTGTTTCATGTTGGAGATGAAATCTTATCGAGTTTACTTGTATGCATATGCTCATTTTTGGTTTTGATCAGAAGATTCAAATATTCTGAAACATTTCAATTTTCAGAAATTATCTGATACTTCAACTGATTTTACATGGAATGGTAAAAACTAAGTTTGTGTGTGACAAATTGATCTAATTGTATACATTCTATAACTGATTTATTGTGCACAATACTAATTGACAGGGTCTCATTGATGAGTTCTAGGGGATCTTATGCCATCTAACACATGGTTATGAACTTGGAATTTGTTTATTTTGAGCAATTAACTTTGTGATAAATGCAATTTATTTGGTAACATTTGCCCCCCATGGGTTTTTTCTTTTTAAGCATGGAAGCTACTGAAGGAAAAAGGACATGTCAACTGATCAGATAAAATACAGTGGATATGCTTCTATCTTTTCCAAACCTTTCTCAAGTGGCCATGTGATCCCATGTGCTGCTTGTTCTTCTCAACAAATGTTTACGTTTCCTTAACTGCTTGCAGGTTTTCTTGAGCTTGCTCATGTCTAGAACAACTTTTCTTTATTATTTTTCATTGTTCTTTATTAGTTTTTATTTCTACAAAACCATCCATGTGTTTTGAGCCTTCTGATCCTTTCTTTTACCAACAATTGCGTAAATTCATTTGAATTAGATGGTTCAGATTTGAAGCATTCCAGCTAATTTGTTTGATACCATAACAGCCAATTATTATGCTTCCCCTTCAAGATAATCTTCATTAAGCTGTAAAGTTTAGAGAATTTTTCCAATAATATAAGATTTTGATTACAGCTAAGTATGAAGTGAAAAAGAGATTAAAAGGAAGCTCAGGCTTTTAAAGCTGGTTGTGCCTCACATGCACTGGCACTTTAACCGAGCTTTCTAATACTGAATTTGAGGCTGTTAAGCATCCCTAATCATGGTTTTCTAAACATAAACTTTAGAATTATTTAGTCACTTACGTTTCAAAAGTCAAGACATCGATCAACAACAAATGTAGATTAAGTAAATATTTTGTGGCCGAGTCAAATCAAAGTGGGCTTAACCCATGTGCATCAAAGAACCAAGCAACTGTTAAACAATAGGAGGCATTAATAGCAACTACTACACAGAGATTCTCTTCGTGCTAAACAAATAACTGTAATTAATAAAACTAAGATTAGGCTAAATTCCTTACTTTTTTATTTTAGCAATTATTTATTTTCTTTTTTCAGCAACCTAATGTTTTCTCCAATGCTTTTTTCCAAATAGGGCCCCCACATTTTTTTAATATTTCTTTTTAAGGAAAGGTACATAAGAACTCCTAGTTACAAATTTCACAAAAAAAGCAATTAATTTTCGCTCTAAACCTTATTTTTTTCCATGCCAAAAGGCAATAAAAAGGCACAATGCATACTTTTTAAAAAAATTTGCATGTACAACCCCTCGAGAGTAGATTAATTGCTTGCGTACCCTTATGAAATAACAGCTGAAAATTAGCCTGAAATTGCATGCTAGTATTTTTTAGCGTATGCAAAAAAATTAATAAAAATTGAGGGTATAGATGCAAAAGTCCATAGAGATTCGAGGTCAAAGTCTGCAGAGCAATTAAGCGCTATCTGAAGAAAAGACACAAGCATTCACATTGACTGATCTCTCTTGTTGGTTACTGAGCAGTTTAGTTTCAGTTTATTCTTTTTTGGCTTTATTTTTCATCTCAAAATTTCCCTCCATAGTCCATCCACATCTATAAATGAACCTCGCCTTCCTCCCTCCTTCCTCACCTCCTCTCTCAGCTTAAGGTATGCACAAACCCTAAAAATTTCTTTTTCTCTAGCAATTCTTTGTTCCTCCTTTAAAGCAATAACTCAAATGCAATGGCTTTCTCTTCTGCAAGGACATGGATCTTCTTCTCTTCTCCCTTGCTGCCATTCTCACATTGATCAAAGCTGTTCATGGCGACAATTCTTGGTCCAGTGCTCATGCTACTTTCTATGGCGGCAGCGACGCCTCCGGCACTCTGGGTAAACCCTAAACCCCATCTTTCTTTTTCTACTACTACTACTGCTTCTTCTTCTTCAGCTGATGAAGGATATTTATATTGCATTCTTGATTTGTTGCAGGAGGAGCATGTGGATATGGAAACCTTTACAGTCAGGGGTATGGGACTAACACGGCGGCGCTGAGCTCCGCTCTCTTCAACAACGGCCAGAGCTGTGGCGCATGCTTCGAAATCCGGTGCTACAACGATGACCAGTGGTGCCTGCGGGGCTCTATCATTGTGACGGCCACCAACTTCTGCCCGGCGAACAACGCTCTCCCGAACAACGCCGGCGGATGGTGCAACCCTCCCCTGCAGCACTTCGACCTTTCCCAACCCGTCTTCCAGCAGATCGCCCAGTCCAAGGCTGGCATTGTGCCCGTTCAGTACAGAAGGTGATGCATACAGTTGTATCTATATAAATATTGTCCCAACTTAAAACGTTAGACAAAAACATTATTCATTTTTCGATTGCTATTTGTTCACAGGGTCCCGTGCAGCAAGAAGGGAGGCATCAGGTTTACCATCAACGGCCACTCCTACTTCAACTTGGTGCTGATCACCAACGTCGGCGGGGCGGGCGACGTTGTGGCGGTGTCGATCAAGGGGTCGCAGACGGGGTGGCAGCCGATGAGCCGCAACTGGGGCCAGAATTGGCAGAGCAACAGCGACCTCAACGGCCAGAGCCTCTCCTTCTGCGTCACCACCAGCGACGGTCGGACTGTCACCTCCATGAACGTTGCTCCTTCCAGTTGGGCCTTCGGCCGGACCTTCTCCGGAGGCCAGTTCTGATCTATCTCTAAACAGACAAAAAGATAATGGTTCTCATGCCACTGGGAGGCTCTTTTGATATAGCTCCCAAAGGAACTCGGGTTGGATGTGTTGTGGGTATTGACTTTCTTGCGCTTTTGTTTGGGTTTTGTTCTTCTAACTCAATGGCTGAGGTGACACGTGGGTTCGTCACCCGCCGTGGTTTCGTCACCCGCCGAGGCAACGGTGCAATTTTATGCGCTTGAGGAGTGTTTTGGTTCGGGGTTAAACCCGAGTTAGGCAGACTATACTAAGGTTTAAACCATGTGACTGAGTTAAACCAGGGGTAAACCTGGGTTTATGTTACTAGGGTCCTTGTAATCAGCAAGGTTGCTGAGTATTGAAGAGAAAATATTTAATTTGAAGGATAATGATTAAGTTTGATGATACATTGCATTTTTTTTAATTAACTTTTTCATGTCGCTTAAATATCTTTAGTAGTATAACCAATTATTACTAAGTCTATTTTGATGTAATTGAATTTATAAATTACATTAGAAAGAATAATATTAAAGTGAAAATTGATGTTATTTATTTTTAATAATATTTTTAATTAAAAACGGTATATATAATTAAATGATATAGTTTAAGTCAGTAAATCTGCATGAATTTAAATTCAACCCACCAAAATACAAATATATGTGTTTCCAATCAAGATTTTAACTTTCGATTTTGGGATCGATTTCGGTATTCAGAGTAATTTATATATTTCAGTCGTGTCGGTCATTTCAGCCGAAACCATTTCCATTTTGGTTTTTGTTAAATTATTTTTAAATTTTTTTGACAAAACTTTGGCTTTAAATTTAAAATATTAAAAATATAAAAAATAATGTAAAAATAATTTATATACATATATTTTTTAAAAAAGTATTAAATAAAAAAATTTTGTGATTAAAAAATTTTTTTAAACATAAAAAAGTTAAATTTTGTAACAAGGAAAATTTGAATTCTTATTTTCTTAGAAGAGATTTTTAAAGTTTTAATCACTTGAGCAAAATAAAAACTTTGATATAAAATTAATATAAAAAATAAATATTATATTTAAATATAAATAGTATTAAAATCGAAATAAAAGAATCTGAAATATTTCGGCCAATACTTAAAATCACGGTTCCAACTGGTGATCTTGAACCGGTCATTGCTTCATCTCCTTGTCCTTTTTTGTTCCTTGCTTCTCTTGTTTTTTATTTAATATTTTCTCTAAAAGTTTGAAAATGGGTCGCTATGTTTTATTATTGAGTTAAAATAATATATATTTATTTCAAATGCCAGTTCCATGTTTTTCATCATTTTTCTAAGACGCCTAAGTATTTCTCATTTTTTTTTCCATTTTAAAATACTTATAAAAAAATAAAATTAGCTAAACTAAGTTTTCTAACAATTACCACATTTCAAATTATTTTAAACATATTTTAAGAAATAATTATAAAAAGTATAAAAAATCACTTAAAAATAATAATCAGACTTTGTTTGTGGTGTGTACTTGATTTTGCTAGTATCCTCGATGATTACACATACTAAGCCGTCAATATTTTTTGAAAATTATATCATACAAAATCAAACTTTGTCTATGTTAGAAAATAAAACATTGCAATATAACAATATTTTTATATATTTAATATTATAATGTCAGGTGTGATTAATTAGTCTCACATTAAATATTAGATAAATAAAATCCAATATATATAGTGAAAAAAGCCATATCCCGTGAGCTTAGGTTTTTTGGGATGATTTGGTGTCAAGCCCTAATATAGAGTTTCATATTCGAAACTATACAAACTCTTAAAATCGAAATTACCGTAATGATGTGACTAAATTGTGTCACATGTTAGTCTCTCTTAAAAATAAAATAAAAAATTGAGACAAAAACCCGTTAGTATATGTCATACGGTGAAATTGGTTAAGTAAAAGAGTATTGTGATGATGCGACTGAATTTAATTATATGTTAGTCCCTCTTAAAATGAAAAAAATAAGACAAAAGTCAGTTAATATGGATCACACGGTGGAACTGATTAAGTAAAAGAGTTTTTAATTAAAAGCGTCAAAATTGATGTGGTCAAATTACACATAAAATGAGATATTATTATAATGTTAGGTGTGATGAATTAGTTTTATATCGGATATTAGATAAATGAAGTTTAACATATATACTGAAAAAGACTCATATCCTATTATATTATTTCGATTTGACCTATTATATTATTTCGATTTGACACTCGTTCGCTCCCCCAATAATTTAATTGAGGTATTATTCTAAATGAAAGAGTCTAAGTTAATTGTACCTATGTTTCTTTATCCAAACTAATAATAAGAAAACAATTGGATGAAGAAACAGTGTCTTTTACCAATTTATCTGCTGTAAATCGGCGTGAATTCCATGTGTACTACACGATAGTTCCTATTACGAATTTACCAATGCACAGATTTATCATCGTCAAAAAATTGTTTCCTTTTCTCTTTTCGCCAAAAACGTTCATTTGGGCTTCTACGACAGCTTGTTGGCCTTGTATGGGCTAAGTATGAACCCAGTGCAATGCTTCTGCAAACCGGACCCGACCAACCCGAACTATAGACAAGTCCGGTTTCAGTTCGGTCGAGACGGTGACCGTGAACCGGTGCCATTCACGTGCTGTGCAGCCTGTGTTGCTTGCTGATCGGGAGACTCGATGCTCGGAAGAATCGGAAGGTGCCTTCTTGTGTCTTAAATTCCTTTCTAGGAGTTGCGTTAATTGATCTGCGTGGTTGCTTCTCTACCTCCTGTCGAATCTCTACTTTGGAATCCGAAGGACATTTGAGCTAAATTTTGTGGGATTCTTCAAATTTTCCAGAAGCGCCCCTTTTCTATGAGAGCATTGGGATTTTTGTGCAATACTTCAATTAACAGCACAGCGAGTGATGTTCAGAAGAATCAGAACTATCCTCAATGTTTTTTAGGATTAGATTTCAACCACATCTTTGCTTGAAAGAAGTTGAGATGCAAAGTGTTTGATTTTATGATACTGGAAGTTTACATTTTTCCAATTTTGTTCACAAAATCGTTGCTTATCTCATTCCAGAGGAAAAAAAATTCCATGCTTTCATTTTTTTCAACGGTAAATGCTCCTGTTATTCTTTATATACTCCTTATTTACTGATATTGGTATGGAGAGTTTAATTGTATGATGCAGCTTATAGTAGAACAGGGTCAATCTGCAGCAGAAAGTATTTTTCTGCTCTGTTAATCATATGGCATTGAATAAATAAGTGAGGTTATGCTTTGAACTCAGTTGTTCTGGTGATTTACTGAAGAAATGTGCTTGTTTATGCTTAAGTTTCATTTAATATGCTCAAGTATTTCTTTTCTGTCATCTAAGAGCTGTTGTGTCACCTTCAATGAGCTGTTAAATGATCTATTTTGAACATTTCTTACTCATTCCTACCAATTTTGGACATATTTTAAATAGTAGATTTTCGTTTATTTACTTACTCTTTACTGTCAATTCGCTAGGGAGACAACTATGTGCGTGCAATAGGTTTTTCTGTACTCGTGGGTTGAGGCACATTTTGGATTGTTGTCACAGATATTTTCATCAGTTCTATTGTTTCATATAATCCTTTGCAAACTGAAAAAGTTAGTCGCATACTTGCAGAAACACAATGATAATGGATTGCAGTATCCGATGTCATGGACCTCAATGACATCCAATGATTCTTTTGGTACTTGTTTCAGGTCAGACGAGTCATCTTTTGCTAGTTTCATATTTTTGGTGCAATTCATACTATGCACTGATAATTAAGTAGATTTGCTTTCACCTCACATTTACCCTGCATACCAGAAAGCAGCTACATCCAATTTTGATCCAGTCCATTCAACTGCATTAGCAAATTGTCAGCTTGTTCTGAATAAATATGGTGATATGGAATTCATATATCAAATTTCTAGCTTGGCTTCCCATATATCTTTAGATGCCCTTTTTTTCGTATATGCTTGATGTCTCTACAGGCAGAAAACAACCCACAGTGACAAACTATTGATCAAGCTTTATTTTTCTTTCTCAAAATAAAATCAAACTTTAGTTTTCCTGGAAAGCATATCAAGGACTTGGTGCAGCTTTATCCACTGAAATTGAAAGCTTTAATAATATCTATGTGCGAATTAGTACTTGGAATTTCTGAACTTTTTTGTAATGACAGGTTAATTGATTGGTTGTTCGAAACAGAAAGTCATATTCTACAAACAACCATTTCTGCAAAGACAGATATTTTATTTTTATTCTTGAATTTACAGGTGCATATTTCCCATAGCATTTTATTATGCACCTTGATTATAAATTTTACAGAACCATTTCAGCTGAGGCATATTTCTTTTGGATCTCATAATGTTTGGGTGTCTCGAACTCGAATTAGAATTTGAGTTAAAGTAGGAATTCAAAGTTGGATTCAGACTTATAATTAATTTGTAATATTATGAGTTATAATTAGAATAAAACTCAGACTCAATAAAGGTACATAAATATTCTAGTAATACATAAGATTTAGTAGGGGTAGTGCTGAAATTGAACTAGAGAAAAATAGAGAAAGAGAAATAGAGAGAATAGAGAGAAGAGAAAGAGAGAGAGTGTCGGCACTCGTGTGTGGGTCTTTCTAGTGCTTTTCGGTGGTCTCTTGTAGAGGTTCATCGTGGTGTTCTTGTGGAATTTCTCTCTGAAAGTAGAGATATTGTCGAGACTTGGTGAAAAAATTTAGTTGAGTAAGAAAGAGTACAGTCTTTCTTGTGGATTTTTGTAAAGCCTTAGTGGATCTCTCGCTCTCCCCGTGTACGTAACCTGATTTTGAGTGAAATACGTATATCGTTGTATCTTGTCTTATTATATTTTTTTATCTTCTTCTTATTTTTTGTGTTGTTTAATAACAAGTTGATCCGTGAAACTTCCGCTGCGAATCCTAACAGTATTCTACAAACAACCATTTCTGCAAAGACAGATATTTTCTTTTTCTTCTTGAATTTACAGTTGCATATTTCCTATAGTATTTTATTGTGCACCTTGATTATAAATTTTACAGAACCATTTCAGCTAAGGCAAATTTCTTTTGGATCTCATCATGTTTTTTAAATGGCCCTTGTCCTTGTCTTTAAATTTGTGAACTTTTCCATATTCCTCACTTACTGAAAAGAAAATTGTGTCCTGCACAAAATATGGTGTTTGAACTCAAAAACTTTTACCTGTTTACAAACAACTGTGAATTTTAAGAAGTAATTGTCATGAAAACTTTAATAAACTATTAATTTGCATGAAAAACATCATTTTCATCACAAACAGTGGAGGATAGTGCTTTCTACTATCTGCCAAATGCTGTTACAGATGTAGGACTACTGTGGACCCTTCACCATTTTCACGAGAATCTGCTATCATGCTATACATTTGTCTATTTGCATTTTAGTTATATTGTCACTGTCGTGTGGTTACTGGATCAAGGTTTCAAACATGTCCCCCAATCTTGAATTGTCTTAGCATTATTGCCTTCTCATATTGTTATGTTAATCTTAATACTTCATTATCTCTCCATCCACATCGTCTCTTTGTCATCTACACCAATCTCTGACACATGAAAAGTTGACAAGTTTATTTTCTTCTGCATCTTGTGATGCTTTACCATCCTCTGTTGATATTGACATCAAAATTATATATTCGTGTTCTTTGTTCTTTAATATTATTGGGGAAATGTTATTTGATTCTCATTGTTGTCATTGTCTTTGTTGTCTGAGAGGCCTATGCTAACTGTTTTCTTTGTTTTGCCCTAATCTTCGCCGCATTTTGATTAACAACATTTAACAACCATGTTGATGGTGACCCATGCAAACTACATCACTTTTTTTCTTTCTTTTTCTGATACAAGAATTAAATTAATGAGCTATGATATTTGCATACAGCCTCCCGTCATTAGCTTGGATTGGCCACTGTTGTTGCTTTTGAAATTGTATGATACTAACAAGATCTTATAAGTTGAAATAACTTTCTTTCTCGCATAGATGGCTACGGAACTTCTTATATAGATTCTATTTGATATATTTGGGAGGGAATATATGCAAAAATGTCCTTTATTTGAAGCAGAAATTGATAAAACTTTTCCTATCACAAAACAAATGCCAGGCCATAGGATAGCAATGGAGATGTCATCAAAGTGTCCCAAAGCAAAACGACATAAAAAAATGTTGTTCAATCCTTTTCTTTGGTTTTTCATATACTTTTTAGTACTTAATTTGCGTACTAATTACCTTTTAATTTGTCTGATGTCTTTGTAGGTCAACAAAGGCTGCGGTTTCAAACTTTGTTTAGCCCCCTGCAGCGACGAGATTAAGGAGAATTATTATCTCGATTGGCTTTAAGCACATGGTTTTAGGTGATGATCTTGGCATAATTTCAGTTAACCCCCTGAATGTTCAATATAGGTGAATTCTGAGTCGGTTAGATAGGATAACTCCGACCTTCAGGGTGTCAACTGGAGATCGTTGTTCAGTACAAGACGGAGGAGAATCATTTATAGCTTTTTATTAGATTTGTCGGTGGTGATTGCCTCAACAATTGGTGATTGGATGATGGTGATTTTTTATTTAATTTTCTTTATTTGTTTGTTCTGAGAAGTTATGTCATTAGCAGGGATTTTTATGCATATACAACACGTAAAATTGTTTATTAGTCCCTGAAACTTTGTGAAATTTTATTAAAGTCTCTGACCTTTTAGTTTTACACAATGCCCCCGAAGTTGCTTGATTATTGCATCGCAGTCCCTGCTTAGGGCGCTAATGCAAATTGACATACATCCAAGGGCAAACATGGAAAAGTCACACGTTTTGTCTCGTATGAGGGTTGAACGGTCAAACCATGACAAGTAACAAGGCTTGGAAGGCGTGGGGGAGGTTTGTTATGGAACCGTTTCAAAAACTTAAGCAGTCAAGCGTTTGTTTTTTCGTCCTTTTTCTCAAAAAAAAAAAAAAGAAAAAAAAATTGCAAACAAGACCTTCCGCGCAAGCCAACGAAAATCGTTGCAATTAGGTTCTTGGAGAAAAAGAACAAAATCGTTTCCCCCCTCCCTTGTTGCCCAACGTGAGCTCCAAAACCCGATTCCCCCAAAACCGGGAAACCTCGCATGCTCCTCCTCCGGCTCGTTTCTAATTTATCACCCCACACGTGCGTCTCCCCGGGGTTCCCTAGTCACGCGTGTGGTGTGTCGGGGAAACGGGAGAAGAGACTTTCGTTGCTGGGGAAACGCAGTCGGTGGAGTTGGCAATGGAGCCTTTTGAGAATGGGGAAACGCGTGGGAAATGAAAGCCTAGTGTGGGTTGAAATTTGCAAACAAAAACTGCCAATAATTTTTGTTTTGATTGTTTTGTTGTCATTCCCGCCGCTTCTTAGACAAAGAATATCACTATTTGTTGCTTACTATGAGTCACTGTGTTGGTTGAAATTAAGATGATCAGAATTGAATGACTAATACAACAGAATAGCGATCAACATACCACTGGCCACTTAGCTAGCATCCAGGCAAGTAGACCATCAGGGCCACAAAAAGGCATAGCATCTCTTCACCTTGATGATGTATTATCTCTTAGCTATCACTGAGAGTAGCTACTATTCACCACCATCATTGGAGCTGTGGTGCTGGGGGAGCCAGTAAAGTTTCTGAGCAGAAGAAAAGAAGGGCTCTTTACTTAGGCACTTCTTCCCTTTTCTCTTCCCATTTATGGGAAGAGGAATCAATATCAGACCCAACTCTAGGTTCTTGTACCACATCCAGAGCCGCTGCCACCCAAAAGTGTGCATGTTGCTCAGCACAATTGATGTGGAGATTGATGTGAGATGCGTGCGTTTGTGTGTGTGTGCCCACTGTTGGTTAGCCAACTCCATCAAGAGGAACTCAAGTTGGAGTATGGTTTGGTTGCTCTTTATCCCTGCAAAAGCTTGTGGTTATGTGTGTGTGTGGCCTTTTCATGACCACCTCATTTGGTTTCCCCTGCAAAAGCTGCTCTTGTACACTTATCCACTAAACCGCATAACAGTTTACTTCTTAACCTTCAACTTTAACACATCTCAAGCATTAATTTAATGGCTATGTCTTTTTTTCATATGCGTGAAATCATGTGTTTGAAACCTGATAATTTTTATTATTCGCAATTTTTTTTTGAGAAGTGTTGATTTATAATGTCTTTATTTTGCTAAAAAAACCTTTAATTGTAATGCATTTTTTGGCGTTTTGTAACAACATCTTCGTATATAGATATTATTTATAATGTAAATTCCTATGAAGGCAGAGAAGTAAGAATAGGATCACATGATTGGTGTGGCAGGAAGCAGTTCTTTAACTTTGAGATGTCTCCCCTTTAGGAACCTTTGCATTCTATTTGCTTGTCTAATCACTGATCAGATTGAGTGGAAGCAATGCGCCCCAATACAAACATGAACCCACCAAGAGGAAAAACTCTAAAAAATGACCAAATGCAGAACTTTTAAGGATCCATTTCCATTAACCAAGTGCTTGAGTCAAACAGGTTACAAAGAAGAGTTTTGAAGTGATATGAATCCCAAAAGGGGACAGCAGCAGCATCTCATTAGCTCAATCAAGTGAACCAAGTTGCAAGTTCGAAAGCCAAAATCAAAACTTTGGTGCTGCTTTTAATGAACAAAAATTGAAAATAGGGGACCCCATCACATCTCCCTCTTCTTCTTCTTCCTCCTTTTTTCTTGTCTTTATGTACAAACTCCATTTGCTTTGAATTCCTAGGTTGCTCCAACACCAAGAAAGTCAATGAAAGGCAGGCTAAACCTCTCTCTCTGCTCTTCTCTCTCTCCATGCAGCCAAGCATTAATCATGTGGTTGGCAACTGAATCAGAAGCAGAGGCCTCGGAGGCTGAATCAGAACATCCAGATTGAAGCTTCGCTGGTGCCACCAGCTTTTCTTCTGTGCCTACAAAGATAAAAGGCAACACTTTCAGAAAAACCAAAACAGATGAACAAAAATCCAGGGAAAAAAAAAACATTTAAGTAAACACACCCATGAGGAAATCAAGGTTCTTGAGTCCAGTGGAGAAGAGGGAGAGATCGGTGACAGTGGAAGCAGACTCGTCTCTGGTGCTACTACCATTGGTGGTGCTTTCACCACTGGAAGCATTGTTGCAAGCAGTACTGGGTCTCCTCCTCTTGAAAGAACTGGATTGCTCCCTGTGCTTCCTGGCCATGATGACATGCCAGTGATTTTTCACAGCATTGTCTGTTCTTCCAGGGAAAAGCCTAGCAATCAGAGCCCACTTGTTGCCATAGAGTCTGTGGGCAGCAAGCAGCTTCTCTTCTTCTTCCTCGGTGAAGGCTCTTTTGTTGATCCTCGGATCCAGCTGATTAAACCACCTCAACCTGCAGCTTTTCCCTGCCCAAACACAAGATTAACCATGAGAACCAATCATTCAAACAAACAAATGTTTGCTTTTGTCTGCATTTTGTTGAATACCTGATCTGCCTTCGAGTTTCTCGGCGATGAGGTTCCAGTTCTGGGGGCCATACTGGGCGACGAGCTCCCGCAGCTTGACGTCCTCGGAGGGGCGCCAATGGCCTCTGGCGCAGAGTTTGGGCTGGGCGCTCTCGTGGTCTCTGGCTTCTTCTTGGGATGCGCCATGGAAGGCAGGAAAGCTCCATCCTTGCTTCCTATGTTCGCCGGAGGAAGGAGGAGGAGGAGGAGACAAGAAACCCATCTCCGCGGCCATCAAAGAAGGCCTGTAATTTTGAGAGGAAGATGAGGAAGGAGGAGCTCCTGCGCAGTGGAAATCCTCAACAATGGCGAAAAGTTTCTTCTGGTTCTTGGTCTTCCTCCTCTTCCTCTTCTTCTCTATCTTATACCAGAGTCTCGTTGTCTCTCTCCACCTTGACAAAACACCTGCAGCACTTTGTCTCTTTCCGCAAGCCCACCTCCCTTGGCTTTTTTAGGAAAATAAAAAACAAAATGTGGTTTTGCACATATACCCCTAAAATGATTGGTATTTGCATTTACATCTCCAAGGTTTTGCAAATAACCCTTAAGATTTTTTTGGTGTGTTTTAATTTTATTTTTTTTTTAGAACAACAATACCCACAGAAACCTTTACATAATCAAGTCAATCTAATTCTAATTATATGTAATAAAAAGGCAAATTCAATCGAAATCTACTTCACCCATATTGTGGATGAGCATGTGCTACAAAACAGAGTTTTCTTGAATTTCGAATATATTACTTCTCAGGAAAAAAAAAAAGAAGCACAAATTAATTTTTGTGTATTCAAAATAACATTTTTATCCATGTTTGCCAAAAAAAAAAGGCCTTCTTGCATGTATCCCCCCTACAAAGACATTCAATTACATCTGGAGTACTACATGTAAAATTTGGCATAAGTCTGAGGACATATATGAAAATAAATAAAATATTTTTTATGTATAAATAGTTTCACTTTAGAACATATTATATACTGTTTGTCATCTTGCACTTTATTTGCAAAGAGGGATTTAAATTTTCAGGTTATGATGGTGCTTCACTAAAAAGAAATTAAAGGCTTCCCATGAATGAATGCATTAGACCTCATGAATGCTAATCTAATGCAGTCTGTACCTTTTTGCTTGATTTTTTCCGTTCTTCCACTCTGTTTGATGCCATTAATTCTTTGTTTTAATTATCTTCACAGTTTTGATGTTTCCTACAAACGTTAGGGTCTTCAGCATAAAAAATGTTAGCTTTTTCTAGGAGTATCTAGAGCCCAACTTTGTCATCAGTCTTAGAAAGTTGAGCAGCGAAGCTTATTAATTGTTCAAGTTAAAGGATTTATTTCATATAGTCCTTGAAATCTTTCCGAATTACATGTCGGCCCATGAATTCTGATAAGCTTATTTCACATCGGTCCTTAATGACAAATGTCAGATAAAAACCACGTCAAGGCCCTCTCAATTAAGGTTAATTAGGAAGGGAGAAGGTATTATTACTCTCTTCAAACAAAAGGTGCTTTGGTGTTTCTTCTCTAAAAGTCCCGCTTAGTTGATTTCATTACATACAAGTCCCTAGGGACGAATATGTGATGAACTTTTAGCAAATTTAGGAATTTATATGTAATTTCAAAAAGTTTCAAGGATTAATATTTAATTAAATAAAATAAAAATAAGAGTTTTTAAGTAAGGAATCACTTCCATTATTAAAAAACTTATGATAAATCGGCTTTCTTATCTTAGAAAAAATTCATTTGGATTATGATTGAAATTTATAAACAATCGCTGTCAATATTTATTAAATAGAAGTTTTTAGTAATGAACTACTTGCATTATTAAAAAATTATTATAAATTAACTTTCCTATTATTATTAGTAAAAATTTAGAATTATGATTAAATTTTATAAACAATCACATTCTCGTCGACATTTTTTTTTTATTCTATTTTATAATATTTAAATTAATATAAAAAGATAATTACACTCCCTACCATCTAAATTTAAGTGTAAATTTTTTTTCAATTTTTTTCCTTTCCTTAACGCAGAAGAATTTTAAATACTATTTTTGTTGTCATCGACAAGCGAAATTAGAAAGAAAATAGTATTCGAATGTTCAAGAATCTCCTACTCAAAAAGTGAACAAAAAATTTTTAAAAAAATAAAAATTTCACTTAAACTTAAATAATTAATAGTATAATGGTCTTTTTTATATTAAGTTAAATAATAAAATTCAAATAAAAAAATAATATTGATGAGGAGATAATAGCTTATAAATTTTATTATCAATAAAAAAAGAGATAATTTTTTGTAAATTTATAATAATATAAATGATTTTTCAGTTTGCTTGTAAGCCTAAGGTAAACTCAAAATTTTGATCTTCGGATGAAAGCAACTTTTCAGCTAAGGGAGCATAAAAGAAAGAAGAAAATTGGAAAGGTTCGGACAAAAGTTCAAGGGATATAAACACGAGTCTAAATCCAGGTTATTATAACAAAGTAAACGAGTTTAACATCACGGGGCGAGATTAGAGATGCAAATCGCACCATTTTCTTCGATGGTTACGCCACCGATCGTGTTGGGCAAGCGAAGGTTAACTATCGAGGATGGATTATCTCACGGACCATGCGGTTATGACAATTTTTCGTTCATACTCAGCGTAAGAGTTAAAATTCTTTGAGGGGCCTATCTGCAAATGCCTCTTCTTTTTAGAAAAAGGAAATTTTTTCACGAGATCGGATAGAAATAAATTTTTTTGGTACAAACTATCTGTGATTAAATTAAAACTCGAGAAAACAAGACTTCGACTTTTTTCCAATCATCTTTTCCTCTCTCTCTCTCTCTCTCTCTGTCTATAGCTGACCTAAGCCTATATACATCAAGATTCCTCCAGTAATGACCTACTCGAATCGCCTTTTTCATAGCTAAACCATGTAGATTTGTTCATAATTTAAAATCCCAGATTTCAGGCATGGTTGCTCGGAATAAGGGGGCATCTGTAATTTTTCTTGTTGTAATGGTTTTAATGCAAAAGTATAGAAAAAGTTCAGAAAAGCCCTTCTCACAAGTATTGTGCTTGCGTCCCATAAATGGTATGCTGGTTCCGTACCATACTCTGCCTGTGGATCGGGCTTACCTTCCAATTTCCATGCCGCGATAAAACCAACAGCATTGCATAAAGAACTTAATATTGAATTACCAAAAATACATATTGTCACATGTAAGCCCTTCGAAAATTATGTCAGGGGTTTAAATGCAAAAAAAAAAAAAACTGAATTTTAATGAAAGCATGGGACAAACCGCCCCACGTGTTCCAACCTTGGAAGCCAACAAAGTCGGTTACGTAGCCTCTCTTTTTGACCTCTATCGAACCTTTGTTGTCTTCTCTTTCAATTTTTTTCAGAAAAAAAAAAAAAAACAAAAAATGCAGCGGACCATGTTTCTACTCATCCCACGCGTGACATTTCAATTACGAAAACACAAACTTTGTAAAATTATGACTACAACAGCATTTAAATTAAAAACAATGAAAATTTTTTGGTTAATAATTGTTCGTATATGTGAATAGGATGAAATCAAGTATACGGAAGGACTTTAAGAGGGGTTTTGCGCAAAAATGCCGTCTTCTTTAGCGTTAGTACTATCAAAACCCTAATCAGGATTTTTTTTTGTTGCTGTTCGACAAAACATCAGCGACAGTTCCTCAGTTGCTGCACTTCGTACGACGCATTTCTTGTCAAACATGATGATGGCCAATGAATATCGGACGGAGACAAAACATTGCAACTATTCCTGCTCATGCAACTGCAGGAAGTACTGCAACTGCTGCCATTTTCCCTGAAATCCTTAACTTCCGGCGGTACAAAAGCGGCAGCAGTGAACTCCGATTTCAGGGGGGATTTGGACTTACGCCGCGCAGCTGCGAGGACGGAAGTGGGGGGAACTTCAATCCCACCAACCGAGCACTTCAAGTCCGAGCCCATGGAAGTGATGAAGAACAAGTCGGTGGTTGGAAGTCAATATTTCCAACTTGTTCGCATTTGTTCCCATTTATTTCTTGCGTTGTGTTTCCCGTTGGTTCCTCCGGACAGGCTCGGCTCGCGGTCCCGCAACCTTTTGAAGTGCATTTACCAGCATTTTTCTCGATTTTTTTTGCATCGTTCGCTGAATTATTGACTACAAATTGAGCTTTCAATTGCAGATGAACTATAATATTCTAATCCCGAATTTCCTCGATAGTGTGACGGCCTCTACTGGATCTTGGCTGATGCCGCGAGTTTATGTAGCCTATAATTCGAAGATTATCATTTCAACTTTTATTTCAAATTTTGATCTCAACGGCTAGGATTTCTCTTTGTCTTCTGCCGCCCGAACCAACTGCAGGTGCTCAAGGAGACAGCTCCCCCTTCTTGCAACACAAAAATTAATTATATTACAATTTTAAATCTAAATTTATAAAATTTTAAAATAAAAAATTTGATTTTTATTGCACCAAATCTGCGCTGAAAACAGGATGGACGCGGAAAACGACCAAGGCACCGCACGTGCGAACGAGGGCACGTTTTTTGTCGTATTGTGGATCTAGCCGGGGACACGGATTGAGAGGAGACGAGGGGTCGCACGTGCGAGGAACACGTGAACGGCGTGGGATTCGGTGCCCGGGCTTAGAAACCGTAACGGATTCGTAACAGCACAAGGCGGGAACCCGGGAATAGTACCGCGCGGCCGGTTTCGGTGCGTGGCGGGAACCAAGCACGTGGACCCCACCAAACAAATAAACAAACAAACAAACAAACAAACAAACAAACAAAATTTTATTACTTTTGTTTTTTTGCATATATGTCCCTCTAAACAATTTGTAATTTTTCAATTTGTGTTTTATATGTACAGGGGCTTGTGTGCGAATTCCTGAAAAAAAAGCTTATTTTGACGTTTGGAAGCGAATTTCCTTGCGATTTTGCTGCTCTCAAATGGCATCGTGCGATGTGTAATTTTTTTCACAGAGCCCCTCTTAGTTGTGATAATTTATCTTAATTGGTTCCTAATCACAGGAGATCATTAATAGGTAGTTAACGGATGTATTCCATCGCGTCAAAAAGGGTGGAGGGATGGCCATAAATCATGAGTAGAAGACAAGCAAGTCTCCTGCAGTCGATGAATGAAACCTAATTGTCACAAGAGACAGTGCCCTGAAGCACGTAGGGTGGTAGTACGAGTCCTAAAAAACATGACCTACGCAATAACACAAAGCACGCATGATTAGGAAGAAGACACGCAAAAATCTGCCCTGAGATTCTTTTGCCTCGTTAGGGTTTGTTGGGGCTGCTCCGTGATTTGTTGCCCGAACGTTATCATAGAGATCAATTTGACTGGTATTTTCTTTTTGTTTTATTGATTTTAATTATCGCATTTTCATTATATGGCCCCAAACAGGAACATAGTTTTGTAATTATTTTTTAAAAAATTTTAGCAAGAAATTACCTATCATATTTTTAACTCAAAAAAAAATCACCTACATTTTAGCAAGAAACATAACTTTAAGAAATTACTTGATCGTTATTAACAAAAAAATATTACTCCTCTTACATTTTAAATTTATAAAAAACCATGTTGACTAAAATATTTAAAAAATTATTTTTATTTTAATAAAATTTTATTAATTAAAATAATTTTAGCTTTTATATTAATTTAAATATTTAAATTGACTTAAGTAAAATATTTTTAAAATATTTTTATCGAGTTGGTTTTTTATAAGTTTATAATAATAAGATAAATAAATTTCCATAAATTTAAAATAAAAAATAAGTAATTTATTATGAAAAAATTCTTTTACAAATAAATATATAAAAAAGTTTTTAAATTTTAGAATGATGCGCGGAGTAAGGTCCGTGCGCATCGAATTAAATTATTAAATTGCGAAAAAACATGTTTTTAAGCTCTGGATAATATTAAAAATTATTTTAGGGCGAGTAACAAGGAATATTTAAATTAATGTAGGCATGACCAAAATCCAAGAGAAGCATATTTCCAAGAATACTAGCTTCCATACCTTCCGCTGAGATCGACAAAAACTTGTTACCCGAGTTTGAATTCTCGGGTGGTTCATCATTAAAACATAAATATTTAAATAAAAAGTTAAAAACAAAAAATATTGTACCGTTTTCCAACATGACAAACAAGCAACTCTCCTTCCGATAGGCCAGCGTCGATACCTATACACACACCCCTCACCGTCCCAAAAAAATTACGCCAATTAATAATTTTCGAATATTAAAATTGCTTCGGGGTTGGCCGTGGATTCGATTCAATCCGATCCCCTAGACCGAATTAAAATTTTTAATTTTAAAAATTTTAAAATCAAATCGAATGAAATTTTACACAAATTGAATTGAATTTAAATAGAAAACTGAAATTTTAAATTGATTTTATTTTTTTAAGTTTGAATTTAAATCAATTCAAATTAAAATTTTTTTTAAAAAAAAACAAAAAACTATATATATACACACACACGTAATTCGGTTCGGTTTAATTTTTATAGTTTTTTAAAATTAAAAATCGAAATCAAAACCGAATATCAAAATTTTTAATTTAAAAAATTGAACCGAATCGGTTATTTAATTTTGATTCGACCAATTTATCCGGTTCAAAACCAAAATAGTGCACATCTCGGTTTAACAGGGTGACCCTGTTAAACCAAATAGTTTTTTACATGAGCTTATGCTTCGGTAGTCAAAACGGTAAGACGGACCAAGAACGCTGAAATCCAGGTTTGAGGCGGTAAACGTTCGGAATAAATAAGAGAAGTCTTCAGCTTTAATGATGCATCGCACGACTTGCAGCCCAAGCATTTTGGGCTTTTTTAGGCCCGCCTGTTCACGAGCTGGCCCATATTTAGACCCAACTCCAGACCTTGGACCTTGGACCTTGGACCTCCTCCTTCGGCACTGAAATCCCGTCTGCTCGTTCTGCAAAGCATTTGCAAAAATGGCTCGACCCATTCAGGCTTGAGGGGAAGAAAGGCGGTGGACTTTTCAGTGCCTGAAGACGTTTATCACGTCGTGGTCGGGCTATCAGACGGCGAAGGCTAAGGGGGTGGAGGTGTTGACGGAGGAGATACTGAGGGAGATGGAGAGGGCGTGGGGGATCGACGGGAAGGAGGTGAAGGCGGCGACCTACAGTAACTTTCTTGAGGATCGGGAAGGCGAAGAAGGCTGCACGATAGATTAGGATTGAGGTTTCCAAAGCTTGCCTTAATGGAGAATAAATTGGATTACTGCGATGTGGGTTCTGCTTCGATACTAACAACATTTGATGCTTGCCATCGTCTTGGTGAAGTTTAAATATGGTTTTATCCGTTTTTGTAATTTTATGTCATTGATATATTACTACATATATAGTTTATTCATATTTATCATTTATATAATATATCAATATTTTATAAAAATATATACATATTTATTAAAATAATCTATTCAAATAGTTTTGTTTATGTTATAAATACTGAATCCATATTGTGGGTGGTGTCAGAAAGAAAAAAAAAAAAAAAAAAAAAAACTTGGCACTCAGGTTGAATTTTCAAGAAAGAGTCACACGTGCACTGGATGATGGTTGTTAGTCAGTAAAATACACTGACATAGTTTTAAAATAAAAAGAGAGAAAAATGTGTGACATCTCGTACGTGTGTATTTGCTTGTTAAGTTTAAAAAATAGGAAGGAGGAAACAAATATACAACTTGGGTCACTTTGTTACTATTGTTATGTTTAGGAGTAGGAGACAGAAAAACATATGACAGATTGCATTATTTTTTGATGAATTAAGAGAGAAATTATATACCAACATGTAATAAATTACAGAAAAATCAATAATTTATTCATCTCCGTAAGTTGTCTAGACAGTGGACATCTCTAACTACATTACAGAAAAATAAGTTAACTCATTTATTAGTTCTACGCACTAAAGCTGGGAATGTCCGCATCACAAAAGTACATTTAGGGAAAGATTAATAAAGAAATCTCCGCATTATATATATATATATGAAATTTTTTTAAAAAATATTATGATTTATCTTTTGAAACATTACTACATTTTCTAAAATAAACATTTTATCAATATTGTTGTTGCATTCTTATCCATTTGAGTGTATTTTAGGGATAGAGAAATACATAGTGTCGAACATAATAAAGTAAGATCTTGTTCCTTGGAAAAATTTCTAAAAAACTAATCGTAGATTCTTCTCAATAAACTTGTTATCTGATTTAACTTGTCGCCCTCTCCTATCTTGAATTCAGTAGGTTGATATAAATAAAATTTCTTTCCAGTAAAACTGATAAGAAGTAGTTTTATATTGACCTCCAAACCTGCAATCAAATAAATAATTCGATCAAACTCAATACAATATTGCTAATAATGTGATTTTAAACATGGAATTTAACTCACCAAGAAATAACTTTCTCCCACCTGCAATCCCTGAAAAAGAACTCCATGCTCATTGATAGGCACTAACTCCCCGGACGAGTGAATAAGTATTGCATTTGCGCCAAACATGACTCTCATATCAATTGGACCTCTAGGAATCTCCGTAGAAATCCCATTGATGAACACAGTTATGAGACCTAAATCAAATTCAATCGCAAAATATCAATAATGTACATATCAAAGATTTATGATGAAGATGAAAATGGAAAAGTTAATAAAAAATTCTCAAAACATTCTCAGTAGAATGAATAATAAAAAAAATTTTATTGGTTCTTCAATTAGAAAACTTAGTTATTTAACTCTCATTCAAATATATAACAAATAGACAACACGTTAAACTTGAAATAAAAAACACAAGAGTATGTGATCCCAAGTTAAATTTGTACTCGTCAATACGACATGTTGACATAGAGAAGAAAACAAAGATATATTGTTGATCAGTAACTTTTAGTTGAATAAAGAATCTGAAAAGTCATGCAAATTTGGAAATGACACCAGACAAACTAACAGAGACGATGAAGAGAACAGTAGATGGAGAATTCGAGAAAGAAAACTTCATTTCATTGATAAAATTTCCGAGAATTCAAAAAAGAAAATTTCATTTCATTGATGAAATGCTCCATTCCTTCAGCTCAAAGTCATGGAATGACTCACGAAAGTCACCGAAGATTGACCTAAGGAAGAAGCATTAAATTTCTTCTGAAGTAAAATCAACAAGAAACGACGGGAAAAAAACATGAATTGATGCTTTACTCTTTTCTTTGAGCAAGATAAAAACTAAGATGCATGTGATAACATCCTAAATTGCATGAAAGGATCGCATAGATTTTGAACATCAAATAAAACCTCATATATAAAATCTATTTCTTGCCAATTCTATAAAATCAAGATCCTTCTTTGTTACTTAAAAGTTGTCCTGGAAAATCATCCTGACTCACGTCAAAATAAGAAGATCAAAGCTGAAAAGTCATTAACTTCAAACATGCAACCCTATCAGTCTAACTCCCTCAAAAATCACTCTCAAACCAATTTTGAAATCAATGAAGAGAAAGATAACCAGCTATCCATGCTAACCTGGCTGGTAAGGCAACTGCGGCAACGGCTCCGACGATTGAAACATCGGATTCCGACCCCTCTCTATGAACACCATCTGCCTCGAGATTGAGAAGAGATCATCGGCACTGCCGTCTCCCATCAAACCAGGAGAAGCAGAAGCTGAAGAAGCAGTAGCATTCAGGGAAGCATAAGGGAGGAAAGCTCCACCGGACGAGCTTGAAGACGATGTGCTCGGAGTTCCCGACGATGCAGGCTCACACACAACTGCACCGCCGCCGGTCTCCCCACCGCCAGCAGCAGCAGCAGCAGCGAGGCTGGCCTGGATCTGGCGCTGGCGGCGGCGGGACCTCGAACGGCGGTTCTGGAACCAGTAGAAGACGTTGGCGTCACCGACAGCGCCAAACTTCTCCAAAAACTTGCGGATTCTCACAGTCTCGTCCTTGGGCGGGTTAACCATGCCGCTGTTGAAGATGGACTCTAGGATGAGTATCTGCTCGGGCTTCGGCGTCCAGCGGGACCTCACCGGCTGCGCCGGAGCTCTCTCCTGCTGGCTGGCGCCATGGCTAGGGTTACGGTTCCTTTGCTCTTCCATTTCTTGAGGAGAGGAAGTAGGAGCGAGACCAAAGTCAATGGTGATCGATTGGTAGAGAAGGGAAGGGAAAGGAATTGAGAAGGTGACACAAATTGCACAATGCGCGTTGAGCTCGGTATTTATAGAGGCCTTCATGTGGAATGTCTCCATTTTCTTTCTCTCCAACACAGTATTTAATTATTGAACCAAATCAAAACCCCAAAAAGTTTTTAAAAAAATAATAATAACCCTAGAATAAGGTTTAATGAAGTAAACCACCAATCTAGATTCATAATATGAAATGGTTAAGCGAACACATTCCGTGCAAATTAAAATACGATCATGGCTTAACTGATTTTGTCAAGGCAGCAAGGAGTCAAATTTTTGTAAACCTTGAATTTTTTTTCGTTCCCGCTGGTTTATGGCTGGCTTCTTAAAAACTCTTAGTTAAGTTTAAGAAAATGATTAATAATTAATTACAGTTGCGGATTCATGTACTAGATACTAGTCCCTTGGCATGGTTTCACGGCAACAAGGGGACAAGTGGAGCCGAGCAGGGCAGCTCCAGCCATGGCTGAGGAGGTAGTTCATGTGAATGGCTTGGATTCTTCGGAAGCATGTCGGTTTGTAGGGGGAGGTCGGATTCAGTTCAACGGTCGTAGAACGGTATCGGCTGCGCACCGCCTTCGTCTTCAGTGGAGATGCAGCTGATGCAGATGTCCAAATACAATTCTCACGTATTAGTTTTTTTTAGTTGGTAGAAGAATGTAACAAAATACCTAAACTATGTTCTTGAAGCGACATCCATGTGTTGGATTTATATATTAAAGCTACATTCATTTCCTCCAATGTACATAGCTCATGGTTTAAACTGTTTGTCTACATTCATTTCCTCCAAGGTGCCAAAATGCAAATTAGCATATGCATGCCATCTCATTTTTGTGTCTTCATTAGTGTCTTAACAAAACTACGTCAAACTGTTTAGGTTCTCAGAACGAGGTGTTGTCTTCCCCATGTTTTGGAAGAAGAACAAGATTATTGAGGTAATTAGATACTAAGAAACTCTAAAGTTGATTAACATGATACTAAATTCCAAATACTAATGGAGAACTGTCTAACTCATCATTAATTTGCATAGAGATCTCATTAGTTAATTCATTGACAATAATATTAAAGCTAATTATTCAAATTTAGAGTCAAATATTTGGGTCAATGAAACCGATATTGATGGACAAATGTTGACGGTGGGATAATCTATAGCCCTGAATGGGCATCGGCTGGAGATCATGTAATGGGACCAAACAAAATAGCTTTGCGTTCATAAAAGATTCTCCATTTGAGTTTTTGCAACTTCTCCATGTGCATTGTCTCCTCTTCGTCTTAAAATAATTATTTTTTATGGTTTGATTTGAAGTTTATACAACCTTCGGTTAATTAATTTTGATTAATGAGACTTCGTTCTTGCCCTTTCCTTTTGCTCTTCTGCACGAGTCTATTCCTACGTGAAGATGCGAAGGTTGCGCATTGGATCGACTTCGTAAACATGCATATGTGCTTTTAGGCGACAGGCTTATGTCTATTTTTCGACATTATTATCAAAAATCATCGATGTGGTTTCATTTGCATAGTAATTAAATCGAGAATAAATTTTTTACGAAAAAATTTCTTACAAATTACAATGATAATAATATAAAAAAGTTTATTTTTAGAATTTAAAAAAGTACCTTTTGATTAAAAAATAAAAAACTAAGTTACCAATTTACACTATAAAATCCCTTCTTTTTCCTCTCAAAATTCACACTATTCACGCTGCATGTGCTTTAAAAGCCCGACTCTAATTTAGTCAGTATTTCATCTGAGATTTTAAATTTCGATCAAAATTAAAATAGCGATTTTAACCTAACCCACAATATTGCCATCTAAAATTTGATTTAAAAGTAAAAATAAATTATTTAATATTGTCTATTTTTTTATTTTACAACTTCGAGTTAAACTAGAGGATTGAGTATTTCAATTCAAATCATAGTGACTTTAGTTCGAATTTTGAGTTTAATAATTTTTTTACTATTTTAGATATTTTTTTACTCAAAAATTATAGATTTAATAATGTTAAAAAATATGTATATATATATTTTAAAAATTTTCTAAATTTGTTTAATATTTTTAAATTTAAAATCAAAATCTAGTTAAAAATAATTTAATTGAAACTAAAATAAAATTAGTTCAGGTTAAAACGATCAAAATATATATTAAAATTGATTCCAAAATTAAAATTTAAAATCTCTAGTTTTAAGTTTAAACCGATCGAAAAGGATACACAATTGGACTGTGTGTACGACGGTGGCTCCTCACTTGGTGCTCTCATCTCGTAAGTATTGTTTGGTTTGAAGTTAAGATCAGGATCAATATTTTTAAAATTATTTATTTATTTTATAAAATTAATATTACTTATTTTATATCGTTATTAAATTAAATTATTATAAAAAAATTTAAAAAAATTTTCAAAATTTAAATTATTATATATTTAATTTTAATAAAAAAAATATTAATTTATAAAAATAATATACTAATTTTGATTTTAATTCCGTATCACGCGGAGCGGTAGGGGTTTGTAGAGGAGGGTTTTGGGCTCATCCAACCTGAATAGAGTCCAAAATTATTAATCCAGAAAGTTCCAAACCTGAAAGCAAACAGTGGCATTCATAATTGTGTCCTTATTGAGCATCACATTAGACGTGGATGGTTCCCGAGATGGACGTCGCCGCCGCCGTCGTCGCCATCAACAACATCCGTATGGGGTTGCATGTGATCGTGTTTATTTGGCTTCTGTGCAAATCACAAAAGTAATTTTTTTTTTTTTTTTACTACTAAAAAGTTAAAATGACCGGGCACAATATCCGTGTTTAGTTACAAGCAAATCACAATCCAAACATCAAAAATAACGAAAATAATTTGAAACCATTTGATTTGTAATTAAAAAAATAATATAATAATTTTACTTTAATTTTAGTTATAATCAGAAAGTAATTATAAAAAAAAAGATTATATTGAACCAAACGCTCCCCTGAAATTCATCAACCGTTCAAATTAGCTCCAAAGTGGACTTTCAAACCGGACTCGAACTAACTTTTGGGTCCGAAAGAGATTGATTTCGAACCGAACGAATGCTCGTTCGGATTCGGTCGAAATAGTTCGAAATTTAGGAGGATTATACGTAATTTACCCTACGTATGCGTGATCTTAGCGCTGGAATCAGATCCATGGCCTATGATTGGTATTCTTTTCGTTACAATCTTTCTCCCCCCGCCGCCACTTCCACCGTCGTCTAACACGATTCTTCTCCTCCGCCTCCTCCACGCTTTGCCTGAGGCAATTTTTCTCCTCCGCCTTCGCCGGTTGACTGACACGATCTTTCTTATCCGCCTCCCTACGTTGCTTGACGCGATCTTTCTCTCTCCGCCAGCCAACTTTCTCCTCCACCTCCAGCCCACGCTCCCTTCCTCTGCGATCTCCCCTAACCCCGCCCCCCCCCCCGCCCGCTGTGATTTTTGCCTCTGGCCTCGTGGCCGTTGTTCGAACTCTTTCGAACCGATTCGAATTAGAAACAAACCTAATCCGAACTCGAGCTCTCCCATTCGAATTTCGAACCGAACTCGAGCCCAGGTAGGTTCGCTCGAGTTCTGCTCGGGTTCAACCTCTGCGACTCGCACCATTTTGAGCTTCGCTTCGGGGACAAACCGATTTTCGGTCTGATTTGATTCTCTCGGACCGACCAAGAGAACAGTCTTCACTATTGGCCCACGTGATGCAGTCGTCCCAATCACGCCCTTCCCGGCATGTGGGCCCATCCATGAATGCTTCTTTTTCCTCCCTCTCTCTTTTTCTCTCGTATGTGTTCTGTTTCCGTGGTGAGTTTTACAAAAACACCCCTCAATGTTTTGGTAATTTCTAAACAATCCTTCTTTTTTACACGGATTATATTATGATCCAAAATCCATTAATCACAGCCATTATCCGTTATTTGCTATCCTAATCAAATATGAATTTAATAATTTATTTATGTTAAAACTTGCTGTCAATTTTATAGCTCGTTAATCGAAGGCCAAAAAGTAAAAAACATGTATCAGATATCGATGGTGAATTTCGGATCATAATATTTATTGTCGGTAAAATTAATCGTACGAGTGAGAGTCCTACAATGTACCCTAAAAGCAGAGAAAGCGATCCGAAGAAGCATAAACATTCTTCAGAAATGTCCCAGAAAACATGGAAATGTGTGCGTGTCCTCTCAAATTTGGACTTAAACCCTAAACACGAGGGACTTTGATTAGACCCATTTAACTCGGTTCTTTGGAAATGATCGTCAGACAGGGAACCAAATCTAACCGTCCCTAAGAGACGGGATGTCTCGGGATTGTCCCTCCTGAGAACCTTAACAAATTGGATTCGCAGTCCTGCGAGATGTCTAGCCATTTGGCTCCAAGCTGACACCGATCAATTTGGTGGAGTTTTGAGTGCAAAGGAGTTCTTCCAAATGTCATTAAATTTGAAGGTTCTTTTAACCAAATTTGGTCTTTTAAAATTTATTGTGAACCAATTATTTGTAAAATTTCATGACCAATTGAAATCTTATACTTAATTCTTTGAGATTTTTGTGTGGAACCGCTTGTATTTTATGTTTATTTCAAAAAACCACCTACAGTATCAGAAATCACCTCTCTAATGATAATTTTTTTGTCAAAACATATTTGACCATTGCCAACCAGTGGAATTGGAAATATATCAAATGTAACCAATTTACTCTGCGCGAAAGATTACTTTCATCAAACCTCACGCTATAATTTCCTTTTTCTAAAATGTAGTATGGATTACTTGCAAAAAAAAAAAAAACTGTCAGAATTCTCATTCACACATAGTGAAGGTCATTGGAGGCTAAGAATAGATGTCTCTTGCTCATTTCTTTCATTTGATTTAAGAAAAAATTTGTTACATACATTACAAGCCATGCAGGGATCACAATCTATCCCTTTGGATAGATTACAAGCATGAGATCAGCGAGAAACCCGACTCACAGCTGAAAGAATAGGCTAATATACACACATAAACATACCAAAATGATAAAAAAGAACAAAAAAATAAAACAAAAATCACTGTACTGATTGCTGATGAGAGTTTGAGTAAGTAGACATTTGAACTTCTTGTGCAGCAACGGTATCATTCAAACGCCCAAACTTCTCCAGCTCTCTGGCAATTTGGATATCACTGGGGAAGAAGTACTCTGTGAAAGCCTTCCCTACGAAATGTGGAACCAATGCTGCAATGATGATGCCGAGCAAGCAGAACCAAAACAATACATCCTCCATCATATGAAAGACCGCCCTGGCAAAACACTACGAATTGTTAGAAACCAGATGAACTGATATACAGGAAGCAGAGATCGGTGAAAGAGGAAATACCAGAATCCAGGTAGTGTGGGAATGCAGTCTATGATGATGATGCAAATGGCTGTGGCAACAATGCAGCCCCATATTGAGACATGTGTTAGCCAATTCCACCGGAACACATCCATGACTAGATGAAGGTTCACTAGGATCACAATGGCAAGGGTCCAGATGTCCCCGAGACCAGAAACATCAACAGTACTGTGTCTATATGCAAGGCAAGGGATGAAGAAGATGGCTAAACTTTGCCAAATCGTGTCCAACATGGTGAGAATGAACAACTTGAGGTTGTAGCCCTCCTCTCTCTGCCCAGCTCCGTAAAGCTGAGGGTACCTCATCAGTGTCCTACCACTTAGATCCTTGTCAAGAATTCCGACGACGATGGTAGGGAGAGCGGTGTAGATCACAGAGTACAGAACACTACTCCACTCTGTGATTGAAGTTGTTAAGCTGAATCCAGTGTAAAGAACATACCTGCAGAGAAAATACAAGGATCACACAGAGCACATTAGTTTTTGTAGAAGATTTGTGAGCTTTCCAACGCTAGAAATCACTGTAAAGTCATGCTTTTAATGGAACATTCCCCAGATACAAATTTGTGATGGTTTTCATACAGTAGAGATCTAAACTTTGAAAATGTATATTTCCACAACGTGTCCCTCCATATGAAACATGTGTTTTTGCTTCAAAGACTGGTGAAAATGTTCTCTTAGAAGTTCACAAGTTCACTAGACAAAGATGAAAGTCTGACATGTCTAACAGGGATGAAGAGTATAGTGTTTGGGTGATTGCTGCATGGAGATAATTTATGCAAAACTACACAAGGAATTTCCCTTCAATTTGTGTGTATCATGGTAAATGGCTGATCAATTCTAGGACAAAAGTAATCCATGAGATAATCAATTATGGTAAATACACAGAAAGGATCCAGTTAATGTCAAAAACTAAATGAACTTGAGAAGCCTAGTCCAATTCATAAAGCATCATCAGCTATAAGCCTATGATGAAAATTTACTTTGCAATTAGTAAAGTAATCCTTGCCTAATTAACCGTGCAGTCATACAGAAAATGCTATTTTTTTTATTTGCCACAGATCAGTTTCAGTATACACTCGTGAACTAGTAAATGAGTCTAAATAATATATCAGAAATGGAAACAATTGATACTTACCAGAAAAGAATGAAAACAAATACTGCATTCCTATAGAAGTTGTACAGGATCATGTAGGACATCCTTTGATAATTCCAATGACCATGTACCAATAGGAGAGGTACCAAAAATCTGAACTGCCCCATGGCAAACTCAGAGGCCATAACAGCTTGACGTCCCTCTTGGCCACTGATTCCGATCCCAACATCCGCCATTTGGATCATTGAAACATCATTTGCACCTAGGTAGCACAAGAATTTTCAACTTTAGTTCAAAATAAATATCTTACATGCAGCATTTTCAGATGATTAATCAATTTCCCGGTATAAGTGCTCACCATCCCCAATGGCCAGAGTCATGTCATCAGTTCGGTTCTTTATGAGTGCAACAATGCCAGCCTTTTGCAATGGAGCCACTCTGCAGCACAACACCACATCACATGCTGTTGCTACTTTGAATAGCTGCAAACCCAACAAAGAAGAAAATTAGTAGCTGCTAGCAAGATAAATACATACACTGAAATACATATGGCTGAATCAGGTATACATACCTCTTCTTCCAGCTCAGTCTCAAGAATATAAACAAGACTGGTACCATCAATGATCAAAGCAAGAGTGGACCTGGAGGTTCCGGCATCTTGGTGAGTATTTGGAGCGTTAGAACACATTGCAGAAATTTTGTTTATCATAGCAATAACATCTTGGAGGCTCTTCCTACAAGATTCTTTTGAACGGCTGTTAATTATAATCTGAGTCATTTCATTTGTTAGGAGCCTACAAGAATAGCCTATGGAAATGGCTGTTTCTTGTTTATCCCCAGTCAACACCCAGACTTTAATCCCTGCTTGTCTCAGAGATTCTATGGCTTCAGGTACACCTTTCTGCAGCTTATCTTCAATTCCTGAGGCACCTAGTAACTGAAGATTGGTTTCAACATTTGCAGCAACAGCACGGAGAATGCCTCCTCTTCCAAACAATGCTGTACTGGCTTTTTCATATGCAGAATGCCACTCATCAAACTCTGAGCTGCTAAGTTCCCGCATTCCGATAACCAATGTTCTCAAACCCAATGATGAGTAGCTGTGGAGATGTGACTCTGTTGCTTGAACTACATTTGAATTCAGGGATTTGTCAATCACACCAAACATTGAGCTGTCTGCTCCTTTCACAAATATTTTTACTGTATTATCTGGGCATCCAACTATGACCGACATCCTCTTGCGGTCGCTATCAAACTCGTGAAGACCCAATATATCAAACCTGCAATAACCAATATGCAATGACCCACATGGATCATCATAATTATGTAAATGGCGTAAGAAAGAAACAAATACCTAGTAATTATGAAAAGGTTAAAAGAAAAAAGATTTATCCTAGTAGTATCAGTAGACAAGCTCATTATGTCAGATAAACTTGGCCATTAAAAAAAAGAAAGTGAAACAACTGTTACTTGGCCATTATCAACAGGATGAGGAGGAACAATTGTTCCTTGAATAGGTTGCCTATTTCTGACCAAAACAAAAGGAAAGAAACAACAGCAACAGTATGAACCACCCTCAGAAAAAGAAGTAACAAAAAATGTAATGAAATTTGTTAAATCTATTAATGCTAAGCTGAAGTTGATAAGGCTCAAAGACAAAGGAAAAACAACAGACGAACAGAAGCAAAAATTCAAAACACCTAACAACCTGCATTGTTTAACTGATTACAAATCACCTGAAACTCCAAACCAAAAAGAAAAAGGTTACCTCTGTCTATCCCCAAGAACATCAATAACAATGTGCCCAGAGGACCGCTCTATAAGCACAAAACCATATGAGGCAGCTGCATAGACCAGTGCTTGTTCATCAGGGGACTCACCCTGATAAACTATCAACCTTCTTTTTGAATCAGCTGTCTCCACCACCAGTGGCACAATTGTGTTGCAAGCTGCCAGGGCAAGAAAGAAACCATAAGCATGCTTTTGTTGCTTGCTCTCCCTTCCACTGCTCAATAACCTAGACAACTCTGGATCAGTTCTAACCCTTATTTTTGGCCTCCAGACCTCATCCCCGACTGCCATTAATCACACATTTAATCAAAATATCACCATGAAATCATCAAATAACACCTAAAATACAGATGCTACACTACCTATAAGTGAATAACCGCCCGCATCACTGGAAAGCAAAGATTTCTCTCCGCTGTAGTCAAAACCCTGAATGCTCACGCGCTGGAACTCCATCTTGTTCTCCGTCAAGGTCCCAGTTTTATCCGAGAAGACATACTTGATCTGCCCCAAATCCTCATTTATGTTCAAAGCTCTACACTGGAACCTTGAATTGGAAGCTTCGTCATACAAACTCATATCCCGAATCATAAAATACGCCTGCCCAAGCCGAACTAGTTCCATGGATATGTACAACGAGATCGGAATCATGATCTGGAACACAATCACTGATTTCAGAAATGCGAAGAACACCTCCATTCCAATCCCATAATAGTTGTAATTCCTACCATCCCCAACAAAGTTCCTTTTTCTGAAATAGGGGGAGAAGTTGAGCTCCTTTTGGTGATTCCCCAACCAAATGCCAGCGCAGATAGATACGGTAGAGCAAAGAACAATCAAGAAAACAGATAGAAGCAATGTCTCCCTGTTCATATGTGTTTCAAGGCGGCTCCTTTTTGACGGCGCACCGGAGCTATTGAGCATGACCTTAGTCTCCTTACCAGCATAGACAACAACCCCAACAGCCCAAGACGTGTTTTTTAGCTCACATCCACGAAGAACAATATTGGAAGGCCCCAAGGAGATTCTTTTACCATCGATCTCCATGTTGGCATGGAACCCATAGATGTTGCGATTTGGCTGCTCGCAGCGGATGACTCCGCTGAGGTTCTCCGGCGCTCTGGAGAGGGTTTCCTGCTTGGCATAGCGGGTCTTGAGATTGGACTCGCCATCGAGGTTGATGGTCTGTATGTAGGCAACGCCAGAGGGGTCGCTTGTCGAGATAAGGACCATGTCGCAGGGGATTGTCTCGCCGGCCGCGATCCTGACGACCTCGCCGACACGGAGTTCCTTCCAGCGCTTGGGAGCGAAGCCGCCTCCGCCACCGGCATGGCAGTGGGCAAGGCGCGAGTTTTCGATGCGGTCAGAGCGGTGGCGACGGAAGTCCTCGTACGCGTCCTTGACGGCGGTGACAAGGAGGACGAAGGCGAGGGGAAGGATGGAGGCGCCACGGCCGAAGACGGCGAGCTGAGGGAGCTGGTTAAGAATGGCAATGATGAGGAAGTAGATGTAGGCGACGCGGTGGAATTGCTCGAAGAGATTGCGGAAGACGAAGGACCAGACGGAGTACTTGGCGGTGCGGATCGAGTTGCCGGCGAACTCGAAGCGCTCATTAGTGCGGTCAGGGTCGTTGACGAAGACAAGGCGCGCGTCCTCGTCGGCAATCTCCTTTTGGGAGGCGTCGCCGGCGAAGGAGATGCGGTCCGTGGAGCTGCGCAAGCGCGCCGATCGCCGGGAAGAAGGCGACCGGAAGGGCGGCGGCTCTGGCCGGAGCGGGGGGAGATCCGAAACCGGGGCTATAGGAATCGGGGCAGGGGGTCTCGGTGAGGGATCGAGTAGAGGCCGCTCGAAGGCCATGGATGAGGCTAGGATCTGCACTGGAGCATGGAAAAGCAGGAACTTTGGGGAAGGAGAAGCTTCGAAGCCAACAATTGAGGAAAGATGGAATTTTCAGATCAAAAGATGGAGAATTCACACGAAGAAGAAAAAAGAATAATGGAGAAAGGTCGGACTTCTGGGTCAAAGGGGAGAAGAAAATAGAGAAATAATGGAGATTTTAAAAGAGAAGAAGGAGAAGGTGAGGTTTTAGAGAGCAAAAGTTAGGGGTTTTAAGAGAGAAGCGAAGACGAGGACGAGGACGAAGACGAAGAAGAAGAAGAAGCGGAGGAGGGACGGGCGCCACTGGCGGAGCTTGAGGGAGATTTTTTGCGGGAAACAGACTGGAGTACGAGTCCATGCAAGGAAACTCAGTGACGTGGAAGATATCGTGTGGGCAGTTGGGAGAGATGCCGGGATTGGAGTAAAGTTTCGGGTGCGCGAAGAGATGGGGAGGAGGAAGCAGGAGACCGACAAATATGCAAAACTGAAGGGTCTTTTTGCATGCAAACCTCTCAAAAATATGCTAAATTTATGTTAATTTTATTTTAGTTATGCATCAATTTTAAAATATATGATGTTAGGGAAAGAAAATTTATTTAAAAAATAATTTCATTTCGTAGACTTCTCTTTCACTAACATCACATATTCAATTAAATATAGTCCATAAATTAATAAAAATGACTATTTATTAATTGTTTTATATTGTATTTTTTCAAAATTTTTGATTGGATTCAGTTTCTGTGTTAATTAGAGAGACAAAACAAAAGTTTTCGAAGACGAGATATGATTCTACGTGCTCTAATTGATTCAATAATTCTGAAAATGACACAAAATAGTTGTTTGGGAAGGAAACAATTTTGAGAGCAATGACTTAATTAAGAATTTTTCAAGGGGGTTGTATGAAAAGAAGCCCAGGACGGAAGGAGGTTCCAGAAGAATTGAAGCAGTCGTTTGGACAGACATGCAAAGGAAGTGGAACCTTGTCAGATGATTCACACGCGGCCAGATGCGAAAGCGGATCAAGCGCTTAAGATGTGGATGGCGACTGCAAATCCCAGGTCGTGTGGGGGTCGCACTCTCGGGATGCATCCAAGTAAACAAAAAGAAGGAACCAGCAGCGTTTAGAAAGGAATCTATTGATTCTATTCTATTTCTGGATGAATGTCGAAGCCCCTAACAAGCTTTTTAAAATCGGATAAACAGGCTCTAATCCTACCAATCAATTCCAGTCAAGTCAAGTCAACTCAAGTAAGTCGAGTCGAGTCAAGTCAACTCAAGTCATTGATAGCATTTCCAATCCCTAAATCTTAGAACAATAATCTCCCATTAGAATGCGCCAATTTGGCTCTTTGGATCGGGGCCATTTGATTCTATGATGATCAACTAAGTCATGATCCAACTCGAGATCGAAATTTTTCGACGTTGCATCGATCAAATGTATTTAGCTAGTCGAAACCATGAATCTTAACCTAAAACTCTCGTCGCGGTGAAAAATATAAACCCTAATCCGAATGCATCCACAAACAAATACAAAATCCTAACCAAATTGTGTACGAGACTAACGCCAATCATCAAGTCCATATTAACCAGCCCAAAAAACGGTTGTGTTAGTTATACTCACTTATACAAACAGCTTTCCGTCCTTTTCAAAAATGCTTGTATTTAATATTGTTCAAATATCAACTAAAAATTAATAATAGAAAACTAAGTATCATCTAAAATTAACAAATGCAAGCAAATATATGAAATATAATAACAGAAAAGAAAATGAGCTTCATGGTACATACCTCTGCCTGTCTCCGAGAACGTCGATGACAATGTGACCGGAGGTTCGCTCCACAAGAACATAGCCGTAGGCCGCCGCGGCGTATACCAGAGCTTGCTCGTCCGGCGACTCTCCCTGGTACTTGATTTGCCAGTCTCCAGCCTCCTCCGGTGCCTCCACTACCAACGGCACTATAGTATTGCACGCCGCCAGGGCCAGGACGAAGTCCCTTGCCCGGTCCCTCCTCGCCGACTGCTCGCCTCTCCTCAGCAACTGCATCAGCCCAGCATCCGCCTTCACGTTCATCTTCGGCCTACACAACTGTTCATTAACTGTTATCGGATTAGCTTCTTCCTCGGCCGCTGCCTCGCCGTCGCTGTAATCGGCGCCGAGAACGCTCGCGCAACGGAACTCCATCTTGTTTTCCGTCAGCGTCCCCGTCTTATTGGAGAACACATACTTAATCTGCCCAAAATCCTCGTCGATGTTAAGCGCTCGGCACTGGAACTTGTTCTTCGAGTTCGCGTCGTACATTTCTTTGTCCCTGAATCATGAAGAAGGCCTGCCCGAGCCGGACCAGCTCCATGGAGACGTAGAGGGCGATGGGAATCATGACTTGGAAGATGATGACGGATTTGAGGAAGGAGAAGACGATCTCCAATCCAAGTCCGTAGTAGTCATACTTCCCGACAACCCGGCCGGAGAAATCCCGCTTCCGATAGTACGGCGAGTACGCCAGCTCTCGCCGGTGGACATGAAGCCAGATTTCGGCGAGGATTGAAACAACGGAGCACTGGACGAAGAGTTGTATGGCGAGCAAGAGGGCCTCCCGGTTCATGTGGTCTTCGAGTCGGCTCCGCTTCGACTCCGCGCCGGAGTTGTTCAGCGTCACCTTCGTTTCCTTCCCGGTGTAGACGGAGAGGCCGACGATCCAGGTGGTGTTCTTGAGCTCGCAGCCACGGAGGACGACGTTTCGCGGCCCGACGGTAACGTGATTCCCCTCCACCTCCAAATTGGCGTGGAACCCGTAGATGTTCCGGTTCGGCTTCTCACACCGGACCAATCCCGGAGTCAACCCGCCCTGTTTCATCGTCTCCTGCCGCGCATATCTCGTCTTGAGATTAGACTCATCGTCGCGATTGACGGTCTGGATGTAGGCTACTCCAGTCGGGGTCGCTCGTCGCGAGCAGAACCATGTCGCATGGAATCGGTTCGTTGGACCGGACTTTCACGACTTCTCCGACCCGAATATCCTTCCACGGCTTCGACTTGAACTCCCGGTTCGCAAGAACCAAACTCGTCCGGTTGTTCTCGAACCGGTCAGACCGATGGCGCCGCCAGTCTTCGTACCCGTCCTTGACGGCAGTGACGCCGAGCACGAAGGCCAGGGGGAGAATCGCCGTCTCCCGGCCGAAGACAGCGAGCTGAGGGATTTGGTTCAGGCAGGCCAAAATCAGGAAGTAGATGTAGGCGACCCGGTGGAATTGTTCGAACAAATTGCGGGGCAAGAAGGTGAGAACCGAGTACTTGGCGGTCCGAATAGAGTTGTTGGGGAAGGCCGGACCAGGCTGGTTGGTCCGGTCCGGGTATGTAGACGAACCGGGCGGCCTCGTCAGTGATGTCGCGCTTCGAGCCGGTCAACGAGTCGGACCGGCGGGAGGGGCACCGGGCCGGGCTCGAGCGGCAGTTGGACCGAGCGCTGGACCGGAGGTGGAGAAGCGGGGCAGAGGGGGCGGGTCCGGGTTCGGGGGAGGAGGATCCGACCCGGCAGTGGAGCGGATCGGAGCTGTCGGAGAAGAGAGGAGAAGAGAGCGGTCGGAAGCCATGGAGGGAGAGACTAGCGGAAATTTTCGGGTTTTTAGATTACGGATCTTCTTTATATCTCCGGATATTTATTTTTTAAATTTTTTTAAATAAAACCATCTAAAAAATAACTAAATTACGAAAAACTCCTAATTTTTTTATAATTACATATAACTTTTTAAAAATTTTTTAAAGAAGTTTCAGATCTGTGAGTTAAGATAACTACTTTTTTAAAGAATGTATGTGATTTATACTCTAATAATTATAACTGAATTACTAAAATGTCTCAATTTCGAGAGATTTATGACAAAATTTGATTGTCTTTTTTCAATACAATAATTTCATAACTATACATTGACTAGTTTTTATGATTTGTATTGGGAAAATTATTTATTCTTTTTTATTTAAACGTATTATATATTATTTTTATGTGATATTTTAATTTCAATATCCAAATAAAATGAAATAATCAAAATGTTATAAACCTAAAACTAACAACACAATCATCAAAACTAACTCAAATCCTAATTTCAATAGCCAAATTGAAATACTTCATGTAATAACACTCTCATTTATTACTACATCAAATCTAATTTTACACACGAGAAATCAATAAAAAAATGCTATCTTGCTTGATTTGAAACTACAACTATAAATTTCTCAAAAAAGTTGGAAACATATTCGAATGGAAGTGGATAAAAAAATCAGAATCCTAATTTTATTTTATACTTCACGTTTTGTTATTCTACCTTTTGTTTTGTACATGATTTGTTTTACGTGAAATACTAATTCTGAAAAGATAAGATAAGTTAAATGAGAAAATAAATATTTTACTCCTTAACTTAATTATAATTTAGGCTTTTTCAAATCAGTTAAACCCGAAAAACCTAAAATCTCTATGAAAATTAAATAAGGGAATTTTATGTAAATATAAAAAGTCAAAAAAATTATATATAATTTAATTATTTTTTAAAAAAAATATATATATAACTCATTTTTTAAGTATGTACTATGTATTATTTAAAATAAGTTTTTCTTTAATTGGGGATTGGAAAGTCAATAAAGAGAGAGGAAATAATGGAGAGAGAGAGGTTCTTCCAGAAGTTTGGGTTAATTGGATTCCTGTATTCGATCCGACTCCGTTAGTGGAGCTCCGATATCAGCTAATATGAATTTTTTATAAATTGTAAAACTATATTTATATTGGCTGAAAAGCCACGAGTCAATTTTCTTAAATTCAAGTATTTCATTCTAGTTTGAATTCGAAAGATGATTAGATAATTGTCAAAAAAACCTCTACTGAAAAAGATATTGATATAAGTCAACCGCATGCAGCCATGCAGGAATTTTAACAGGTCGGATTTGGATACTGAAAGAAAATACCCGGATCCGAGGTCGAGAATGGCTGCTAAGGCTACGGAAAAGTGGACGGGAGATTTGAAATTTGGATACCTTTTAGTTCGGAATTAAAGTCAAAATCAAACTTAAAATCAAAACTAAAATATAAAAAAATAATTTGAATAAATTTTTGATGTTCGAATATTAATCTGACTAGTAAATAGTTTAATTTTTTAAAAAAATTTATATTATTAGGTATATTATTTATTGAAATTTAAATAAATAAAAATAATGGTAGTATGACAATTTAATTTTTTAAAATAAAATAAAGATAATTTGATTATTTTTTTTGGTGTTTAGATGGTAGGCTGATTAATACCGGATGATTCTGATCCTGATTTCAAACTAAATGTACGTTGAAGGATGATATACGAACTTTGATCATTAGACATAAAATAATAAGATTATAAGTGTTATTTTGGCTCTTAACTCATGATTTATTCAAATTCAACCAGAGCTCGGCTCGACTCGGTAAAAAACGAACCTCGTTTAAGCTAAATGAGTTAGCTCGTTCACAAAATGAGACGAGTTCACTCAGTTAGTTAAGTAACTGTAGACTCGTAGTATAAAATGTTATTGATTTTTCTCCCAATCCTGATTTCCGGCTTCTAATTCCAAAAAGTCAGAAACTATAACCTAAACCCTCTAGTGACGGTGACTGTAGCTCTGCTCCCCGAATCCGGATCTCCTCTGTCAATGGAGCTCCGTGTTCCAATCTCCTTCGCTGACCATGCCTCATTCAACCACGTCTGCTCCGACCTCAGCTTGTCCCGATCCTTCGACCCTGGCCATTCTGCTCTAAATCCAACTCTGGTTCATCCCGAGCCTTTAACATCGACCATTTTCCTCCAACTCCAACTCTGGCCGTTTACTCCGAATCCAACTCTGGCCCATTTGCTCCAAGCCTCCAAGCTCCAACCTCAGCCCCAAAACTGCTCGAAGCCTCCGAGTCTCAAATCCCGTCAGCCCATTCACGGAGAAGGTATCATCTTCTTTTTCTTTTGTTTTTTTTTTATTTTTTGCATGTATGAGTAATTATGATAATGCCAATGTTTGTAGATTGTGCAGTGAAAATTTGCTTATTAATTGTTACAAATGAGTGAATGATAATGTATGTGGAATTGTGATTGCTATTTGTTAGTTATTACAAATCTCTGCAATGGCAAGATTAAAAATGTGTGTAAGTTATTTGGATACTTGAATTCATGAGTTGGAAGTTGGAACTAGATGAATTCATCAATAACTCATGTTTGATGGGCCTGTAATATGTCAGTGGTTGTTTTTTGTATTGTACAACTATTTATTTGTCTATGTCTTTCTTTATGTTCAATAGAATTGCTTTTCATTATTGCTTGTCTAATGCTATAAAGCTATGATTGTGCAGTTACCCTTGAATATTTTATGTTTTAGGCTTTAGCTAATTTTAGGATTTTTCTATCATCTCTAATATTTTATGAATATTTTTTATTATGGAAGGTAAATATCTCAATGGTGGCTAATTCACCATTAATTAATTCTATTTTTTGTATTATATTTTCAGTTATGTCTAGTAGTATACTATCAATACATTCAATGGCTAGCGAAAATAAACATGTGGATGATGATATTGGTATATCTGAAAAATAAGTTGCAAAGATAAATTTGATAATTAAAATAAAAGAACTTGATAGTAAAGGAGTTTGAAAGAAAATTTCAAAAGTTTCGGAAGTTTTTCAAATTGTTGAAGTTAAAAAAAATGAGATGACAATACAAAAGCATGAATGCAAGTATTGTCATAAAAAATACACAATCTCCAAAACTGATACTACTTCTCAGTTGAATAGGTACATAAAAAATTGTGTATACGTGAAAAGAACTTCAAGTAATTAACCTACCATCAACTTTCAACCTATAAAAAGTGCTGGTGAGTCTCCATCTCTTTTTGATCTCCCTTTTATGGGTTTTTAAGACCCTAAAATTGCATAAGAAAAGATTGTCATATCTATTATTGCTCATGAATATTTATTCAGCATAACTGAGGATTTTTTTCAATAAAATGTTGACATATTATAATTCTCAATATGTTAAAATTTGTACATATACTATTAAGGATGATTGCTTGAAAATATATAAAATTGAGAAAGACAAGCTGAGAAAAAATTTCAGAAATGTTGATAGCATCTCTCTTACTTCTAATTGTTGGACTTCAAATCAATCTATTGGCTACATGTCTTTGATGACTCATTATTTTGATTTTAAATGAAAATTATAGAAAAGGATAATTAATTTTTATAATTTAGAACCACCACATACTGGTATTGTTATTGTTGATACTATTTTAGAGTGTATTCTTGACTGGGAGATACAAAATAAGGTGACAACTTAGACAATACATCAAGTAATGATATTACTGCTAGAAGTTTACAATATGGCTTTGAATCTAGAGGCAAGCTTTATTTCAAGGGAAAAATTTTTTATATTCATTGTTGTGCACATATATTAAATATAATGGTAAAAGATGGTCTCAAGTAAATTAAGCATATAACTCAAAAAATTTATTTTAATATTTTATATTTGAGAAAGCCAATCTCTTATTTGCATAAATTTTCTAAAATTGCAAAATAGTTGAATGTAAATATTAGAAAAGAGTTTATGTGCTAATGTAATGATTAGATAAAATTCTACATATCATATGTTCATTGTTGCTCTTATTTATAGAAATATTTTTGTTTAGCATATAAGCAGAAATTCTAATTTGTGTGGCTACCAAATGTTAAAGAATGAGATCAAATTCAAAAGATAACTAAATTTATTAAGGTCTTTTATAATGCTACTAAAATTTTCTTTGCGAGTTCTTATCCTACTACAAATTTATTTCTACTGAAAATCTAGAAGTTGAATTATGAGTTACAGTTGCAAGTAAATTCTTCTGATAAATTCATTGGAAAAATGACAAAAGCAATGTATGAAAGATTTGATAAATATTGGAATATGCTAATTGCTCTATCTGCAATTTTAAATTTAAGATACAAGATGATTTTTATTGACTATTATTTTTCTAAAATTTACTCAGAATTTGAATACATAAAGATTGAAAAAGTGAAGAATGTGTTATCTGAACTATTTAATTTTTTCGTCATTGAGCACTCATCTATAAAAGTAAGTATGGGTTAAGGTTTGCAAAATATATGTTCAAGTGGTTCTTCTAAAAATAAAAGGCCCAAAACAGATGGAAGAGTTAAATTTAAGAATTTTGTTATGCAAACTTATGTTTCACAAATAAATAAAAAATGAATTGAAATTTTATTTGGAAAAATCAATTGATATAACTTGTTTTATAAAATAGGTGAAAATGATAAAGAGGGTGAACAAAAAGAGGTCAAGTTTGATATTTTGAAATGATGAAAGAATAATACATTAAGTTTTATATTCTTCCCAAAATGGTACATGATATTCTCACAGTATATATTATCACATTTGCTTCTAATTCTATATTTAACACTAGAGACAGAGTAGTAGATAAAAAACGTAGTGCTCTTGATCCAAAAACTATTGATGCATTAGTTTCTATCAATGATTATTTAAAAGATGATCTAAAATACTCTTGAATTCAAAGATGTAAATAAATATATAACTTTCAATTATTAATCATGTATTATTATTATTATTATTATTATTATTATTATCTTATGTTGTTTTTATTGTTATTTATAATTTATAGTATGGAAAAGAAAATATGATGATCATGAAATTACCCAATGATTCAAATCCGAATCAGTAGAGCGATAAGTCTATTTATAAATTTATATTTTTGATTGAGTAAATATACTGATGTATGTATATGCATGTGATGTTAGTGTGGGAAGAGCAGGATGTCTACTGGAATATATCTATCTTGAATGGCAGCAACACGGAAAAAAATCTCTGTGGAATAAAGATTGGAGCAGGGGAGAATATTATGTTATTATCTTTCAGTTACTGGAGAGGAGCTTAATTTTTGGCATCAAATTAGGTGTTTTAGAGCCATGTTTTGGATATCTCATTATCCGTAATGGTATTTTTTCCTTTGTTTTGCTGTCTGGTCTTATTGCTCCCTTCCTATTTAGTCCCTTTTATAGTGTTTTGTTTTTCTGCTTACCTCATTTAACAAGAGAACTAACGCTCTCTGAGAAAATGTCTTCCATCAATTTCTTTTTCTTCACCATTGAGCTAAACACAACTAAATTGTGTTGGCTGAGGAAGATTTACTTGTTAGGGAAACATGCATTTCGTTGGGCATTTTTTATTTGCTACTTACTTTTTCTCTGACTACAAGTTGGCATCCCAACATTCAAAGGCTCCTAGTAATGATTTATTTTAAGCAGCGATCATGCTTCTGCGTGTTAGCTGTTGTTGAGGGCCAGACAGAAACAAATGGCTGCTGACAAGCTAAACAACAAGGCAACAGAGCAAATTTTTAGAGTTAGGAATGCCAACCATGACATGTGGAAGTTAGATTTGCATTGTCTACGTGCAGCAGAAGCTGAGAATACCGCTGAAGCATTGTCTGCGTAAGCTTCAGTTTTACATTTTGATGAATAATTCACCTTTTTCTAATAAAAGTTTTGCTGTGAATGTTTTTCATGTTCTGATATTTGATTAATACTTAATTTTGAATTTATTTAAATTTTGTATTGATTTAAAATTATGTAATTTTCAATCATGTCTATACGATTATGCTAAAGGCTAAAAGTTGTATTTTGATTTTGATTTTTATTTATGGTAAGGGCAGGTGTTTTTTAATTCATCCACATACAATTTTTCTCCTTTTAAAAAATTATAGTTGGAGTTTCAGGCCAAGAAAGGTAACTTTTTCCTTTATTTTTTTCGTTAATTTCTCATATGTAATTTGTATTTGATGGAGTAATAAATAAGAGTATTGTAATGAGTATTTTGATTTATATCCTAAATTTCTAAACCTTTCAAATTACTATATTTATATCCAAATTTTTCAACAATTATACAAGAACATTTCGGTTATTTAATTATAACCGTCGGAAAATATACCAAGTATATTCTCCGTAAAAGTAATTTTCTTAACCTAAGGACGTGAAACCCATTTAAAAATTAAAGGAGGAATTATATGTAATTATAGAAAAGTCAGGGAGTTATATATGGTTTAACTATTTTTCAAGAGATTGCAAGTAAAAAACTCTTTTTAAAAAAATTGAGAGAAAAATATGTAATTGGACAAAATTTCAAGAAATTATATATTTTTTAATTTTAAAAATATATAATTTAACAAATTTTGAAAGAGTAATATGTATTGATCTTTTTTCTTTTAAAACGAGGACGGCGGCTTTCCACAAAATGCTTTTGGTCTTCGAGGGAAACGGGTTTCAGAATTATTTTTCTTCTGTAAGGACGCCCGAAATGTTATTATTAGAGGAAGATTCCAATTAATTTTTTTAACAAGATTCCTCTGGAAGGCAAAATTTGGACCCTTTTTCATCATTTACGTGGCATATTCTCGTTGGTTCTGATGGAAAACACAGGATTTCACAAGAAAAAAGGTCAATAATGTATAAAAATTCTGAATTTGAATAAAATTCAGACAATGATATTATTTATGGAAACGGAGTGACGTGTACTGTGATATCAAATTTGGCCTATTTGTTTGGCCATTTATAATTTTAATTAAAGCGCGATTAAGTAAAACAATTGCTTAAAATTGGATGATAACAATGAGAAAGGATGGATATCAGAGTTCTCTCCCCCTACTGTGTTGTCTGTACTACTCACATGGCTGGGTTGAAACATAACACTAGATGGATTTCTCCGTGAGATAAATATCTGGACAGAAATGAATTCAAATAGCAAAGTTAGCAAACAACTCAACAGAGCAGATTAATTTCATACAACTCCAAAGCAGCTGTTCCTCAGGCAAAAATGAGGGAGTCCCTAATTCTTGATCTCATCTAGGTTCGAGTTCAAGAGTTCACCAGCGGTTGCTCTTCCTCCCATCCCACCAGGCCAGGGATCAGAAATCCCATTTTTATCATCAATATATTAGACGCACTGTTAATGTCAATCACATTCCATTACAAGGGAAGACACAAATAGAGAAACTATTTTGAGAGTAGCAGCTATAAGCAAGAACTAATCTCTCTGCTATTTACAGAATGCATTGCTGAAAAAGTATTAGACAAACCTGCGCTTTTTGCCATAGAAATCTCTACAACCGGCTTTCAGTAAGATCTCATGTTCTCAATCCAAAAACTTCTCAATTACTTTCTTGAAATGTTTGAGAACGGGACAGAGCAGCTGGATTTGCATGCAAGACTTGAGACGCATCAGGTGCCTGGCTTTTACTTGTGATCTTGGATTGGAAAGCCTTGAAGGTGCCACCTTCATCAGGCTTGATGCCAAGAGTAGACCATATAGAGCTCTTTGCAGCTTCATCTGGGTCATCAATTCTAAGGGTTTTGGGAACCCATAGGGACTTCTCAGCTTTCTCCTCGCTCTGAAAACTTGCATCCCTGGAATGCTTGCCAAGTGTGGGAGAGCTACCGCTTGAACAGCCACTGTTGTCAGTATATGATTGCTGGGACAAGCCACCATTGGGTCCAATCCAGGGTACACTCCATGTTCCACATGACAAAGCAGGCATGCAACCCCACAATGCAGGTGGTATGAAAGAAAAAGGAATTGCTGGTGGACAAAAAGCAGTAGCCATAAGTGGATATGGGTTCCATGGTACTGGATTTGGACAAGAATTCTCTGATGCATTAGCCAGCTCATTTGAGCAGCGACCAGTTGGCATGGCAGTAAGAGTATTCCATCCTGGTCTCCATGGGTAAGCCCAAGGTCCAGGATAGCACTGCAAATTTTGCATAGGCTTCACTCCACTGCAATAGCCTTGCAGGCTATTTTGCAGCATGTTTGTCACATTCGCTGCAGCTTCACTTTCAATGCCGTTGGGAGTAGAAGCTGTCACAGAAGACACAGAAGAAAGTTCATCCATGTTTTCTGCACCAGCCACAGGACTGGACTCAGCTTTTTTCTTTTCTCCTAGATTAAGCACAGAGGCCATTGACTCACAAAGGGGTGCTTCTGCTCCAAACTTCAGGACAGTCCTGTTCACCTTCAGAGGTATGGGGGCAGTGGAATTACCACAAGAGGTAGCTTGACTTTGAGTAGAATCAGGCACATCTACTCGAGTTGCTGCCACCCCATCAGATAACATCATTATGTGACGCTGCTGTGAGGCAGAGTGCTTATTTTTACGCCTTCCAGCACCTACTGGAACATTCCTCATTGTTCCCCCAGCAGTCCAATATCTCTGGCAGTTCTTGCAGAAGTGCCTAGGTTGGTTAACATTGTAGTTGTTGTAATAGCAGAACTTGGTCTCCATACTGTTGCAGCGAGGGCACAGTAGAATCTTATCTGGTTTCTTGAGTACCTTCTCTAGTCCTGAGGCACCAGTCACTGCCTGATCTTTCTCATTTTTAGTATCTTCCATCAAAATGTCAACCTGGGAGGCTGTTGGCTGATCATCCCCATTTCCATTGTTTGTATCAGATGAACCATCTTTCTTTCTCTGCCTCAACTCCTCTTGGATATCTGTTGATGAATCCTTGGTTTCAGAGTTCACTGCTTCTTCTTTGCCTACATCCTGCAGTTCAGCACCAATCCACAAAAAATTAGTAAAAAGTTTAGACCATGGAAAAAGTGGTATCTCAAAAGAGCAGTCACTACTTTTAGTGGAAACAGACAGCTAGCATATGATTGCTACCTGCTTCCTAAGAAGAGAAGTTCTCAATCAAAACCAATATTACCAGTATGATTGCTACCTGCTTCCTAAGAAGAGAAGTGCTCAATCAAAACCAATATTACGAGGCTTAGTTTTTTGCAATGCCTTATGTTTAGCAACACAAGTTGGTGCATTGTAATATAGAATAGGTTTCCCAAATTACAAATCCATTGCCAACAAGTTCTATCTCCTTAGTCCAAAGGAAATTATTGCCAACATTATGCTACTCAATAATCCGCCTTAAAGATGATTTCACATGCCTAAAAGACTTTTTTGGCATGACCAAGAACAGCAACTATTAACACCATTGTCCACATTACAAAAAATCATTCATAATATTTTTAATCAGTTTCTTCAAAAATAATAAGCAATATCCAAAAAATATTCCCAGAGCCAGGCTCACAGAAATGGCAAGAAGGCTTATCTCATGTTACAATTTTTTTGAAACCTCATAAAAAATCAATTCCCTATTACAAATTTGTGATTTTGTATTTTCTTTTTTGGCCTCAACCGAAATTAGAGGAAAGGAATAAATAGTACACGGTAAAAATTACAAAACAGCAGGGACAAAAGACTCATTTCTTTGTTCCACTGTGCAGCAAGGGAATAGAGAGCAACAAGAAGCCGGCAAGACAAATTTCAAACCAATGAGGGTGCGCATGTTAAACATCACAAGTTTCAAGCCAATGACACTGAAAAAAGAGAAGCTTTGAAAGATTTCCTATTTGGTCAAGTCCCATTTCTTTCCTCCTGCCACTTTACACTAAATTCTGTCTTAGTTTTTATTCCATCAGAAAAGCCTTGAATTTCCACATCAGTTTAATTCAGATCTAATAATCAAACCAGGATTTGTACAGTAGTGGCATTCAAAACTAGCAAAACTAACGATGAGCTCATAAACTAATTCTAGCCAACAGATATTTTACCAACTAGGTTTCATCATTTACGGATTTATCCATGTAATTCCGAGATACCTCCAAAAAAATTCAATGAAAAAGAAAAAAGCTTTCCGTCTTTAGCAAATCAGATCTCTCTTTTTTTGGAAAAACTTCAAAGCTTATCAATTGTAATGGCAAAAGGACTTGGAAACCAGAGTCAGACACCAAACGAGAGTCCGCAACAAATAGTTGCTTACAAAAAGTTTAAGTAAAAAATCTCAAAATTAGGCGAAATCAATCAAAATATTTCTCCATTTCAATAAAACTCGCAAATTCCAACAAATCCAAAAGAAACCAGATTCAGAACTCCACAAATCCTACCCAAAAGAAGAAACTCAGCCAAATCAAAAGCCCAAAAAATTCCTAAAAAAAGCGATCTTTACCGATCCAAGAACCCAAAATCGATACAAATAAAACAAAAAGAAGCAAACTCCCAAATCTCACCTTCTCCCCGGCCTCCGCCGCCTCACCGCCGCCATCGCCGGCAGGACCCTCCGGCAGTGGGATGGTCCTCCCGAAGAGTTTGATCGCCGGATCAGACATCTCCCCGCCGTCCAATCACCATCTCCTCCTTCTTCTTCTTCCTCTTCTTCTTCTTTCTCTTGGCTTCTGCTGAGAGAGAAGAGGAGAGAGCGAGAGACGAGTGGGATGAAAGGGAAAAGGGAACTTTTGGGGGCGGAAGAAAAGGCGGAGACTGACCGGGACTAGCCAGTGAGAAATGACCGGTTGCCAGCTGGATGCTGAGTCAGCAGGTGGAGGAGCTCGTAGCCACGAGTTTTCGGGTGGCTGTGGGATTCTATCTTTTCTCGTCTTAGGAAAACGACAGGGGCGTAATCATCATTTTCGCTTCTCCGGCCCTGCTATTTTTAGGGCCGTTGGATGAAATCTGATAATAATCATGATAACATCAAACCTTTTTTTTTTTTTTTGTTTTTGTTTTGACACTCAAAAACTTAAAAGATTTAAATGTAAAAGAAATCAAGGGAAATTCTACAGGTGATCCAAAATCTGCTCTCACTTTCCGCCATCTTTTAGTGAACAAACACTACCGGCTGCCAACTTAATGATCAACAGATAATAATTAGCATTTTATTACAATTTTTTGATAAAATAATGCCATTATAAAAATATATTTAAAAAATAATAAAAATTCAGCATTATGATTTTGATATGATAACTAGACGGTGCAATATTCGGGTCAAATCGAATAAATCGATCAAATAAAAATCGAATAATCGATTCAGTTCGAATTATTCGATTTTCAGTTCGATTTGATTTTGAAAAATAGAAAATTTAAAATTCGGTTTTTGTTTCGATTTTTGATTTTAAAAAATCATAAAAACTAGACGGTGATATGATAACTAGACGGTGCAGTATTCGGGTCAAATCGAATAAATCGATCAAATGAAAATCGAATAATCGATTCGGTTCGAATTATTCGATTTTCGGTTCGATTTGATTTTGAAAAATAGAAAATTTAAAATTCGGTTTCTGTTTCGATTTTTTGATTTTGAAAAACCATAAAAACGAATCGAACCGATATATATATATTATATAGAATATTAGTTTTGATTTTGATTTTTTATTTTAATTTGAATGTAATTAAATTTAAACTAAAAAAATAAAATCGGTTTAAATTTTTGATTTTCAGTTTAAACCTATTTTGGTTCGATTTTAATTCAGTTTTTATAATATTTTTGTTCCGTTCGATTTTTAAATTTTTAAAATTGAAAATTTCGCTTCGATTTATTCGATTCAATTCGATTCGATTTTGAATCGAATGTCACAGCCCTAATGATAACCAAAACAATTCTTTTATAAAACATATATAACAAATTGCGAGTCGTAATAGCATTGATTTTATAATTTTTTGTAAATTTTATATTTATCTTAAACTTTAAAATTTATCACCCAGTGGAAAAAAGTATTCAACCAGATTTTATTATCAAATTCTGAATAAAAAATCAACACAATTATATTATTTGAGCAAAATTTATAATTATCAATTCAACTTCGAGTGCATAAACAGTTAATTTTGAATTCAAACAAGCATTACATGGACAAAAAATTTTTTAACTATATGCGTGACAAAATAATTTAAAAAATAAAAAAGTATCTTAAAGCATCTTCGTATCTTTCCCCGCAGAGTAAACAAAACAACTTCAGATGATTATTAATTAATCCGATCGCCCAAAAAATCGTCTCTCGAGAGCCCGAAAGTCACCGCGATCGGCTGCAGCCGGTCACCCGCACCCGTCCGCGTCGTCACTTTAAAGGCCCGGGCCCCACTGGAAAAGGGCAGTAAAGCGAAAAGCGAGCTCCTCGAGCCACTCAAAAAAATTTTAAAAAGATAATTCGTCAGCTTTTTAACCCGGAAAATATAAAAGATTCTGTCAGCTGCAGCTCACGTGCTGATCTGACCAATAGGAATGCTCCGTGCCTGCGAGTCACGTGGTTGTGACGACACATGGACGGATCCAAGCGGGTTGGATCGGGGATATTACCGGCACGTGACGGTTGAAAAGCGACGAGGAAAGGATAGGGAGGACGAGAAGCGAAAGGGCCTGCTTGATTTCAAATTATCTCCCTGTATTTCCAATATTTGCAATTTGGGATCTTAATTTTAAGGTAAAACACAACACTCAAACTGAAAATTTAGTATTTGAATTTTATGTTTTAAACTTTTGATACATAGGACCCCATTAAAAGAAAATCATATATTTTGTCTACTTCCACGTTCATGTTATAATCGTTATCCATAAGCAATGACTTAAAAGTTACAGAAAATTAATGGGTTATTTCAACATAAAATAAGTAATAATAGTTATCTATAACTAATTTCTTTTCATTCCGTTAATTATTTTTTAATATAAAATCACGATAAGTAGAGCTGAAGTGGACTGAAGCTCCATATATAGAACATAACAAAGACAAACACTATTGGTTAGATTGGATTAAAGAAGATACTTGATAAAAGACGCGAGGAGCATATGTAAATATTTTTCTTTGAAGGGGTTATATATTAAAACTCAACCTTTTATGCAGGAGATTTTTTTCATTCGATGTCCCCTACGAGTTGGCTAATGTATGGCAGGATCGATATCTCCAGTTCCATCTCGAGTTTACACGGCAAATGAGATTGTCCACGAAAGATATCACAACACGTGCCACACTTTTTCGTCTCCCTCGCTTGAACTCAACGTTCGCCACAAATGCAAAAATATCCTGGTCCCCTAGCCCGCTGGCCCGCACCCCCGCCCAGGGCAATGCATGTCGTTCGTGGCTCCTTGGCACTGCTCTACTGACCACACATGACTCCATCGCCCAAAGAACAGGCGAACCCGAACGCGGAGTTTGTGGCCCGGGACCGCGAGCCGGAGAAAATATCCAAAAGGCGCGGGCGAGACCAGGGCTGGCCCGGACCGGCCCGGGTAATTTGGCCCAATTTAGTAATATTTTTGGAGGTGGCCCATGTTTTAGCTTCTAGTACAATTTTTTTTCCTCGCTTTTATTGTTTTATTTTATGAAAGTTATTTTTTGAACATCAATTTACTTTTGATATTTTCAATTCAGATTAAAAAAAGCTGAATTTTATTTTTTTTATTTTTCGTCCAAAAAAGCTAAACAGAAAATAATAATAAATAATCACAAAATCAAATAAATAAAATTTTATATAAAAATAATTTTATTTTTGAAATATATTTTTGTTTAACCATACGTTCAAAAAAAAATTGAATTAAAAATAAAAAAATAACTTGTCGATATTTATTTTTTTTTTGCTCTTATATAATCAAAGACTGCTAGTTGTGACTTTGGGGTAAGTTTGTTTTCACTGCTAGCTTATTGTCGTAGGGCATGGTGCCCTTTTGGTTTAGGGCAATCAGGTGGTTTGTGGAAGGTACAGATGCAAAAGGGTGATGATAGATTTTATTAGGGAGTGGTTTTGCCCAAAAAGTTCAAGGAAAATATAAGGGAAGGTGTGAGTTAGGATCCACTTTTGATGTTTTTAGTAATAACGAGAAAGGGAAATGCTTGATTAGCCTAATAATTGTGTCTGAGATGGATCTAATCGTGGGTTGTTTGGTTTGGTACAAGTCAAGTAGAGTTAATGATTATTTATTATTTTTTTCTGTTACGTGATTGAAATTTACCAAAATTTATATTAATAATGGTCGAAATAGTGCATTATTGTTTTCATTAAATAAACATTAAGGATATATTTTGTTATAGAAAACTACTTTAATTTTCTAAAAATATATCTAGAAATATAAAATATCAAAAATATTGTTCAAAAATAATTTTTTCCAATTTAAAAAATTGAGAACTTTTTTTTTGTTTTTTAAAATTATATTATTTTTTGAAAAATACTCTCAAATTATTTTTTCGAAGTCTTTTTATAATTTATCTTCGTGAGAAATTACATATTCTTCGCATTTCTCGCTTTTTTCCACCTTTCGAATCTTGTTATTATCATATTATTGTTATTTAGTTTTTTTTTTTGCATCCAATTTGCATATAGAATTCACAAGTTTTACTAAAAATTGATTTTAAAATTTACTAAAATGAATGCCCTTTTTATTCTTTTCAAAGTTTTGTGTAGAGAAGAAAACATAGAAATATAAATGAAAATTAGAGATAAAAATAAAAAAAATTATATAAATGAACAAACACTAAAGTTTTTTCTAATTACATGTAACCAAACTTATAATGCAACTACTTGCTATAAATAAACCGCATAAATGACTCGAAACCAACCAATTTAAAAAAGAATGGATTCGATAGAACCTTGCCAAAGCTATATTCTCGGAAAAAAGTTTAAATTATGATTGATTAATTAAATTTCAACCATTTTATCTATTTTTTCCCTCTAGGATGAAAAATAGATATGATAATTCGGATTTATGAGTTGGGTTTTGATTAAATTAAATTTATAGTATTATATTAAATGGGTCAATCCGAATTCGATCCGTTTATTAAATGAGTTAATTTTTTAAACCTAAATCCGATTCAATTTTTAAATAAATAATTCATCCCGACCCGAATTGTTCTGTTTATTATGTGAGTTGGGTTTGGATTGTGACCCAATTTGACCCAAATTAATCTATTAATTAAATAAACTATAATTTGATCCGACTTGAATGATCTAATTTATTCAAATCAACTTGAATTTATTCAAATTAAGCTAAATCAATCCAACATATTTAATTAACATTAATAATTTAAACATATTTCAAATAATTTTAAATAATAATATTGTTAAAAACTAATAATAATAATAATAATAATAATATACTTAATTCATAAAAAATAATTTAAATATTTAGTAAAAAATATTGTAAAATAAAAATATATTAAAAAATTTTAATTGGTATAATTAGTAAATAGGTTTATATGATATGATCCGACCCGACCCATTTATAATCCGATAAATAAATGAGTTAATTGGGTCATAAACAAATTATACGAATTAATCCTATTACAACCCAAATTTGATTATAACAAATCCAAATTTGCTTAAATTGGATCGAGTTAAGGGGTCGGTTCACGTCTAATAAAAATACATTTTGTTGGTCCAAACCCGATTCATTTGCCGCGCTAATAAAGGTCACTAATTAAACCCCAATAAAGCCGGATGATGGGCGTAATAGTGGGCCGTCATTGAATTACTCTAAGGAGGCTCGTGTATTGGCCCCAGCCCGATGTACCACCGAACCAAACTGAATTTCTATTCGGCTCGGTTCGGTTTAAGAGAACCAAATCAATCGAATAAACCGATCGGTTCAACTCATGATTCCCCCAAAAAGCTCCCAGTGGTAACCATCTCGCCCAATTCCCAATTTCTTTCCTCGGTCGCCACCTCGTCGTCTCCCTTTCCGATTTCACCTCCTCCAATGGCCGCCGCCATCCAGAATCCGCTTCCGCCAACCTCACTGTCGTCGATGTTCGCGCGAATGACCGTCTCCGACCATGGCTCCACCGTCGCCGTGCGTGACCATCGGGATGCCGCTCCCGCGACAGCTGGTTCCGCACGGTTTTTTTCCTCGATTTCGATTTCGTTTGTGTTATCGTTGGATGGAACTCGGTCGGTTCAGCTTCTGGTTTTCCTAGAATCAAGCTAGATCGGTTCGGTCTGAAATTGCTCCATTTTGCAAATATTTTTAAAAAATGATTTTCCTTGCAAAAACACTCTCCTTTGAAGACTTTGGATTTTCCTTGGATCACTATGGCATCATGGATTCATCGTCATCACTTTTGACATCAACTTGATGAGATCATATCATCTCATTTTATCTCGCATCATAGTATCTTATGAATAGCTCGAGTCATGTCAAATAACTTTTTTTGTTTGAGCATGAATGTTAAAGAACAATTATATTACTTTTTGTTTCTAATTTGTTATATGCATTGATCTATTCTGAGGGTACGATTGAATGCATTAGTTTAGCTGCTCATGAACAAATTAAGTTACACTAATCTTGGTTTTGAATCCCCAAAATGGAGTAGACAATGAAGTTTGCTCTCAATTTTCAAGAATACTCCTCCGAAACCCTGAACTCAGGGTAGTATATTTACTCTAGATTCTACTTCTGATGAGCAGTAAAAGAAATTTGTTTTACTTTGCATTACTCTAAAGGAGTAGCATCTAAGCAATTCCAACAAAAAAAAATCTTGGCTTAGTTGTTTTACTCTGGTTTTCTCTTGTTTAAAACCAAATTCAATAGCAAAATCCTACTTCCCAAGCAAGTTGGAGTCCTTTGCCAATATAGAAGAAATGTCCACATAACTTATCATATTTTTTTAGATTTGTTGCCTACAAGGTTCAATAGTGGTCACAGACTTTTTATCAAGTCCTCCCACTAGTACTAGGGATAAAAATATCCTTCCAAGGGGAGGACTGGTGTGGCTAAATGCTCTTGCATTGTCTAACGATGACCTATAAACTAGGGTTTTAAAAATTGGCCAAAACGTTTTACTTTCGGCCATGACCAAAAGTCTTGGCCAAAATTCAATTTCGATTTTTAAAAATATATTGTTTATATTTATATGTTATATTCTTATCATGAAAGATATCCAGTCTTGGTGGTTAAGACCTTGACCTCGGATCAAGGTGATTCCTAGGGGATTCAATTTTTTTTCTTTCATATTTAAACAATTTTTTACTTAAAAAGTTTTTATTTAATAAATCTAAAAAACATATATGTATATATATTTTTTTCTCATTTAAAATTTTTTTAAAATTTTTTAAAATTTAGAATCAAATTTAGTCATAAAATATTAAAAAATGATTTGAATAAAACTGAAATGAATTGATTTTGGCCAAAATAGATCGAAACAACTGAAACGTATTGGTTTCAATGGGTGCCAAAACCATTCCCAAAACTATTTCCAAAACCGAAAGTTAAAATCTTACTATAAACTATTCATGTTGTCTTTCCAAGGAGTATTTTGAATTCAAAGCCATCATCAATATCACATTGTTTCTGTCAAGGCTTCTTATATGCCTTCATGTGAATGGTTTCCCTAGATCTTCTGCCAAATCTATGCCTTTGTCCTCGTTTCAAAGTTCGTACATGTATTTGCAAGTAACTCCTTGATATCTTCCTATTTAGATATGATCCTTGGACTTTGAATATCTTTATCTCATTGTGAAAGGCTTTCAAGAGATGTATTTGAGTGTAATGCATCAATCAGTTCTTGTTGTCCCTTCATCATAGGGTGTGAAGGGTGATTTTTGCCAGTTTCATCTTTATTACTACAGGACTAGAGTGACAATAATATTGAAAAGTCAGGGGCCTTTTAGCAAAACTTACAACTTTTGACAATGGTCCTCGAGATGAACTATTTTAAGTAATATGGAATCATATGACTTCCAAGAAAGTGGATGGAGACACCATGAAGATTGAAGACTAATAACAAAGTCAAGAATAGTGGCTAATTGGAATTAGCACAAGGTATTGAGATTGATGCAATCTGATTCACTTAAAATATGTGTGTTCCTTGGTCAGCAAACTCGACTTTTTGGTTGTAGCTATCATCCATTCCATTGCCACTGGTTTCTTTTGGTGCTAAATGGTGGGCCAAAATGTCCACTATTGCCTTTGGTTTCTTACTTTGCTTTTGTGGATATATATATATATATATATATATATCAATGATATATTAGCCAGCCACTTGGCATTTGTAATGTCAATAATGCAATACTATAATGGAGCCTCACAAAATATCCTTGCAAAACTGATTGCCCTTGATGGCTCTATAGTAGTTCTCCACGTAATTAAATCTAAGAAACACTTGTTTACTTGTATGCTTATGCATGTGAATTTGCTTTCACTATTGTAAACCATAAAGTTAGATCTCCATTGAGTATAGTTCCTCTGAGATTCTCTCCTTTTTGAATATAAAGTGTAGTAATGCTGCAATTATCCTATACAAGTTTGCCTTTTTCCCTAGGAATTGGGGAACAAGGTTTTGGATGTTATTGGAGATATGAATTTATATACAGTACTGGTGAAGCGCTTATTGATTATCAGTTTTTCAAATAAGAATGCTGAATATGAATAATCAGTTGATGATTATTTTCTGTATATGGGAATGCTTGGATATTTGTCTATGTTTTACGCTCTGCACTTAAGCTACGAAATTTTAGCTACTATATCTCAGTGAAAGATGACATCTGTTTTTTGGATCCATATCAACATGGATACGTACCTTTATGTGTGTATATGCTAACAATTAACATAGTCTCTTAAATCATAGGATTGAAGCATGAAACCTCATGGAGTCTCAAATCAAAACTTCATATACTTCTAGCTGACATACATTGTTAATTAATGAAGTGATCATAAATAGATCATTTTCCCTCTATGCAAGCTTGTAACATTAGAAACCAGACCAAACAGCTGGTATGAGTGGTTAAAACTTAAAAAGCATCTATTTTGTCAGTTGAACATTTTGGTTTTGGCTGGTGCTGAATTCAAACCATCTTTGCCAAAACGGTCTTATTGGCCTAGAGTTGTAATTTGTTGAGCACTTTTGCTACTCATCAATTAATGCACAACTTTATTGATCAAAACTAAATGAATAAAGGACCAATATATATCAGTATTGGATGCTTCACAAATGTACCTTTGAGTGGGTACAAGTACTGAAGCAAATCAGGCACCTAATGCAATCACTGTAGAGGGGGACTGGTCACAGTTATTCAAAAAGTTAACTCTCACAACACATACACAGGTTTAGTCATCATCCCCCATCAAAAGCATGCACAATGATGATCACATCCCATATGAAATAAAATGTAAGTTGAGTTCAAGCCTTTGTGCTGTCCTTGCCGTTTGACACTCTGTTCCTATATATACCCCCAATGGCTCATTTTCCTTAGCGTAACAAGCAGGAAAGTTCTTACTACTTCTTAGTGTATATATGATGAGGATCCAAAACAAGTCTTTGCTTCACTTCTTCACATTGCTCCTGTGCTTCTCATCCTTTCTGTCTAGTATTCCTCTTTCTTCATTTCTCTCTTCCTTTACTTCATTTTAAGTATATAATGATGTCCTTTTTTGAATACATGCCCTTACAAGTAGGGGACAAAGCATGTATGCCTTTGAAATGGTGGTGTAAGGGTATAGATGCAGAGGCAACTGCAAACTCACTTAGATAAACTAGAATTCTTCCCTATGTGTAGGGATATAGTAATGATATTAGGATTTACTCTCCCATCCGTTGCAGTGATGATTTCTACTTGTATTTTTTGCAGGAAGTCTTTCTGTAAGGATTCATCAAGAAGCACCTCTGCTGAGGGTTCCTATATATGTATGGATTATAAGCAAATGTTCGCTGGTTAGCATGAGCTTAATGAGATTATAAACTTTAGTTTCTTTAGTTGCAGGTGAGCAGAAGAAATGAGACGAACAAGGTGGATGATGAGTTTGTGAAGGGAAGGATGGACTTCGAAATTGCTGATTACCGGGGGTCTGGTGCGAATAATCGCCATGATCCAAGGGGCCCTGGAAGAGACTGAACTCTAAGATGGGATCCTTGTATGGATGTGCATGAGAGTATATTGAGCGTTGTTGAATCTAATTTTAGGTTTTATGGGATGTTATGTTTGTGATCTATGCGATGTAAAAGTTGTATGCATGAGTTGGGACTTAGAAGCGTTTTATAAGAATTTCTATCTGCTTCCACATAGTGTTGGGGGTTTGGAGTGAGTTATAATCGGCCATTTGGATCATAATTTTACAAGAATATTGATGGAATATTTTTCTTTTTTACTGTTTGGAATATAGTTTGACTATTTTTCTCCTAATTGGTAATTATTTTGAAGATCTATCTTTCTGGAAAAAAGATGATAGCAACATTGATTTGCAGCTTCTAATGGAGCTACTCTTTTTTCTTTTCTATTTATTATTTTTTGTAGCCCTTTTTTCTTCTTTTTTGTTTTGATAAATAAAAGACTACATAAGAGGAGTAAGTCTCTCACATAAATGATGAAAAAATTATTCAGTATTATTTGCAAAAAATGAAAACAATGAGATTTTGCAATTATTCACCTAGTTTTGCCACCCTAATTGGGCAGGTATCTGAAAGAGCCGGTTCGGGTTAAATGAACCAGGTCCCGAGGTCGCCCGGCTCGCAGACGAGGTTCGGCCTGGTTCGCTGGGCCTATTTGTAACCCTAGAAACTAGATTCCGCAGACAGAACAGAACGTTCCAGGCTGCGAGCAAACCAAAGCCCTTGCTCTCCTTCGTTTTCTTCACCCCAGTCGCTGCGATCGTATCCAAGAAGGCAATAATCTCTTGTTTTTTCGTTCCGATTTCGTAAGAATTTCAGTCTCATCTCATTTTTTCAGCAGCTTTTGCTAGATTTTTTTGTTGGGTGTTTTAGCCCTAGGTTGATTTTTTCAATCAACTAAATTTGTTCGTTCGCTCAAAGTTTGGATCTTTAAACTTGGCCGTAATGCATACACAGAGAGAGGATGGGGGCGAAGGCGAAAAAATCGCTAAAGAAGAAGATGGTGAAGAAAGTAACTTCTAAGCTTGCTGCTTCTCGCCGCACTACTGAATCGTCTGATTTCTTGGTATTTTTTTAGATTGATGGTCTTTCTGGTTTGATTCTCTTCTTTCAAACGGAAAAGCATACGGTTGTAAAGTTGTTGCACTCTGCTGTAGCCTTTGGAAGGGGGTCCGGTGCAAAAGTTGCCGGAACAAGAAGGGCCTGCAAGAGATGTTGCCACTGTTTTATATGTTGGTCGGATACCTCATGGTTTTTATGAGGATCAGATGGAAGGTGAAGATAATTTTTGTGCTTTGGTACTCTTTTTGAGTTGTGTTTGTGTACTGCTTTTATTGATGGATCAGTTTGTAAATTTGACAGGGTTCTTTCAGCAATTTGGTAAAATCAAGCATCTGAGGATTGCTAGGAGCAGGAAGGTATGATTTAATGGTTTATCAATTTTCATTTAGTGTCCTGCAGTATAGTATTTTTTTTCTTGTTCATGTTGCTTGTAGGCTCTTTCTTCAGCGTATTGCTGCTCAAGTTTCAATGATTTCTCAAGTTTTTTTGGAAGTAGCGATGTCATTGCTTTGTGGTTAACGAATCATGTTTTTCATCTGTTCTCTCTGACTTGTTGTTCTCCTCTTCTTCATTACCAGACTGGAAAATCAAAGCACTATGGATTTATTGAATTTGCGAATCCAGAGGTGGAGTTCTTTCCTTCATGTGGCCATTAACTTAAAATTCATGCTTGTTGCTTTGGCATAGCCTTATCTGATACACGATAGAATTGGCAGGTTGCCAAAGTTGTAGCTGATGAGATCCATGGTTATCTTCTTTTTGAGCACAGTCTTCAAATTCATCTAATTCCTCCAGAGAATGTTCCCCCAAAGCTGTAAGATGATTTCTTAGCTTGTGCATCACGGAACAGTCTTTTGTCAAGTTGAACAGAAATGGTGATTTTGTGATTATAAATATTTTGAGTTTATCTAATTTCCTGGTTATTTCTTGGAACAAATATTGTCTCAAGTGTGACTTTGAAGAAACATCCAATTTATGGAAAAAAAATTTTGGTAGCCTGTGTTACTTTCTTTCATTTGTTTGGTATTTTACCTAGGAGTAAGCCCATACCTGTATCTAGTCGCAAGTGCTACTTTATGGATTGTTGTTACCATTCATTGCTACCTGTACAAATATGAGCCATTTGAGACATCTCAATTGAAATGCTTTCGCTTATGATGAATGTTCCAAGACATGATATCTTACACATTTATTGCAGATGGAAAGGAATAAGCCAGAGGCACAAACTATTTGATTGGAGAGGATTTGCTAGGAAGCAGCATAACAAGGTGATCTTAGGTGTTTACATGATGAACATGTTTCCTATATGTGCGTGTAGCGAACAATTCAAGTAACATTATCTTTCTGGATTATGTTCAGGATAGAACAGTTGAAGAACACCAGCGGATGTTGCAAGGAATCCTGAAAAGAGATAAGAAGCGGCGTAAGCGGATTGCAGCAGCTGGCATTGAGTATGAGTGTCCAGATTTTGTAAGTGAAAATGTTTTCCTTGCCTCTTACTTTCTCTGTGTTCCATAATATATTTACATTTTGAGTTTCTGAATCAATTGAAGAATTAAAATTATTTCTGTTTCTGTCCTTAATGTGTTTATTAACATTATAAAACTCCTTTTATATTCTTCCTTGGCTCATACCTTTGAGAGGTTAGGAAACTACTGAAGAACACTAGGAAACTGAATCATATTCATGTTTAATGGAACTGTCGTTCATGTTGAGTGCAATACTAGTGCTAATTTAATCAATTTTTCTTTTCTTGGAACTGATGTAGCACTTCTATTTCTAGCGGAACTAAGAGCTTGTTTGGTTGCCAAGAAGTGGGGGTATGGTTTCCTCACACTTCCGGTATTTGGTTGTCTAGAAATGACTTTTTGGAAGCCAATTCATTTCCAACCACTTTTGGTCGAAAAGTAAAAAATGAACTGAATTTAACTTTCATATTTTTTGTTCGGAATTGACTTCTGAAAGTGAATTCAATAATATTCTGAATTATAATAATATTAATTAAAAAACTCATATACAATGACAATATTTTTTTTAAAAAATATTTGTGAAAAATTTAAAATACTAATAAAAAAGTACACTTCTGTTCAATCAAACAACAGAAGTGAACCACTTATTAGAAGCGGAGAGAAGTGACTTCCCCATACTTTTGTCGATTTTCGGGCTACCAAACACTATTGTTTCAAACTCAGTATATTGGCTTCTCAAGTTTGTAGAGCTCACCCTCTACCCTGGCAACATTGCATCTGTGTAGGATCTCGCTGGAGTCTAATTATAACAAAAATTTTAATTTAACATTTGTTACTCGACTTGTTCCTGCTTTTAGATTCGAGAATAAAATGTCTTCTCTGGCTAGAAGCTTTATTAAACTAAGATTCATCATATTAAATCTGTTATCATTTGTGTTCTGAATCAGCTAGCATTACCACAAGTGGATTGATTATATCTATGTTAAGACAAGATCAGCATGGGCTATATGCTAATCAAGATCTTCTGTTTTTGATCTTTTCAAATTTTTTTTTTGTTGCATCAACAGGTTGGTCAGCTACCCAAGGCAAAGAAAATCAAGTTTTGTGATCAGGAGGAAGACTAGAATCTCATTTTAGGAGGATTGGGTGGTGGTCTGTTTACCTTCTTGTACTACATTTTCACAAAAGATCTTGCCAAGACTAGTTTTGCTTCTTCTCAAATGCTACATTATGGTTGTTTGTTTCTATCTTCCTATATTTGTTGCTAGAAAGGATTATTAATGATGAACCTGTTTGGTTGACTTTTTGTTCTTCGCTGTTCTGGGCAAATGAGTTGCAATGAGAGATGTTGCACCAATTGTATTAACAATTTTCCAATTTATATTTAATCTATTGGCTATTTTTAGGGTAATTTTAGCTTGAGAAGATTGGTCTCTGTAGATTTCCATTCTTTATTTATCTGCTCGTTTTCTCCAAAGAAAATCCCCTGTACAGTTCTAATCTTGATGAACATGTAACTGGCAACTGAAGCACACTATGAACATCCTCTCCTTCAAACAAAAAACATTTCTAGTGCCATATTGATCCAGAAATGGCTGATTGCTGAAGATTGATTGGCAATGAATTTTGCTCAAGATACTCTGCAAAAATTTGCTTGTAATGTCCAGGAAATTATATTTATACTTTTCCTGAGCAATTCCTATCGCTCTGTTGTACATGTATTTATCTGTTTGAAACTTGTTTCCTTGTTTAGCATGTGCCAGAATCCATATCAGAACATTCTTAAGAGATTTCAGTCTGATGGAATTTGACGTAGTGAGTGGATTTGTTCATCTAGTGCTTCTTGGAAATGCCTTGATATATTGTCCATCTATGAGTTAAATTCCAGGCAGAAGCATTGAGGTTGAGCCAAAGCTCCAGAAGACGGGATCTGAATTGTTGTGCTTTATCTTGCACTTTAATAAGGTAATTTTCTCCTTTTAGCTTGCTTGCTTCTTGTTCAGATTAAATTTTTTATTGTTAGCAATCACAGTCCTGTGACATATACAAGTGCTGTCCTTAAAGCAGTTCTCTGGATGAGGAATTGCAGATATAGCTAGCAAATGTTTCAATTTACTTTACCTTATTTTGATGCAATTGAATTGCTTTGCTTGATGCCAAAAAGTCTTTGCTTGGCATTTCTTCAATCTCTGTGCCATGCACCATAAGAGCCCATTGTTGTATGTTTCAAAATCTAAAGGTGAAGTCCGTTAAGAGCATAGGTTGATTACAATATGTTACTACTCAATACAGTTGGAGCTAATATGCTTGATCCTTTTTTGTTACTCTGAATTGGAGAATGTAGACCATTCTCTCCAGTTCTGGGACCATTAACCCTTGACCACCCACCATGTCTTTTTGACTCAACTTCTCTCATGTTAATTTTGATGAAAGATTTCTCTCTTTTTGATTCAGTTGTGGTTAGAGTTGTTGAAATCAAGGCTAAGAAATCCCTTATCGGACTCGAGGTTATAAGTATAGTTGCGCTAATGTTCCTTCTAGATACTTGAAACTAGGGCTATCAACCGGTGTGCGGGTCCATTGAACTTATCGGCTGAGCCCATTAAAAGCTTGTTTAGAGTCTGTCTAAAATACCCAATACACTGTCCTATTGGGTTTGAAATTTATTTAAGGGCTTTTTATATACAATCCCTCAATATTTGCTCTATTTACCAAAATTTCAGGGGGTTATAAATAATTAATTTCAAAAGAATGGGGTGTGGGTATATACTGAAATTGCAAAGGGATTTTGATAAATAGAGCAAATTTTGAAGGGTTATATGTAAAAAATCTTTTATTTAAAAAGCTTGTCGAGGTCTTATTGGGAGCCTGTTTAGAGTTTCTGAATGTAAAATTATTTTGTTTGGTCACATTACATGATCAACAAGCAAAGCAATTCAAGACTAGATTATCCCAATGCCAACATTTTCAACAATATCAGCTTTGTTGGACCAAGGATTTGACTCTAGCTTTGAATAGTTGGCTTCACTAATGTTGTCAGTGAATTAATTAATGTAATCTCTATGCAAACTAATGATGAGTTGAACAGTTCTCCTTTAGTATTTGGGATTTAGGATCATGTTAATCAACATTGGAGTTATGTCAGCATCTAATTACCTCAATAATCTTGATTTTCTTCCAAAACGAGGGTGGCATGTGTATGCTAATTTGCGTTTGCATGTCATTAGAAGCAATGATATGTAAACAAACAGGATTAAGCATAAGCTGTCTGGAAGTGATGGTCAATGTTTGTTCTTGTCTATGGTTGACATGACAATATATGATTTTATATATAGATGTTTGAGGCATTAGCCAGTCTTAGTGGATCTAGAATAAATTTAACAGGCTGAACCTTAAATGGGCTTAATATAAAACGTAGCCGGTCTTAATGGGTCTCAACCTGCCTCAACCCTGTGCAGGCTTAGCTTGGGCCCATTGATAACCCTTCTTGAAACCTTGAGATCATCACAGTCCATATTAGTCGGACCCAATTAATAACACTGAGAAGAGTTGTCATTAGGATATAATTAAGCCCCAGTAGAATTAAGTTATGATAGGACTCTCTCCTATATAAGAAGAGGGAAACTAGGGTTATTGTATCTGTTTTTTCACTGATCGCAGTAGCTGTCAATGAAAAGACAGCCACCATCATTGATCAAAACCCTAACTGTTGACAAGATTAACCGTGCACTACTGGTCCTTTTTCTATCGTTCCCTGTATACTGCTGATTTTGAATATTTTATCAGTTTGGGTTGGCATTAATGTAATATGGTAATGTAAGAACAGTATAAATTAGTTCCAAAAATAAGAAATTGTAATTCTGATGTGCTCATCACGTTCTATCACGAGCAGCTTGCAATCTCCTAGTTCCAGCCTAGTCCATTCAGGTCAAACTTGTTGCAGCTTTGAGAGGCACTCTCGTAATTGTTAGCATTCAAATCCAGTTGGCCTGTGGTATGTGGTGGTCCAAACCCATTCAACTGCCTCTCTCTTTCATTTGGTACTGCAGCTTGCTTGCTGTTTGGTTGCTCCTGGTAAGATTCTGCATCTCTCACTCTTTTTTGTGCCTCAGACTCAAAATTCATCAGTATGATTCTACTTCCACTTTTTGCTAGTAATTTTTGTCGATTGGGGTCTTTCACTATGGAGGAAGAAAATGAATTGCCTTTGTTTATGTTTCCAGAACTTGCAGATTGAATGCATCCAAACCTGCTATCACCCCCTGATTTTGGTATATATTGGTCAGACTCATCTTGATGAGTTCTCATTTGCATGCCATTTTTTTGTATTTTTGTTTCGCTTGGATGTCTGTTGCATGAAGTCAAACAACTATCTGCTGAATAGCCAGCATTGGCTGTTTCTTCTTTAAGGGCATGCAAACTGGAATATTGTTGAGAATCTAGAAATGCATTGATGGGGTATTCATTTGAGGCTCTAGAGACAAGTACTGATAGTTGCATTTTGGCTGCTTCTAGCTCTGCTGATCCCAAGTTTGGCTTCTCTAGAGTCTCCTGGGCCTTTTCCAACACAGATTGCAAATATTTTCCCTGTGCCTCTATGCGAAGCTGCAAGTGTCTTTGTACCTGTCAACATTCAGAAAAAAAAGTTTAGAGTTGAAAACAGGGGGTCATTGCCAATAAGCTGGAACAATTTTTCTAATGTATTATTAACAGTCTTATGGCTGTTTCTTTGATCAGTTACTGCTATCTTGGCAGTAAGCGTTATATGGTAACATTTACAAAATACTCTGAATTGGAGATAGATTGAGCCTTAATTCCTGCACCCCTCTTTTGCATATTGCATTCAAAAGTAGCTAAAACTTTTGGTCAAAAGTTGTAACTGGATTGCACTTTCCATAAATTTTTATCTATCATTTCTTTTTTCTAAACCATAACACTGCTTTGCCCATTGTAACATCTTTCCCAATCATAATAAGATGCTTTTCGTTAAATTGGAAATATGCTTTTCGTCTAATGTCTCTTTGGTAGATATTGAAGATCACACCTTGTTTTAGGAGCTAATTTTTGTGTTAAAATTGATATTTATGTGTAAAGTATGTTTACAGAAGTTTCATGGTATGGCCCTTACCTCAAGTTGTTCGTGCAGATGTTTCTGGACTTCAATTTGCATTTGGAGTGCTTCATTTATCTGAATGGCCCTGAGTTTCAAAACATGCTGTTACTGAGGATTTCTGGTTGGAAACAACACTCTAAAAAGATTAATTTGTTGGCTCGTACTTGTTTGTCTGGGGCTCATTGTTCAGACTGCTTATTAGTAATTGACTCGCTTCAGAAGTCCTATCTGATGCTAGTGTGCAACTTATGACTGTAACGAATGAATGATTCTTTCAAAACATCAGGATGAGATTTTGAACTTCTGAGATTAATTGTGGAGAAAGCATCTTACCATTTTTGGCTGCTCCATTATTAACCTGAGTGTGGGGATTTTTACTAAGCCTGTACTTCTGAAACACAAAGTAGCAGTTGTGAGCAGTGCTAACATCCTACCGGCAAAATAATTGAACACAAATTAGGAAGTTAATCAGTACCTGGAGATGACTTTTCAGGTGATACAGAGTTAGTCCTGGAATTCCCATGAGCCTCATGATTGTTTTTGGGGTTGCCTCTGCAAGATAATTTTGTTAGCCAAGTCTGGATTGTGTGTTCTGGCAAAGACGATATTTGGAAATTTTCTTACGCCTAATATTGATAATGTTACGTTGGATACTCACTATCTGCTCCACCAAGTCGATTTACTGCATCTATGAAGCGCCCATGGAGCTCCGGAGTCCATTTTAATCTTGGCTTAGAATCAGTGGAGAGAACCAGTCCTGCATCTCCTGGAACATTTGTTCTCTGTAGAAACGAATGTTGTTCTGGAGGAAAGGATATCTTAGAAGATAAAAGGTTGTTTCCTTGTTGTTGGTGATGATACATTATCTGCTCATGAAATTATGTTGAGTTGATGTCAGTTAGAAAAAGGCTTGCAAATAACAGATAGGGTGATATCTTTTGGTTCTTACCTCTATTCCCTGGTCCTCTTCTTTTGCTTTATTATCAGTTGGAAGAACTGCAAAGCACCTGACAATCTGATTAGCTTCTCTGTTGTCACTAGACTGTAACTAGAAAGGCAGGTCTTGGTATCTATCTCCTACATGCTCTCAGCTGCTTCATTGTCCTCATGATGATGAATGATGCCCCAGAGCTCTCCTTATAAGGTAAAGACTTGGTGGATCTTGGAATCATTGGAGGAATTCCCAAGTCAGTCCAAACTTGATAACAACTCGAAAATAGACATTGGCTTTTTTCTTTTGGCTTCTGTGGACCCCGTTGTGCACCTTTTACTGTCAATTCATATTGAACTCAATTCAATTTCTGCACTAATGACTTTTAGTGAAATAGGCTAAGCAGTTATCAATGTAGATTCATCAGTTGAAATCCACTCTCCTAACAGATTTGGCCCCTAGGGAAAGATGGTATCTTATGCCTCAGATTGTGCGATTTTTCAGCAGAATACTTGGTCCATTGCTGCTTCTGAACTTCTTACCTTTACAGAACTAGGAGTAGAATGACATGTTAGGTTGTTTTGGCAGTGGCTATTCAAGCTATTGCAACAGGTATAAATGTTAATAGGGGACCAATATGTGGAGAATAGTATTATTGCATGAATTTAATTCACATTGGTTGGCGGTTTATACAGCTTGAGTGATATAAGCTATCAATAATGAAAATCTGAATTGGGGACCAGTAAACTAAAAGCAGAATATCAGCTGCTATGAGTGAAGTGTTGGATAAGGTTTGAAATATCCTTTTGACCGGAGAGAAACAGAATCAGATGCATCTTTAGAAAAAGGAAAGCTTAATGTTTCTTTAGTGTGATGCTCTTTGGGATTGCCTCAAAGAAAGGAATAGAATATGGAATAAGCATGCAATTCTGTTTTTTTTTTCTCCCTGTCAAGTTTGGTACTTATTCAGTTATGCAAGAGATGAGATACATGGGCCACAGCTATCAGATCAGTGTGTTCTGCTTTACTTATCGTGAATCTAAGAAATGTAAAAGAAAAAGAAAAGGATCATATTTGTGTCAAAGTCTGTTGAAAATCTAGAGCAGAGAAGAACTTTGGACCACGTCTTATGTTTCGTCAGATATTCCTCTACTAATTTGTTTTTGAGATGACATAGCGTAGCTAATTATATGCCGCCATATGCATTCTCATCTGGTTCCATGTGAGTTATTAATGAAGATTTCTGTATTAATTGAGAATGTAAAATGCACAGGATAATTTGATTAAAAAACATCTATAGGGTTAATGCTTTGGATGTTATATTCTTTGTTACCAGTATGATTATGGGTATTGATTTTCTCCACCCACCATTTTTCTACATAGAAGCCTTTAATTAAGAATCAGTTGCTACAGGGATTTTGATTCTTCCCAGCCATTAATTCTGATATTCTGTCCGGAAATGTTTGGGATTCATTAACTTAAATGGATGAAGGAACCAATACCCAATGTTATTGATCATAGAATCACAAAATTGACATTGAACAAGAATCATGTGTCGAATTTCATGGATATTGGTCATCCAGAGAATTTTAATAGTCCACTAATTTGTAGGATTTTCTAGTGGTTAACTTCTTTTCAAGAAGGATCTGTAATGCAGCATCCAGCTTTGTTGCTTAGCAAAATAGCTTGAAATTCACTACAAGAGATGAACTCAGTCTTTATGTATCGCAAAAATGAAAAAGAAGAGAAATTGTCACCTCGAATCTCCTATTGTATGCTTGCTTCTGCAAATACTGCTATCATATTCTTATGTTTCATTTTCAAAGATCAAATGGAGTTTTGCTTTACATGGTTGAACACCTGGTTACATTTGCTGCCGCTGTTTACAGCAGTTCCATTCTATTATTTTGCTGCTTCAATACATTTTCATGTTTGTGTAGTCCGTGATACTAAGATATGAGCAAAGTTGGAGCTTAGAGGAATTTCTGGATGGGAAATTTTTACTTGCAGAAGGCCAATATTATGTAACCAGTGTGTTGGACAGTTTGGGAGTTCTCTCTCATTGCCCATGCAATATGCTGCTGAAGTTTTAATGGCAAAATTAAGTGATTGAGGTATATATGATTTTCATTTGTCTTTGTTCTTCAGCTGAAACCCGAGACAAAAGACAGTCTTGAAGCAGAAGGTTTGAAAAGGATTTAGATGGAGATCATTTGATTTTCTGAAACTCATCCTTTGAGCTAAGTTGGCATGAAACAAAAGTCAAATGGGAATAGTCTAGCTTGCAGCAGAACAATTTAGTTTTATTATTAGCATAGGATGTTGAATGTGTCTAATTCCTGAATGACAAGGCTATTTTTTTTATATGCTCTTTAAGAATATTTAGCTGCACGGAATAATATTTTATAAAAAAAAGCTATTATTGAAAATTTTTGGAACAATACCATATTGTGCATTCTCTGACAGTAATTACCAGTTTAAGGCCAACTGTTTTCAATGTGGACAGGAGTTCCTTTATATAGTTGCTATATATGTGATTCTTCTGGTAGGTAGATTGAATACACATCTATGTGGCATATATTCATGACTACCAAAAAGGGTTTCTGTAGGGGCACATTGTGCTGCAAGATTCTGAGTATATAAAAAGTTGCATGTAATTGTTAAAAGTTTTAATGTGCTATACTCTCCTAGGCATCATCATGGCATCTGTTAGCACCACAAAGAATAAAAAAAATCCTTTTTAGAAAGAAATTGGAATAAGTTGATAAGAAGTCATCTTTATTTCACATAAAAGCTGGCATTTCCTTTTTCTTGAATCTTCTATTGGCCTTCTATACTCTACCTATATTAAACAAGTTGCTATAGGCTCTTTGCATTCTGTGTTGCTTGTTCAGGAGTGCCATTTCTTACTAATTTCCCAAAAATTGAAATTTATGCAGCAGCTTGCCTTGTCATTGGAGTGTGAGCAGAAAAACTATAATGAGAATCTAGTAAGGCAACTATTTCCTGGTTGTACTGATTATTAGGCTAACATTCTCAAGGGATTCCACCTATGTGTTTTATTTACTGAAATTGTCAAAATTATTTGATGAGTGTGCATCTAACTAAAGACATACCACTCTTTTGCTCAATATGATTCCAGTTGATGAATGATAACCCATTGCAAGAGCAGGTGATATATCTTATTACCCAAGGATTTGAACCTCTGAACCTCTTTTATCCCCCTACAAGTTCTTACAGTTGATTGCTGAAAACTAAAATATTTACTGTGCTTATTGTTCTGAACTCTTACTGTACATCTTTGATTGCAGATGTCGAAGGCCACAGGGGAACCTGAACCTATTTGTTAGAACAGAAAAAACCAAAGGTGAGCAACTCATGGAATTTGAATCTTGGAGCCTGGTTCCTCCCACTTTGATAGGGCACTGGAGTTGGGCACCTATTCCTGTTCAATTTCCAAAGGCTTAAACCAATGGTTTTATAGGTTTTCAATCAACAGCATTGAGCACCATATTGTTGGTTTATATTGTTCAATTTTTCATCATTGATATCTTTTTTGGTCGACCAGGTACTTATCTGTGAAAAAATTCACTGGGAGGTTAGTTTAACTCAGTTCCACTAATGTGATGAACAGGGTTTACTAATAAAGATAGATGAGTCTTTTATCTGGCAAATTTTGCGTATGTACCCCTGTAAATGTTTAATTGCATGCATGACTGGGTAAGCATCATTCCAAGGAGACCTTTTTTTTTAGTTATATATTCTTCAGCGGAGGCCATATTCAGTGCGTTTTGTTTGCAGTGATTTTTTGGTAAACGCGACCAACCTAGCGATGAATTTTATAAATTAAAAAAATCGTGAAAAAACGAGCTGCTAAATTTGATTAAATTTTTTATTGTCAATTTAGTCTAATTTTTCATCTATTCCTAGGATTGACTCCTGCTTCTAATCTATTGCTACCTTTGGTCCAACAAATAACTTGTCTTATTGGGGCAGCAAGTTAAAAATCCAGCAGAATTTAAAAACGAAATAATTAAACTTAAAAGTTTTTTAAACGAAAAGAGAATGTTCTTCTTGACTTGTCCATTTTATTAAATATAATCTTTAAAGGCTATTTCTTGTAAATTTTCTTATTTGGGGGTTTCAAATGTAAAAAGTTTTAAAGGGATGCAGATGAAGATTCAACGCTTACTGTTTCGCAGGGGTATGCATAATTTTGTAACGTTTCAGGTCTGTAATGTAAAACAAAACGTCCAGAAACGTGGACTTCAATCTGGGAGGACCACGTGCTCGTCTGGGGCGGCCTATGCGACTCAGCACACGACGGCTGCCACGTGTTAATCCATGCCAACTACAACCCGACGCTCCGGAGCCCATCCATCACTTCCAACGGTTAAGGTCGCCGTGTTTTCGGTTTTATCCCGAGGGTTTAAAGGAGGGTTTTCGAGATCCGAGCGAGCGGGCATGGCGGATCGCATCCCTCCTCTTCCGACGAGCTTGAGATGCCCTCACTGCGCGGGACCTCTCTCCAAAGAATTGGTGATCCGATCGCTACTTTGATCCTTCGCATTCTTGTCCTTCTTCTATTTTGATGTGTTTGCGCCCTAAATTTTGTCCTGATTCGGTTTTTTTCGTCTGGAAATTGGCTTATTTGGATTTCTTTCGTGACTTCTGATATGTGCTTGCGTTCAAGTTTCGATATTTTCTCGCTCAAATAAAAAGTTTAGATCTTTTTACTCTTTCTCTGATTTGGATAGTGATTGAGGTAATTCTTTGGGAACCGTTTGTTTGAGCTCGGATCAGTGGCAATTATATTGTTTTTTGCCCTTTGTGGTGCTGTGTATTTGGGACAAGTTTTTTGACATTCTTATTCTATACATGAAACGATAAAAAACATTATTACTGATGTGCACCTTATTTTTCAAATGATAGGAAACCAGCAGCTGGACTGTGGCACCGCTGATTCGGGACAGCTTTTCTATGGTAAGCCCTTCTGCGCTTTCCCTTATACTAGGATATTCTCTGCTTGAATTTTCCTTCTCATGATGCTTTTCTGTGTGTATGTGCGGTTCTCTTAGATAGTAGTGCTATCCGTACTTATTCAAATCAAGGCTTTTAGTTTGGTGTTTAACTCTGACTCTGCATTTCCTTTTCTATTAAACCCTGATATCTGAGCTGTTTTTGTCTCTGAATTTCTGATCTTTTTATCTACTTTGCTTTATATAGATTTTTTCTGTGCTTTGAAATATAAATTTAGTTGGACATGTTATGCATGTCTACCTTTTGAGTTAGTATTCAGAAGTTCGTCTTTGGTTTAATTTTGCTGCATTGTGTTGTTTAGATTGGTTCAGCTGTTGGTGGCACTGCAAGTGCATTTTATGGGTTCAACCATGGTAAGCAAGAGCCCAACTCTGGCCATCTTTTTTTTCTCAAACCAGCTTCAAATTTTACATGGGACAAGACTTATGATATTTTAAATTTAGATGTTACAGTATTTTCATTATAGGAGATTATTTATGTAATCAAATTGAATAGATATTTGTACATCCCATCCTTCTAAATCGTACATTAATATTTTGTAGACCATTATTCCAAACATCTCTATAAAGGTTTTCGTAGGCATATCCTATGTGCTCACTGGGCACACCAATATTTACGCTGGATAAATTCTGTTCTGATTTAATATCTAATTTTGCATTCCCCTTGGTTGTGTTGTTCAATAAGTGGACAGGATTTCTCCAAATCTATTAATAAATTAATGTCTTTAAAAAAATGATTTATGTTCCTATGGTCCTCATATATCAACTTTTGTTGCAGCCATGCCTATTGTTAGGAGGTGGGTGAAAGGGCCTATGTGGGTACACTTCCTTGTTGGGGTGAGTTCACCAGTGCTTTATTGACAGGTTTTTTAGCTTTTAAAGGGCATTGTGTCTGATTTATGCACATATATATGCTGAAAGCCTATTTCTGTGTTCCCAAATTGTTTATCTGTGTGTGATTCTATTTTGAAATCAAGTTCAAATTTGTCCTCATTTGCCTTTTGAATTTCATGTTTGTTGCTTCACTAGCTAATGTAGAACTTCTACTGGTTACAATATTTTGAGTGGTAAGAAAAGTGAAGGTCGGCAAAACTATTAGCTCCAAACTCCAGGTTCTTTAACTATTGGCAATGAGTCTAATGACTCCAACCATGTTAGATATAATGGCGTCCTCACATAGAACTAACAAAGATGAAAGCACCCACTAGTAAGAGAATCATCAGGAGTGTGCATCTAGAAGATCTATAAATTGCTGAGTAGGAGCAAGACATCTTCCATGGAAGCCAAATTATAGGCTGGCTGCAGGGAAGCTACTGAGAAGTCCCAACCAGATACAACTCTATGAAGAGAATAATAAATTTTATAGGTAAGAAAGGAAATATAAAGAAACAACTTTTGTGTGAAAATCAATACAATGGCTAGACATGCAATTTTGTGTCTATACAGTTACTATTTTGCATTTGAAAAGGTCCCTAGGATCCATTGGTATTTAGAAATTGTTATATATTTCTTTAAAAGTTCTATTATCACTCATCCTATAATCCAAATGAAAAGACTGATTGGTTTTCAAAACATGTATGGACAAACTGAAGAAAATATTTGCACTTGGCTCTCATATTTAATTTAAATAATTCTAGAATTTGGATTTCTTGGTTACGTAGGTATTCACATATCATTGGCTACATTGACGATATCTAAGATAGAAATTCAATATTTGAGCTTGAAATAAGAAAATAATCATGTCAGGTTAACTGATCAACATGGTAGTTAGATGATGTACAACAGACATTTTTGTTACTCTTTGCAGGCACCACCAGTAATAGTTTTCTCCTCAGCTTGTGCTGGATTGGCAGGTCAGATTACAACCATCCCATCCCTTTACTTTCATGTTTGGTATCTTTTCATGGAAAAAACAGGCTTTATCTGGTGTTGGTTGATCTGTCAAGTCTATCCCTAGCATGAGTTTTCTCAACTTTCTGGCTAGCACTGCATGTATTAATTTGTCTGAAATAATGAACAAAAGATATAAACGTTCTCCTATAACATACTTTGGTTTTCATAAAGACTCCTCTAGTGGTGGTCATTTTTTAACCTTGCTTTTGCTGTTTTGGGTGCTTTGTGGACATTTACTTAACCTAGTCTAACCATTTTAACTGTGAATATTTGATTCTGAACATAATGCTTAAAGCAGTATAGTTATTTTACTCCAAACTAATTTCTCACTGGCAGTTCAATTCCTATTCCAGCACTATCCTAAACCAGTTGATCCCTATTCTAACCCTTCCCAAAATGTGGAAGTTTTACAGATTACCTAGTTTGACTTTTATGATATGATTTGTTTATCTCTTTCCATTTGTTTATCATAAGTGAAACTTTCTTGTTTTAAATCTTTTCCTTAATATGCCAGGACTCTAATCTAACATCTCTGCTGTTAATTATGCTTCATAATGTTTGTCCAGGCGGTGCAGTACCTGCCTTAGCACAGCTGGTCTCTTCTTCATATCATGCTGCTCTCTCTTCTTCGTCACTGGCACGCTCTTCTCCTCAGGATGATGCCATGCACAAAAGGAGTTCCTCTCCTCTGTAATATACAGATATCTATAGACATGATGTTTGGAGGTTTTTTTTTGTTTTTTTTTTGTTTCGAGTGTAATACAATTCTGAAAGGAAATGGACAAATATGTTATTTCTTTCGGACAATTTTCTTGCTGAGAAGTTTTGGTTTTTCCCTGTAGCAGTTGTTCTTGTTTCTGGAACAGTGATTCAAGCCCTTGTAATGTTCTTATTTGAATTTGAATAAGGCTTGTTTGCTATCAAATAGCAGGGAATGAGCATGAGTTTTGCATGTGGTGGTAATTTAGTTGTGATGAGAGCAATAATCACAGAAGGAATATTGCAGGTTTTTTTTTATTATTGTTTAATTCTTATGATGAACTGCATCCAAAAAATTTTGTCCAAGGGTTTACTCTTTTCCAAAACAGAAAGCTTGATGAATCACTGCAGGCTAAAGATTGGAACTTGGTTGAATGAATTATGCGAATTTGAAATTTCAGAGACAATAGGTGGAAAGCAGATGGGTGAGCTGTAGGTTCTCAATTTTCTTCTTATTTTTTGTGGCAGCAAATGTTCCCAATGGTTATTATCATGGGATAATGAGTATTGAAGATTTGGTTTAATGCATGTACTTATGCTTAAGTGGTTTATGTGAGCAAAATGTCTAATCAATTTCAGACGGCAATTATTCAACACCTTGATAAATCATCCAAACCTCCATGCTTTTTATTTTCGTTAAAATTATGAAAGTTGTAATTAATATAATGTAAACAAAAATCAATTAATATTTATTTATAAAATTAGACGAACGGTCTCCTAACCATGGTCCGGATCGGAATTTTGCAATTCGGTCCAGTTTGGAGATACGACAAAATAATAAGTAAACTGAGCGGCTGAAGATAGAAGCTTCTGTATATTAATTCTCGACTTGAGCCGATTTCTCGCTGCCTTCTGATCTGTGTCCTCCCGGGACTTATGGAAACAAATCTTCGAACCTTGCTTGCGATCTCATGCCTCTGCCTGCTCTGGATCGGCTCATACGCCTTGGTTCCGTCCAACGATTCGCTGGGAATAGCTCCTCAAGGTTCAGATTGACTGAAAATTTTCGTTTTTCTCGTTGATTTCTACTCGGAGAGGGGTTTGCGTTTGAATTTTAGGTTTCATTCTTCAGATGAGGGTTACTACAAGTCCAGCGTCATCTATTGCAAGGACGGATCGAAGAAGTTCACCAGAGAGCAGCTCAATGACGAGTTCTGCGATTGCCCGGACGGAACCGATGAACCAGGTCGGAGAAATTTATTTCTTCTTGTTGTTGGGAGAAAATTAAAAAAAAAGATATTTTTTTATTTGTTTTGTAATCTTTTTCCTGGGATTTTGTGGATGTGTTTTTCTTGTTGAACTTTACAGGGACTTCGGCATGTCCAGAAGGGAAGTTCTATTGTCGCAATGCGGGTTACACTCCTCTTGTGATCTTCTCTTCAAGAGTAAATGATGGCATTTGTGGTAAGAGCTGTGCTGGTCCTTGTGATTGTTCAATTATGCCCTTTATTTTGCAAACATCGAGTAACTATTGGTTAAAGTTATATTTTTTTACTGATGTGCGGGCAGATTTATAATGCTAATTCAGAGGTTGGTTTTCCGATTGACTGCTAATATGGGCTGGCGGTAGGAGTCAATTAACAATAATGATGTTGCTATTAACCGTCAAACTTTAAGTTTGAAACCAAAGGCAAGAACTGTTCATGCCAAGTTGATGTATAGCTAGATATAAGCCAAAAAATCATTTGCCCATTAGCAAATATCATTGGTTCTAATAATTTGGCAGCCAATATCCTCTTGATACTGAAATTATAGTTGAAATTTTGCATATTCTATGAGGTGTTAGGTTTTCTTCTTAGTGAAACCTTAGTCTCAGTGAGGATTTAATTGTCAACTTCTTCATTGTCGTTAGGATATTTTTACATGCAGTATGATTTGCAAAATTATTATCATATTTGTATATTTGTATCCATACTGGCATGCAGATTGCTGTGATGGGAGTGATGAGTATCAAAGCAATGTGAAGTGTCCTAATACTTGCTGGGAAGCTGGGAAAGCAGCTAGAGAGAAGTTGAAGAAGAAGATAGTGACCTATCAGGAGGGAGTTACTTTAAGGAAGGCAGAGGTAGAAAAGGCAAAACAGGCATTTGCTAAAGATGAAGCAGAGCTGGAAAAACTGAAAAGCGAAGAGAAAGTGCTCAAGGGGCTTGTTCAAAAGCTTAAAGGTGTAACCTTGTCGATGCTTGTTCAAACATTGTCATTTGGAATTTTTTTTAATATCTCATTCTAGGGTAATCTGTATTTCTCTTGCTAATCCAGTTTCTAATTTGTCCTTTCTCTAGAATTGCATTTTGTGTTCCGTCAAACTATGGAATAGCCTTAATGAGTTATGACAAGCCACATAGATATTTACATAAATTTAGCCATTGCTTACGACTCAGTCTACCTTGCAGAGCACAAAGAATGGATAGAGAAGGCTGAAAATGAAGAATACCAAAAGAAAGAAGAGGAAGAACGCCATAAAAAGGAAGAGGAAGAAAAGAGGCAGAGCGAAGAAGATAAAAAATCCAATGTGCGTGAAATAACTCCAGAGCAGAATTTGCATGCTAATGTAGAGGCAACTCATGACGATGTGTCGGGGTCAACAAAGCAGGTAGTGTCTTATGTTGTATAATTTGTAGTTTGTTTTATATAGACTGGTGCATCATCTGGGTTTTCATTTTTAATTCGTTTCCTTTTTTAGGGCCAACATCATTTATCACGTGCATCAATTTGCCACGTACATTTCTCGTAATTTGATAATTTCATGCCTAGATTTTGATTTAATCGTGCTACTTGCAAAACAGTCTGCGAACTGAAACTGAGAATGCCATAAATATTAGAAGACAAACTGGTGTACTGTGTCCACATGTCAGCTACTTATGAAGGGACTCTGCTTGACTGAATCAGTTTATCAATTTCATAGCATCTTTAATTTGCATCCAGTTTTGATTCTATTTGAAGTCATATTAAAGTTTCTCTATTTTATCATCACCATAAAATTTAGATATATTTATCAAATGAGCATTATACCTGCTGATTTGAATTTCTCTGGTGCGTATAGGCATGTTGTTGGTCATATTTCTGCTTATGGATTTAAGTACATGCTTCCATTCAGTTACCTAGAAACTACATGTTTCTCAAATGGTTATATTTGTACTGCATCAGAGTGATCAATTAATCTAAGAGCAGAATTATAAAGGAAAAAGAAAATAATGAGTATCAATGGCTTTCTTGCCCTACACCTTTATATTTACAATTCTACTATTCTATGATTTTATGTTGCAGGGATTAGCAAATTAAGGTAAGAAGGATATGAATGGCAGGATGGATTTTTTCAATACACCATTGCTCCACAATAAACTCGAAATTTTGGGTTGTTTAGTAGTTTTAGTCAACTTCATGCCAGTCTTCTTATTTTATTAAATCAAACAACTGAGACACATAGACCGTAATTGCCTCATAGGTATTTTGTCTTCTTTTATTTTGGTTGCTTTAAGTCAAATTTGCAGCCTAAACAAATTCAGCATTCACCTGCAGCCAGCAGAATACTTCCAATTTCACTATTGAACCTAACTGAAAAGCATGTATGTGTTCATGATCAGTGAAGTAAAATCTTTGTGTTTGCTTTTGTCTGCTTTGGTAGGATAATCTGGGACACAGCCATGGTAATTATCTTGAATCTGAGTTTGATGGTAATATTCGTGTTGAAACATCAGATGATCATGCAGTAAAACAGGTATATAATTTATCTTCTTATATTTGCCATTATATGTGGAAATTTAAAGCTTATCCTTTTCTTGTATTCCACTATTGAAAAATCATTCATAATTTTGTGATTTTGCATAATGGATTTTGTATTTTTTTGATAGACAAAGCTGATATCTTGTCCTTTTGAGTCTTGTATCAGCATTTAGAAGATCAGCATGACCAACCACTTGATATCAAAACTATTCCTCAAACTGAAACTCATGCGATATCTCTTGATCAAACGATCGGTCAGGTAAGTGAAACTCTTTAATAGAATGGTTTCCACGTATAGTCTGAAATTGAATGGTGCCGACTTGTTTCAGTCACTGTCATTTTGTTTAAGTAGGGAATATCTGTTGGCTATATGTGTAATCACTATATCACATATATCTGGAAATCCTCTACTTGAAACAACTAAAAAATCTGTTTAGTATCCTGCATCTATTATGCATCATATGGCTGTTTAAACATATGCATTGGTTATATTTTCTGCTCGAAACCAGCTATTCTTCATGACCATATCTGCAAGCTGTGTACTAGTCTCCTATTTCATGACTTGTGCTAAACTAACTTGCTGGGAATCAACTCAAAAAGATATCTTTGAACATCTTAAGCTTTTAAGTAATGTAAACTCTGCACAAGTTATTATGCAAGACCTTATGCTGAATTAGTGTTTATTCAGATCATTATGAGACTGCAGATTTTTTATTTTCTGATTCAAAGAATTATTAAATTGCTTGGTAAATCCCAGTTGCTCAAAAAATAAAAAGAGTTATTAAATTCCCTTTTTCTTTATCAGCTAGCAAATCACTTGTGCTTTGGCTGCACTACATCATTTTAATCAGCAATCAAATATGTTATGCTCACTGCACTCCTGATTCTGTATATGTTTCAAAAGTTTTTATTGCACACAATTATCTCTTTGTTGTTAACTATTAAGTTTACTATATAATTGCACTAGCAACCTGCCTAAATCTTTATTTTGTGGTTTTCCATTTGGATTTAACAAACTTTTGCATCATGTGCTGAAAAAGTGGCATCACTATATCCTGAATTTTGTTTGCTAAAAGTTACTCCAAGGAGTCGTGTCATGGCCGGTCAACTTCCCTGCCATCCAAATTCCACCAGTGGGTAGCATCTCTGTTCTCTTTATGTTGAAATTGCCATACTAGAGTCACAATTATGCACAATTTCTGAATGCTCTAGGTTTCTCACATAGATCTGCTTAAACAGCATCTTGTTGCTGCCTTTTTGCAGAAGCCTAGTACTTGATTCTATGCTCTCTCATCTTAATTGTGTACCTCTAACTAGGTTGGATGCATCTATTGGTACTTTTCAGGACACTAATATGAATATCTGCTGCTCAGCCCTTCTACACGCTTTCAAGATTTATTTCATCATACTCATAGCAAACCTGTTAAGGCTCCTAACCTAATTTATACACAAGCCTATTGTTACTTAGACGTCATGCATCTTGATATTAACTATCTAGTTTGTTGCTGAAATGGTTATTTTCTTTGTTTCCATGTAATGTATCATATTGGGATGCATGTATCCCAGTGTTTTGCTCAATAAGAATCTGATTTGTTTATATTTTCACCATTGGTAATCATTTTTACTGTTAACTGCTTCAGGAACAAGAAAGTTCTGCTGACACTGAACAGTTATCAAGAGAAGATTTGGGTCGGCTTGTGGCTTCTCGCTGGACTGGTGACAGTGCTGCACAGAAGACAAATGGAGATAACAGTGTTAAAGAGGAAGAAGTTAATGAAAATCTAGATAGATTAGATAGTGATAGTGCGCATGAAGATTTTGATGATGCCTATTCTTCAGAAAATGATGAGGATAGGACAGACCATAATGGTGATGTCCATTCGGATGATGAATATGAAGACAAAGACCCAATTGGATCTTATAAGCCTGAAGATGATGAGAAAACAGATTTTTCAGGTCTTCCCTCTGAGCTTACAATTGCAATAATTTGTTCCTTCTAGTTATATGTTGTCTATACTATTGAAAAGCTTCCATATGCTACTCTAATTTGCTAAATCTGACTTTTCTTTCTTTCACTAATCATATTCAATTCCAGATTTTTGTCTTTCTACTCGCCCATCTTGGCTAGACAAGATTCATCAAACTGTCCAAAATATTCTACAAGCTTTTAACTTTTTCAAGACTCCCGTTGATATATCAGGTATCTTTTCCCTCTGTGAGCTCGTATCAGAGTTTCAAAATGAAATTGGGGCATCAACTATTACTTTTTTCAGAGGGTGACCGTGTTCGGAAGGAGTATGATGATTCAAGCTCAAAGCTGTCCAAAATTCAGTCGAGGGTATCCAGTCTCACTGAAAAGTTAAAGCATGACTTTGGTCAGTATTGTTTAATATTATTATGTTAATGTAACTTTTTTCTACCTCAGTAGGTTTGAGTTTTTGTTGAATTTTTTGTCATGTGTTTATATGGATGGCTTAGATGCATCATGAAACACAGGCATCTAGTTAACTTCTTGACTTTTTTTAGTTACTAATAATTTTATCAAACATGAATATTATATCATTAAATATTTTTGTCATGACGTACTGGAATGAGATGCTATTTGGAATTCTATTGCTCCTATCTTTCAGTTTCTACACAGAGTTTCTAAATTTAAGCTTCAGGCCTATGTATTTGTCTGATTGGTTTGTTTTCAAGAGTTATAATGCTAGCTAGAGTCAGTAGAATAATCAAGTCATCTCATTCAACTCCTTGTCAATTTATCACTGAGAGAGGCTTAGTTCCCAAGTTGACTTAATACAACATCATATCGAAATGAATGAAAAAGTGCTCCACCATTTAGTGAGATTACTTGGGTTAGGCTGGATGAAAAATAGGAAAAAACATCCACCAGAAGTATTTTGTTGTTGATTTTAGTTAGGTATTCTCTAATTGGTTTCTGTATTCTGATATTTGTCAACTAGGAAAGGAGAAGGAATTCTACTCATTCTATGGCCAGTGCCTAGAGATCAAGCAGAACAAGTATGTGGCTTTGTTCACTCTGTTTAGAATTATGATGGTGTGCTTGGATTAAATGCTCATGGCTATTGGCAATCTTTGTACAGGTATGTTTACAAGGTCTGTCCATTCAAGCAAGCTACCCAAGTTGAAGGCCATAGCACTACTCAATTGGGGTAAGTTCATTTTAAGCTATTTTTTTCTCGATTTTTTGGAAGTAGATTTTTTCTATGTCACAATTGTACATGGAATAATAAAGTGCATTTTAGCTGGACCAACAACTTTCTGTTTTTTTACTTTCAATAAATGCCACTGGCTTATTTTTGGAATTTGGTCACTTCAGATCTCTGTTTCCAATTCTAACATGCAAGCTTTGCTTCGGAATCCTTGACATAACAAGGCAGAGTAACTACAAAAATAACACAAAAATAGCCTGCTAGTGTGTTGATGTGACCCATGGTGGACCTAAATTTACATTCTTGATTATTGAAGTTTTTTGGTTCACACTGAATATATATCTGTTTATTCTCTGATATAAAATGTGGTGCTCATGCTGTCTCTTTCTCTTTAGGAATTGGGATAAATTTGAGGAGTCGTACAGAATCATGCAATTCTCTAATGGAGATAGATGCTGGAATGGCCCAGATAGAAGTTTGAAGGTATTCCATTAAGCTAACCTCATTTTTCTGTTCGTAGAGATCCTCATCTTGATGTTGTTATGCAGGTTAGGCTTCGATGTGGATTGAGAAATGAGCTAGCAGATGTTGATGAACCAAGCCGATGCGAGTAAGAGCATCTTCCTTGCTGGTCTTGTATTCATTTACATCTTGTTGCTTATAAATATAATCCTTTGCTTTGCAGGTATGTAGCTTTGCTTTCAACTCCTGTTCTATGTGAAGAAGATAAGCTTAAGGTATCATCCAGTTTAATATTAATGAGTTCAGTTAAATACCCTTCAATGAATCTTGAACTGAGATTGTGGGAAATTGTACAGGAACTAGAGCAGAAACTAGAACAAATGAGCTTCAACCAACCCCTGAATCATGACGAGCTTTGAACTCAGCCAACCGCAGAGGAGATTGATAAGGTTCAAAGTGCATCGGAATTCATCTACTTTTGAAGTTGGAAATTTTTTGAGACAACCACATGCAGGGTTCTTCATTCACCCTCAAATATTTGAAGTTTTTGGATTCCCGTAGTGCTCTTGGGGTAATATATTGTTCGATCATTTTTCTTTTGAGTACTGTGAGGATAGGAAGCAGCAGCAGCAAGCTGTCTCACTGACAGCATTCTGTATTAGATTATTTTTTATCTTTCTATGATATTTGTATCCTGAAATTTCTTTGTTTAAATGAATTGTGACAGTTTTGAGCAGGGCTTGATTCGAATCTAGAATTCAATAAATTTATGATATTAAAGAGGACTAAAGTGTAAAAGCAATGTCCTTATATTAAAAGAAAGGAATCAAGTAGTATGACAATATATTTAAAAATTAGATCCAGTTTCTACCTTAAACACAATCTTGATGAATCAAGATCATCGGATTTGGACTGTTAGATGGATAATGGGCGATCTACACTCGTCAATCGACTGAATTTAGTTCCATATCGGCCATCCATCTTCCATCATCGATAAAATTTGTTCTTATTTCAAAGAAAATTTTATATTTTATATTTTGGTTGGAAAAAAATATTTTATTTACAGTGTGGGTTTTTGGAGAAAAATAAAAGTTTTAGTAGTTTTTATGCAAATAGTTGAACGGAGGGGCTTGTTTAGACATAATAGAAAGCAGGCGGCTTCATGTAAATAAAAATCTTTACAATATTCGAACCGGCTTTTCGCTTTAAAACCCTCATTTTTTAACCTCCGTTTTCCTTCTTCTTCCGATCTCGCGGGAGGAGGGAGATCGGCGATGGCGGCGGAGGGGCGGAAGAGGTCAAAGACGAAGACAGTGTGCACGTTGGGACCAGCGTCGAGGTCGGTGGCCGGTGATCGAGCGGCTGCTGCGCGCGGGGATGAACGTGGCCCGCTTCAACTTCTCCCAGGGCTCCCACGACTACCACCAGGAAACCCTAGACAACCTCCGCGCAGCCATAGAAAACACCGGCATCCTCTGCGCCGTCATGCTCGGCACCAAGGTCCTTCCTTTTGGAAATATCTCCTCTCACGTTTAATCCTTAGGATTTGGTTGGTTTTTCTTCTTCTGGATGGGTTTTTTACAAATGTTTTGTGGATTTACAATTTTCATGAATTTTCTCTTCTTTGGTGTTCGATTTGTGTTTTGATAAAAATTATCGAACGAATTGATATTGCACTGTGTCCTGTTGTTTTCGTTGCTTAATTTTGATATGAAAGTTTCCCTCTCCGCTTGCTCTGAGGTTTTTCTAATGGGAACTTTTCATTCTTATTTTGGGATGCAGATGATTTTTTTGGGTATTATTTTGTTTCTTTTGCTTCTCTCATCTGTTGCTGTAAATTCCGTATTACTATGAATTTATTGCTTTATTGTTTTCAAATTATTCGAGTTATTCTTATTTGACTTTTCTTTACTTCTTTGAAGATTCTAATGCTTGCAAAAGTAGAATAATTCAACTTCTTTGAATATTTTAAGGTTTGCAAAAATAGAAAATTTTGACTTATTTGAAGATTTTATTGATTGCAAAATTTGTTTGAAAATTCTACATATATTATGTTACATTGATCCGCATCTTCAAGAAGCAACTCTTCCCTCCTCTGTGGAATCCAACACTTGCACGGCTCTTTAGTTCTTTGTCAAGTTTTGTTCTTGAAAATCAATGCATGCCATATTTGTGAAGGCATTATGGGATTTACTACTATAGAAGCGATATCATCATATTAGATTTCCACATGTGGCTATCTATTCCTTAATTAATGATGTTTTATATGCAGATGCATCTCTGTCAAAAATTTTTCAGAACTGCGAGGATGGCAAAAGTCTTCGGTATTGATAGAGTGCACTAATTTAATGGTGCATGCGACAAAATATTGTTGGATTTTCTTCAACGAGGATGCTCTTCTGAGGTGTCTAGTTGATTCAAGCTACACAAAGTTAAAAATCAAAGCATCCATGCTTGCTGTCATTTTGCGGTCTGTTTTATCGCATTACTAATGTTTAGTATTATGGCACCAGAAAATGGATTGTCAGTATGTTGGAAAACTAGTAGTCTAGTGAACTGCGAGAGGCTTAGTTTGATTCTATATTTGGTCATTAATTGCAGGGTTGGAATAAATTGCATGATTGTAAAAGGCAATATGCAAATACTATATAACTTTGCTATAACTAGGCATGCTGATAAGTTTTGGTTTGATTCCTAAGTTGCTTACATTTTCAATAGAATTGAAAAATAATGCTGATTACATTTTAAAATAATATTCATAAGGTCTATTTATAAATATACAAATATTAAACTTATAATTTAAAATTATAAGTTTTAAAACCTTCAATATCTTTTTTATAAAATTATATTTCAAAAATGATAATATTTGGATTTATTTATCAACAAAAATATTTGAGGGGTCTATTTATAAATGTATGAGTATTAAACTTGTAATTTAAATTTTAAAATTTTAAAATCTTCAAGATATTTTTTGTAAAATTTTATTTAAAAAATGATAAAGTTTGGACTATTTATAAATAAAAATATTCAAGGGATTTATTTGTGAATGTACAAATATTAAACTTGTAATTTAAAATGTAAGTTTAAAAAACTTTAATATCTTTTTAAAAAATTTTATTTAAAAAATGATAAAAATTGGATTTATTTTAAATAATACTATTTGAGGGATCTATTTGTAAATATATGAATATTAAATTTGTAATTTATATTATTAAGTTTTAAAATCTTTAATGCCCTTTTTGTAAAAGTTTATTTTAAAATAATAAAATTTAGATTTATTTATAAAAAAATATTTTCGGGATCTATTTATAAATATATAAATATTAACTTTGTAATTTAAAATTTCATGGAAGGTTTATTTATAAAGAATTAAAACCTTTGAGGCTCTTTTAGTCAAAATTTATCTAAAAAATAATAAATTTTAAACTTATTTATAAATGAATATATTTGAGAGGTGTATTTTATAATGTAAAAATATAAAAATTATAATTTAAAATTTTATAAAAGATTTATTTGTAGATATTTGGGAGAAAGAGTGGAGAGTGCGAAGTTAAAAATTTTGAGAATTTAAATAGAAATTTATAAAAGGTAAAAGAGAAATTTTTTTCCAAATTTTTTATTAAATGATGATAAGAGAATTATAAACAATAAATTTTGAAAGAAAAAAAATTATAGATAAATACTGAAATTGTAAGAAAATTTTCATAAATAGAACAAATCTTAGAGTTTGTACATAAAAAAAACTTATTTTAAAATCATATATGTTTTTTCTTGGTGAAAAAAATAGCAAACGCGCCTATTATTTCTCCCCTCAATTTGTCTCCTTTTTCTGGGTGAAATCATCAGATTTCTTGGCTGGTTCGATGTCTGAAATAGGTAACCACGGAAACCAAGACCGTTCCAGAATCTTCGGCTTCAATGCAGTTGTGATGATAACCCCCCATGTTGTCATTAACTCATTATTGCATGCAGCCCCCTGAGCTTCGTTCGTTTTGAACAACACCCTACCTTGATTGTCTTGTTATTTTAGGGTCAAACCTGATCAATATCATTCAAATTGAGAGCAGTCTGAAATCTGTACAGTTACATACGATTGAAAAGAATCCACATGACAAATATATCGATCTTAACTGGAAGAACAAAAAATTTTTATCATATCAGTTTGTCCTACTTTTTACTCAAAACTCATGAATCTATATAAAGAACAACATCGAGAGTGACTGAAGAACTTGCACAAGCCTCGATTCTAAAATAGAAGACTTTTGATTTCGAGCTGAACCGATCTTGGCAGCGTAGAAATGAACAGCAGAAGGCAAGTTCCCCACCTAATAGGAGGGTACTGATGCTGGGGAAATGTAGCTCAAAAAATTGGATCACTGTACAACAGATACTAGTTCTGTACACAGCATGAAGCAGCAGGAAGTATAAATTAACAGCTCAAGGGTGTTCTCAGCGCACTTTCGATCTGCATCATTTAAACAAAAACGATTAGAAAAACTGATTAAGTATCAAATTGCCATCTCTGCTTTACAATCCCCTCACCATGAAGTTAGATATGCAGAAAATATAGTCAATATTGCAAGTTTCTTGGTTCATTCTAGCGATCTTCACAGAAAAGTTCATGAACATAATAGAGGCAAGTAATAATTGGTAGTTCTTCTTAAAAAACTTATTCCGTGGACAGACAAGCACAAAACAAAATTAAGAAAAAAATACTTTGGAAGCACACAGAGACTGGAGATGGAGGTCAAACAAAAGCTTTACAGACAGGCATATGCACACTGATATTCTAATTCAATTTCATAAGATGCACGATTCACAAGACTTTAGTTTTACAAGTTCTGTATATGATAATGAAGGACAAAATCATCACTATTTTCCCCTTCACAAATATCTTCAATATGCTTTCTGTGGTGAGAAGATCATAAAATCCAGGATACGTAATTAACAGCTGCAATGTGCACTAGCGAAGAAGACTTGTAAGATGGTGTCAACAAACTCAAGAATTGCGAGTTATATAGAACTCATGGCCTTATGAAACGAAAACATCAACAGTGGCTGAAGTTTGAGAAAGTCTTCTGATGGAGTGCCATTAGGTTTAAAACATACTAGCTATATGGAAGACCTCTTATGCTGAGAAATCATTCAATTATCAATATGAAATTGGAGAGTGTGACATAGAAATTTCTTTCAATTGTCATTATGAATTTAAGAAATTTGAGTCAGTTCCTTGTTCTTCTGTAAGCTTTTCTGAGTGCTCTCACAAGATTTCTGGAATTAGTTCTAGTTTTGAGCAGTACTGTGAGAAAACTGACATACATACAAAAAAGGTATAGTGCACTGCACGTAGCTATAGCTTCGTTGAATCCATCGGCGATGTTTAAAATGAAGTCAATAAGTTATCAGAGGTTAACTTAAAATGTTCTTACATCATTAACTTGAAATCGGCCAATGTACGATTTGAGTCGTGAAGCTTCAACAGTTGATGTAGATCCACTATCATGGCCTATAATTTCATTGTTAACCTGCAAAAGTATGACCTCTATTTTCATTTCTTTGGTGGCTCACACAGAAACATTTATAACTAATTGCCAATGTCACAGATTGTCCAAATTCCAAAATAACCTCTTAAACATTACCAACATAAATTCCACCTAACTCAGTAAGAAAAGAAAAGGCCATGGCAAAGAGCCCGACAGATAAAAAACAAAGATAGAAGTGAAAACATAATAAAAAAACTAAGATCTCTCCAAGGGGAATAGATGAAAACCTGGTTACAACCAAAAAATATATCCCAGGCAAGTAACCTTTCCAATTTATGGCCCCAATAGCCCAAGTATTGAAAGTTGAAACTAATCAGGATCCTCTGAGCATTCATAAATAAAATTTATTTACCAAAACTCTATGGATGAAAAATGCGAATTTAACACAGTATGCCATCACTTGGGAGTCAGAAGAAATAAACTATAGAAGTTTTGCTTGTACACACTGCTTTATGCAACTACCAAAATAAACCAGATTTTATCAAACTGAACCTTCAACAGGACTTAAACATGAAATAAAAAATTTTCAACAAACAAAAACTAAATAATAAATCAGAACCATACACTTATGTTTACAGACACTAGTTACAATCTTAATTTTAATTCTGTCCAAAATACATAATCATACTAGCATTCACTGATGTTTCTTTGCTATTCCAAAAATGATTTCTATGTTTATGACTCAAACTCAAGGTTCCACAAGTAGAGATTCAACGATTTCAGAAGATAAGCAGCCCATCAGGCCATGTTTGAATTATATTTTTCAAATTGGTCACAACACATTGATGTTAACTGAAGCATGAGAAATGAGAAATGGTATCCAATAAAACAAAAAAAAGGGCCTATGAAGAAAACTACCTGACATACAAGTCCTTTATCTTGGGAATCTTCAAAAAGTGGAGAATAATAAGTAGGATTATAAATGGAGACACCTAAAACATGATCAGAATTTGAGTTCTCTCTTGCTAAAGGAGTTGACGGGTTTAAAAAACTTGTTCTCACATCAAAATCTGCTTCATGATAGGGTGTGCTGTCAACATTTGAGATGCCCAATCTATACATCTGAATCCACAGAAATGAGGAGAGAAACCTCACTGCAAACCCAATTATTTGCATAGACAAAGCAAGTCTGAGTGAGAAGACAAAGAAAGGCTCGTGTTTCTCAGGATCCATGTTCCTATACAAACAACCATAACCACCATAGTTATTTCTTAAGATGCCAAAATCTGGAAAAAAGATATATATAAAAAACAAATAAAAGGGGGGCAAAGGGTAAAACAACAATATTATAGTAGTCACAGAACATATAGCCTTTCTGACATGTTAGCATTTATTTTATTGATTTATTTTCCAAAAAGAAAAATTGAACATGATCAATCTCTTTTATTCTTGTTTGTGTGGCGATCATATTTTTAGTGAACTTGTTTTATTGTTTCATAACTAAAATTTGAACTTTCTGTTGGCAAGTTCATGGCAGCTTCATAGGAACAGATTTGTCATTCAACTGCATCAGATCTGAAGTTCAAACATTAGCATTAGTTTGGTCAGGCAATAACAGACTCTGATTGGGTCCAGAATAGTAGATCAGACGTACATTTGTACCCATTGAATGTTAGTTGTATCCCAACCTATTGCCACAAAGTTGTACTAAAAGTCATCCAAACATCCATGAATCTGTGTCTGCTTAAGTTCAAATTGGTAAACAACAAAAATCAAGACAACTATAACTGAGTGCCCCAAATCAAACAGTTGTGAATTGGACACATATGCCTGAAACTTAAGAATCCATATAAACCTGAAAAAACTTAAACCACATATGATTTTCATCTCTAACACCCACAAAGCATGTAACTTGCCAATTACTGCAAGCATCACAACTTTGTTTTTCACCACTTAAACCTCCTTTCCAAAATAGTAAACCACATGATTAAGCCATATAGCTTATTGAAACATAACCCCTATTAAAACATCATGTTCAGTTTAGATATAGGGGCGTGCCATATGTGATGATCCAGCATATCCTCTTCGATAGATTCCCACCAAAGAGAAATTCTAATACCCTTGCATCCATAAAAAAATTCTATATTAAGAACCTTTTCATTGATAAATACCTAATTAAACAATTTTATCTCAAGGATTTGCCATGTCACATTTGTCACTAAAACCTACAAAGTCATTCTAATATCCAGATCAAAAACCAACAAACTTGGATGTGCAACACCAGTAAAATGAAATCTTGGTTGGCATACCAGACAGCGTGAGAAAAAAGTATGAACCATGCAATGTCAAGCAAAATCACGCAGAAGAGAAGCGCCGCATACGTCCGCCCCAGGCTCTGGCTGCTGCTTTCGATGGCCACAAGCGCGAAGAGCGCCACCACCAGATTCATCACCAAAACGCCGTTGTACAGCGGGCTGAGCGATCCAACCAGCGAGCAACCAATCTACACACAAAAAAGAAAACAATAAAAAACCTTAACGTTTCACAATGAAACAAAAATTCTCTCCAAAAACCGATTCAAGGACCGAATTTGATCGAACCTGGACGTAGAGGAGGAGGGCGGCGAGGCCCTGGAGGCGGTCGTATTCCTGCAGCCACGATCGAATCTGCGATCCCAGAGACGAAAAGGGGAAACAGGGCATTATAGAAATCGATCCTCAAAGCCCTAACTTACTCCAAATTGAATCGAGATTTGAAAGATTCCTCGCTCTCGCTCTGCATCTCAGGATGGATTCTTGTTGAGACGAAGCGATCAAAGGTGGGAGAGAGAGCGCAAAAAAAAATAATAAATAAAAAAGAGAGGAGCCATTTGTTTTTTTTAATTTTATCAAGAAAACATTTAAGGCGAATTTAAAAAAAGCACTTATTTTATTACCATTAATAAAAAATTATTTATTTTATATTAAAATTTACAGAAATTATATCGAGTAAAATATTTCAAAATCATTTTATTTACATTCAATTGTATTAATTAAATTAATAGAAGATTTTTTAACAATGATTTATTGTGAATTTACAAACAAAATAAACTATTTTATTACTATTGAAAAAATATATTTATTTCATACTATAAATTTGTAACAAATCACCTTGATTAAATTATGTAAAAACTATTTTATTTTATTTTATTTTTATCAATTAAATTAATATAAAAATCGAATTATTTTTTTAAAATTTTATCTCGAACAATTGGTTTGATAAAACTAGATTTTTAATTTTTTATTTCATAAAATCGGATAATCGATCTTTTATAAAAATTAAAATAAGATAAATTATTTTTAAATTAATTTAATAGTTGTTCAAACTAAAAATTAATGAGAATAATTTAATTTTTATATTATTTTGAATTAATAGAATTGAATTAAATTAAACTATTTTTAAATTTTTTAATCGAGGTGATTTTTTATAAATTTATAGTATAAGATAATAATTTTTATTACTAGTGATAAAATAGGTCATTTTTTGATAAAAATTTGCTAAAAATTTTTAATATAAAATTATCAAATTCTCTTTGTTTGATTTCACTTATTCACAATCACTAAACAAGCAGTTTAACCAATATTATAAAACTAAAAATTTAAAATTTACAATTAGCAAATCAGTTACTTAATGATTATCGACCAAATAATAATTTTTTAATCTTTTTATATTAATTTAATAGGTAAAATTACATTAAATAAAATATTTTTGTAATACTTTAATCAAGGTTATTTTGTAAATTTATAATATAAAATAAGTGATTTTTTGAATAAATTTTTTTAAAGATCCAATGTAAAATAGGTTATTATTTGTCATTTTTCTTTTTTTTCCTCCTTATTATCCTATAATTTTTTGTTTTTTTTCTTCTTATAAATAAATCCCCCAAACTCCTTTGTAATTATCTATGAAATGGATAATGCAATAATGATCCAAAATTCATCGTTTTTTTATTTTAATAAATCTCAATAATTAATAAAATAAAATTTATCAGTTCAGTGTTATTTTAATTAAAGAGTCTGAGCTGCTCTAGTTCAACTCGATCGAATTTAAAATTAAGCTTGTTTTTTTTTTTGCTTTGTTTTCTTTCAATCTAAAGAAATGAAACCAATTTGTTTGATTCAACTTTTTTTTTTTTTTTAATATATATATATATATATATATATATATGTAATTTTATCGATAAGATTTTATTATTAATTCTATCTAATTTTAAACCATTAGATTATTTAGGAATTAGTATATCCTAACTGCTAGGTTTAGAATTTAGAATTTAATGTTTAAAATTGTAGTCTTAATCATATAATATTTTAAACTTTTAAATTATTTAAGTATTAATAAACCCTAAACTCTCTATGAAATTTTTGAAAAATCTAAAATATTCAAGGTATATTAATTTTAAAATAAATTTGTTGATTTAAATTCTGATAGAATTAATACTAAAATATTATCGATAAAATTTTATATCTATTATATATATATATATATATTTGAAATGACGAGCTGAATGTAATAATTTGTGGCAGTGACCACAACAGCGGCAACCGGTCCGGATCGAAGGTTTCAGACCTGGATCTGGGTCCACTTGATCGAAACATATTTGTCTAATCGACGCAACAAAATGGCTTGGAGTGTTCAATTTTGGCAGACCACTTGGGCCAAAACGTTTGGGTTTTGTCCTCATCTATGCCAGAATGTTAAAACTAAACCGAGACCAAAACCGAAACCCGTCTGCATGGATTTCCAGATGCGATGCGTGTCAAAAGGAATCTTTCGGAGACACGGGCAATTTGCATATCGGCCCTTGCAGGACTCTCCTACTGAAGTTCACCTTAGGCCCGTGAAATACTGCAACGCTCGAGAGAAAAGTATTGAGTTTTTCTCTATGTCCAAGGCCTCATTTATAGATGAATTTAGGCTCTTTATTTTTTCAGCGAGTCAAGGACCACTACCTTGCTGGAGCTTGTTTAAGACTTGACATGGAGCCGGTGCTAGAAGAATTGCACATCAACTGTTTGATGCAATTCCCTAGAGACTCGTGCGCTGGCAAATCCAAGATTGGTGACATGTGAATTCATGTATGCGATGCAAATAATGCGTTTGTTTTAGTCATCTATTTTCTAGACCACGTCATAGGAATAAATGACAAGGTCAACTAGTTTTCTGTTCATAATATTGTGATGTTTTTGCAGTACGTGGCATTATCGTGTCGATTTCTTGGAACAAATCTGATTTCCTTTTGAGTCTTTTCGGTGATAAAGGAGCCATCCTGCTAACTTTTAGTTCAGAGCCCATAGTCTTCCTTAGCAAGGAAATAATAGCACAAGAGTCTAATAAATTTCCTATGGTTTCAAACTTCTTTATAAAGTGGATAGTGATTTTTACTTCGTTCTTTATATAGTTTTTGCATGACTCAAACTGCAGTCGATGTGATTACTGGTTCTACACTCTGTTTATTGTTTTGCATTTTGGGTAGAATGCTGATTTATAATGACTTCTAACTTAATTTTGATGGTGAAATTTCAAAGAGTAGCAAAGACTAGATCCTAGTTGTTTTCACATACATATGTTCAGAAGTTTCAGGGCAACTTCACTTTGGATATGCAAACAATGGTTTAAATCAGTTAAATCTATGTAGAGTTTCTGTTGTCCTGCACTGTGTCAGACTCCACTTGCTTTGCCTTTTTGGAAGTTATTGTGTAGTTTCCTTGTCTCCTCATCCTGCTCATGATGTTCCATGCTTGAGTTGGATGGATAGTGGTTTTAAAACTAATAGAAGAAGCAAGAGGAGGAGGGGGAGAGCGTTACATACAAATAGAGTTCGTTGGTGAGGGGAGTGAAGTAATGGCAGTAGAAGTTATTTATTCTGCTCTTATGAAGTTGCTTGGGCTGGGGATGCTGTTGGGCATCAACAAGGAGCTGAGGAAACTGGATAGCATTCTGACAACAATCCAAGATCTGCTGGAAGATGCTGAGGCAAGACAGGTCAAAAAGAAAAGGCATTGAAGGGTTGGCTAAGAAAGCTCAAAGATGTGGCGTATGATGCAGATGATGTGTTGAACGAGTTCATGATAAAAGCAGCAAAGTGGGGACCGGAGATCCAGCACCAGAAGAAGGCAAATGTACGAAACTTGCTTTGAGTTCCATAATGGGCTAAATTTGGATACGAGATAGAACATAAGATAAAGGAAATCACGGAGAGATTAGATGATATTGCCGAAGAGTGATCCAAGTTCCATCTGAGGGAAGCTGCTGTGATGCAATGGAAGGAGGAGATTGTGGGGAGGGAAGAGACTGGTTCATTTGTTAATGAATCAGAAGTACTTGGTCGCGACGAAGACTGGGAGAATATTGTAGATTTTCTTATTAACACCTCAAGTGAGAGCAATCCTGTCCAATTGTTGGCCTTGGGGGACTGGGCAAGACTACTATTTCTCAGTTAGTCTTTAATGGCAAGAGGGTGAGCAAGTATTTCGAACGGCGGGTATGGGTCTGTGTTTCGGATGACTTGGACACCAGAAGCCTCACTAGATCAATCATAGAATCTTTGGCTGGGAGGGAATCTGATCTCGGACATTTGTTGCAGTGGCAGTTAAGACAGCAGCTTGGAGGTCACAGATTCTTGCTTGTTATGGATGATATCTGGAATGAGAACCATGAAAAATGGGAGAAATTTAGGACTCTACTAACTGTTTGTGGTAGTGGAGTTAAGACCATAGTAACCACTCGCGGTGCTAGAGCTGCTATGGGTACGGTCTCACGCCACTTCTTAACAGGCTTATCAGATGATGATTGCTGGTCACTGTTCATAGGAGGGCATTTGGGATGGGTGGTGGTGCAAAGCCCCCAAATTTGGTTGCAATTGGAAAGGATATTGTGAGGAAATGTGGAGGTGTACCTTTGGCAGCAAAAGCTTTAGGAAGTCTGTCCGTTTCAGAGGAGAAAGCATATGGATAGCAGTGAGGGACAATGAGATTTGGAAGTTATCTTTAGATGAGAATGAGATCTTACCAGCGTTGATGTTGAGCTATAATCTCTTGCCTTCACATCCCAAGCCTTGCTTTGCATACTGTTCCATATTCCCAAAAAACTATGACATTAGAAAAGAGACTCTAGTTCATCTATGGATGGCGAAAAGCCTGATTGAATCATTTGATGCTAACCTGCACTTGGTGGATGTCAAGTACCAGTGCATAGATGAGTTGCTATCCAGATCACTCTTTCAGGATGGTGCTTGAGACACATAGTATAGTGAGACAGGTAAAGACGCAGGACCTTTTACACGACCTACTTGTTCTATTGCTGGTGACGAGTGCTCCATCATAGATGCTGCTACAGGGAAAGGTGTCTCTGAAAGCTCTCGTTATTTGTCACTTGTTCCTAATGGGCCTTAGATCTAGAAGGTTGCTATAGCCTCCGGTCACTGCCAAGCTACATTGGTTGCCTCAAGAATACGTGAAACCTGGAGCTGTCCATCTACCGATTTATTCAGGAATTACCGGAATCCCTTAGCTACCTGTCAAACTGCAAGCTTTGGGGCTCAGATAATGTTATTGCATCCATGAACTTCCATCAAACATGAGGACATGGAAAATCCATCCATCTTAATATATCTAGTTGTTGTGGGCTAACTTGCATGCCTCCTGGGATTGGCAAGTTTACTTGCCTTCGAACATTGCATATATTTGTTCTTGGTTGCAAAATCAAATGTGACTGTGGAGAGCTGGCTGGCCTGAATCTTGAAGGCACATTACATATGAGGAAACTTGAGAATATAACTAACCCAGCTGAGGTGAGGGAGGTTAACTTGAAAGACAAGCAGGGTCTTCGATCTCTGTGCTTATCATGAGATATCCGTGCTTACAGAAAACCAATACAAGCTGGTGGAGAAAATGATGGTGATGAAACCGAAGAGTTTAAGAGGCATTTCATGGAAGTCCTTGTTTTGCATGACTTCATTCCAAATGTTGAAGTTGTTGACGATGTCCTTGGAAATTTGCACCCATCCACAACTATAGAGAAGCTGGTGATAGAAGGATATGTCGGGAGAAAATTTCCTAGTTGGATGATGGAGCTATCACTTCCAAATCTGGTCACAGTAACACTAGATTCCTGCATTAGATGCAATTATCTTCCTGCATTTGGGCAGCTTCCCCATCTCAAGATCCTTAAGCTTAGTCTACTGCGTGGGTGTGGCATCAGGGGCCTGAGCTCTGGCCTCTATGCTGGCAATGGCGCATTCCCTGTGCTAGAGGACTTGAGGCTGCCAATGCTGTTTTTTCTGGAAGAGTGGTTGGGAACATGCCACAGAGAACTCTTTCCTTCTCTCACCAAGCTGAGCCCGCAGGGTTGCTGCAATGCTGTGTGCACGGCCTTCAGGTTTTCCAACTGTCACACACTCGGACATGGATGTAGATAATGAGTTGCTGTTGTCTGCACTCCATAATGGTGTGTTTCCCAATCTAAAGCACTTGGATGTCAGTGAATGCAACAGCAAAAAGAACACGGCCCAAGGGCTCAAGGAGCAAATGAGTTCTCAGAGTAGCTGGTCGATGACCCAATTGAGACCTAGTGATGAGATCTTCGAACAATGATTTTTATCATTTTTTGAATCCATTAAATTGACTGGTGGAACCAATCTGTTTGAGAAGTCGAAACTATGGTGTTTTGCTTCTTTCTATATCCTTACTGATAGAAACAGATTGCTTTTGTATTTGTTGTGTCAGTATGTGTGTCCTAAGAATATTTACTTACAGCAATATGTTCGCATTGTAGAGTAAGCTCATTCAGCCTGTCTTTGATTATGTTATTGTTGTATGACTTCTTTTTCTCCTGTATCAGATATTAAACTAATGATAACAGAATACTACAGTTATTATCTTAGCCAAAGTGCCGTAGAGGTATGAGTTTATTTCTTGGCCCAAGGCGATGTGGCCATGCGGGGGCTATTCTCATGATTTAATGCACAAGAATTAAGAAGGTGCAGGTGCTTGTTCGAGGTTCAACTTCATTTCCCACAGGGTTGATGGCAGAGTTGCACATTGATTATTTGATGAAATTCCTCCGATGACTACCAGAAAATCCAAGATTGGTATTTTTTCCAATCTGGTGTATTCATACAAATGATGAATATGCTGTTTTTTACTTTATATTTTAGTATATCACGTCATAGAAGTCACTGTCAAGGTTAGTGTTATATACATCAGACAGTCAAGTTTGTGTAGCCTGTGAAAGTCTTGCTCAAAAAAAATCGGATGATAGTGATTAAAGGAACCATCCTTCTTTCTAGTACCAACGACCCCACGCAGTCTTCTTTAATTCTTTAACAAGGAAATACTAGCACAAAAGTCCAATTATTTCTCAGTGGTTTCACATTTATTTTTTAAAGTGGACAGGGACAGGGACTACTTCTATGTTTTTTATGTAGTTTTCGTATAACTTAAACTGCAATCAGTGTGATGGCTTGCCCTTTTGCCTTTTGCCTTTACATCTTATCATACTTTATCTATAGTATGCAGATAAGCATTACATCCTTTCAAGCCTACACCGCATAGGAGGGCCTCGATTTCTCATCACATCCGGTACTTCCAGATTCTGCTGATTGTTTTGTGACCTGGATAAAAAAAATGTGATTTTGTAATGGCTTTTATCTCAAGATTTGGTGATAAAATCTCAAAAGAAAGCAAAGGTTAGATCCTTGTCATTTTCACATTCATTTAGAAAGTTGCAGAGAAACTTCTCTTTTGATCTGCAAGAATGCTCAAGTCAATTAAATCAATAGATTTTCAATTGCCCCACAATGTTGCTCGTTTGATTCGTGCGTTAGTTTCCAGTTATTTCCCCTTTTTTGAAATTATTGTGTTGTTTCCTTGTCTCTTCATCTCGCTTATGGTGTTTCCAAACTTTTCAGATACATAGTGCTTATAAAAGCAATAGAAGAACCAACAGGAGGAGAAGCAGAAGAGCTTTGAAAACCATATACAGTTTGTCGGAGAACAGAGTAATGTCGGCAGTAGTTGTTTCTTCCCTCATGAAATTGATTTTTGAGAAGGTTGCCTCCAAAGGCCTGAAAGAGCTTGGGATGTTGTTAGGCGTTGACGAGGAGCTGAAGAAGCTGGAGAGCATCCTGTCAACAATCCAAGATGTGCTTGAAGATGCTGAGGCGAGGCAGGTCAAAGAGAAGGCATTGAAGGGATGGCTAAGAAAGCTCAAAGATGTGGCATATGATGCAGATGATGTGTTGGATGAGTTCATGACAAAAGCAGCAAAGTGGAGACCTGAGGTCGAGCACCAGAAGAAGGCAAAGGTACGCAACTTGCTTTCAGTTCCAAAATCGGTTAAATTTCGATACAAGATAGCACAGAAGATAAAGGAAATCAGGGAGAGATTAGATGAGATTGCTGAAGAGAGATCCAAGTTCCATTTGAGGGGAGCTGCTGTGATGCAATGGAAGGAGGAGATTGTGGGGAGGGAAGAGACTGGTTCATTTGTTAATGAATCAGAAGTACTTGGTCGGGACGAAGACAGGGAGAAGATTGTAGATTTTCTTATTAACACCTCAAGTGAGAGCAATCCTGATGTTCTTCCAATTGTTGGCCTCGGGGGACTCGGTAAGACTACTATTACTCAGTTAGTCTTTAATGACAAGAGGGTGAGCAAGCATTTCGAACAGCGGATATGGGTCTGTGTTTCGGATGAGTTTGACATCAGAAAGCTCACTAGATCAATCATAGATTCTTTGGCTGGGAGGGAATGTGATCTCACAGACATGAATTCGTTGCAGTGGCAGTTAAGACAACAGCTTGGAGGTCACAGATTCTTGCTTGTTCTGGATGATGTCTGGAATGAGAACCATGAAAAATGGGAGAAATTGAGGAATCTGCTAACTGGTTGTGGTAGGGGAGCTAAGATCATAGTAACCACTCGCAGTGCTAGAGCTGCATCAATTATGGGCACGGTCGCACCCCACTTCTTGACAGGTTTATTAGATGATGATTGCTGGTCACTGTTCGAGAGGAGGGCATTTGGGATGGGTGGTGCTGCGAAGACCCCAAATTTGGTTGCAATTGGAAAGGATATTGTGAGGAAATGTGGAGGTATACCTTTGGCAGCTAAAGCTTTAGGAAGTCTGATGCGTTTCAAAAAAGGAGAAAGCATATGGATAGCAGTGAGGGACAATGAGATTTGGAAGCTATCTGTGGATGAGAATGAGATCTTGCCAGCGTTGATGTTGAGCTATAATCACTTGCCCTCGTATCTCAAGCCTTGCTTTGCATACTGCTCCATATTCCCAAAAAACTATGACATTAGAAAAGAGACTCTAGTTCATCTATGGATGGCGGAGGGATTGATTCAATCGTTTGTTGTAGATCTTCACTTGCTGGATGTCGGGTATCAGTACATAGATGAGTTGCTATCCAGATCGCTCTTTCAAGATGGTGCTCAAGACACAGATGGGGCAGTGAGACAGGTAAAGATGCATGACCTTGTACATGACCTTGCTCGTTCTATTGCAGGTGGGGAGTGCTCCATCATAGATGCTGCCACTGGGAAAGGCATCTGTGAAAACTCTCGTTATTCATCATTTGTTTTTAATGGGCCAATGCCCAAGACCCCACAACTTCTCGACGAAGCAAAGAAGTTGCGGACTTTCTACTTCGTCGCATCAACAGACATGCTTACTGCATCAAAACACATAAAAGAAGAGGAAGATGACATGAAGGACGAGAAAGATAATATGCAAGAGCTTCTCCACAACAGCTTTAACTATTTCAATTGCCTGCGAGCATTGCATCTAAGGGGTTTTCCTATGGAAGAATTTCCTGTTTCGATATCGAAGATGAAACACCTAAGGTACCTCAACCTCTCATCCACCAACCTTGTAGCTCTTCCACCATGTATCAGCATCCTCCATAACCTTCAGACTTTGAGCCTGGCATGCTGTAGACAGCTTCTTGTTCTACCCGAATCTGTTGGTGAGCTCTACAACCTATCAACCTTGGATCTTGAAGGGTGCTATAGCCTCCGGTCACTGCCAAACTCCATCGGTTGCCTCAAGAATCTGCGAACACTTGACCTTTCTCTCTGCCAATTTATTCAGGAATTGCCAGAATCACTTAGCTGCCTCTCGAACCTGCAAGTTTTGGGGCTCAGACATTGTTACAGCATCCATGAACTTCCGCCAAACATGAAGGACATGGAAAATCTCATCCATCTTGATATATCTAGTTGTCCTGAGCTAACTTGCATGCCTGCAGGGATTGGCAAGTTAACTCGCCTTCGAATATTGCCTATATTTGTTCTTGGTGGCAATACCAAATGTGCCATTGGAGAGCTGGCTGGCCTGAACCTTGAAGGCACATTACACATCAAGAAACTTGAGAATGTAACTACCCCAGCCGAGGCAAGGGAGGCTAACTTGAAAGCTAAGCAGGGTCTTCGGTCTCTGTGCTTATCATGGAATATCAATGCTTATAGAAAACCAAGACAAGCCGATAGAGACAATGATGGTGATGAAACCGAAAAGGCCAAGAGGTACTTCATGGAAGTCTTTGTTTTGCATGACTTAATTCCAGACGCTGAAATTGTTGACAATATCCTTGAAAACTTGCAACCGTTCACAAGTATAGAGAAGTTGGGGATAGAAGAATATGTGGGGAAAAAATTTCCTAGTTGGATGATGGAGCTGTCACTTCCTAATCTGGTTGAAGTAACACTTGATTCCTGCATTAGATGCAATGATCTTCCGGCATTCGGACAGCTTCCCCATCTCAAGATCCTTAAACTTAGTCTACTATGTGGCATCAGGTGCCTAGGCTCTGAATTCTATGGGGGCAATGGTGCATTCCCTGTGCTAGAGGAGCTGGAACTATCAATGCTGCTTTTCCTGGAAGAGTGGCTGGGAACAAGCAATGAAGAACTCTTTCCTTCTCTCACCAAGCTGAGCCTGCGGGGTTGCCCGGTGCTGCGTGCACTGCCTTCGGCTTTTCCAACTGTCACACACCTGGACATGGATGTGGATGATGAGTTGCTTCTGTCTTCCCTCCAGAATGGTGCATTTCCAAATCTGAAGCATTTGGATGTCAACGAATGCAACGGCGAAGAGGACTACATGGAGAACATGCCCCAAGTGCTTCGGGAGCGAATGATTTCTATTGGGAGCTGGAGGCTGAAGACTCGAGCGAGGCCTGGTGATGATGATCCTTCAACAAGTTTTGCGACCTGCATTGGATCCTTCAAAATAACTGGTGGAATGAACGAGGTGGTATTCAACCTGTTTTAGGAGTCTACACAATGATGTGCTTCTTTCTCAATCCGTTATGATAAAATAAGTGTTTTGTGTATCTGTTTTCTCAGTGACATGCGTATGTAGCACCAGTGTTGTATGGCTTATGGCTTTTTTCAGTATAGATTCCTAGTTTTTTTTTTCTTATTGCTCTTCCAGACTTCGAGAGAATTCAAAGCCGAATCATTTGGTTGAAAAGTTGAAACAGTTTTTTCCTCCATAATTTTACTTCTATTGGATGATTTATATATCTCTGCTATCATCATTTCACTTGTCTATAATTGATGTATGAGACTGAATATTGTCTTCATTTTTATCTTGAAGAATGAACTATTTGATTTATTTCTTTGTATTTCCTTATTAGCAAACGCCGGAGAATTTTTCTTTTTTTCGAAAACCCCCTCTAATGTTTCAAATTCTAAATTATCCTATATTTGTATATATCATTATACCTACAACACATATTACTGTATTTGGAGTAGTATTATAACACATGTTTTTATATTTATAGCAGTATATTTTTTATATACATGATCAAAACCAAATGAATATTTAATAGAATTAAGTAGTTATGGTCAAGACCAAATAAATATAAACAGAATTAAACAGTTGTGATAAAAAAATTTGATCATAACATTTTAATTTTAGTCCTAACTATTTGATTTTGATCATACTACTACATGTACTACAAATACATAAAATAGTACAAAATAAATGGGCCATATGATAAATTAGATTTTTAAATAAAGTATCAGAAATTTAAAATGTCAAGAAGAAATTTTTAAAAAATTAAGAAAGCATGAAGGGCGTAGAAATTTTTCTCTCAAAAGAATAGAAGCCGCCCCTGAGATTTGGTGAAGGCGCTCCAGGCCCGTGCAGTAGTGCAACGGATGGGCGACGCTCCAGGGCCCCACTAACAAGCCGGCGCGGTAGGCCCTCCACCACAAAAAATTAATTTATTATCACAATGGGCCAATCGGCCACATAAAATTTAGAAGGCCGAGAAAGGCACGAGTATTTTGTTGTGTGCCCGAGACCTAATTTTATAGATGAACTACGTCCGTTGTATTAGCAGCCAGCTGATGGGGGCTATTATCTTGATTAAATCACAGTCCAATGCCCACTAACTTATATTGCTCTTCCGAACTTGAGAATTCAAACCAAATCACTTGGCTCAACAGTTATTCTTCATAGTTTTATTTATATTGAATAATGATTTATGTTTTATTGACAAACTATGAAAGCTTTTATGGCGGAGAAAAGTATGCCAGATTGTTTTTCGTTGTTGTCTAGCCTGCAAATTTCCAGAGTTATAGCTTTGTTCCGCAATTTGTTTCAGAAACATCAACTTTCCAATTGGCAGTGCTGCTGCTTATGAAATCTCATAAATAATTTTTTCCTTATATTTAACTGTACATTTCGGAAACGTAGTCAAAGAACATTCATCCAATGGCATCGGGGTTACTCTGTATATCATTTTCTCATTTGTGTCAAAAGCTCTGTCGGAGGTCTCCCAGCACCAGAAGAGCTGCCACCTCCAAATGCAGAAAATGCACCACCCTGGTTGCCACTGAAAGCCCCAAAACCACCTATAATACAAATGCAAACACACATCAATTTCCAACTACACGCCCCGAGCATAGGTGTACAATGTGCGGATGAATGCATCAGTAAACACTAGAAAAGTATCCATTCCAGCTCATAATGTAGCATTCAGATATTTAAATCTGTTCAATGAATCAACATTCCATATTACTATTTTCACGGGCCAAGATTGAACAAGAAACACAAGAATGTTTTCAAGTCAGTGCTGTTTGGAAGGACAGTTATTAGAAACACAACGGATAAACCAGTCAGTTACCATCTGTAATCAACCCTAGTGTTTTTTATATTTATTCAATAATTTAGATAATGTGCTCCAACATATAGTTAATTCCACAAACCTTCAGCCCATGTATTTTTTGGCAAGGAACACCCTGCACTTAGCCCCCTAGTGAGAAATGCATATGACCAATTGCCATTTGCCACATATTCTTACTGTGAATCACAGGCAAGAATATTGTATCTTTCTTTATGCATGAGGATCCATTTGACTATAAAATTTCTATATATTCTTACTGCATTTTAACGGAAATAAAATACCTCAGCCTATTTCAGCTACTCACACTTAAGTTCCATGATTTTTATATTGATCTCCAGATTTCTAAAACCAAATATATTTCTTCTGCAAAGGCACAACAAGCTCTACTTTCCTTGCATATTTCATAACATTAAACTATTATTCACTACACAAAAGACAAAATCAGATGGGGCTTCCACACATAACAACCTAGTCAGGACTTCGATTTGAGACTTATGCTTGTGTATCATATGAATCGTATCATACTAAGCACAAGATACATACATGTCTAATGTGAAGTTATTCACAACCATGTAAGCATGTTCCAAAAGGTTTGGATGAGGTCCATTTGAGAAATTGTAAACCATGTAAATGCATTTTTAGCTCATGGAAGTTTGCATGCTTTGATGCCACTTTGTTACTAATGTCTGATTCAATTTGCTGATAATTAACATGTTCAATAAAATAGGTAGTTTCACCTGCTCCAAACCCACTACCAGGATTAGCACCTCCAAATCCACCACCTGCAGCAGCTGCTAAAGCAAATCCGCCACCTTTCAAGGTGGCAGCAGCAAAACCTCCTCCAGCAGCAGCCGCAGCAAAGCCCCCTCCGGCAGCGGCACCAGCAAAACCTCCTCCAGTGGCAGCACCAGCAAAACCTCCTCCAGTGGCAGATGATACAGCAGCAAAACCACCAGTAGCAGAACTAGAAAACCCACCAGTAGTTGAAGCAAGAGCTGTGAAACCCCCTCCTGCAACAGCACCACCAAACCCAGCACCTGTGGTTGAAAACCCTCCTCCACTATTAGCTGCAGCTGAGATACCACCTCCAAACCCGTCTGAAGAAGCAAAACCAACACCTGGTACACCAGCACCCAATTGACGTGACTGCCCAAAAGTACCAAGAACAGATCCAAGTGCCTGCTGCTGCCCAGCACCAATCTGTGCTGGCTGCCCAAATCCACTGAATCCACCACCAAATCCACCAGAAGATGCAACAGAACTTACTGGTTGCGATGGTTCCATTTGTTTTGTTGATGGAAGGCTAAAAGATGCAGGCCGAAAGAGATCTCCTGAGGAAGAAGATGAAAAAGAAAATGGAGAGTTTGTAGGTGCTGTATTAAACGAACCACCGAAAGGGTTGGGCTTTGGCGAATTTGAAAGAGGGGATGATCCAAGCCCAAATCCTCCAAGTGCTCCCAAATTAAAAGCATTAGCCATGTTTGGAGCTTCTTCTTCCATTTCATCTTCTTGTGATGAACCACTATCAATAGCTTCATCTCTCTCCAGAGCAGTAAAGCTCAACGCAGAAGATGTTGGTGGACAAGAGATTGCGGAAATACTGCCATTTGTAGTATGATCAACAGAAGATTCTCTTTCGGGAGCTAATTCAACAGAAACCCCACTAGTGGGTATTGATTTAGCTGCTTGGGAAAGAGTGGCAACCTCAACTACTGGGGTTACAGTTGCAGATGCTTGAAGTGGAGCTGGTTCAGAATTAGGTTTTTCCATATTTGTTTCAGAAGGTATAGACAGCGAGCTCTGAGAAGGAACTGCAGAAGTTTTCAGGGGCTGAACAGCAAAATGGCTGGAGGATGAAGAGATTGAAGCTGATGATGATATTGAAATGGTCTGATTAATATTCATGGCATATTTTGCATCAACTGATGATTCTCTGGAAGACATGGATGATGAAATTGTAGAGGATGATGCGGAGATCATAGAAGAGGATGATAATGAAGTGGGCACAATAGATGATGAGACAAGGGATGGCATTGGAGGTGTCGATGACTGCTTAGTTGAGAAGGTTGGAATTGGCACAGAGCCTGCAAGATTAGATTCTCTGGAAGAGAAGGTTTGAGGTGACTCATTTTCACTTGGTGAGGCACCAATTTGGGCAATAATACCTGTGACATTTGATGATAATGAAGAAAGAGTTTTATTGCCATCAGATAAAGAAAAGATATTCTTTGGAGAAACTCCTAAATGAGATAACTTGGTCTGATCATCCTCTCCAGGTTTATCGCTGAACTGCTCACTTGTCTGTTCTCTGATGTGTGCTATTTGTGAAGGTAATGTAGTCTCAACATTGGAAGTCTTGGTGGATATTAAAGATGTTTGAATAGACGTCGATGCACCAAATTGCATACTAGGTATAATTTTGGAGTGTGAAGAGGCCTGAGCCATGGAAGACACTGATTTGCTCACAGTATGAGTCATGCCATTGTTTATATCAGGTGAATGGAAACTCCTATCACCAGAACTCCACCCATCCCTGAATGTCGACACCAATGGTGATGATGATGACTGACTTACATTTCTTTGCACTGACATTACTGGACAAGATTCTGATCCCATACTTTGAGATGGTCTTGAAGGTCCCTTAGCCCATTCAAACACTGAAACAGATTGAGATTCAAATGTATCTTTGGGGGAAATCACTGAAATATCTGCAGAACAGCAGATAGATTTTAAGCCACACAACTCAGTATTGATAGCTACACATCAATATCAATCCAGTCTATATAGAACACTTACGCTAGATAGAAATATGAAAATGCAGTTTGGCTTTGCCATTAGACTCTGAGAAACTTTTGCCATACAAGTTTCGTTACCTTTTTGCAGGTCCCTAGAATATTTTGTCGGTTGAGGATGGGATATGCCCTGAGAGATCCCCGCATGCTTGACTGTAACAAATTCAGGGCTGCCTTCTTTCACCGACCTCCTCACAATGGTTTTCAGTGGCTCGAATTTAGTGATACTCTGCAAAAATTAAAATTCAGCATACTTCTCTTTGTCAACTCTACCAAATGTCAAAACTGAACTACTTGAGAAGTTGGGAATGCCCAAATCATCATAGAAGTTTCAGATGTGAAATTTGTCAGGATTATAGTAATGGTTTCAAAGGTCACATATCAGGCAGAAGAAGCACAACATAAAAAGGAAGATTTCACAGAACACAATCGAAATCATATGAAATTGCAGGGTAACAATGAGAATTGTACAAGCTACATAAAGAGATATAAGCTTAAATTCATTACGAAAGCAAAGGACAAAGATTGAGTGCAAATCAACTGCAGGATAAGATAAAAAAAACAAACAAGGGAACCAGATAAAAAAATATATGCTAAAAAGTTATGCACATTAGCAAAAGATATCTATGTGGTAGTTCGAAGGAATTATCACTGACCCATATCTTGCTCATGTCTAGTTTGGATAATTTTTTTACTGAAATTGCTGTTAATCGAAATTATCACTATAAGATTGTCCATTGTTTGATGGTTAAGAAAAAAATTTTAACTCATTTCCATGTGCTTTCGCAGTTTCATTGGACATCCATGTTCTTGATCATCACTAAACGATGATCTTTAGAAATATCAGAGACAACGAGAGAAACCAGGAAACTAAAAAGGAGCTGAAAGAAATGGACAGAAGGAATGAGAATCTTCCCTCCAACCTCACCAGGTGATGCTACTTTCAAACCTGAAGTTTAAGATTGTGAATGTCAAGAGAACTGAGATTAAAAAATTGGATTTTCAGCCCTCTACATAATAGATCAAGGAGTTCCTAAATTGATTTTCATTTTTATAAACATTCAAATGCATTTAATGTGTTTCACTATATATAACTGTCTGAGTGCATACTATGGGTTTTGATCTATATGAAGATCTGAATGCATACTATCTCAGATTTTTGAATTCATGGTGATTGTAAACAACCATAGCCACAATACACAATCTTCTTCACAACCATCTAGAGTTTGACTTTCTGTAACTTGATCATTCTTCTTATTGACAGTTTTCTCAAATAATATTGTTAAATAGTCACTAAATATAAACTAGACATTTGACAAAACACATGCTAGTCAAATGCATATGGCAGTTAGTTCAGATATTTCAGGTGTCTTTTACGTTCTCTGCATCTAGACATCTTTCCCAATGTAGCTTTCATAAGTCCTTGCCACATGCTCCAACCATATTAGCTAGTTCTTAGCAATCATTTGAATTTTATTTAATCTAAGCAATTTTATTCTTAATTAATGAAATATTGAACCAACCATGAGGTCAGTTTAATACTTAACCCAAGGGGTCTAGTAGATACGCAGTTTGGTGTTCACATCCAAGTCATGCTAATCATATCTGCAGAAACAACAAAAAAGCCAGTAGACGTGCTTATTTGAAATGATTCCCAGAAATTGCTGTTGGATAATTTCAATCTTCAGTATTTCTTTCAAGCATTCTGCATTTAGAAACCCCTGTTTAGATGCCTTCACAACTGTCAACACAAATACCATATATTTGGTGGTTCAAAGCAATAAAATCATCCATTATAAGCATATATTACCTTCTGCAAAGAGTCTTTCCTCCTCCTTACAGATCCAGATTCGAACACCTTTGAAGTGCTTGATGCATCTGCTCTCTTTTTCTCCTTGTTAATGCTTGCAGATTCTGGCATTCTTTTGATGAAATCTGGAGTAAGGCCACGCCCTTTAACATCAGGAGTATGGAATACACTGACTTCATGGGAGAGGCCAATTGATTCAAATATCTCTTTCATTACATTGGGATGCCGAACAGATGATGGATTTATGTTAAGCATAGCCATCTGTTTTGAGAGACAATCTGAAAGTTGCTCAGCAGCTGCCAATTGTGAAGTCAGCGTACTGTATACCTTTTGAATTGATTGGACTTGCCTGAAAATAAATACAAAGTGAGAATGGCACAGACAGGGTAAATTTGGAGATCTTATTGTTTTTTGTAAGGTAATTATTCACATAACTCTGAAGATCATAGAGAAAACTATGTTGAATGTATTTCAGAATACCAGAAATTTTCTGAAAAAATAGCATTCTAGATAGATACTAGCAGCAGTGAAGATGACATATATCACACTGAAATGAAATGAAATTACCGCTAAGTTTCCCTGGCTAAGGTCACATATCAAACTGAAATAAAATGAAATGAACACTAAGTTGCACTGGTTATTGAATTTTGTACATACTCTTACCAAAAAAGCAGGCTGTATATACTATTTAATAAAATATAAATTTTGAAAAGAATGGCAACTACATCATTGAAATGATTTGCATCTACTATTGCTAGTGCCAAAGTGCTCTCTAAGCAACCTATTCCACTTAGAAACTCCAGAATCCCTATCCCCAAAAATGGTGACTGGCATGGTTTAGGTGATGTCCTTTTGCCATGGTACTTGGGGTTATGAATTATAACCATAAAAACTCCATTCCTGTTGAGAGAGCCCTTTACATCTATCATACAGCAAGTCACATCAATATCTAAGATCATTCAACAGAGGAATAGTTTGTGAATCTCAGAAAATTCAAACCTCTTAATATATTCATGGAAAACCTATGATATAAATACACACACAATGCTGCATGGAGACATGCCTATGAATGTTGGACACAGGAAATCCCAACATTCTGGACATGAAGACTTACAATTCAATGACTTATATTTAGGAGTACAAACATACATACATAAACCATGAACATAAAAGTGCCACATAACATAATAATGAGCTCTCCATGATCAGATTGGGGTGGGTTCAAATTTAAATTAACTGACATCCATTACTTGGCACAAGTGTCCAAGTGTAATGGAGAGAAAACAGACACAATCTTAGACATGTGTCAGACAAGCAACCCGAACATTATCCACCAAACATGCTTTTTTAAGTTATTGCTCGAGTAAATCAACTACATATTTTGCGCTTCTCACAGCTTCACTTGAGAAGTAAGTGAAGGGGAAACATAAGAAAGCAGGTTGGCTCATCCAGTTTCAGGTGTTCATTTCAACAAAAAAAAGGCAGGAAAATGGAAGACACTACTTCTCAGAGGCATCTCCTCCCTTATTTTCACTTTGGGTTGAGAGTAACTGAAGCCACAAAATATGAAAGGAAATTACCCGCATTGGTTACCAAAGGCACAACTTTTCTTACGTCTCTTGATAAACCCATTTTTCTGAGAAATTGGTTCTTCCAATTCTTTCCTTTGTAGGATTTTTTCTCTTTCAAACTGAGTTGGTACTAGTTTTTCGGGACTCCCTTCTTTGAGAGATATAAAACCGATGAGCCTATAATTTTTCCAATGTATTATAGTTCGTAAGATGCCCCTCTCACCACTAATAACCACCACTCATCACCATTACCACCAACCAAAGGAATTGGAATGCATAGAATCCCAAACCCAACAGAAAAAGAATTTCAATGAATGTCTTTCAAAACATATCCAAAATGGATTTTAATTAAGATAATTAATATATTAAATCCGACCCACCTAAACCATACCAAATTTATCTTTATTCAGCACTGAGTCTTATGCTCCATTTGCATCAAAACAAACGCCAGAAAGTGTCATCATTGACAATTGTTAAGTGTAATATTTGACCAATTCCTCTGATTTGCACACCTCAAATCTTTCAATAACAAGCACACCTTAATAAACACAAACGACATGAAAGAAACAAGACATTTGAAAACAAGAAGTTTGATAAGAAACACTCGAAGGACAATGCGCATACCTCGAAGGCTCCATATTGGCATGAAATATTCTTCGTCCAGTGCGAGCTCCACCAGTTTCACCAAATTTACTTATTTCAAGCGTATTGAAATGCCTCTCCAGTTCTATAAGCTGATTAGCCAAACTCTGTTGCATCAAAGTATAAACTTTAATGAGTGACAGTTCTAAAATGTGAAGTCAAGTTAAGCCTATAGGTGATTGACCTGATTTTTCTCAAGTATCCGTTGTTGCTTCATTTTCAATTCAGGACTCAACTTCTGTTGCTTCCATATATCCCAATACTGATAATTAGATGCTTGTTTAACCATGCCATCCACATAGACTTGCCTGGTTGAAACTGAATCAGAAGGATAAACAATTAGATACAATTAACCACCAAATAACAGTTCTATTTCTTATTTCAATTCAAAAGAACACATATTAGCAATTTTCTAGCAACTTTTTTTTAGCAATTTAATAGAATGTAACATACCCTGAAGCATCTTACTTTGAAGCTGTTGAATCTCCAGAAGCTGTTCCTCTATTTTCTTCTATTTGCACAAAAATATTCACATAAAAATAAGAGAAGATCATGCACAAATGAAGGCAACATACAAAGGTCTACATTTCTTCATCGTTGGATATTATGAGTTTGTTTGAATGAGGGAAACAATTGAAATCTTGTTTTGATACAAACAACTAAGAACTTATTAAAGAGTTGGAATGCTACCTTATACACCTGGGATACATTGGAAAGCTTTTGTAAACCATCCTCCACTGCCCAGAGTGAACTTTCATGAAAGATACTGCAGGTGTCTCTAAGTCCACCTTCTTGTTCTATTTGTGACAACATGATATCAAGTTCTTTAACCATCTCTTTCACCTGAGACATGTTTGACAAAAATAAGGTAAACAAAATAAACTCAACACATTCTCATTAGTCCAAACAGATGATAAAGTTCCTCAAAATTCAGAGAGAAATAATCGAAAAAATCACAAACAATGATAGGACTCAAGCTTTGTTTTTTGTTATATACACCAAATATTTTCTTGGTGTAGGTTGCAGGCTCACCCCTCTGTTGTGGGTGAGCCAGGGCCCAGTTGAGCCTACCCATCTGATGCAGTCAGCCAGGGTTGGACTAGGTCATGCACATACATGAAAAATGAAAAAGAAAGAGAAGGCCTGTATAAAGAAGGAATTTTGATATGTTTGCCAACAATTAAATTCTTTCTGAATTGAACATAAGCACATGGGAGTTCAATTCAGTCGCAACCATAGCAATCGCTACAGTTGCAACTTAATCTGTTTCCAAGTACATGATGTGGCCTAGTCTTTGCATTTAAGATTCAATGCACTAATTTGTCCATCAATACAAGATGAGTCCTCATACACAACTTGGAAAATAAATAAGAAAGTAAAAATCTGTTCTGAAAGTTTTGAGAATAGGTAAAGATAGCACTGTCAAAGCAATAGGAAGAATGCTACAAATTAATGATTAAAAATGTATGCCTAAAAGTCAATATCTAAATGTGATGAGGTTTGCACTACCATGATGTCATTTCTTCACTTGATGGCATAAGGCCTAAGATCCAGAAATAAAATGATGGTTATTGGTAGCTGAAAATAAAACCAGCAGGAGAGTAATAGTCTCAAATATATAGCATAAAAGAATGGGCCACAAATAAGTCAGGTAGAGCTGGCACAGGTTGACGAAAAACAAGCAGCAAGCTTAGGATGTGAAATGTGGAGTGAGATCCAGGCTTGAAAGCAAAAATAGAAAGAAAGTGCAAAACATGGCCTAGACCAAAAAATTATCATGTGTCACGATAGAGAAGCCAGCCTATTCAGAAGGCTGTGCCTGTCAAGTTTCAATAATTAACAGATCCTTACATCATAGAATTGCTTAGAAACCCGAGCTTCAGCTTCTACCATATGTGGAGTCCTATAGCTTTTGGCATTGTTGGGCAAAGGCTGCATTCTAGAAGGCAAGGATTCATTGTTTCCTGTCCCTGACATAGAGGATGTAAGTCCTCCACTCTGGCTAGCTTTATTTATAGAACGCATGAAAGATGATGGGGAAAAACTAGACTCCTTTGAACTACATGGTTGTCCACCTGGCAGAACATTATCTGAGATAACTTCATGGTGGTATGGAGGCAAGTTCTGTTCCATTCTGATTTTAGCACCCACATCAGTATCCCCCACAAATGATCTATTAGCGGTAGACAATGAAGATGTTGCAGTGAAGCTATCAGCAATAAAAACCTGCCCACTAGATTGTGAGCCAAATGAAGCTTCCAGGCCACAAGTTGAACCAATCAATTCGGCAACATTTCTCCCTATAACTCGAGGGTGAATTTCAGTAGTAACGGATGATTTGCCTGACAAGTTGCCAATCAATGGTGTAGTGCTCACACTCTCCCCAGAGGAAGAGAAGCTAACCTCTTGAAACCCAGGTTTTATGTTATTTCTTAGGATTAATCCAGAACTCTGCATATGAGGAGACACAACAGGCAGTTGTTCAGATTTTTTACTTTGTCCAGCACAAGGTTGCATCTTTGAATTTGCACTGCCTTGATCTTTCCTTCCTGATGGACCACTTCCATTACCTGTCAAGGGCATACCTAAACCTCCAAGTGTCTCTGCTTTTTCACCTGCAGAAGACATCCAAAATTTAGTGCATAAAGAAAAATTATGAGTTCTAAAATTTCAAAGTAGCATGTTTTTCACTGTTTTATTTGTAAATATAAAGAGAAGCTTCACTCGTTGATGATGAATACAAATAACATAACTGCATATGAGACCATCATCCTCCAATCTACATGTGGTTAAAGGCAGTCGTTGCTTTGAAGAAATGGTTGTAGAAACTTTTTCTTCTTCACCGGTATTGAGGTCAGCCATATGGCTTTCTTGAGGCAGAACTGAAGAATCAGAAGTCCTAAACAAGAAGTTAATATCAAAATAATGTGCAATAGCAAACTCAGATACCTTTATAACTAGGCTATGCAGGAAAAATGTTCAGAATTTCGACAAAGATATCACTTTGAAGTAGAATATTAAAGTAGCCTGACCTCATGACATGAAACAAAATGAGCTTTCCCTCAGAAGTAAGGCACCAAAGAATAGAGTAGGGTTGGAGTTCTTTAAATTCAGCTTCAACTTTAACTCGCACTTTTTCAAACGAGGTGCATTTTTCGACAACAAAGCCCAATATCAAGTTGTCATCACCATTTTCTGGGAAATAATAACTTCAATACAATTAGCAATGTTCTACCAAATGAGGAACATGGCAACAGAAAGATAACATGTGAAAGAATGACCAACACTGTTATAGTGAATGTATTTCCCTTTGCCCAACATTGTTATGAGCACTATTTGGTAGATCACTTAAAACAAGAGACAATAAGAGATGTGAATGTATGTAGCCTTCATGTTCTTCGGGAAAGCCCAAAATCCTAACTAGACAGACCACATTAACTGATTATCACATGCACAAAGTAAATAACGGTTGTGACAAGTTAGGTTTCCACCAATAGTTCAGCAAGGTCAAAATTATGCTACAACACAACAAAGAAAGTTCTTTTAAAGAATGAAAAGAACTTGCATGATCATTTTATGGCAGAAAATTATTAGAGAATGTGAATCTGTACAATCCTAGTCCACGATTGAACATTAAGCTCTAACCTGTTTTGAAAAATTGAAGCCCAGAGCACTATGACCCTTTTCAGTTTATCTCCATTAATTCTCTTATTATACACTTATGCTCATTATTTTCTGTTTGTTCTGGCCTTGTGTGTATTAGCACAAATCCAATATTGCAGACAACAAGCAAAAAGGGTGCTTTTTGGATAGCATGCCAGAATGCATAAAGAAAGGAATACAAAGGGCTAAGACATAGAAGGATAACATGAAAATTCAGGACATATACCACAAGAATTCCATGGAGCAACTTCCATACACACATATAATACTACATGCTAAAAAGAATGTTAGAACTGTGGTCCTGACACATTGGAAAAACCTACTTCCCACCTGTGGGAGACTTAATAATGAGGCAAACAAATTATTCTTACCACCAATAGGGAATAATAGACAATGTTTCCCTAAAATTATTCATCATCTTAGAATGCAAAAAATTTAACCAGCAAGAGTTATCCTACCAGATGTCATTTACCTTGTAGACCAATCCTTGGCGTATAAAGCTCATTTTCAAATTCCAAAGATACTGCTTTGTTGCTACTGTCATGCAGCGACCAGCACAACAGCAAAAGATGTGTACCAATAGCTTTTTTGGTTGAAACCAATGTCAGTCCCCTATTAGGAGAATTTGTCAAAAAAATCAAAAATCAGCTGTTTAAATAACAAATAACATGACGCAGCATTTCTCAAAAAAAAAATAAAAAACAAGAATCAACATCCTTTGGTCTTTTAGAACAAAAACAGTCAAGTCTTACAACTGCAAATCAAATGCAACTGATAGATTTTTCTGAAAAAAGCTGTCATACCAGCGATCCAAATAGTTCAAAAGAAGATTTGGTCCACAACCAATGGGTAGTATATCATCAGAAATGTCTTCAAACAAATCAGGGAAGGAAAAAACAACTGGCTTGTTGGAACTCTGCAAAGAAAACCAAAAAGAGAAAAATAGAAATGAATAGTTACCCTATAAAGATCAAAAAAGTAAAGAATCAGGTTTCAAAGAATAAGCACAATTGATGCTCAATATCTAGTGAAATTTTTTTAGTGAATACATTTTCAAACAAGCATGAGAGTGAGACTTGCTGCATCTAAAAGGTGGTTTCATTCTGACCAATGCAGCAAGATCTGTCTGTATGCCACTCAAAGCTGGCTGCATATGCATGACCATTCAGTTTGTCTGCGTATCCCAATTTGCCAGCGAGACTTTGTGTGCACCTTTCATCATATAGTTGAACGGATTATCCAAAAAGGCTAGGAAAAATAGCAGTGCAATGTTAAAAAACAGAGGCATTCTTTCCATATGTTCAAGAAAGTGATTGGGCCCTTGCTAGCAAAATCTGATTACTAAGGCCACAGTTCCCTCCTCATGGCTTGCAGGGTATGTCTAAAAAATATTGACTGCTCAGTTTTCTCACAAAGACATTATTTAGCTGAAGACACATATGAGAGCATTACTAACTAGCAGTGATCAGGGTAAGATTTCCAGGGAAGAGTGGAGTGAGAGTATGTCTCAAAACAGAAGTAACCCCTGATGGGTCACCACAGTTGGGAAGGATGTGTATTTGCTTCAGGCCTTGTTTGAATCCAGGGAGTTGAGCAACCTAATCTCTTTCGCCTTACTCTTGCTTACCAACATTGAATTTACTCAAACATGATACAAGGGATAATTTGGGCAGAGTAGACAAAAGAAACAATCTAGCCCACCCAAAATACAGATTACCTAAAAATTCTTACCTCCCCAAATGGGCCTTATTGTCAACAAGTATGTACAATAATGACAAATATCTATGGGTCCACTGCTCAACCATCAGCTCATCAAGTCACTAAATGTGTATTTTTGAAAGATAAACAGTTGTGCTTTGCCATGAATGCATATAAATTGAAGTGTGTGCTTTGTTTCTTAATGTGAAAATAACAATGTCTTATGCCTTTGGGCTGGGCCACCTTCAACTAAGAATAATATAGGAAACATGCATTTTTCTTCTTCATGGATCCTCTGAAGTTAACATATTAGGTATAAAAGAAAAGAACAATTAACTGGGTTAGACTTACAAGGAGGAGCCAATACTAATTTCTAGAAAAGGCAACCAATTTGAATTTTGATTCAATAGAGAGAAATATTTGTCTTTATCTGATTGTGAAGATGCTCTGAAAAAATTGAAACGGACATATTTTAGTAGCTGCCACTTCACTAACAGTGAATCACACAATTCATCTTTTTTGAAACCGAATATCACACTATTAATCTTACAAGTCATGAAGAAGACAATCTAAAAAAGACCAAATGTAGTTTTACTGCAGCAAGGAGATAAAAGTCCAAATGTGAGCCACTGCCAAAGAAACAGTTTGGATGCCACAATGAATGTAATTAATTCCATAAATTTTAGTTTAAAACTTGAAGAAATGGATGTAAGAAAGAAATAACAACAATGGTCAAGAATATACTATCTACCACCAGAGCTCATACTGCTATACTCAAAATGCATAACATATTAACTAACCTTAATAAAATTCTGTTCCCCAGTAGAGATCACTTGAATTAGGTAGCCCTCTTCCTTGCCATCTTCTTGAATTCGAAGGCAACCAATGACTATACTATCATTGCGCACCCACTGGATGGAATCAACTGCGATAGCAAGAACAGTCAATATACAAGCATACAAGTTTAGAATTTTTCAGCTGAAAATGTTAGAAGGTAAGAAGCAAAAATATGTACAAAATGATAAGGAAATCTATCGCAGTTGAGGTTAAGGATGGAAAAAATCCAATTGTATGTAAATATCTATAAAGCAGGGAGAAGAACTGCCTTAACTCCATAAACAACTTTTGCTACTGGTCTGAATTAGAAAGAAATTTGACAAGTTTTGCTGGGAAGAAGATCGAGCCAAAGATCCATCTTTGGAGAAGATCCTAATCAAGATTAAGGGAAAGAAGATGAAGGAATGGGGAATGGTCTTCCAATGTTTCCAATGCTTGGAACGGGGCCATTGGGCTTCGGAATGTCACAATAATCTTGTTATCTATCGTTGCTAAGGCCGGATGGATCATCGAGCTATGCATTGCAGGGGTGAATAGTGAAGAAGAAGATATGCTCAATGGGAGCTTTCACTTGTTATGGTGGAATCCTTCAAGATTCTAACGGAACCTGAGATTAGGGTTGGTATCGACTCCTTGACGACCTATGCTTTGATCAAATCTTGCATGGGTCTCCGACAACACTCAAAATCCAAGAGACGTGTGCCACACTAGCCAAGGGTGTGGGAGTAAAAGGTGAGAGTGTTCAAAGGTGATGAATTTCTTCTTCGATTCTTGGATATTGAAACCCTAGAAGGTGCAGTAGCACTAAAGGACTTATAGGGAGTGGAGCGGATGGGGGAGATTTGTCGATGGGAACCAAGGCCTCTGCAAAAAGAAAGGAGGGTTTGATGGTGATTTAAATAGAAAACTTTCTCTTGTGGGATAAGACAATGCTCTCTAAAGTTCTTGTTGACGTTGGTATGGTCATGGGGTTCAGCGGATCTCTGGAAATAACTAATAACCTTAAGGAAATTCAAGCCTCTTTGATGGTGGAGAACATCCATGATATCCCTACAACATTTCTTACAACCTACTTTCAGTTAATTAACTAAAACACTAAATTCTAGTGTGACTTTTTATTCTTTATATTGTGTTTTTCAAGACCTTTACAAGAAACAAATATTGGTGGAAGAAATAAAGATGGAAGCCTATATCTCTTAGATCCTACTAGAAAGCAATTCAGAACTTATACAAATCAAGAAAAAACTTACTTTTATGGAATTATACAATAAGTCATCTATTTGTTTCCAAACTTAGATTCATGTTTCCTAGATATGACAATCAATCAAAACTCGGTTGTAAAAACCGTGAACTTGCCAAGTATCACGGAACCACCTTTTATTCTAGAATTAATAAAAGAACTTCACAATTATTTCTGCTTACCCATAGCGATATTTGGACAGCTAGAAATTTTTCTCTAGATGATTTCAAATATTTTGTTAGTTCCACTTATGACTTTTCTAGAATAACATGAATTTATCTAACAAAAAACAAATCAGATATAAGCCATATGTTTTAGTCATTCCATAAGTAAAGAATAAATCTAATACTTCAGTAAAAATTTTTAAAGCAGATAATGGAGAGGAATACACATCTAAAGAACTTCAGAAATATCTTCAAAATAATAAAATACTTTTTCCAACTTTCTATCCAACCACACTATAACAAAATGGTGTGGTTGAAAGAAATAAATATCTCTTACAAGTAACACGATCTCTAATGTTACAACAAACCATATCTTCTAAGTTCTAGAAAAATATTGTGCAAGCAATATATTTCTTAATTAATAGAACTCTCTCCAATTTACTTTATGATAAGAGTCCATTTTAAACTCTTTGCTCTGAAGATGATTTATTTCACAAATAGTCCAAAGTATTTGAATATGTATATTTTGTTCAAGATTTTAACATCAACAAAAATAAACTACAACTAAAAATCATAAAATATGTATTCTTTGAATATTCTAAAATCCATAAAGATTGTAAATATTATGATTCTCAACAAAAAAGGAAACATATCTTTATGGATGTCACATTATTTAAACAAAAGTTTTATTTTTAGTATCTTTAATAGAGATGAAAACATTCTTAACGGTTAAATTGAAGACTACGAGAGAAATATTTCTAAACCAGTATTGTCTCTTCTTGTGAATAAGGAGTTATCCACCATACATAAGAGTAAAAATAATACAAAATACAAAATTATTTACAATAGAAAACAAAAAGAAAGGCTTAAATTCAAAGATTAATCCACCAATTATCACTCAAAAAGATCTAGAATAGCCTATAACTCAAGAAGCTTTAGCTATTTCCAATAACCAAGCACAATATAACTTGTTCATAGTATTGAGAAAAGAAAAAACATGTATAAAATATCCTATAAATTATTTTGTTTAATAAGAGAAATTGTCTCTTCGTATCATTCGCTTTATCTTAGTCATACCCATATCAAGAACAATGACAAAAACCTTGAGAAATACCAAGTGAAGACAAATCATAGAGAATGAAATAAAATCTCTACATCAGAATAAAACTTGACAACGGGTGTCTACAAAAAGAAAAAAAGAGTTGTAGAATGTAAGTGGATGTAAACAATAAAATACAAACCAAATGAAAAGGTACAAAAAATATAAGGCAAGGCTCGTAACAAAAGGGTTTACATAAGAGTAAGAATGATAAAAAATACAAGATTGTTTACAACAGGAGACAGAAAAAATGCTCAAATTCAGATATCAATCCACTAATCATCACTCAAAAAGATCCAAAACAATCTTTAATTCAAAAACTTTAGGTATTCCCAATAACTAAGGACAATATAATTTGTTCATAGCATTGAAAAAAAAACATGTAGAAAATATCCTATAAATCATTTTGTTTCATATTAGAAGTTGTCTCCTAGCTTCAAATCATTGGCTCTAACTATCGTAATCATGAAAGATGAAATGAAGACTCTATATTAGAATAAGACTTGACAACTAGTGTCTATATATAAAAAAAAAGAGTTATAAAATGTAAGCGGATGTACACAATGAAATATAAACCAAATGAAAAAATAAAAAATTACAAGGCAAAACTTGTGATAAGAGGATTTACATAAGCCTATGAAATTAATTATTTTCATACTTTCTTTGATGGACAAACTGAATTTAGTTAAAATTATAATATCTCTGGCTGTTAATATAAATTGAAACATCACCCAAATAAATTCAAAAAATTCATTCTTACAGAGATCTCAAAAAAAGAAGTGTACAATACAACCATCAGGCTTCATTCACAAAAATAGATTAGAACTAATATGCAAACTGAGAAAACCTTAATATTCTTAAAGAATCACCTAGAGCCTAGATTAAAAAATTCAGTTCAACCATAACAAAACATGAAATCCAAAGGAGTCAATCAAACTGCACAATCTTTATCAAACATAAGTGAAAATTCATATTATTGATTTATGTTAATGACATAATTATAACAGAAAATAATTCAAAAGGGGTAAAAAAGTTAAAGAAATTTTTGAAAACTCAGTTTGAAGTAAAAATACTTGGAAAAACTTCATTACTTGGAATAGAATTGACATAGTCATTATGTCACAAGTAAAATACACTCTTAACCTACTGATAGAAATAGACTTACTAGCAGGCAAGAATGCAACCACACTAATGGATCCAAATACCAAGTTATATCCTGATATGGAAGCTGAAGTTAATAACCCAAAATAGTATAGGAAATTAGTTAAAAAATTGATATCTCACTATTATTATACCAAACATTACCTTTATTGTAAATAATACTAGTCAATTTAGGTAAAATACAAGGAAACAACATATACAGGCAGTGTATAAAATCCTCAAATATCTAAAGAGAGCTCCAAGTTTGGGATTACACTCCAAAGTATATAATGTTATATAGATGCTAGCTGAGTAGATTTATCATTTGACAAAAAGTCAACCTCAAATTTTTTTACTTTTACTGATGGCAACTTAGTAACATAAAAGAGTGAAAAATAGGAGGTTATAACAAGGTCAAGTACAAAAACTAAATATAGAACTCTAACTCTAGGAATATGTGAGATTCTATGGATACACTCATTCTTGAGTGAGCTTGAATACCCAACAAAAAAACTCACCAATGTCTTTTGCCACAATCAATCAATTGTATATATTTCTAATAATTTTATATTCCATGAAAAAACAAAACATATAGAATTTGACCTTCACTTCGTTAGGGAGAAAATAATAAAGAAGAAAGTAGATCTAAAATACATGCCAACAGGAGAACTAACTGATACGTCCACCAAAACCTTCAAAAAAGAGTGTTTGAGAGAGAGAATATTATCAAGCTAAACATGTTGGATATCTGTGCACCACCTTGCGGGGGTGTCGAAAGAATAGTTATAAATAAGGTTTTAAATCTCGGTTTCGACGCTTAAAAAAACAGATATGCTTCGATTGTTTCATCCAAAGTTATTTTCGTTTCGGTCTCGGTCAAATTTTTTTTAAAATTTTTTGACTCTTCCTCAACTTGACATTAATTTAAATATTAAAAAATATAGAAAAAATATATTAAAAATTATATACATATATTTTTAAAAAATATTAAATAAAAAATTTTGATTAAAAAATTATTTAAAATATGAAAAAATAAAATTTATAATAAGGAAGATTCGAATCCTTATTTTCTTGGAGGAAGATTAAGGCTTTTAATCACTTGAGTTAAATAAAAACTTTAGCATAAAATTAACATAAAAATAAATATTATACTTAAACAAAAACAGTATCCTCACCGAAATCAATTACTACCGAAATATTTCGATTTCGACCGAAATTCAAAATCGCAGTTATAAAATCGAAATAACAAAAAAATTAGGACTCAAAATATGAAATTCTAATAAATTTCAAACATGATTGCACAAAAATACCCACCAAATAAAATCCAAAACCAACTTAACGGGGCAAAGCAAAATCCATATAAAACGGATCCTTAATCAAGCCCATAGAGAAGTAGGATTAGAATAGGATTCTTTCTCCATATATATGATACAATAAGGCTAGGGTTATGAGTATCCGATTTCTCTCAACTTTTTCCTCTTCTATTCATCATAGAAATAACCCTAGAATTCTTACAAATATTGCTTTCTTCTATATATTAGTTAGTAACAGAAAAGAACTAACATGGTCACTGAATTACACGAGGACCACAAAACTTTTGTGCTTAAAGAAAATATGGCTAAACACGTTGTAGATTTTTATAAAAATCTCATTGGTACTACTAAAAATTAGAGTTTGAAAGTTGATTGAAACAAACTATATCTAGAACAAGCAAATTTGAATAAAATAAAGGCTAAATTCTCAAAGGACGAAATAAAGGAGGCAATCTAGAATATGATAGAATCTCAAACACCTAGTTCTGATGATTTTTCCTATTTTATTCTATAAAAAATTCTGGTATGTGGTCAGAAAAGACAAAAAATTGAGATTCTCTTATTTATTCCATCATAAAGCTTCTCGAAAGAAAACCAATTTTGCTTTAATTACTTTGATTCCTAAAAAACATGTTAATTCTTTAAAGGACTTTAAACTAATCTATTTACTAAATTGCATCATGAAAATATGAACTAAAATTTTGACTGAAAGATTGAAAGAGTATTACAAATCTTATCAATCCCACCCAATCCATCCTTACTCTTGGCAGATACATCTTGAAAATTATGGTCACTACCAATGTAAGTAATTTTTAATACAAAACTCGAAGAAACAGGATGCTATATTTAAACTAGACTTCAAAAAGACATATATGGCAATGTTGATTGGTCTTTCCTTCTAAATTTGCTAGTAGCCAAGAATTCTGAGAGTAAATGAATACACTGGATAAGGGACCTTGAAACAATCAATTTTTCCATTCTTTTGAATGAAAATCCTCAAAAAAGCATTCTCGGTGAAAAAAGAATTAAACAGTGGATCCTTTATCTCCCTTCCCATTTATATTTGTAACAAATTGTCTACCCAAGATGCTTCAACTTGCACAAAATGCAGATCTTACTAGAGAGTGATACACTTATTTTTGGGAACTGTTTGAAATGAAGATACTTCCATAAAAATTCAATTATTAGTCTCAGCTAATGTGATGAGCTCAAAATAGAAATATTGGTCTATATTATGAATTGTAAAATATAGAAGCTCTCTGTCAACCACCTTGGTATGCCCATCATAGACAAGGAATTGAACAAGACAAATTCACTCTTTATGATCAGCAAGGTTGAGAAAAAACTAAAAGCTTGAAAAGGGAAGTGTCTATCCATAGGGGAAGATTGGTTCTAACAAACTCTATGCTCTCTACTACATCCATCTATTTGATGGCTTTCTATCACCTCCTCAAATGGGTATTAGAAAAACTTGATCAAGTCAAAACCAAGTTTCTATAGAGAGGTAATGGCGAGGAGACAAAGTACCACAATTAATTCAGAGTTGGTGATCCAACAAACAACATGGAGGCCTTGGAATGCAAGATACTGCAACCACACTTCACTTGTAAAATGATAGTGAAAATTATATAATGATGGACACATGCCTTAGAGACAAATGATACTAGATAATTATTACAAAGGAGAGTTGTCTTCCCTGCAAACTCATAAAGAACCACATACATGTTCTATATTCTGAAGAGGGATCCTAAGGGTAAGAGATGAATTCATGATGAGTAGCAATTATGAATCTGAGAATGAACAATTGATTAGTTTCCAGAAAGACAAATGGATCAATGATTTTAGTTTGGATTTGTTGTTTCCTGAAGCCCATAACTATGCAAAATACCCTCTGATTAGTCTTGCAAAAGCCCATTAGCAAGGAACTTTGACCAGGAGAAGAGCTCTCATAGATATTAGAAACCTGAAAGCATAAATTAGGAATTTGATACCCTCTGCCCTAGAATTAGTACATGACAAATTGTTGTGGAGATAGGATAAAGACTTTTCAGTTAGTTTTGGATATAAGTTTCTGACTAACAAAGGAATGTTAACCTCCCTCCCCAACAGCATATGGAAACTACCTTGCTCTCTGAAGATGAAAATCTTTGCTTGGTTGGTATTTCAAAAAAATTACTTAACAGTAAAAAATCTGAAAAAAAAAAGGTTGGAAAGGTACTTCACACCTTGGTCTATCATGCAATGAATCCATTGAGAATACAGATCATCTATTTTATGAGTGCTCTTTCACAAAAAAGGTCCGGTTTGTCATCTTGCCAAAGCTGAAACTAGAAATCCCCCGTTCAACCATTAACAAAATGTGGACTGAGTTGAGAGAAGGAATAACAGGTGACAAGATGATAAATGACCTGATCTTATTAGCATTAATACGAGTAGTTTGGATAGAGAGAAATTGAAGAGCATTCCAAATGAAGCTGTAAACACCCATGCTGGCACTCAGTCTATACTTGTCACCCTGAAAAGCTGGTGTACTTCTTGTTCTGGAAAACAGAGGGCGAGATTGGAGAGGAGTCTTAGAAAACTGGAATTTTTCTGATGATTGATCCCATGCCGTTTGCAGAGGAAACAGTACCAAAGAGAGGCAAATATGATGCTGCCAGTCACAACTAGTTGCTCCTCTATTCTGCTAATAAGTTCACCTGTTTTGATGAAAATACAATGTTTTCTTTTGCTTACATTTTGTAGCACTGGGTATTGGGACTTTTGTACATTGGGTGGAACTTATCTGCTGTTTTTCCTTCTTGTTTTGTAATTGATACAAATTGTTATCAGTTGTATCTTTATTCCTTGTTTTTGCAAGGCTATGAATAGTAAATCCCAGTTGCTCAAAAAAAAAATGACAACTAAATTGATAGGTTACCATGACCAGCTACATTCATTTTCAAGACAAAGTTCAGAAAATTAAGATCAGTAGAAGTAGAAATCCATTTAAAATGACAATATCAAAACAATGCTAGGCCAACTATCCAAAGTCAAAACTCTCAGCTTTCAGTAAGATTAAAGAACATCTTTGCAGGAAAAAAAAAGATCTATTACAGTACCTTTGATGAAGTACTCTGAATCCGTGTCAGTAGACCAAGACTGAGACAACAGTTGCAATTTAAGTTGTTCCTCAAAATTAGGGGACAGGATACTCAAAGTATTCTTTCTTGCTATAGCAATACTACCATCCTGACTCCAATCGACTACAAGAAGAACAAGTGGATCACTTTGTCATAAATAGATAAAATCTCACTAAAATTTACTCACCTAAAATAGGATTCATGTTTAAAATAGCACCACAAATAAGCACCCATAAGCATTTTCTTCCCAAGTCAAATTCCTCAACAAGACTACTATGCCAAGAAGAAAAAATGGATATATGCAAAACTATTCTGGAAAAAGAAATTATCCAATTAAACTAATCTCAGCTCATGCCTATCCAAAAGAAATGGATAACAGGTAGAAAGTAATCATTTTTTAAAAGACAAATTTGAAAACATATCAAAAAATTATTTGATAGATAAACACTTACCAGCATCTACATTATCCATCACTTGCTCAAACGGGCTTTCCATACTTCCAAGATGTAATAAACCATTACTTGAAAGAACAATAAAGGACTTCTCTGCATTCTTTTTCCACTTGAAATCTCTGACAATGCCAGATTTAATGGAGCAAGAAAAACAGGGCTCTGACCCCTCTGGAGCATACTACAATTGAGAACAACAATTCAATGTAACAAATGTGATCCCATGTTATTAGAATTCAAATATTAAAAAGGCAACCGAAACAATTGGGATACTAGCTTTTATTACTCTTTCTCCCCAAGAAAAGGATACACACAAGAATGTACATCTCAGTAAAGATTCCATAAACATAAGTAAGAACATAAGTACCATACACAAATGCAGGTCAGAATCAGAAAGGTAGAATAAGATACGTGGATCCCAACTCAGCTTCCAGATTGAAGCTCAGCAGAATCATAATCCAGATATATAGAAAAAAGGACACGGATTGAGGAAATTCATTTCCTTTTTAGAATCACAGAGTATAATTAGCAGAAAAAGGAAGCACTTTGGTCCAGTATGAATTACAGTATTCTTAAAAAATCATAAATATGCTTAGTCAATTCCATCAATTTATTCTCACGTTCGGACAAGTTGTGTGTTTACAAGGGAAGCTAATCATCCCTTATCATCCTTTCCTTCCTCCCCATTCCTAAACTCTATCGTTCTCATCAATCCACACTTAAATAATAATATGCACGCCAAAACTAGAAAAACCCAATCAACCAGACACACAAACCCTAAAGCATAAACATCACAAATCACCACATCTACACTCTAAAGGCAATCAAGAACACAGGAGCATATGCTGCAAGAATACCTTATTTGTCAAAGATGCTACACCAAAGAAGCGGATATCACCATCAACAGTCGCAGCCAGCACCGAATCATCACCAGACAGCGCCAGCGCTGAAACCCTCCCAATCCTCACATCCGCGATGCAACAGTCCGCTACACTCGGACCCTTGCCCTTCTCCGCGATCTCCTTCGCCAGCCGGGCAACATCCTGCGTCTTCGCCACCAGAAACCCTAAAAAACAAAAAGCAAACAAAACCCTAGTTAGAGTTGAGGAACGAATCAAGGAAATGAGAGGAAGGGAATCAGACCTTGTGGATGGGCGAGGAAAAGAAGGTGGGAGTGGTCGGAAAGGGCGATAGGGGAGGAAGGAGGGGCGGAGAGGTCGAAGGCGGAGGAGGGGGCGGGAGGGAGAATGGGGACGGCTTCGCCGAGGCTGGGAAAGAGGATATCGCCGGAGCCCTCGATGTCGTGCTCGATTTCGTCGTCGAGCTCGATGACACGGGCCATTTCCGGCGGTGGTGGAGTGGGAGAAAGAGTGCGATGAGAGATGAGACGAAAGCAGGGAAAGAGCGGTGAGCCAAGAAGAGCGGGGAGCGTATTGCAGTGTGGTGATCAAGATTTAGGAAATAAGCCCTGCATTTTGTGTCATTTTCGTAACACTCCTAGCATCCATCTTATTGTCGATATTTGCAAAAAACGACCTGTATTGTTTTCATGATTGTTTAAATATTTTGCTTACAGGCCCATGACAAATTGAAGTTTGTGTATTACCCCTTGTGGAAGCAAAATTCTGTACAACTCTATAAACTGTTCAAAATATATAAAGTAAAATAAATTAGACCTTTCAAAACATAAATTTTGTTGCAAATTATATAGAGATTTTGAAAGTCAATCAGTAACTTAATTTGCTTATCTATAGATGGCAAAAGTAGAGTCTTGATTCAATTCGTATAATTCACTCTAAATTATGTCCAAATTTTTTTTTTTTGCAACTTCTCGGGTCGTACACTATTTTTAGAAAGTATTTAAATTGTAATTTGAGTTTTAAAAGCGGTGAAAGTAAAATCACTTCCGTCACTTCCCCTATTTGGATACATACCATTTTTAAAAAGGACGGAAATATCACTTTTTCGAATGGATTTGAAAATAAATTAGTATTGAGTTTCATAACTTTCGAGTGTAGAAGTTGCACTTCTAAAACTCGTACACTTTTTCCACTTCTCAATCACAAAGTAGTGCTTCCGAACTTCTAAAGGAACAACTCCATATTAGTATTATTATTATATTAAATATTATAGTAAAAAATATTATTGTAATACTATTAGTATTAAAAAATTTAAATTTATTTACCACATATTATATTTACTTAATATTATTAGTTTATTACTTCATATTACTCTAAATATCCTAATTATTATAAATATAATTAGTTAGTTATTTTATTATTTTTTATTATCATAATTATATTAATATTTTTTTATCTTAAATATATTTTATTTTATTAATATTATTTTTAATCATTATAAATATTAAAAAAATTATAATTGAATATTGTCATGCTTTTACTTAAATTTTGAAATTATAATTGTATAAATTTATATTGATTAAAAATATTATATTTTTAACTAAAATATACTACCAAACTATTTATTTACTTTTGTATATTAATCAAAATAATTGAAATTACATTTTTTTTAAAAAAAATTTACTATTCAAATGACCAAAATCATAAAATAACAGAATTTCTATTTTTTAAAATTTTACATCAAAAATTACCTAAACTACTAAAACCGAAACATCACTCTTTATTTTTATCACTTTTGCCTTCAAAAGTCAAAAGGCTATGCAAATACCTCTTATCCAAAAGTTGGTTCCAAATCAAGATCAATGTCAAGATTAAAGTAAAAAAAAAAACTAATATATAAAAAATAATTTAATTAAAATTTTAATATTTAGTTACTAATCTAAATACTCTAATAGTATTTAGTATTTTGAATCATTTTACTCTCGAGGATTTTTCGCTTTGAAGATCGAAATAGGCTAAAATGACGTTGACCATCTGTTTTAAGAGAACAGAGCCATTGTAATGGCGGCAGAACTTGGAAGGGCACATCCAAGATCCCTTCTTTACCTTGGAGCCGGGCCAGAAGAAGGTGGCAGCATTGAGCCCCTGGGCAACGACGGTCTCCCATAACGGGTCGGCGAGTCACCACTTGGGCTCGTGGCTGGCCATGCGGAAGGCGTCGTCGGAGACTAGGTCGACGAAGCTGTTGTCGATGATGTTGTGGTAGGGGCGGTAGAGGCTTGTGACGATGGAGTAGTGGTTGGAGAAGGTGACGGTGGGGAACACGGGTATAAGGCCCGATTCCGCCTCAGTGCTGTTGGTGATGAGGCGGCGAATGTTTGGCGCTGGGGACTTGAACTGATAGCCAAATCGAAATTCATCTGAGGAGACGAGGCGACGACTAGGCGGGGGAGCTTTCGAAGTGTTCTGGCGAAGGTCTTGAAACCGGTGGAGTAGTGTGAGGAGGAGAAGAAGAGGAAGGCGAAGGCGATGACCGTCGCAGTGGCGGCACAGCAGGTGATGAGGAGGGCATTTTAATTATTTTTCAATTAAAATTTAATTAAATTATATAATATTAATTTAATTTAATTTTTAATATTTGAATGGCTGGTCAGTTCATCCACGATGATCACTATTTTGATCCGAAAACAAACGGCACCTCGTACCTTATAACAAATTCGTCGCTGAAACGAAGTTCCAGAAAAAAGAGTAACGAGCTCTTACTGCCATCGACAGCCGAGCTAGGCACAAAACAAGAGCAAAAAGCTCATCACTTGCATGAAGGAAGAACACGAAGCCTGCGGAAATCCCCGAAGAACTCCACCGCCTTCTCCCTCGGCGGCAGGCTCTCTCTGATCACCGGGTCCAGGATGAAGGTCTCGATCCACGAGCAGAGCCATGGGAACCTCTTGGGATCGAGGACCTTGAAGTCGGCGGCGTCCTCGGCGACGCCCAGCCAGAAGGCCATCCAGCCCATCACCAAGTCGACGAACCCCATCGCCTTCCCCCCGAAGAACCTCCTCCCCTTCAGCTCTTCGTCGATCATTGCCAGGATCTCCTCCAAGTGCTCTAGGGCTTTCAATTTGTCCGATTCTTCCATGGCAAAGAAGACCCCTCTCACCGCTTCTCGGCACTGGAAGCGAACGGCACCGATTTGTCAAGATAAAATGAGTTGTTTTATTTTTCCAAAAAATAGCGTGCTTTTCCGTTAATTTTGTAAATATCAGGGAGCACTTTGTAATGATGTACATTATGCAAATACCTCCCCGAAGTATTTGAATTACCCTCGAGTATTTATAATTGCATACTCCTCCCTGGACTTTTGTTGTTGTAAAAAAATTCTCAATCTTATGTTTTTATACGACCGCTGATTAGAGGTCAAATATTTATTTCCATTTGGCCTTATAAAGCTGTAAAATCTTCTCTGTTGCTCATTTTTCTATATGTTTGTTTTCTGAAAATTGGGAAGAGCTAGGAGAATGCCTGCAAAAAGGGAAGAATAAGAAGAATAAGAAGAAGAGATTCTGCTGAAACTATATTGTTAAGGTTCTTAACATTCTACGTTAATTTTGTCAGCAAAAAGTTGCAAATCAGAAAGCGAAAGACATATGCAACAGTCACGTACTGCACAAATTCTGAATGACTCAGGCAAGAAATATTCACCTTGTCATCTGAAAATGCAGCCCAAAAGCGTGCCTTGGCGCGCTCATAAGGTTCCTTCGGCAACAATGGCTCCTGCTTCCACACCTCATCGATGTATTCGAGGATAACCACAGATTCAATGATAGGTTTTCCTTCATGTAAGAGCACAGGAACTTGCTTGTTGATCGGGTTGTACTTGAGAAGTGCGGGGCTCTTGTTGCAGAGATCCTCTTCGATGTACTCGTACTTGATCCCCTTCGTTTTCAGCGCCCATTCCACCCGCCGGACTGCTGGGCTTGCCCACATTCCATAGAGCTTCACACCTCCTCCAGCCATTGATGCTAATGACAACTGCTATGAAAACTCCGGTGAGACCTGTGGCTATTTATAGAGTCAAGGACATCTACTGCTGCTGTTGCAGAAGATAACGTTTGAATCTTAGCCTGATCTTAATGTGCATGACTGTTGATATGCTTGTTTGGAGTGTTGTCTTTCTTGATACTATTGAGTGAGAAGTGTAGGCTAAATGGATAGATATGGTGCAGAGATTTGATGTCATTGTCCTCGAAAAGCTTTTAATGGTTATCAAAATATAGTGGACACAAGAACAAGAGGCTTTGGTCAATAAGAAGACAGCTGGACCTCCTTTCCATAGTTCAAGTGATAGACATGAGATGACGGCGGGCTAATATTTTCTTTGACCAGAAATCCAAACATAATGATCACTATTGACCTTAGATTAAGACCACTCTGCCAATGAGTTAATAGAAGAATAGGATCACTCCACTTTGTGCCGATATTTTCTGATGAGACTGAGATTGGATGAGTTCGAATGCAGACAATCTGTGCCTATTGCTGTCACTTAGAAAACAGCGTTAACTCGATAGTAACTTTGATTCAATCGTTAGTCATCGGTAGTATAAAAAATTGTTTATAATTTCACATACCACGCAGAAAATCTTTACTGAACATCAACTGTGAAAATCATATGTGCTCATCAGTTTGAGACAAACATTTGTGATAGATATGGTTTGTGAGGAGTGACATCCAGTGGATATGATACGAAGATTTGATGTCCTTGTCCTGGAAAAGTTAGTGGTGCTCACCAATATGTAGTGGCCACAAGAGACAAATAAGATTTTGCTCAGCTGATAGAGATTAGATAAAGGTAATCTAATTTTTGTTCTAGCTCTAAAGTAGATGATGTGATTTTTCAACATTGGATTTGATGATCTCGAGGACAAACAATTCTGGACCAAGTACCACCACTTAGTTGTTGGTGGCTGTCTTGAACTCTAAAACTTCGATCTAATTAGAACATGTGAGTAGATGATGCAGCATTCCATCATTCTTCATTTGACTTGAAAAGCAAGATAGAGACAAAAGATGGAGTACAAGAATACTGGAGCTATTGCGGCCACTGTGGCTTCTTCTTTGAGCTTTCAGACCAACTGTTTGTTGCAGTGGAAGACCCACCATGACACCCTCCAAGGAAGCTCTTCATACTCCGCGATTTTTGCTTTTGATAGAACTCGCTGGCTAACACTCCATGCAGCAGAATCAAATTTAACTGAACTCCTCAATGGATTTGTGCTGCCTTTCTTCAATGGTTGGGTTGCCATGCACTCAAAGGAATTTTGTTGAACATTTTATGTGCAACTCCACTGCCTCACTGAATGGATGCATGCAATATCGAAAAAAAAACCAGCTGATCGGATCAGGGTTGACATCTAGACCGATTCCTATGATTTTTTTCTATTTTAACAACTCAAGTTGACGTCCGCGTGGGAAATTTTGTAAAGGAAATAGTCCCATATCGACTGTTAACGAACCTCATTTCAGAGAACAACTATAAAACGAAGAAAATGGCTGCTCAAAGGCTCAGACCTTTCTCGGCCTTTTGGCTAAGATCAAGTGTAGTGTCTGTTCTTATCGGTTTGATATTTGATATGTAGGTTATTAACTACTCACAATGATATTAAATAAATTTTTTGTGGGAAAGGGTGCACTAGCTTGCGACTGAGGCCCTGGAGCGTCGCCCGCGCGTTGTACAATCGCACGGGCCTGGCGCATCCCTACTGATTCATAGGCTCAAAAATTTACTTTGCAGTCCCTATCTATCGCATAAATTATTTTTCTTTGGTGAAGCTAGTTATTTGACTTTATTGAGATGTGATTCTCCTACTCGAAATTCAATCTCGGGCCGATCTAATTAATTCAGTCTAACCGTGATTCAATTCGCACCAAATGGCCCAAACCCATGAATCAATGGCAACCTGACACATTTCGATTTCCTGTTGCTCATTAACCCCATTTTCTGTCCGAATCACAACACCCGATCCTTCCCCCACCCCCCCCTCTTCCCCCCGCAAACCGGTCTTCCTCCTCGCTACCCTCGCCGGAGCTCAGATCCCCACCTGATCCGACGGCCATGGATGCCGATCAGGCGACCGAGGGCGGAGGATCAATCGTCGATTCCCTCGGAATCGAGATCACCGGCGTGATGGCCCCCGTCTCCATCTGCATGCTTCTCGTCGTCCTCCTCTCCGCTCTATCAACATCCTCCTACTCCTCAGCCACTGCCTCGCCGCCAGTCACCGCCGCTACTCTCGTCTACCTCGAGTCGCCCTCCGACCCGCCGTCGCAGAAGCTAGTAGGCGCACTCCTCAACGCCGTCGCCCTCGTGGCCGCTGCCACCTTCCTCCTCGTCTTCCTCTACTACTACAATTGCATCTCACTCCTGAAGAACTACATGCGCCTCTCCGCCTTCTTCGTCCTCGCCTCCATGGGTGGCTCCCTCGCCGTTGCCCTCCTCCGCGGCTTCGATGTTCATCTTGACGCTCTGACTTTTCTGATCTTCCTCTTCAACTTCTCGGCCGTCGGCGTCTTCTCCGTCTTCTCCTCCGCAGTGCCAATCTTGCTTCGCCAGGCGTACATGGTCGCCCTCGGCGTCATCGTCGCCGCCTGGTTCTCCAAGCTCCCGGAATGGACGACATGGACTCTGCTGTTAGCCCTCGCGGTCTACGATCTCGTAGCCGTGCTCGCACCCAAGGGGCCGTTGAAGATGCTCGTGGACTTGGCCTCCAGCCGCGAAGAAGAGCTTCCGGCGCTGGTCTACGAGGCCGCCCCCCTCTTCCCCGCGCTGCCACGGCGACTGCCCCAGCCACCATGCCGGCATTCAAGGCCTCCATCGAGCTGCAGCCATTGGCGGAAAGGTCGGACCTTGATCATGCTGTAATTGATATCGAGCATGTTGAGGAGGAGACTGCGCTGCTTGCAGACAATAGGGATCGGCCGCCAACGCTGGGAAGCGTTTTGAGAGGCGATTCTTCAGAAATCGAGGTACTTGAGACAGCTTCATTGGTGAACAATGAGGACGATGGGAGTCAAAGAGGGCATTCTGAAGAAATGCATGTGGAGATGTTTGAGACGACGAGGGGGATTCGATTGGGGCTGGAGGACTTTGTCTTCTACAGCGTGCTCCTTGGTCGGGCGGCGATGTATGCTCTGATGACGGTGTGTGCTTGCTATTTGGCCATCATTTCGAGGCTCGGATGCACGCTGATTTTGCTGTCGATCTACCGCCATGCATTGCCTGCATTGCCGATATCGATCACATTGGGCGTGGGGTTCTACTTCTTGACGCGGCTGTTGATGGAGCCGTTCACAGTTGGGGCGTCGAGTAGATTGGTGATGTTCTGACTTAGCTTTTGGTTTTTCGTTCGTACGTTGTTATACATGCTGACAGATGAGAATGAGTTCGTTCGTACGTTGTTATACATGCTGACAGATGAGAATGAGTTTTTTTTGCAATTTGCAAAAGATGATGATCGCATTGCTCTTTTTTCTTCTCAATTTACCTTCTTGGCGTTCTGGCTGCTATTAAATGATGAAGTTGAGAGAAGTCAGTGGGCATTGGTGTTATGAATCTGTTATATTCAAGTTTAGTCTGCTACATTGCTCTGGATACTTAATAAAGAAGATAGCTGTATAGCGGAACGAATCAAATTGATACTTTTTTTGAGGAGAAACAAATTGATACGCTTTCACCTAACTAAATTTAATTCTTTTGTGATTCCACTTCCTTTGGACTACAACTATCATTGTATTTTGCTTCATATATGTTAATTACAATTATGTGATTGTCTGATTCAGTTGCTTCTCTTCATTCATTTGTTTCAAACTGAAGGTAAAAATTATGATTCCCTCCATTATGGAGGTTGATCTTTGGAAGCATGCTCACAGTTTGCACAAGATAAATACTCATAGCACTCTTGGCAGAGGATAAATATTCTTGCATGTGCTCCTATTGTGCTTTAGTTTTTTTTTTTTTTTTTTTGTTTTTTTGAAGTTCATAGAATTAGATGATTGGTTACTAGAAATATTTTAGCAGAAATGCTTTAAGTGCATGTCCATGAAGTTAATGAAATGGCGGACATTGTTATTTTCTGTTTTTCTAATCTTCTTGTTAAACATATATTGCCATCCTTTTGGTTGTCTGGATTTAGTCATGAAGGCCATTCATCATCTGGAACCATTTACAAGTAAGTTGTGAAAAAAGGTGAAACTTATACTATAGATAAACTTGAGCTAGGAACAGGAAAAACTTAAACATTATGAAATCAGAAAGTCTTACAGATCTAGTGCATAACTTAATACTTTTTAGTTCATTCATGAATGCACCAGTTTCATGTATGTAAAGAGTCTGGGAACATTTTCATTGATGGTTTTGCAGTGAAGACTCTTACAGTAGTTTATCCATTGAGTTCTCTAGCTTTTTTTCATACGCCAGAGCTTCATTGGATGGGACATGTTAATATTAGTCATGAGACAGTATGGGGTTGCATTGTGTAATAGCAACTCATGTGAATGCAGGAAGGAAAGCAGCAGCAATGGGATCTCTTATAGTTTCTTGCATAGTGTAATTCTTATTTTCATGGAAAAGGAAGATTGATGTGCAAACATCTTGGGACACATCACCCAATAAACAATGAAACAGATGTTTTTCTTCACCTTATAATCTTTTTATTGATTGCAGGAGAGTTCAGAGAATGTAAGCTAGTGTGGTTCATATCCAAGTCATAAGCTTTCTGATATCTAGATCCAAAGTATGACTACATTATCAGCTTTCTTAACCTCAGTTACTAATACTGTTGAGCAATAACGGGCTGAAGGTTCAGAGTATTGTATTTGACATCTTTCCTCAGGGGTCTTTTTCAAGTCATTTATATCATTTAGTGCAGTTTTCTCTGTCAGTCAACTATTAACATATTGTCAGGATCTTATTTTGGGTCCTTCAGAGTCCAGGACAAGTTTTTGGGGATTGATCTGCTGGTTCTTTCTCTGCACTGCTGCATATGCTCACTTTCTACTCAGTATAGCTTTTTTTGTTACATCCGTGCTAGCATGCTTAAAAGATTCACGTTTTTGCTTTTGCAAGGCAGTCTTGTCTTCTCTCTTGAGAAGATTCAAGCATGGTTATTTTGGTAAGTTCCTTCTAGATTATGGACAACAAAGGCTACAGAGTTTGCTGGTCTGGTATGTCACTGTTACATAGTTTTTCTATTTCTTCGTTCTCTCTTGGCTCTTCTTTTTTCCTCCATTTTTGAGAATTGGTCTGATATGTAATGATGGAAACCAGAGAAGACATGGCTCCAGATTCACCTGGAAAGAAACCATTTCCAAGAATGTTAAATAGATTTTTTCTGATTTTCTGCTGCAATCCAAGAAGCTAGAATAGTGTCCAATATTTATCTACTTCTAGTCTTTGATTAAAAATCTACTTGTCGTTCTATTTTAATTATCCTTGTGCAGGGGCCATGCAATCTTCTCTGCATAATTCCACTTTTATCGGATGTCTCTGAAGATACAGTCATTCTCTTTTGAATCTGTGATCATACTTGGAAATATGAGATAACATGCAGCTTTCTTGCTGCGGGGACCATAATGCAATCACCAGTGGCTTCCTCTTTGATCATGACTCAGTACCTGGTAAATGACCTATTTGCAAAATGTATGAATATTATTAAACTTGCTTTACTATGCTGCTATCAGCAGAAACTGTTGCTCTCAAATATTTGCTTTCCAGTGGGCTCTTCTTCAACCATCTACAGCATCATGGTCATCTTCTTTGGGTCCATGTGTTGTACTTCAGCTTTGAAGTTGTTCAAACATATGATAGTAGGAGCAGCATCCGTTGCTGAAGGTGAAGGAAAAAGCTAAAAAACAGCATATCATGACGGTAAGTACATCTCTTGCTGCTTTCCAAGCCTGCTGGCTGCTGTTGTGACACATCTTTCTATGAGATTCTTGCAAATAATATCTGTCATTCTGCTACTCTTCTTTACTGATTGATCATCAATTTCTATTGATGAAGGCAAACCACCCTGATTAGTTTGACTGTGAAGTGTGGAAATTGTTGGCTTTCATTGGAACTAACCAGGACGATTTGCCTAAGGTCAATAAAAATTGATAAAAGTCCATCCATAGGTGGCATTTTTTGCAGAATGGCAAAACGTTTGGGGTTTTGTTTGCGAATATTGAAACAAGTGGGTTGTTTCCGTAATATCGACTAAATATGGGGTGTTCTTTGCAAAATTTCTAATTTATATTAAAAACGCAATACTAAAAATTTTCAAGAAAATAGATTTCGAATGGGTGCTGGAGCTTGTTGTTTGTCGAAGTAGGAATGGAAAAATCGCATTCGTTTTTCTATCCTGTTGGGCTTGGGCTTTTAAGTGGCCGGTTGGCAGAAAATCACTGGGTTGCGAGCTTAACTTTTGGGCCGGTAAGGCTATTTTGTACCCATTGCAGGCTTAACTTGTGCTCGCTTTCGCGCTTCAAACTCGTCTCTCGTTTTCCCCTGCAATGGCAGGAAACGCGTGTCCATTGCGTTCGCGGCAGCTTCTTCCCGAACTTCTCAATCCAATGTCAACCACTCTCTTCATCGTCCCCTTCCTCTCAATTTCAGTTCTGCACCAAGCATCGTTTGATCACATCTCATGACGCTGCCGCTGCTCTTTAACACAGTGCTCGTGCCCTTCCGCAACAAGCTTGTGGAGAAGCTCTACTAGCTTATCTATGATACTGGCTTCTCTCGAGTCCACTTCATGCTCTTCTCCCTCACTGACATTGAGGTTGAATCGAGAACCTCCAGCGTACTGCCGACCACATCCAGGCCCTCCTCACCAATGCTGACGAACGGCGATACATTGAGGACGACAACATCAAGCTCTGGCCCCCCCGCCTCAAGGACGTCTACTTTGAAGTTTGTCGACTTCCTTGATGAGTACCAGACATATGTTTCCCGTAAACGAAAGCGACGATCTGGTGGTGGATTCTTCTCCTTCTTCCCTTCTTTTAGTCCTGGTCCTTTGTTCAAGCGGAGGAAGATCCGGCATAAAATTGATAGGATTCGTGGCAAGATCAACTTTATAAATAAAGACCGCAAGAAGCTTAGATTGAAGCCTGGTGACGCTAGAAGGAAACCTATGAAGCCCAGAATGAAGCCATGTGCTCAAAAGGCCGGCTCACTCCAAGACGATTCACAGGTTATTGGAAGGGATGAAGATCTCAATGACATTGTTAATCTCTTGATGAGAGATAGCGTTGACGATATTATTGTTATCCCAAACATCGCGATGGGAGGATTGGGGAAGAGGACGCGCGCTCGGCTTGCATTCAGGGAACAGCGCATTGAGCGTTTCAAACTACAGATTTGGGTTTCAATAACAAAAGACTATGACGTTTTGAAAACAACGAAGGCGATTATTGAAGCAATAACCAAGAAGAAGCGTGATGCTATATGCTTGGATGTGCTGCAATGCCATCTTGTTGGCCTGTTGAGGAAGAAAAGATTTTTGCTGGTCTTGGACAATGTGTGGTGCGAAGATTACAGCTTTTGGGAAACATTGAAGGCGCCTCTGGTCAATGTGCAATCAGAGGAAAGCAAGGTTTTGGTCACGACTAGAAGTAGTAGGGTTTGCAACATTGTGAGCAGAGAACCTCCAATTGTACTGAAGGGTCTTGTTTTCAATGATTGCTGGTTGCTCTTCAGAGACCAAGCATTTGCACCTGGTCAGATTGAGGATCAGAATTTTGTGGAAATTGGATTGCAGATTGTGAACAAGTGCCAGGGATTGCCTTTGGCCGTGAAGGTGCTTGGTGGCCTCTTGTATTCCATGAATGATGAAAATGAGTGAAGGGCTGTGCTGGATGAGATGTGGGAGCTGGAAGAGGAAGAAAGCAAGGTTCTACAGATGCTGAAGTTGAGTATGATCGCATGCCATTGAATAGGAAGCGCTGTTTTGCATAGTGTTCAATATTTCCCATAGGTCATCAGTTCGAAAAGGATGAGCTCGTCAAGCTGTGGATGGCAGAGGGTCTTATTCCATCGAAGGGGAACAGAAGACCAGAGGCAATTGGTGGTAAGATCTTTGATTGTCTGTTGTGGATGTCTTTCTTTCAAATTTCTGATGGTTGTGAACCAGTGAACACAAAGTACAAAATGCCAAGCCTGATTTGTGATCTAGCACACTCTGTTTCTTTATATAATTGCCTAAGAATGGAGCATAATGGAAAACATGGTGGACTTGAGAAAGCTCGATATGCATTATTTGTAAGTAGTGCCCATAGTGAAGCATTTAGGCAGATAAGCAGATATGAAAGTTTGAGAACATTTATCCTGCATATTGATAGTGGAATACTCCTGACCAATGTTGTACATTTTCTGCTGCCAAGATTTAGGTTTTTACGAGCGATTGATCTTGGGAACAATCAACTGGATCAGCTACCGGATTCCATTGGAAATTTGGAACACCTAAGATACCTTTCCCTGTACAATACTCGAATAAAAAGATTGCCCGAGTCAGTTTGCAGCGTGTACAATCTGCAATCGTTGGTGCTTGGTGAGTGCTATGAACTTCTTGAGCTACCAAAAGGCTTGAGCAACTTAGTTAATCTCTGGCATCTTGGTTTGCATATCAACTGGGACAAATGGGCTGATCTAAATTCTATGCCACCAGGGATCAGTGAGCCAAAGCTTCTGCAAACACTGCCTAGATTTGTAGTATCCTCAAAGAGTGGATGTGGGCTTAAGGAACCGAAGGACTTCAGCCTCTGAGGAGAACTCTGCATTTCAAAGTTGGAAAATATAAGCAAAGTCAAGGAAGCTGAAGACACTAAGTTGCAGGAAAAGCAGTATATCGAAATTTTGATGCTGCAATGGAACGAGACTATAAAACCAAATGCACAAAATGAAGGAAAAGCAGAAGAGATAATCACATTGCTTCGTCCACACAGCAAACTAAGACATTTGCGGATGGAGCGCTACAGTGGCATGAGTTTTCCACACTGGCTTGCAGACTCATCCTTTGCTAATCTGGAATCGTTAACACTCTCTCACTGCAAAAGATGCAACAGGCTTCCGCCACTTGATCAGCTGCCTCATCTTAGAAACTGGAGCTAAGATTCTGCACAGGATCGAGTACTCTTCCCAAGCTTCGCAATCTCCATTTGGTAATACAAGGCAGCAATGGGAAAGTGTTTGAATGGTCATGTAGCCTCACCTCCCTTTCCTCCTTAACCCTTTGCGAGTGCACAACACTAAGGCTGATACGAAGAAGCTCCTTTGGAAGTCTTACTTCACTTAAAAGATTGAAGATTGAAAGCTGTAACAAGCTTGAATTGATTGCAGCAAATGAAGACTTGCAGAATCTTTCTTGTCTCGAGTCTCTTAAGGTCTTTTCATGCCAAAGCCTCCAGTTTCTTGTTGGGAATGGGCTGCCTGCTTCCCTTCAGTACCTTCATATTCAATGCTGTGAAAACCTCCAATCTCTTCCAGGGAAGCTGCATGTTTTCGTCCTGCTGCATAATTTAGAATTGAGGAATTTACCAAGCATCAGGTCACTGCCGACTTATGGGTTACCTGATGGATGGGCTCCAGCACTTCGCAATCAGTGGATGTCCATTGCTTCAACAACATTGCCAGGAGGGTGATGGAAGTTACTGGTCCAAATTTCGACACATTTCCAACTTAGAAATTGAGGATCCCATGAACAACGGTCAAACATAAAATCTTTTATTCAGGCGTGCAGCTATCTATGACTTAAAAATTAATAACCATCATCTGCAAAATTTTATGTTGCATTGAGTTCTCACAAATCTTTTGCATTTCTGTGATTAGTATCATGTTGTTTTCTTTTCTCTAACATTCTTAGCTGCTGCTTCATGGGGCATATACTACTGATCTAATTTACACTATCTACGTTTTAAGACATTTTTAAGTTCATACAGCTTTAATTTTTTTTTAGTTGGGAGACATTGACCTACCACACACTGATTAAATAATGTTGCACTTATGAATTAAATCTGGATAAGACGAAGAAACTGCTGCAAGTTTAGTTGATATTGAAGCTAGGAAGCCGCCGATACTTTTAATTATGAGGGAAGATTTGTTTTCAATTTGGAGAAAATGACTTGCATGCTCCTATTTCTTTCCTCTAAAGTTAAAACTACATATATTTCTGTTTCTGTAATATTCTAAGTATGTTCTCATATGTTTTTGGCAGTAACACATATGCATAATGACATAATATAAGGACATGTTTCTCTTGCATGAAGCTTTTTTTGCAGTTTTTTATTTGACTGCTTCATGGCAGTGTGTATGCAATCTACTGTTCTGTATACAACATCAATATCAGGTTTATAATGGCAGTAGGACAGTGTATTCTGCTGGCAAAGGCGGCTACATTCAAAGGATATATGCCTTTTGGAATTGCACTTTTCCTGATGATGTAAAACTGTGTGGAACTACTCAAAGATTTGAGCATGCAGCTTGTGCATTCTGAGGTTCAGATTATAGTTTCTGATCAGAAAAGGTACAGATTTTAGCTAGTTAATACTCAGTGCAACCCTGAAGATCTTCAACAATATTACGGGATATAAATGAGATCTTGATTTATACATATGTTTTGTGGTATTCCTTAACCTGTGACAGACATGTATGAAATAGATTGCTCTGTGTTATTACCTTCGTCTTGTTGAGGATATGAGAAAGATAGTTCGGCCTTTTTTTCCGAGTAAGATAGATTGCTCAGCCTTTTCTTCACCAAATAAAAACGAAGGTTCTACTTACTGCTATTTAATTGTTACTCCCAAGTCTTTTCAGGACAATTTAAAACACTCATTCTAGGCATTGATTGCTCACACAAACATCAAGAGAAAAAGCTGAAAGTAGAAATAGAGAGTGAAACCCACAAATTTACTCGCCTTGCCTAGTGGTTTACTTGTTCTTGAATCCAACTCAGAAGTCTCCAGTCCTAGAGCATGGGTCATAGGCTTTTCTTCAATGGTGCTGAGGAAATCCAGGGGACCAATGCCTATGCTGATACTATAAATAGAAGATGTTGATGTTTTGTCAAAGTTTCACAGTATGCATCACGTGGTAAGGTACCAAAAGCAGCACCTTGCACTTGCAATATATTTTGAGTAAACAAACAAATAAATGCATTTGTACATGCCATGACAATATCATTAACTCAACCTAGGGTTTACATCACTATCATATGGGTGAAGATAGAGAGAAATCTATTGCATCACTATCACCTAGCAAGCAATTCACAGCTGTGTTTCTCTAGCAAAGTCAAGAAGAACCCTGTTTGAGTGTGTTTTTTTTCTGGAAGCAAAGAACCTGACTTGAGTTATTTGGTGAAGACCAGTTAAAGATTATTTTTTGATAACGAGTTAAGAGTGCGATAAAATCTTTCATTAACAAAAGGATTCGACATTCAACACATCATGCATATATACCCTATGAACGCCACGAGAACATTTGTAGAATCAGTCTCCAGACCAGCAAGAAGCTCTCTGCTCTCTTAGGAACTACACCAGCCATCAATGGAAAGAGACGGAACACAAAAAGGAGGCGCCGCCGCCGCCGCCTCCCCCCACCTCCACCATGTACGCCGCCTCAACCTTGATGCTGGGCTCGGCGTCTTCAATGCTGAGCACTACTTCAACAGCACCAACACCATCTTACCCTTCCAATGCTGCAACCTTTCTGCCACCAATTTCCACTTCTCCTCCGTCTCCTCCGCCGACACCTTCACGCGCAGCCTCTCCTTCCAACCCACGCCGACGCCGGTGTCGAAGCCCAGCTGCAACAGCCGCGCCGGTCTCCTTTCCCGTCCTCCCTTCGCCACCGCTGCCGCCATCTATGAGGCTCATGCTCCTAGAGAGCCTCAAAAGGCGCCAGCTTTTTCGCCTCTCTGGAGTCTCTGCCCCTGCTCCGACAAGAAGAGCGTCGACGTCCAAGAGAGGCCCAGGACATATCATCCCGCCGCCGCTGCTTCCCCTGCCGAGACAATTCCGGCGGAGACCGAGGCCAAGATGCAAATAGTAGCCGGGAAATGTCGATTCGCGTTTCCCATCGTGAAACCGAGGGACTCGCTGGAGGTGTTCCAGCCGAGCCGGTGCGGAAACGCTTCGCCGGGAAGTCCGGTGGACGACGCCGGTAGCGAAGCCAGCTCGGACCTTTTCGAGCTCGAGAGCTTCTCGGCTGCTCAGCGGCTGGCTCACCTGAGCCAGAACCATGAGCCGCCGCTGCGGGCTGCTGTGAGTGACCCGAGTGAAGAGTCCGAGCCGAGCGAAGTGAGCGTGGCTTGGAGCGTGACGATGGCGGAGGGGATCGACCGGGCCAGCACGGCTAATTTCTCGAGTTCGGTTTCGGACTATGAAATGCCGGACCAGACCGGAGGGAAGAAAAAAGTGTGCGGGTTGCTGAGTTGCGTTTGTGAAAAGGCGGTGTGCGTTGAACCGGGACCGGTTCGGGTGTGTCTGGATTGGAAGATGAGGAGTGGCCCTGGTCCGTGTGAGTCAGTTCCTGCTCGCGGAAGACTGATGAGCTCCAGCTCCACTCGCTCGCGCCGGCCGACTAGGAAAAGGTTCGGGTAAGCCGCCTTGCGATGCACGCGTCATGCACTTTGTGAATTATTGTGTAATTTAAAAAACATCAAGGGGTTGTGTCAAAGTTTTGCTAGAATGAAAAGGGCCCACATGCAATTAAGCTAATTTATAATAATTTTGCTACTTATCGTAGTATTTGACGCCATTATCATCGCCTTACTCTCTAATCACGCCTAAGAGAATGCGTTGGTCGTACTAATCATTTATTGCTAGAAAATAAAAGCTATATTATTGACATGCTACCGTGTCATTTGAGAGATTGCTGTGACTGTGAGCTACATTTTGATCCATTTTGGTATTTATGAAATTGTTACCCGAGTTTCGTAATATCGTAAGATCAAGCTAATGATATTATACTCGAAAAGGGAAATTACACTCATCACTCACACGGCGTTTGAACTGTACCGTGGGGATGCTCTGACTGCACGCTTGCACTGCCCTTGCAGCCAAATTGCTCTTTCATCTCCTTTTCTGCCAAATTCTTAGCCTCTGTGATCTTCGGCGATTTGATGCCGCTAGATTCATCATGTGTAGTAGTCTCAGAATCCAATCGGGAGCCAGAGACTCCAAATGCTGCAGAACAGAAAGCAGGCGGCGCTTGTTGCGTGGGTCAAATACAAAATCGTTACAAGTCTTTACGTAGATATGAAATTAATTTATCATACTTGACATTATAATAATTTTGTGTGATTTGACCACATTAATTTTAACCCTTTTAATCAATAATTTTTTTATTTAGTCAGTTTCATCGTGTGACTCATACCAACAGATTTTTATCTTAATTTTTTAATTTTTTAAGAGAAATTAACATGTAACTCAATTCAATCACATTATCACGGTAATTTCGGTCTTAAGAATTTGTAGAACTTCGAACCTGAAACTCTAATACCACTTGTTGGGAGAATCAAAAGAGTATCAAACCAGATTGACACCAAACTATTTCAAAAACTTAAGCTCATGTAATATAAGTCTTTTTCATTATATATATTGAACTATGTTCTTTCAATATTTGATATGAGACTAATTTATCACACCTGATATTATAACACTCAAAAAATTAACAACTTCTTGTCATCCTCCTTCATTCTCTGACTAAACTCTTGAAAGTTGAAGCCACCCGGGTTTCGCCCTCTGAATGCAGTCTCGAGTTTGTCCGTGTTGAAGACCTCTGCCATAACTTTCTGGCTCTCGGTGTTGTCGGAGTATACAAACTTCACTTTCTTGCATGTTTTGGAGTCCAGAAAGGGCTTCACTATCCGTAAGAATACTAAGCATATTTTGCTTTGTGAAGTCCAAGACTTCCACTTCAAATTGTTGAATCTATACTTCCACAAAACATCAAAGAATTCGATCTTATCATCCAATTTTTCTTATTCGACTCGTATGTTTTGGCATCTCAGTTGATTTTTATCAAAGAAAAGAACCATGTCTTAATGGCTTTTTAGCATCCATTTCTATTATTAGCATTATTCATTATCAAGATAAGCGAAGAATCTAGGAGCATACCTTCCAAAACGATTTCAAGATTCTCGGAGGATTGTAGAGAATTGCGAGCCCAAGCCTTTCAGGGTAGTAATCCTGCAATATATGAGCTGTTTGCGTATCACCTTCACTGATACGCTACTCCTTGTCCGCCCTTGGAAGTCGATGAGCCAAAGCATGTGCTCCTGATCTTCAGCGAAGTTCAAAATTGCGTGCTCCATGCTGTAAATCAAGTATTTGTCCTGCCCTTTCGTCGAGGTTGTATTCTGTTTCAATGATGCCATCAATACTTAATATAATTTTCCCCCCAATGTTTTGAGCTATATATTGTGCGGCTTGTGTTACCTGAAACCCAGGTATCATAACAAGAACAGGCCTTCCATACTTATCTAGGTAATTAGCTCTGTATATTTTCCCAGTTTCTGCTTCATTCCGTACATCTTCCTACCAATCAGAAGACAGGATTTGAATTTGGTACATCAGATGTACCAAATGTGAAGAAATGCTAAATTGGGACGATGATCTTGAGGCATTATTAGTATTCATCATGTACTACATATAATTTATCAATCAAGAGATTAATTGAATTAATCTGATCATATGATTGTCATGATAGAAATGGCTGAATGGAAAACGAGTGCATTGACAAGAACATACATTCTGAATTCATGCATAGAAACCAACCGCATTGAGCTAGGACAAACACATGCCCGGCGAATCGTTTATTGCAGTCTCCACTTGAGAGCTTCTTTCAGCATTTTACTTGCTTTTTCGACACTCCAATTTCTTGCCCCAAGGTACCTCGAGATCGAAGCATCGGAGCAGAAATTTGGCAGCTGCTCTGCCAATGAACCTAGCACCTTCCGAACTTCATGCATCTAATCAATCAAAACCATGCGATTCATATCATAAATAAACATGATTAACAGTGGAAAAAGATAAAATCTCATCCAGTTTCGAGAATGCCAAAAAACAAAAACCTACTTTTGCTTGTTGCTCTTGCAGAGACAAGGTTCTCTCAACACCACTAAACCTCGATTTCCTGAGAGGCATCTCTCCTGATGATCTACAAATCAAAAAATTTTCACCGCATAGCACCATACAAGTTGTGAAAAAAAAAAAAAATCCGATTTTTACATTCATGATTTGTTCAAGTTCTTTTAAGCAATCACCAAACTGACAACATCTCCACTGTATTCGGAAAATCTCACAAATTAACATGATCAACAATACAAAAAAATTGAACAAAAAACATGTACCTTGTGAGACGATACATCAACACAAGATTGGCAAGTTGTAGTGCCAAATGGAATTTGCAGACACGACGAGGAAGCAAACCCTAAAGTCCAAACAAGAGCTTTAGGGCATGGAGAAGATGGAGAGCGCATGCCGGTCGTGGATGGATTAGACTTCTGTCCCATTGCGGGCTTTCTAGATGGTTGGCCCAAGGGGGCATTTTACATGTAACTCCCTAACATCTGAATAATTACATTTTGTTGTTATCCTTGTTGTATTTCATTATCAGTGAAAATTGAGTAATGTGAAGGGGGTAATATGTCAACATCCCTTGGCGTACGGGGACCGGTTTGACGGTTTCGTCGGCGTTTTCGCTGCGTCCGGACGAAATAATTCTCTCGAGAGACAGGTTCTCCTTCAATTTCGTAGGACAAAATCTTAACCGTCAATTCGGCCTTGAGATCCGAAGACATTAACCCTGACGCTCAACTCAGGGCTGTATTAACGCTCTAGATCCAAGTCCTATTCCTCAAAATTGTAGGATAAGTTGCACTGCGTTCGTTCCAGGAAAACGTGTGATTTGTGATTCGATTAGACCGCAGGAGAAAACGCAACGGTCTTGGCTCGGTCGCAGATAGGACTGTAAACGAGCCGAACCAAGAGCTGACTGTGGCCCAAAAATAACCAATTTGAGTTCGGATCAGAGCGAGCTCAGCGAGCAGGCTCAGGTCAAATCTATTTTTTCGGGAATTAATTTTTAAATTAATTTATATTAAAATAAATTTTTAAAAATATAAAAAAATCAATCACAGTACCACAAATTCACAATAAAAATATTAGACTTAAAAAAACATAGTTAATATTAATAATATATATAACTTAAAGAATATAGATATTAATAAAATAATATTTAAATATAAAAACTCATATCAACTATAATATCACAATTAAATAAGTAATTATATATTATAAATATAATTTTATATATTATTAAATAAATAAATAAGTTTTCGAGTTGAAATCAAGTGAGCCAATTCCAAATCAAGTTCGGCTCATGTTTGGCCCATTAACTCCTTACAATTTGTGGCAGGAAAAGTAAACATTTCAGTAAAGCCCGGCCTAACTTCGGAATTGGATCCTATTCGTAAGTTGTGGTCCATCCCGCCCTATGGGCCCAATTAGGAGGATTGTCCGCTCTTTTAAAAACAAAATCATGACTAATTATATTAAGGGATAATTACGGATAACACCCGTAATTAGCCTTAATTACGCCTAACCCCCTAATTTCCGTAATTACCCCAATCCCCTCAAATTCGAAAATATTTACCCACACCCGTTATTTAATCAAAATTTTACAAAAAAATTTCGATTTTACCCCGTTATTTTACACATACACCTCTAAAAACTTATTTTTTTATATTTAACTCCCGGAATTCGGATTTTTGCAAATAACACCCCGAAATAACTCAGATTTACACACATGTCCTCCAAATTCGAATTTTTACAAATAAACCCCCGGAAATTATTCCGATTTATAGAGAAGTCCTCAGAAATCGGATTTTTGCAAATAACAATCCGAAATAACTCAGATTTACAAAAAAGTCCTCGAAATTCAAATTTTTACATATAAACCCCCAAATTATTTCGATTTACAGAAAAGTCTCCGAAATTCGGATTTTTGCAAATAACATCCCGTCGCGCGGGCGGGAGCAGAGGCGGAGGCCGGCCGCGGGAGCCGAGGAGTAGGCCGGGCGGGCGGGAGCGGAGGCGGAGGCCGGCGGCGGGAGCGGAGGTGGAGGCCGGGGCGCCGGCTCGCCGAAACCCGGGCGCCGGCGCACCGAAACCTCCGTCCCCGGCACGCGGGGGCGGAACGGCCTTGGCCTTTGTCCCCGGCGCGTTGGCGCGGACGCCGGCCGGCGATGGTCCGGCGAGGGGTGTATTTGTAAAAATTAGTTTTAAAAAATAATTTAGACTTATTTTATAAAAAAAACATTTAAGGGACTATTTTTTAATTTATAAATATTAAATTTATAATTATAAATATAAAAAATACTAATGCCTTTTTTGTAAAATTTTATTTAAAATATGATTAAAAATATAGACTTATTTATAAATAAAAATATTGAAGGGGTCTATTTGTAAATTGACAACATGAAACTTGTAATTTTAAATTTTAAGCTTTGAAACCTTCGATGACTTATTTGTAAAATTTATTTATAAAATAAATAAAATTTGGACGTATTTATAAAGAAAAATATTAAAGATGGTCTATTTTTAAATGTAAAAATAGTAAACTTGTAATTTGAAATTTGAAATTTTAAAACTTTCACTGTATTTTTCGTAAAATTTAATATTAAAAATGATTAAAATACTGGTTTATTTAAAAAAAATCAAGGGATCTATTTGTAAATGTACAATATGAAACTTGTAATTTTAAATTTTAAGTTTTGAAACCTTCGATGATTTATTTATAAAATTTACTTATAAAATAAATAAAATTTGGACTTATTTATAAAGAAAGTCACTTCCTAATTAATAACAATCATTCATGAGATTTTATAACATATAGCCTGCCAGAACAATAATAGAAGCTTGCAGCTTGCTAAAACAATATAGCCTAATCAGTAATCAGATAGCAATAGCAGCTAGAAAGTTCAAGACACAAGACAATATAACAAGTTCTGCTGTTGTCCAACAAAAGCAAACCTTCAATTATTCAACCAAAAAAAGGAAACAAAAGATATAAAATAACACTCATCGTTTCTCATTCAACAAAAGAGAGGTGGATGATAAAAGATATGACAGTTCCTCCTGAGTCGCTAATTTAAAACCTTGCCATCTAACTCTCCCTGGTCTATCTAGCAGAAATATGTACCTGCAAACAAAATGCACCAATAGTTATGATAACCAAACAACATGACATCATCATCATTTTCGAGAAGACTATTTACCCAATGAAAATTGATCTTAGAGATTTGACGAACTTCCTGCAAAAAAATACAATGACATTTATTAATGTATTGTTTCAAAATCACATAAAAATAAGAAAAACAATTATCAAGTTTTTTTAAAAAAACTCACATGGTAAATGCATACTAAAATTTGAAGTCATTACGGTAGACCTTCATCTTCCTCTTCCCCTGCCACGTTCTTCAACATATTAGTTTCCCACTGACTGTTGAGTACTGCTAGATCCAGAAACATCAATTTGTTGTTGCAGTCCGAGAGGCTCTTTACACGCTCAAGTCGCGGGGGGGGGGGGGGGGGGGGGTGGGGGTGTGGGAAGGGGTGCTAGTGAGGCAAAGGGGGAGGGCGAGGGTGTTGGAACCCGTCTAGGGGGTAGGTGCGGGTGTGGCAGTGAGGCAAAGGGGGAGGGGCGGGGGTGTCGGAGCCCGTCTGGGGGCAGGGTTGGGGACAGGGGCGGGGGTGTCGGAGTTCGTCTGGGAGCAGGGGCAGGGACAGGAGTGGTGGATGGGTCCGAGGCCGTCGAGCGGGGAGGAGGTGGAGGCGGGGCAGCAACGGCGCGAGGGAACAGCGGAGGAAGGTAGAGGCGGGGCACCAACGAAGAACAAGATGGTGGCCTACCGAGGACGAAGGAGGGCGGCAGCGACGGTAGCGACGGGACGGCCGTGTTCTCGCCGGCGGGGCAGCAACGGCGCGAGGGCAGACGGCGACGGCGTGGGTGGCGCAGGGCAGCGAGCGGACGGCGACGGCAAGCCGGCGAGGCAGCGACTGCAGCAGCTGCGCAGGGACCGACGACGACGTAGATGCATTTAGGGCTACAGGAAGAAGAGGGTTTTACAATAAAGTTTTGGACTTTTTTGTAATTCAAAATAATTTCTGGGTGATATTTGCCAAAATCCAAATTTCGGGGACTTTTCTGTAAATTTGAATAATTTTGGGGTGTTATTTGCAAAAATCCGCGCCCGCGCGCCGGGGAAGGAGGCGGACGCCGGGGCGCCGGCGAGCCGGCGGCGAGAGCGGAGGCGGAGGCCGTGGCCAGCGCGCCGGCATGCGGGGGCGGACGGCCAAGGCCAAGGCCGTCCGTCCCCGGCACACGGGGGCGGAACATCCTCGGCCTCGCCCTCCGCTCCCGCCGCTGGCACCCGCCCGCCAGGCCTCCGCCTCCGCTCCCGCCGCCGACCTCCGCCTCCGCTCCCACCGGCGCGACGGTGTGTTATTTGCAAAAATCCGAATTTCAGGGATTTTTTCTGTAAATCAGAATAATTTTGGGGGTTTATTTGCAAAAATTTGAATTTCGAGGATTTTTTTATAAATCTGAATTATTTCGAGGTGTTATTTGCAAAAATACGAATTTCGGGGACTTCTCTGTAAATCGGAATAATTTTCGGGGGTTTATTTGCAAAAATTCGAATTTCGAGGACTTTTTTGTAAATCTGAGTTATTTCGGGGTGTTATTTGCAAAAATCAGAATTCCGGAGGGTTAAATATAAAAAAAATAAGTTTTTAGGGGGTAAATATTTTGAAATTTGAGGGGTGGGATAATTACGGAAATTACGGGGGTTATCCGTAATTAAATTTCTCTTATAATGATACACAGCGAATTTGAATTTTTTTAAAAAAAATCTAAATAATGGTCTCAAGATTAAGATTTTAATTTTCAATTTTAGATTCGATTTGGGTACTTACCGAAATAGATATCTTTCAATATAAATTATTTTTTTTTAATTTTCATTGACTCTAATTTATTATAAATTTAAAAATATAAAAATATCACAGACACGGACCACAACACAGATATATATAATATATAATATATATATATATATAGATATATTTATTTATTTAAAAAGCTCATGTGAGTATGAAATGGACTTAGGACCTTATCTAATATAACTTAAATTAATAAAACATGTATAACATATAAAATAAAATAAAGTATATTAAAAATGAAAATTAAAAAATAAATCGAAATATTATAAATTTAATAAAAAAAATAATTTGAGCCGAAATTTAAGAGCCGATGAGTTGATTTAATGGACCGGGGAGCGAACAGTGTGATTTGATGATATGGGAAGACAACGGTACAAGACATTTGAGGTCAAATTGAGGGGACAACGAGATATGATCTGATCCTGGAGCACCATTAATGGACCGTTTCATCACAGCTCATTTGTAGGGCCAAATCAAGATAAGAGCTTCGTAACTCGGCTCGGCGGATGGGGCCGCGTTGTACAGGGTCACTGATCAAGGGCCATGATGCAATGATGCGATGCCTGCCGCCCCAACCAACCAACAAACGCTTCTTAATTAATTAATACATGCCCAGTTTGGAAGGTTGCGATTGGTTACAAGTTAGGTCCAAGCCAAATTTGACTCAGACAATATTTTTCAAATGTTTAAATAAAAAAATTTATACAAAAATTATTATTATTATTATTTTGTTGTTGGCAAAATATATATATATTATTTGTTATTCATCATTTAATTTAATGCCAAAAAATTATATCCTTAATTTTTAAAAAAATTATATGTGAAAACTCGTTCTATTTTTATTTTTGAGGTAGAAAATTTTCAAATACTTGTCGTATGTTGCAGGCTCGTCCACGGCTTCGGGTGAGCCGTGACCCAATTGAGTTATCCCTTTTTGTGGCAAGTAATTGAAGTTGAGCAGAATTAATTAATTTTAATTGTGATTAAAATAAAATTATTATTTTATTAGTTCAAAACCGAAGGATCGCCGAGATTTTGAGAGAAATGTGCAAATAAAACCATTATTTTTTGGAAAAAAAAAAATGGAGAATGCGAAACAAGATGGTCCTCGTTCGTCCGTCGCATTCAGGGTTAGGGTTTGCGTGAGGAATCTTTCTCCCTGTTGGGGTTTATCCTGTCTCAATGGATGCTTCTCCGTTGGGCTTCCTTGCACTTCCACACTGTTTTCCAATATTTAATGATGTTTGGACCAGTGGAATATATTGCAAGCCATGGAGACGAGAGTCACTGTTTTATATCGCCAACTTATTCTGCCCTGGTACTCCACAGTGACATCCAATGCCGACGTACCTGTGCTCAATTCAGCCCACTTCGAGTCGAAGCATAGTTCACTGGTGTGGATAGTCGTACTACGCCAACCAAGGAGGCCACATATTTTGAACTGCAAGAAACCAAAACAATGGCATCGAGTCTATTGTTGACTAAGCATCACCATCAAAACCAGTATATTAAAATGAAACTTATAGAGTCGGCGGTTGATGAAAAACCTTGACGCCTCCACTAACTTAGAAAACACCATCACCATCACCACATACGAAAGCACATGGCTTCTTCCTCCCTCCTCACTTCTTCTTCTTCAACCTTTCAGACTTCATCTCCATCCCGTTTCTCCTCGGAAAAATAGAATTACTAATTTAAGTTTTTCAAGGTCAGGCCGAATATAACGAACCAGTCAAGTTCGAAGGCTTGGGATTATGAAGCGGCAGTAAAAAGATGATATAGAAAAGTCCCATCACGAAACTATTAGCAGAGTATTATTGCTGTAGTCCCCGTGGATTTCCACCGAGCTCTTCGCCCGCCCACCATGTGAAGTGGGGCTCTCACACCCTTTATCGTGACTAAACAGATGGATCCCGAAAGCTCAGTCCCCGTGATCAAAAGGGCGCTTTAAACCTTTTCCACTATTAATTAGTCGCGTGTGATGAAATAGTTCCACCGGAATAAGCAGTACAGGCATCGCAAAATTCGAACAAAAATGTATACTAGAACAAAACCAAGACTATACTTTAAGCCGCACGGCAGAGTTTACGACAACAACCACCAACCTATGAACAATTCTGATGCGGGATTAGATAAGATCATTATCAGGAAGAGCACCAGTAGCGCACATTCTTGAACCAGATTTGTTCTAAAGTAGGACAGCAAAGAAGAAAAATCTACAGCTAGTTGTAGTAAAATCACCCGAACCAAATGCATCTGGAGTACAACAGTGAAGAGCATTTAGCATCAGAAGTACCAGCCCCCGGAACCGTCCTGCTTCTGCAGTGATTCCCCCATCTGCCGGTTGTACGCCTCGGCGAAGTCCATGGCAGACATGCTGAAGGGGGAGCCAAAGTTCATCTCATTGGGTTGGACAAACGTCTGGCCGCACTGGATGTCTTCGCGAGCGCTGAACACGTTGTTGGATTCCTGAAATAGACTATTGCCGCCGATCCCAGTGCCTGAACTGAAAATGTTCCCGTCCAACTGTGTTTTTGGCTGCAAAGGCGGCTGATTCATGTTACCCTCGTAGAGACTCATAAGCTCATCGAGCGATTTCTGCCCATCGGATGGGATCCCAAGATCAGCAATGTTGATAGGATTGATATTTGAGCATGCTGTGCTCGGCCTAGGCTGAGAATATGGTGGCAGGGAGAAGAACGGCGGCTTGATCTCTGTACTCGGGAAGTTTGTCATGCTGAGGCCATTAGGAAGGTTGTTGCGATACTTACAGACATAGTGGTGATTGTTCCTAGCATTCCTGTCAGGAAATCCGAACTGGTAGTCATGGTGAGGACAGTGCTCGTTCTCACAGGTGAAGATGCTCCGGTTCATCATAATCTCTGGCTCGACAGGCGAAATCCTCTTCTGAATGAATTCCATGTTGGTTTCTTCCTTCACTGGCGCAACAAGAAGCCTCTCATCTCCAGGAACAGCACCTACTCCAAACGAATTCCCATCAAGAGGATTCTGAACAATGATGTCATCGTTCTTCTCCTCGTCAACGCCTTCCACATCATACTCGCTGCAACTGCCGCTGAAGCAAATAGCCCCATTGATGCCACTGCAAGAAGATGGTGGGGGGCAGGCATCCGGGTGGAGCTGCATATACAAGTTCTCTTCCTGCTTGAGCACTGCCAACCATGTTGCACTCTCCTTCGCTGTCATCTTGTCCTGAAGGCATTTCGACTGCCTCACAAGCCTGCGGATCTTCTCTATATCAGGAGACATATGCTTGATGACTGCAGTCAGGACACTCACCTTCCAAGCCTTCTTTAGATCGTGCGGCTTTTTGTAAGGTGGCGGCACTTGCTCTTTAGGGAAGCCTAACTGAGGCCACCACTCCTCCTTCCCCGTCGGCCACCAAGGCGGTGCGATGCCCTTCTCCAAGGGGAACCTCCTCTGAGGAGGATCACAGTGTTGCATCAAGGCAGACAAAAGTGATCCCAGAGTCGTGTCCTGGAGCTCTTGCAAAGAGTGAGGACTCAGAGCTCCAGAATTAAGCTCGTTGTTAGCTCCGGGGATGGCGTTGTCAGCCTGATACTTAGCAATTGCAGCCGGCCCATTCCGATCAAACCGGACCTTCTCCTTCCACCATCCACGAAGGTTGTCAGAAGCGCCGCTCACTGGCTTCCCCTTCTCCGGGATTATCCCATAGACGAATCCTTGAGCCTTACAGACCTCCATCATCTTCAGCATGTATTTCAGAATCCCATCCTGGGCTCTTGACATCTTCTTCCTCCGGGCCTGCTCCTGGGACTGGCGCTGCTTCGCTGCGTCACCTTGATCTTTGCTCTGGTTCTGTTGCTGCTCCTTCAAGCGCTTCAGGCGCATCCTGTCCCTCCACATCCGGCGTTCAAGCTCATCCACATCAATGTCTTCATCGCTCTCGTCATCAGCCACAGCTTCAGGAAAGTTCTCTGCTGGAGGGTCTACAAGATCACCCTCCCCTAGAGAGGTATCGGTCCCTGAAGGCGGACGAACCAGCGACCCGAAGCAGAAATTGTTGTCATTGTTGGCAGGAAGAAATGGCATGAAATCAAGGCTCCCAGGAAACGGGAACTGCTCCACGGTTAATCCGCCCATCTCCGAGCAGAGAACAAGGGATCAAGAATATCTATCACACAATCAAAGACAGAAATCCAAGATCCAAAATATCTCCTGCAACTGAATTAAACAAGAAAATGTTCAGGAACAAATAATTCAATGGACACAGAAGAATACATGAACCAAATTTATGAAAGATATACACATGAATGATATGCTCATTAAGGAGAACTAATGTCCACTTTTGACAAAAATTATTGATTCTAAATTGATGACAAACTTGTCCTTCACGTAGAAGGAAAGAAACGCTACTATAATATCTCGTCGAATAACCAGATCATATAATCTACTCTTCCCAGAAGCAAATTAAACTATACAATTTATGCAACCGATTAAAATAATAAATCAGATCACAAAAAAAGAAATTACATGAACTTTTGAGCAAACACAGAAAAACACAGTAAAAATCAACACAGCAAGATCTGAGCAGCAAGAGACAGATATAAAAAACCATTTTTTTTCACAAGAAAGAACAATCACCAGCCAAAAACAGATAAAAAAAATTTGAGCCTCAAAAACTAACAGTTCAAGATCTAGCTTTTCCTCAAATGAATTCAATAGAAATCCTGCAGATCAAGAGACACAAGAAAATCCTTGAGAAAGGACAAGAAAAGATTTGAGGGAACTGACGAGGAACAAGAAACCGGCGCCTCCGACACAACTCGTCGTTCTCATCCCTCCCCACCCCACCCCAACCCCCGCCCGGGAAATCCGAAGTATCAACGTCTCATCGCAAACCGACGCCAAATCCTGGAATCAATCCATTCACAAAAGTCGGCAAAAAACAACTAAAAAACGCATACTCGATAGCAGGTTAGAAATCCCAGCTCGATCCCATTTTTCCGAAAAAAGAGATTTTCACTCCAAAAATGTCAGACAAACAGGAATCGCAGAAAGACATGGATAACAAGAGTCAAAGAAGTACAGATAAAAAACAAAAAAAAAAAATCTCCTTTTTTCCCAAAAAGGTGAGCTTTTTACACACAAAACAGAAACCACAAACCCATATAACCGATCAAAACCAGAAATTTCAGAGAAAATTACAGACAAAAACGGATAAACTGAAGCAAAGAAGAACGGAGAAACCCCCCAAACCTTTTTTTTTCCGAAAAAAGATGAGATTTTTATCCAAACAGCAACTGGCAACCCAAATAGCCAATCAAAACCAGAAATTTCACTGAAAACTGGAATCACAAACACAAACTTTAGAAAAATGACCAGAGCAGGGCCCACCTCTCCCCGGGAGCTATTCCGCCATTGGAGCTCCCTCTTCAAGCTCTGAATCAGCGACTCCAGATTCAAAAGGAGAAGAAGAGGAGAAAGAACAGGAGAAGAGATGGTGAGTTGATACGTATCTTCTCAATATATTTTTCCTCTATTTTTTTTTTTTCTTTAGGTTTCCTTGGAGCGCTCGGGAAGGTGGGCCTCCAGAGAACGTGAAGGGATTTGGACTGGAGCAGTAAAACGAGTAAATGCAGGGGCTGATATGCAAATTGTAAATATGGTCTGGAGAGGTTGCATTTTTAACCCTTCGTTTGCATATAATTAATGTTCGCTCCAGCCGTCAAAATCCGCGTCCAGACGGCGCAACGGTCCACGCGCCCTCAGCGCTTCGCGGAAGCCAGCTCTTCGCATAAAAAACCCTTTACTTTAGGAAAATTATAAAGAACCCCCAGATTTCTTTATTATTGGGAAAGTTTTATTAAATAAAAAATAATAACCAAAAGGATTATCATTAAATAATAAGGTGAAACTTCAGTTTCATCGGTATCTGAGATCGAGAGATCAAGCAATATCTCGTCGCAAAATGTGGCTTACAGATCCTTAAAATGCTAAATATTGAAAACGCAATTAAAAACTGATGACATAGTTTAACAAACGAACTGATGATGTTGTCAGTTAATTAAATCTCGTTAATAAGACGGCTCTCGAGTCCGCAGCCGCCGGGCGCCCACGTGCCAGTTTCTTTATTTTGGGATGCTAAAAAAAAAAAAAAAATGCCACGTAGATATACGGACGGCCCTACCGTCACCGTGCTGGTGCACCCCACGTCTGCTTACGCCGCTTCAGACGCTCGCCGCCTCCGCCTCTCGTCTTATCCTCATCCCCTTAAATAATAATAAATTTTCATTTCTATTCTATCGCCATAAATATGAAAAATTGCGTGTGAAATTGAATTTGAATCCGATCATAACAATCCGGATCTCGGATGTCAATCTTAATCCAATTTTCATTAGGATATAATTAACACGATAATCACGCGATCCTCGTCGTCATCACACTAATTACACAGCTCGCGTTTCTCTGTCCCCGTCACAATTATTTTCTTTTAACGACCAGACAATTCATAAAATAGCTGAATAGCTTTCAACATTTCACAAAAAAAAAAAGACACAAACATACGCCATAAAGATACAGAATATCATACAGTTCAAGCCAAAGCAGCCTTTCTCAAGATCAAATGGCGATTAAGATGAATACAACAACGCTTCAGTTGACACTTAACACATCTGACAAAGTACTTAACCAAATTAAATAATTAACGTCTCAAAATTTAGAAGATTATATCGGATCACACGTGTCGAATCAACTCAACCGACACATGTCACGTGGCGCAGTAATATTTTACTAGCTTATTTTATATATATACACTGACACACGTGATGTTATCACTTGTACCGTTACAAAATCTTAAAATTATTTTTTGGCCCTCGAAAAAAAATCCAATTTTTTAACTGCTTGCTAATCCATCCCAAAACAGAATAGGCGGCACTAGTGCTGTGCCCGCATGGACCGTCTGGGCCCCGCAGGGAAAATCAGGGTCGTACGCGTAGAGAACGGAGGATCGGAGCCGTCCACGATGTTCCATAATTTCACCTCATCAACTACCCCACCATTTTTGTCGCGTCCCGGTTCGGCGACCGAGCGGGAGGCGAGTGCATTCTCTTTTTTCCATAAAACCCCAGAAATCAGATAATATTTCACCGGAAAAAGAAAAGCAGTGTTGTAGTTGGCAACCTGGGCTGGTTTTTAACCAAAAGAAGCTTATAAAAAGTTTATTGCTCCAGGTGAAATCAATGGGGGGTAAAATGAAATAAAACGTGGAAGCACGTGGTGTTTGCCGGATTGTTTATATACTGTAGTTTTTTTTTTAGGGATTCTTTCACATAACCCCCTGTCATGTATTGAGTTTCTATATCTCGCTTTGGGAAATCATTTGTACTTGCATAAAAAATTTCAAACGGAGAAGGTACTCCATCGTGCAGGAATATTCACGGAATATTGCACAATTGATTCCGTTCTTTTGTAAATATACCCTTCTAAGATCTCTTGATTAATTATCCACTCCTCAGGCGTAATCACTTTCACTTTTGTGCAAAATGGTCAAAACATCGCAGCAATATTGCACAGCTAAGCCTCCACAGCGTCTAATTAAAAATATATATATATATTTAATACTACTTTAATTTATTTATTCGTTTATATAATTTCCTGAGCATTTATTAACTTAACATAAATTAAAGTTTCCTTGATTTGATTAACAGAGTCGTTGCCTCGGATTCAACACCAAGATGGCGGTCCTTTTTCTTTTGGCGAGGGATTGAAAGTCAACGAGCGCGGAAAAGTCAACTGTGCCGATTTCGGGGAACGGATGACTAATTCGTCATTTGAGTCCGTTTATTTGGTCGTTTTATGGGGATTAAGTGCTGGCTAAGCACGGGATCCAGATTTAACGATTTTTTAAAGAAAAAACGTAAAAAATTGCATAAAAAATTAATGCAATTAATTACGATCCATCTACATTTTGAAAATAAGTCCATAATTTATGATAAACAAAATACACAAAAGCTTTGAATTTATAACCTCGTCCTACTCTTTCCAATAAAAAAACAATATATTTCGCCTTTTTCGGACTAAAAATATCAAAATTAATTGAAAAAAGCAGCATAACGGAAGAGATAGCGCTGCCCATAGTTTCACATACGGTGAGATGGACGTTTCAGAAAGTTTGACGATCTGGGCACGATAAGGAGCAAAAACATGTGTCGTTTCCGGTTAAAAATTAAATATAATTCTAGTTTTGGATTATTAGGATGTCTTTGATTCAGAATTAGGATCGAGATCATCATGTCATGGTTAATATATTATTTAAACACCGAAAAATTAATCAGATTATATTTATATTATTTTAAAAAATAAATTATCATACTATTTTTATATTTATTTATTCAAATTTCAGTAAATGGTATATCCAAAGATATAAATATCTAAAAAAATTTAAATCATTCATTAATCATATTAACATTAAAATATTAAACTTTTAACAAAATTATTTTTTTATATTTTAAATTTGATTTAAACTTTGAATTTAATTTCGAATCAAACGATACCTTACATCTCACATTTACAATTAAATGGGAGAAAATTTCAAAGCATAGGCATGTGAAATGGTATTTTAAAACTGAAAATATTGCACTCCAATCGGATTTAGATATCTATCGTAATTTCATGCGATTGGAGAATAACAAGTAAATTTCGAGTCTTATTTCTGTCTCGATTTTAACGATGGGTGGCGGTAAGTCTTTTTTTTTTTTATCGTTATCGATTTTAATGATTAATAGTGAGCGATTTAAAAAAAAATTGACTTTATTAATTAGATATTTATGGTTAAAATTTTTTCATTAAAGATGCAGTGCGGGCGATGATTTTGACATTAAATATTTAATATCGATTATAGCGCTCATATCGATGGCGTATTAACGCAGAGAAATTGTGTGAATAACACGACAACGTCACTGAAAAAGGAATATATTGGTCACGTGGCTGATGTAGAGATTTTTTGGCCACTTTTCCCGCAAATACGGGTGTCGTGGACTCGAGCATGCGGATCCGATAAGGGCGTCGATCCGACGTGGGCCCTGCTCGGAGGTCAATTTAGCGAATCGTTCCCATCGTGGCACATATCGGATGTATGTAGAGACTCGGAGCAAACGGAGCTGTGCAAAGGTTACGTATTAGATTAAAAACTCTTTAAACAAAGCCGAAACAAAATCACAAAGATCGAAACAGAGAATCGGAGCTTCCATAAAACTCGCCCGAAGCCTTTTGATTAACATTATAAAACGTGGATTAAGACATGGTTTTCAGAGCAACCCTTGCAAAATATTCTCTCTTTTTTCTCTAATACGCGAAGAACAATCTCCGTAAGTATTATTTTTCGACGCAAGACATTTTGTCTGAGGTGTCAATCACATGGCATGTGCATGCAGAAGGTAAAACAAGAAGCTCCGTGTTTGGACTTCGGAGGGAACACATACGCATATGGTGGAGACTGGAGAGTAAACTAACGGAAGATGAGTACGTTGGACATGCCAAATGAATAGTATCTTGGGTTTCTCTTTTCTTCTTCTTCCTCTCCCTGCATTATTTCTTTTGCAAACAATGGAAGAAGGTGCTGCTCTGCTCCCTTTGTTGGTTCAATGCATTGTGCTAATCTTTGAGGAACAAGCTCTGCTGAGTAGGAAACAAGAAAGAAAGCCTTGTCTCCCCAAGTCAGCATGTCCATGTTCGGATCATTTGCTTATTGGTAGTGGACATGATGCACTGGCTTTTGCTCAATCATATACATACCTTAATAAGGGAAAAAATAAAAAATATTTATTGCAAAAAATTGAAAATGTAAAGTTCTTTACTTTTGATTTCATTTCTTTTGTTGATGATCTTCTTTAATTTACTCGAAAGTGGTGCTTTGAGGATATTTGATCTTTATGTCAGTATATTTGCCTCAAAATTTTCTTTTTTTTTTTTTCTGGCGATGTAAGAACTGGATTTGATATTAAATGACCTTGTATGAAATTTATTGAGCGCTTGGGGACTCTATTGTAAATATTGTTACTAGAAGCAATGTGCGAGACGTTATCAAAATCCAGAGTTTATTGTGGATTTGACCTGATGGTCTTCAATCGAATGAGGTTGGCTTCAAAGATTTTATATAATTCGCGAATTCTTTTCTTTTTTTTTTTTCTTCGAGAGTCTCGTTATATTATACGGCGCGGATTATTGATGCTAAAATACCAAACGATTCAAGTAAAATTATTTAATTGCATAAATACCCTCGGCGTTAATGATTACTTTACCTCTTTATTATTTCCAAATTTCACATATACGAACATTTCTAATCCAACCGCCCGGTTCGGTTCCATTCTAATAGACCGTCTGATTTGGTTCGCTTCTGGCAACACTGTTCTAATAGAATCCAAACTATGCAATTATGAGATATTAGCGGGTATTTACACAAAAATATCTGTTATTGTAAATTTTTTTAATATGATATTTCCCTGAGAAAATTCTTTATAATCCGAGTTAATTTTTGAATATTAGCGGATATTTTCAAAATTCATTCTGTTTTGGCCGAATATTATGATTATGATGATGATAATGATAATAATAATAATTATTATTATTATTATTCGTTGAAATGTTGGTATCAGTCGCACTATGTTGACTGGGGAGTTGATTAGACCACTATCAAATTCAATCCAATCTTATTTAGTGGACCAAAATATCTCGGATTTGGTCTATAAATTTTTTGAAATCTTAATTCTTTTGATCCGTAAAAAAAAAAAATCGTGGAGAAAAATCGATGTATATTTAGTTTGGGTCATTAGTTGGAGAAAAACCCATTTAAATTGAAAATCAGTATAAAAACGCTGAAATCCACAAAAATTGCGAATTTGCAGGCGATGGAATAATGATGTCGAGGGCATTTACATCATGCATCGGGATTTGGATAATTGATCTCTGTCCTGACTCCTGGCAACCATTTTGTGGGCTCGAGCTCAATCATCAACGCAATCAGGACCGTACACGTCTTCTAAGGACGAACAGTAGCCGTCCATCATGTTTTGTCGTTGTTGCCTAACTTTGCTTGTCCTTTTCCTGTTCCTCCGCCGATCCAAGATTTTTTTTTTTTTTTTATTTACATTTATTAGGCCCAAAATACAACCCCAGAACATCTGCTCTTTCATAAAAGCCCCCGTGTTTTATCCTTTTGCAATTTAGACCGGGAAAAGTACATCTTGTCCGCGAGATATTTTGCGGAGAAATATTTGAAGCATATTTTTCCAAAGATTCTGTTCGGTCAACATAGTCCGATCGAGTCAAATCGATTATTCGAGTTATAAATCAACTCTGACAGCGGGACTCGACATTCAGACTCGCGAGTGTATTTGATCAGATTGATCCAAGCTCAACCAGATCCAGACTGCACCAATTATCATCGCTTGCAGGACTTCATCCATAGGACACATATCACGCGGCCATCTTGCGAGGAAGCAAATGAATATGACTGATGATCATGAATCTTTTTAACTTGGAACACTGAGTTTAAATAAATATTAAATCAAATAAATATAATAAATTAAATATTAAATTATTTTAAAGTTTTGATACAATGAAATATAATTTTTAAAATTATATATATCAAATTTTATTTATTCAGTTATTTGATATGTCGGATGCTAATTATAGACTGGTGTTTGTTTAGGCATTGTAGATTAATATTTTTAACTTGAAAATTTTTTTTCTTTTAATTATTTCGAGAAAATGAATGTTAGATATTTTGAAAATCTCGGGTCGGGCTTGAGACGGACAAGTTTGCTTAACCATTGAATGTTCGTCTTGTCCCGGTGATGGCATGACAATCTGCCAACCTAAATTGCCACTTTCCCAATGAGTTGTTCAATTATTTGATGCATTTATTTACTTATTTTTTTATAATTTTTTTTATTTTATTTAAATTGGTCATGAATAGCACATACAAATTAACTTGAGAGTTTTCTCAATGTAGAGGTTGACTTCAAGTATTTTAAATATTCTTTCTCGAAATAGAAAACAAGGAATTTAAATATTTGATTTTTCCCTTTTTATATATTTTTGAGTTGGAAGAACATAATTTGAGAATCTCGATTTATTATTGCATATATTATTGAAACAATTCTTGGATGAATCTTTAAAAAAATTTTATTTTACCAATTGGTCCCTCCAATTTTCAATATTCCAAAAACACCTTATGATGTGATTTATATTTTTTTTTTAACCCCTGATGTTACTGATGACATTGTATTTTCATTAAAGTACTGTAGCACATATTGTACTATAGTAATATTTTCAATTTTTTTGTACTTATTATGATCAAAATCAAATTAATATAAACAAAAATAAGTTAAAAAGATCAAAACCAAACTAATATAAATAGAAATAAGGTAAAATGATCAAAACCAAATCAATATAAATAGAAATAAGATAAAATGATTAAAACTAAATCAATAAAAATAAAAATAAAATGATCAAAATCAAACTAATATAACTAGAAAATAACCATTGTGAACAAAATTAATCACATATATATATATATAACTATAATAATTAATTTTGAAGTATATACTTATTACTAAGTACTGCCACACTACTTTTACAATATTTATATCTTATTATATTTATATATTATTATATTATTGTACAATACTAATATAGTATTTTTCAAAATTTTAAACTACTGCTACATCTGTTACAAGGTTCCCAGATTTTCTACAGTATTACTATGGTGTTTCTGCGGATTTTTTATGCTAAAGTGGAGATTTTTGGGACATTAAAAATTGGACGGGTCAATTGATCCAATTTAAAATTATCAGGGCTTATCTGCAAATTATTAATATATTATTTGATTAAAATACTAGGTAATGTGCAACTGTTTAATTATCCCTACAGAATTATTTAATTGCAGACCTATTTCTCTGAAATTATTGATTAAAATAGAATAGCTAAATTAGAATGTTAGTGAATGATTAATAGATTAATAAACATGCATTTAAATGAAGGGTATATCTGCAAAATTCTGTTTATAGGATTTACGTGCAGCGCTTTGGATTTTACATATTAGGCCCATTGGAGAATAAAAACTACTATTGGGCCGGGCTTTCGAGAACTTCCATGTGCCGCATTACGATGACCAAGTCAAATTTGAATCACAAAAACCCGCTCAAACCATTTCCCTACTCTTCCTCCTCCCATCACACCTCTCTCCTTCTTCTTCGTCGCCTTCGTCTCTTTCTTCTTTTTCTTCTTCTTCATCACCATCATCTTCTCCTTCTTCTTTCTCTTACTTTTTCTTCTTATATCTCTTTCTCTCTCTCCATCAATGTCTGATGTGCCATCTACATCGACATCTGGGGATCCCTCGGCCGACGCCGATGACACCGGCACCGGCTCACAGTCTCAACCTGACCAGCAGGTGCAAGCTGCCATGACCTCTCTCGCCGGAATCCTCGGCCCGCTTCCGGACTCTGTCGTCTCGTCCCCCACCCCCGCCCTCTCCCTCCTCCATAACCCCGACGTCCACCGAAACGTCGCCCGTCGCATCCGCCTCCCCTCCTCCGGCTCAGGCGACGACGCCCTTTGCCGCTGGCTCTACGACACCTTCTACTCCTCCGATCCCGAACTCCAGCTCCTCGTCCTCTCCTTCGTCCCCACTCTCGCCGGGGTCTACCTCTCCCGCGCCATCGCCCGCAAACCCCTCCCCGGCTTTGAGGCCGTGCTCCTCGCCCTCTACGCCCGGGAGACAGCCTCCCGCGGCGGCGAACCCGTCATCATCACCATCCCCAGCTCCACAACTCGGAGTATTTACAACGACCGGGGCAAGCCAGCAACCAAGAACCTAGCGGTCCCCTCGTCAGAGATCGGTGTGCTCTCCCCGGCGCTGGAGCCGCAGGGCACGGTGAGGGCCACGAAGCGGGCGAGGATCGTCGGCGTCGCCCTGGAGCTCTACTATAGCAAAATATCCAAAATGCCTTTATTTTCTAAAATGGAGTTTTGCGCGTTCTGCATGGCTTGGACAGGCCATGCACAGAGAAATTGTAAGAAGAAGACGGAGGAGCTACGGGAGGAGTCGCCGGAGAAGAAGCCGGAAGAATCACCTGAGAAGAATCCAGAGGAGTCACAAGAGAATAAGCCAGATGATTCGACCGAAAAAAAGCAGGATGAGTTGCCAGAGAAGAAGCCAGAGGAGTTGTCGGAGGAGTCAACGGAGAAGAAGCCCGAGAAGAAACCGGAGGATGAGGAGGAGAAGGGAAGGAGGATTCCGATGCCGTGGGACCTGATGGGGCCGGTGATGAGGATCGCGGGGCATTGTGTATTAGGGGATGCGGTGACCGAGGAGCTGAAGGTGGCGGGGATGGCGGTGGCGGAGTGTCTGCATGAGAGGGCCATGCATGACCTGGATGAGCGGGCGATACTCGCGAGCCAGAGCTTGCTTAGGCTGGGGAGGATGGCGGTGGACGCCGTGTGGGAGCCGCCGGCGCCGGAGCCGGGGCCCGCTGAAGGTGAAGTTGGTGAAGTAGAAGCGTGAGTTAAGTTATCAGGGCTCCGTCTGGCAACTCGGGGCAAATTTTTTGTTTTAAAATTGGAAGGAATAAAATTAATCTGATTTTTTCAAGATTAAAAGAAGGTTTAGCGGCGAAAAAAGATCTAAAATAATATTTTCTTTATAAGTTTTTAACTGTTAACCCTAAACTGAAACTTACCTTGTTTTGGATCTCACGGCGACATTAGCCACTGCGTGCTATGTAAAGGACCGATCATCGAATCTTTTGTGGTATTTACTCCGCCAATAATTGAGGCCATTCACGTCATTTCCCTTTCAATATGAAACTTAAGACTGCGAATAGCAAAATCACGATAGCAATCAGCAGAACAGATACAGTTTTATGTCGACCAACCAGAATTATCGCATTCGCTATTTATTTTTTCAGTTTTTATTTCATTTCGAGTTTACGAAAATTTCATACCTCGTGATTATTAAGTAAAATATCGCTTATTTATATCAACAATTTATAAAAAAAAAAAATTACTTCAATTAAAATAATTTTTTGAATTTAATTTTATTTAATTAAAATTAATATAAAAAATCTAAATTATTATCATTTACTTTTAATATAAATAATTATTAAAATTAATATTAAAAATTTATTTTATTATATTTTTTGTGAAAAATCACTGGTCCGAATTTATAAAATTTAAAATTTGAAATTTAATTTTCTCAAACCGATTATAAACTTATTATTCGAAATAAAACCAAGTAAAAATAATTTAATATTATACGTTAATTTAATCGATACAATTAAATTAAAATATTATTTAAATAATTTAATAGATATAATTTTTTGTAAATTTATAATATAAGATAAATAATGATCAGATAAATAATTTTTCATAAATTTATAATAAAAAATGAGGTTGTTTATCAAAACTTTTTTATTTTTAAAATTGAACAGTTGTGTTATTCGGTAATAAGTAATTGTTAGCGAAATCCGTGGAACCTGCGGATTTATGCGGATGGAAGCATGCATGGTTGTCCCCGTGGTTGGACGGACAGATTTAGACGCGCAAGCAACCCGCGGAGCATTAAATATCCCACCAACTGCCTTTTAATAACCCAATAAATTACCTGAAATCCTATTGGATCATACACAATTCCTAGGGGTGCATTCGATAACATACGAAGCTCAAAATTAATATTAACGATAATAAATATTTTTTGTAAACCGATATTTTTTTTTAATTAAAATTGATTTTATAATAATTTAAAATTTTAAATATTAATTTGCTTTTTATAATAATTTAATTTAATATTAATGTAAAATAATTAAAATTATTTTTTTTATAACAATCTTTTTCAAAAATTATTCAATTGTTCATCAAATGTCTCCATGGAATGTGGCATAAATAAAATACATATAATAAATTTAAAAAAAAAGGGAAGAAAGTGCTAACGAGCTGGTTTACTTAAAACATAGAAACGACGAATATTCCAAGGATTCCAACACTCGCGACTTTGAAGCTCAAGCTCCTGCTGCTTCCGTTGGGCGAGGGCCCCATGGTTGGACTAGAACCTGTACAACAAGATCCCCATATTAGTGCATTTGTCTGAACTTCAAGAAAAATCAGATTTTTTTTTTCCGAAATTTTCAACTAAAAGTTGGTATTTTTTGGTAGCGTTGCTGCAGAGATTTGAACAATTTATTCGTCAAAATTGTGAAAGCTTGGCAAGGGAGAGAGCTCACCGGGTAACTCTGGGCCTCCACTCGAAGGTGATGGAGCAGGGACCAGTGGGCTTGCAACTGGAATTCCTAGAACTGCAAAAATATGCAAAAATTGTTAATTCTATATAAATTCCTACGAAAATGAGAAATTTTTTTACATTTTTCCCTAGACTTATGTCATCTCAGTATAATCGGAAGTGAGCTCGCATCCCGGAAGCGTGGAGAAGTACAATTACTCGAGAAACGCATAGCAGAGAAAACATGAAGAAAACCAAGAAGAAACACAGCAACAAAAACGAACCTGCACAGAGGCTAACCGGAAGGGTCTGGATCCGGCAGGCCGTGGGCAGGGTGAGGGCCTTCTTGGTGTCGATCCGGATGCCGAAGGTCTCGCCGCTGCCGAGGAGCTGGCAGAGGCAGACAGGCTGGTTATCCACAAGGCTCGACAGAGACGGGCAGCAGCCTTTCACCGGGACCGTGAGGTTGCTGCCCTCCTCGACGTACGTCAGGCAACTCGACAGGTTGACCAGCGCGTCCGAGCACGATGGCCCCGGAGGAGCCGCCGCCGGGGCCTCCACCGGAGACTTTGCGGCTGCTCCGTGCAGCAGAGCTAGAGAGGCTACTGCTAGGAGTAGCAGGAAGCGTTTGAGCTGCATTCTGCTGGTCTTTTGGGCTGGCTTTTTTTCAATTTTTTTTTTTTTTTGGTCTTCTTCTGGTTGTTGTGATGAGCTTCAGGGGAGAAATATAGGTGTGAAGACGTGTGGAGTAATGGGAACGGTGCCCTTCTACCAAACTGGGATTTGATATGGATTTTGGAAGTTTACTATTTTACCCTCCTTGTTTTTTTTTTCTCTCTTTTAGAGGATAATAAAGGATTTAATTCGAAAAATTATTCATATTACTTCGAACAAATCATCTTAAATGGTGAGAAAAAGTTTAATTAATCAGGTTTCACAATCCAATATTGAAATCAATATTTTGAAGGATTAGACGATCATAATTCTGAACACAACGTTTGAATAATTTTTTATAAGACGTTCTAATAATCAAGAAGATTTTGTTAATAGTTGGATACTTAGCTGACTGGTCGTCTAGTCAAAAATCAAATATTATTTAAAAACATAACCAATAAACACTAATCACACAAATAAGATAATTATGGTTTGTCTAAACATATCAGTACAACAATCACGATTTATAATGTTTTCTATATTGAGGTGGTTGGTATTTTAAGTTCGATTACTCAGAAGCAGAAAGATTTCTACAATTTGGCAAGAAAAGGTCAATTTTGTCATTTCGGCCAAACTTTATGGGGGCGAAAATGCAGATTGGCGAAGAAGAACAGCATGTATGCCTTGCGGTTTGGGATGTTCAAGGATCCACCCATTCCGCTCCATTAATGAGAAATTTGGCAAGCCATGTGAACCTATTTAGTGCGCTTGCATCAAGTTGTTCAAAAATCAAATAAAATTGGAGAGGGGGAAAAAGCTCTTGAAACCTCTGAGGCAATGCATTAATTGACCCATTTTCTGATATAGATTGACTTCTCCAATGAACCTCTTGTTGTGGCTCTCTCCACAGTCTTCAGTTAATGAGTTCACATGTATTTCCGCACCACAACAGATCATGTTGGCAGGGCTGCATGCTGTACAAAACAGCACACAAGTATTCCGAGAGAGCCGGAACCGAGCATGGCTTGGTCCCTTGTTGCAGACAGCTACGGTTAGATCAGGATCGGCCATCTCATGTGCTGCAGACTTTTGTAAACTTCAATTTTAGAAGCCAAGAATAAGTTTATTCGAGATCGTCACAGATCACTATGCCTAAAAAACTGGGTGGCATGAAACATATGCAAACTCAAAGCAAATGCAACCAACATGTGCATCTGATTTGATTTTTGGAGTACCTGTGGACTCCTTGATTAACAAATGTAATCCTGCCACCAACGAGATTCCTTATTCATGTAATCAAATCAAGATGCTCATACCTGGCAGCTAACAAGAATTTCTGACCGGTGGTGAATATCGTGACCTAAATAAAGATCTTTAGCCATTTGATATAACTAATCATCAATATCATTCCTGGCATTGTAACGTACTTACCGTTCCTTTTTAATTCTTCGCAACTGATTTCTGAGCTCAGAAGGATCTTCTGTCCTGGAAAGAACAATAATGATTAGTAGCAGCGCTTACGCAACCTACTAAGCAAGAATAACAAGTCAACCCTATAAATCATTATACACAGCCTTGTTGAACTTAATTGTTTCATCAACGCCAAATAAAAAAAAAAATCATGGCTTATGATGCTCAGAACATTTTTGGCTGCTAAATGGAATCAAATGTGTATTAGGTTGACATAGGAAAATACAAAACTGAAGTTCCTTTGTCTCTGTTCAGACACTAAGGACACAAATCAAGCAGCTGCAGGAGCTCCATAAGCTTGTCAGAACTGTGCGCCTTGGCTAACAACAAAAGCATGCCAGTCCTAGCCAGCGAGCAGCAGAAAAGACCATAGATTTGAAAGAAAGAGAAATTATTCTCCTACTGTCATCCCAAATCCAAATTTATGGTCTTTCTTCTGGTGATCAATCTGCCAAAACCAATATAATCCAATAAATTTTCTATGATAAGGACAGAAGTACTATCTTCAACCACTGTCCATCATCATGTAAAAAAGAAAAATCAAAGCCAAATCATCAATTTTGATAGGGTATCTAATAAAAATCAAGAGATCATTTATGCTCACCTCAGCAGATAGAATAAAATTGACGCCCATATTTAGCCGTTCCTCGAGAATAGCCCCAACAACACCATTGGAATCCAATTTTCCCCTTAAACGACACTGCAATGAGAATTATTCACAGGAATGAAAAGATATTGACAAGAAACCTTGTTCTTTTCCATTTTTGCCACATGTAAATGGATACAACATGTTTATGCAGTTGACAGTAACTTTCCAGTAACTTCAACTCTGCTGAAGTATCATGAAACAGTAATGCAGTTACATTATGCATAGACCTTTGGTATTTCTTACTAGTAGAGGGAAATAGAATGGCTACACATCACACATACACTTATTCAAGGGTATAGAGCAAAGAATCTGTGTTCCTGCCCATGCAGCATGCAAATGGCTAGCATCACAAGAAATAGTAGATCATCCTCAAGTTAGTTGGTGTTTGTGAGATAAATATCACAGATCATTTCATGGTGCAATTAAGCAGTAGATGTTTCGATCTTTGCATAAATCAGTGAAAATAGACTAGTCATGGTTACAGGTCCACCATCTGACCAATGTGGAGTACAAAAGAAAACATACGTATTTACAAAAAGAGAAAAATGAGAACCAAAACATACAGCAAAATCACAAACCTATTCAAAATAAAATCCTTTTGAGTACCGAGATTTCAAACCGTGCCATGATATAGGTCATAATCAAGTAGCAATTAGAAAAGAAAAAGAACAAATCACCAAGTAGATGTATGAGCTACTCAACAGGTCATACATCTTAGGAACAAAATGATATATTACCTGGCGAAGGATGTAATCATAACCAAAGCTTGCAGTCACATCATTTGTCATGTGGTTGTACATAAAATCAGATGCAAGGGAAACCTACATTACAAACAATAAATGAGACCAGACCTAAATTGCAAGCATATATGCTTTAGTGGTCTCACTGAATACAAAACAGCGTACCTTCTCTGAGACTTTTTGAAAATAACATAGGGAAACAATTCCAGTGCTTGCAACTTGTCCTGTTGCAACCTGCAAAAACAATATAGGAGTTATCATTCTTCAGAAAGTTTCTTTGTTATGATAAAACTTAAATTTCCTCCTTTAAACCATATAACAGAACAGTCAGCATATACAAGAAAACCAACATGATGGTGAAAAAATTGACTAACTAGAAATTTTATATTTCTTGTCCATGTTGGTCAGAAAATTAAGGTCCAAAAAAAGAGAAGCTCAGGCTTCAAAAAACTGCTACCATATTACAAAGGATAAGCTAAACCATCAAACTCAATTCAGAGATGATGATTCTAGTGTATACCATTTTGTCGGTGCTATAACGAGCAGCAAAACCCATGCCTGACTTCCTCTGATGACCAAGCCAAAAAACTTCACTGCCAAGAGATAAATGACGTGTGACACTCTGCATAACCAAAAATGAAAAATGATTTCAGTGAGAATAATTGTCATACTCACGAAACCTTTTTCTTTCCTGATCAAAAGGGTGCAACCTTTTGATGAGTTGAAGTTGTTCTCAATGATAGGTATGCATGTTCCAGGTGTGGAGTGCATATTTCACTAACAAGGAAAAGTATAGTAATGACTAGAACAGTCATCCAAGATGTCAACAATATCATCTTCAGTTTTCAATGTCAGATATACACTTAACAAACACCAAAGAAAGAAAGCTGAAAAATATTATCAAAAGACAATCAAGATTTTTTTCACAAACTTTTAATTCTGCTATCATTCTATTCAGAAGCAATTGTAATCATTACTTTGGCAAAATACACATGCTCAGCTTATCTCAGGTGGCAATAAACATGCGGACAAATCCATGAACATATTACCCTGATAAAATCATCCAACAAGAACTCTTTTTTCTTTATGGTAGCTTCATAGCAAATACACCATTCCAACGAATTAGTGAAAATCTTATTCCTGGTCTTGTATGAGTTCCAGAATTTGTTTCGCTTACAGACATGCAGATCTACAACCATGAGTTTATGAGTTTACATCCTGACCTACCATGACAATAATGTACCTTCCACTGTGTAACCTTCACAATCCCCCAATTTAAAAGAATATTTTCAAACATTCATGTGTTCTAGCCCAATAGCAATCCATAATTTGAAATTTCCGGAGCCATGTTAGGTTGAATCCCATACAATTGGGACCACCTTTTGCTCCATCTTTGCTAGAGTGATCTGCACACCACTAAGTGTGCACGCGCACACACATGCACATACACACACAAAAAAAAGGGAAGTCAGCAGAGAACAGCTTCCATCAGGAGATCAAGGATATAGGCCCCTGGTAGATCAGCAGCTACTTATTTTAGTATGTGGCTTCATGCAGCTCTAGATACACTGAATGGAGTGATGCTTCCATAGAACTTGGTGAATCCACATGCAACAAACAATGTAGAAGTCTTTATTTCTACCATATGCTTAAGTATTGGGATGAGAGAAGTGACTTGTAACCTGAATGTAGTTGGCCCCATAGAAAGCATTATTCCCTAGTTGAAACTGAGCCCTGTAATCTGTGCCCTGCAAAAGCAAGAAAATTGTGATAAAAAGAATATAGAAAACTACACATGAAACTATTCTATGAAACAAAACAGATACAATGCATCTGTGTCATCAACATGAAAGAAAGGCAGAAAGAGCTAGCACATAAATGCATTATGCAGACAAAAGATCAAATCCACTACTACAAGTTAAAGAAGGTTGGCGAGGCAGCTAGATAGTACCAGATAGTAAGGTCCTCAACAAGGAATAATTTAGGCAAATTAAGCAATCATCTATTTAAGCAGAAAAAGAAAAAGAGTTTAAACTAATGAAATTAATTAATCATAGTAATGCTGTGGTGAAAGAGTATTCAATCATTAACAGGGTACTTCTGAGTTTCTTTTCAAATGAACAACTGACAATAGCTCATTATTCAATAGATCTCATGAAAATTGAATGGAGTCTGAAGCATTGTAAGCAAAATGGGATTCTTAGTTTCAACATAGCCAAGTAAAACTTGCAAAGAACTTGATATTGATGACTAAACAGTAAACATAAACACTACTAAAGGATTTCTGAGCTTTCATAAAAACTTCTACAACTTGGGAGCATGCATTGGCAATGAACATTACATGCATGGAATTGGAAGCAACAAACCAATGAAAAGCACAGGAAAGATGGCAACAACTTAACAAACAAAAAAATCAATACAAAGAGTATTATTTCTAGGCAAACTGACCTTGTAATCAAAATTAAACATCCCTTGGGAGAAATGAGGTTCATTTGTGAGCTGGAAAATGTTGCAGTGAAAGTCAGTATCTAAAACAGATACAAAATTAAACCAACAAATGCAACCACGACATGGAATAATATTGGCCCTGCATAACAATGAAGCACGACATACCTGAGCATTAATCTTCAAAGTAAGGTTATCGGTTACATCGCATTTTACTCGAGCATTAAGACGTCCATCTGTCAGCACCCTCCCAACAACCATCAACTGTAAAGATGGTATGAACAAATTCTCAATCAAGCACTAATCAAACAAAGAAATAGCTTTGAAATTCCAAATATGTTGCCAAAAGCAAGAATGAAAATAGGTTATTGCCAAACCTTCGGATCCAAGAAATTGGCTCCAAACTCATAATGTGCTGTAGGGACTTTCAGAGTGCCCGGAGACTGTGAAGGAACTTCAGTTGATCCCATGAACACACTGATCAATTTTTATAAGGTGAAAGACTTTACATACAACATGAGAAGGAACCAATGATTCAAGCACAAGATATAGCAAATCTACCTGTGACTGAGCGAAAATTTATGGTTAAGCCCCTTGGTAAAGTCAAACCGTAATCCTTCAAAAAACTCTGGCTTCAAAGACACTGCATTACACAATGCACAAAAGAGTCAGAGAATGCTCCTGAACATACTCTCATCCATTATTTATTAAGTAGCATTATAGAGCTACAAACGGCCATCATTTTAGAAAATGATTCACATAAGAGATTGAATAGCAGACTCGGCGATCGAATTTGAGATTTAGTTAATTGTTAGATAGAATCATGAACTCATCCATCCTCAATATTTTCTTTAGTGTGTGTAACAGATCATTATGCATTATCCAATTCAATGAATAAAAACGAAAGCATTCAACTGAATTCACGATTTCGATCCAATCTAGAAAACAATAGCAACAAAAACAAAACGAAGAGAAATCAGAGATCGAGAGGTACTGAGGGCCTCGCGCTGGATTTCCTCGAAGGGGACGGGGCAGGGGAGGTCGAGGTAGTCGACCGACTCCTGGGCAAGGGCCTTCTCCTCCAGCTTCGGCGGCAGCGCTACAGCGAGGCCGACGGGCTGCGCCAGAGGCGGTGGGGAAGCAGCGGCGTGGCTCACGATGGACCCCATCGCCGTCTCTGGCGGCGATCGGTGCCCGGTCGGCGGGGGTGAAATGAGGGGCGGGGGAAGGAGAGGATTTGATGAACAGGCCTTCACCCCTCTGCGGCTGCGAGGTTTATGAAGGGTTTTCGTAGCAAAGATGGGTCGGTTCGGCTGAATCGGCTCGATCTGTTGTAAAAAAAATTCAACAAGACCATTTTCAGGTATCAATTACATGTAAATTTTTAAAAATTTATTTAATTATATTTTTAAAAATTAAAAATTTATATGTAATTTTTAAAATATTTTTAAATAACATATATCCTTCAAAACTTTAAAAATTATGTATAATTTTTTGAAATTTTAGCAAATTAGATATTTCTCCAACAATTTTTTATAAATTAAATATTTTTTTTGAATTAATGGATATATTGTAAAAATTCTTTTGTGTGAATTTATTCGGAGAATATGTTATTTGATATTATTTAAACTTTGTTAAAAGACAAAAATAGTCTTAATTTAATTAATAGTGATATAATGAAAAATACAAGTAAAAATAACTATAAATTTGATTTATATCAAGTTCCAAATCTAGGCTAAATTGAAACTTAACTCTAGTTCAAATTGGACCAAAAAAATTTAAAATAAATTAAGGAAAAATTATTTTTTTACTTTTCAGGTTAAAATTTAATAAAAAATTGAAAAGAGTTTAAATTAGACCAATGACAAAATTATCATTTTATATTCTTAGTTAAATTTTAAATCAAAATAAATCTTTTAACTAGACGAAATAGAGTTTTTTGAAATAACGACTAAACTACCAAAATCTCTTGTAATTAAGTTGTGGTTATTTTTGTTTTTTTTTTAACCCAAATCACTTCAACTGATAAATATTCTATAAATATTTTTTATTCCAATGATAAATTTACATTAAAAAATAAATTTTAATTTTTTAAAAAATGTGATTTAATAAAAATTTAATAAATTATATATAATTTTTAAATTTAATATAAAATTTGATGATATTTTAAAGAAATATATGCAATTCTTCTATTTTATAACAATCGTAATCTAAAAGGTGTAAACTGTAAATAAATCAAAATTAGAGACATAATGGGAATATGGCATCTTTCAGGGTGTATTTGTAAAAATCCTTCCGAAACCAAGTCGAACCGGCCCCAAGACCCGACTCCAAAACCCCGCATCCCCCGCTCTCCCCGAGCTTCTTCACCGGAGTCCTCTTCTCGCCGGCGATTCTCCGGTGAGCAATGGCGGGACGCGACGTCCTGATGCTGGAGGCGCCACAAGACCCTGCTCCGGAGGACTGGTCCTTGGTACGCGGTGACGAGCTTATTGACGCGCTGCCCTACATCGACGACGACTACGGCGACCCCCGCATCAAGGCAGAGGTCGACCGCCTTGTTGAGGAGGAGATGCGCCTCAGCGTTAAGAAGCCCGCCGACTTCCTCCGCGACCTCTCTCCCTTGCCCAAGTTCGAGTTCGAGGTACATCGATCTCGAAAGTCCGGCTGTTTTGTGGAATTAGGATTTCTGATCTTATGGTTGCTTGTAGTTCGACTAATTGTGGGGAAAAAGTTTCAGAATCATCCGATGCTGGCTAGAGAGTATGAGCGCGTGAGAGCTGGGAAGCCTCCGCCGACTCTGGATATGTCGCGGTATGGATTGGAGCCGCCGGTGGTTAATAAGCGCAGTGATGTTGGGGCGTGGAGGCAAACCGTGAGGAATGCTCAGAGCCTGGTGCAGCATCAAATTGTCAGGTAGGAGATTTTTTGTTTCTTTCAGTATGATATCTGCTAGGTTGGTTGCTTTCTATGATTTAGAAGCTGAATCTGGCTCGTTTTTGTTTGTTTCTTTGAGTTTATTACCAACGGGAATTGTGGAATCAGACAAATGTTGAATTGCCTGTTTGTTAGGAACAGATACTTATAAGTAGCGTGGCCTTGTCCTACTGCTGGTGATGAGGTCTTGTTTGATAGATTTTACATATATCTTGTTTGCATGGATTCTGACATCATTAGCAGGTGTTTTGCTGCCTTTCAACTTTGAAATCAAAATTTGATTTTGACCAATCAAAATGCGTGGAAATGTTACTACCATATTGTTTGTGTTGGTCTATGTTATCCTGTGAGCATATTAGATATTTGGCTTATGATTAGTGAATTCTGTGCAGCAAAAATCTGCTCTTGCTTATCCTTTAATGTAGTTGTTTTTTTCCAAGAATAATTCTCTTTAGTTGGAAGGCAAGACTGTTGAGATCCCTTATAATAAGCAGTTTCTAGCAATCCTCTATTGATCCTTTTTCAGTGGCTGTCGAAATCATTTTCTGTCTATCCTCTGTTGGTGTAACATGTCTTTATACTCAAATGCAACTTTTAAAGTTATTTATTTATTTATTATTTCAAATGATTGCTACAGGCATAAGTTTCTATATAGGGTTTCACCTTTTCTTACTTTTTTTGACATCAACTTTCTCCCATACAGGGAATCATAGTACCAACCTTTTGATTTGAGAGCATTTACAGATTTCAGATTAACTTGCTTCGGTTACTTTTTTGTTTTCAGTGAATGTTCATCTATTTGATCCATTCATTCGATTTGCATTTGATGCAGCAGGGAAGGGTAAGGGGTAGGGGAAGAAGATCACCATTTTCTCGTCATGATAGTTATTTGAATCCACAAAGAAGATACAAAGAGAATAAATTCAAAATAAGATCATATTATTGATAGAGAAAATTTTCTTTATTACAATCTTAAGACTGTATATATAGCATTCAAATACCCTAGTTGGAATGGACTACGAATAAGATTTAAACTCGAATATCAATCCTTCATAACTTATTCTAAAGAAAATATATCAATCATATTTCATATTGGTTTAGGACTGTTGCAAATTTGGGCTCAGAAATAAACTCTACTTTTGACAAACATAGAGACCAAATTAGTAACAATAATAAATAACAAAATCTTAGAACTTGATCTAAGCTTTCCAACGGACAATTATTTGTCTAATTTAGATGAATATTCGGGAAGATATGGCCTTTGGATTGTGGTTGTACCAATCTGAATTGGAGTTGGAATTTAACTTTAACTTGATCTCCAATTTATTGTAAAATGGATGTAGTTGCCCTACATCAGCATTTTTATGGTTTTTTGGCATGTTTGAACTGAATTACTTCTTATTTTTTCCTTTTCACTTTTGACCATTTTGTTTACCTGACATGTTAGGATCGAGAATCTGGATCTGATGTTCAAGCATGGTATTGACATTTGGAAGCATCAAAACAAGCAAATGGAAGCTTTTTTGTCTAGGTATATTTCTACTTCTTTCCATGTTTGAAATAGTTGTTCATTGGTAATTGCTCCGGGATTAAATCTCTTTGGAATTCAATTAAAGCAGAGAGATCTGATCGCTATGCCCACTCTGTATATTTTCCTTGTTTGTTTTTATTAAATATGTTGGGCGTGGCTATGGTTCCTAACATATAAAGTGTCATTTGGACTTGTTAAGCATATGGTGTCTCAGATGTTTCCAGGTCATTTATGTCAAAAACATATACCTGAGACTCATCTGTTGATGATGTTGAAGCAATATAGAACCTTAACGTATGATCCACTCACTTAAGAAAATACCAATTGTGTTTCATAAGTAAGAAGGTTAAGTCATATTGGTAATGTGCAAATGTAAAAAAAATTGTTTAGATACTTAAATGTGCTTTCATGTAGAATTTGCCTCTATAAGATTCTTGACAGGAATGTTACTTTTAGCAAAACTGGAAGAACAGTCGGATGGTGAAGAGAAATATGAAAACTTAGTTCATTATTGGTTTGGATTTTGGAATATGTCAAGGTCTTAGTTCATTACTGGTTTGGATTTTGGAATATGTCAAGTTCTTGCTTGAATTCTAAGTCTATATTTTGAATTCTTGTCTTGATGTTAATAAATCAATGACGTGATGTAAAACTTCCTCTGACTCACAAACTTTCTGGTTTTATAAGGTTCTGTCCTTAAAGTACACTCCTTTTTGGTGATGGTCTATAAACGACTGCAATAATCAAAACTGTCTGTATCGGATAGCTTAGTTGGAAGAAGATTGATATTTTTTCTAGCCTCCAAGGTTTTAATGTAAGACGTTGCAGCCCCAAAAGAAAACCAGAGAAATATGAAAACTAGCTAGCAGTGGTTCTAACCAAGTAGTTGTTTTATATAAAGAATATTATAACCTTTTCGTTTATTATTCAGTATTTAGGTAGACATCCATAATTAATTTGGTCACCCTCATGACTTCCTAACTTCAATAGAACTGTATGAATATTACTGAAAGCATGGATGGATCTGTTAGATTGATTTTTGGATATAAGAACTTGTAGGGACCATTAAAGAATGTTACCTATGTTATTACATGCATTATTGATGTGTCTGGGGAATGCAAAACCATAGTATGTATCACAAGAAATTGACAAGGAAAGCAATAAAGACTAACAGTCTAACAACCTATACCAAAACATAAAATCTTTCTTGTTGAGTGAAGGGCTATAGAAGGCTTCAACAAATAAAAAGGGTTTAGGAATGAAAGTCTGTATTGTGGTGGTACTGTTGGTTTCTGCTTAGGCTGTTTAAGAGTTTATTATTGTTTAAGACAACATTACCATTGAGCACCCTCATATTTCTTTTGTAGATGTAAAATGATGTTTCTGCATATCTGTTTCCCATTATCATCAGAATGCAGGCCACAGCTTTGGACTACAATGAAAAGATTGAGAATGTAAACCGTGAGAGAAAATTTCATCAGGTGAGTTGTGGTGCCGAACCAGTTCTATTGAATAATTTTTGCTTCAAGTTGTGTATATCACATAGATTTAGCATGTCATCAGCAAAACACTGGTGTTGAACTCAAATGCCCTCAGTGTGCAGTGGCGGGAACTTTGTGCTAAGAACATAGAGATCGAAGCTGCATGTGCGGAACTCAAGAATGATATAGATCAGCTCAAAAAAGAAGCAAAAGAGTGGTACAATAGTGCAAACTTTGCCTTTTATCTTTGGTTTTGAGTCCTCTCATCAATTGTTCTGTATTTATGCTTGCAGCGGATTAGATTTGGACGCTAATATGGAAAATTTGTCTGCACCAGTCTTAAGCCTATTGGAGGTATATCTTCACTGATTTGCGAATGTTATGCTGCTTATAGCCTGACAACTGAAGAATGAGAAAACCGTTCAATCTTGATGTGGATTATCTTATTCTTGTCATCAGTGTGCCGTTGAATGGGATGATCACAAATTTGGGCTTCTTCATAGGTTTTTGCTTTCTGGATAAGTAGATGCATTTGTGGGGAACAACTTTCCACAATATTTTCATTTGGAATGTGATAATTTGAAGCCACCAGCTTTTCTGGTTATGGATCTGGCGGCCTGCAGTCTGCAGCATGAAAGCATGTGTTTGTTGTACCCTAGTTCTCGATGATGGGTCTTATTTATATTTAGATTAGTTGTATCATTAATAACAGAAGGAAGATGTGGGCACAGAGAAATTTTTGATGTGCCAAAGCATTGCTCTTCTATGTTCCTTTTGAAGAGCCTCAGAATTAGTTGGTGGTTTTCAATGATGTCCACGGTTCAGATTGGAAGTGTATCAAAGTCAGTATCATTCAGTTGAAAAGTCAACTACCTTGAAAGGTCAAGGTCAATCGTCAAGTTCTTGTTGATGTGGACCCCCCTAACCAGTCGGCTCTGATTTGGTTGGCCAACTTGATTTGATTAGCTCAGGTCGGCCATCCAAGTTAGAGCTAAGCTAGAGAGGTCATGTGTTAATCAACACTGATTAGAGTTAATTAACAAAAATGGAAATCTCACAAGGCTCATAAATGACTCAAAAATCAGGATTAATCGATGAAATAGTCAAAAGCATGTGGGAGTTTCATGTTTCTATTCATTTCTATTTATTTTATAACATGTGATTATTTGTTAAAAATGTTAATTATTTTAATAATGATGATAAATTAGTCGAGTTTTCTATATAATTAAACCCCAAAAAACACACAAGAAACCTCCGTGCAGCTTCGTTTCCCCGTCTACTCCCACCCTGTCCCCAAACTCAAGCCCCTATCTCTCCTCCTCCCCAAACCACCCGGCCGGCTGGCAGCCATCGCTGCTGCCACGGGCACCGCCACGATGTATGAGGTTCTGGAGGTTCCGGCGACAACAGGGCCGGAGGAGATGAAAGCCGCCTACCGCCGCCAAGCGCGGCGGTGGCACCCCGACGTGTGCCCACCCACCGGCAACAAGCCACTTTTCGTCCAGAAGTTCATGCTGGTGCGCGAGGCCTACGATGTGCTCTCTAAACCCGAAACCGACACCGATACGATGCGGCGCTGCTCGCCGCTGGTGAGCCGTATCCGGCGATCGGGAAGGTTGGGAAGGGAGATTGGGAGGGCCAGTCGGAGGCGCTGGGAAGATGGGCTGGTCGGGCCGAGAGTAGTACTTGGGGGGCCTGGATGACAATGTGACGTCATAATGGGCCTTTGATTGAAAATTTTGCTTTTCTTTTTTTAGGAAAAATGCATTTGTGGGGCTTTGTCAAATATTTTGCGAATTACCCTTGAATTAACCACTGAAGCAATGGTTTCCTTTTTTTTTTTTTTTTCGGTTTTTGCCAAACGAATCATATTTTTATGTTTGCCCTAAATTCTTAAAAATAAAAAATATAATACGATTTTAGTCACTATAAATCACAAACAGCAAATTGGATGAAAGAATAATGATAAACACACATAATGTGAATAAGAGGAAAAAAAAAAAGATAGAAATGACACACATCAATATATGTGGTATGACTTACATCTCCAGACCAATGTTGCCAAGACCGGAGTGGACCGGCCGGTTCGACCGAATTGGGCCGGAACTGATCAATATGAGAATTACAATTGTTAGTTATAAATAATACATAATCAATCCCAAAATCACTAGAGTTCGGTCCATCCGGTTTGACCCAGTTCGACCGGCGGGTAAAAACGGATTAAACCGAACCAGAAGCTTTTCCGGTTAAACTTTCGGTCCAGTTTTAACAGGATTGCCGTAGAAGAGGAAGCCCTGGTTCATGGATCTCGGGCCTGGTTGGTTGATGGCCAAGCTCCATACACAGTCGTGTTCAAAGTCCTAGTCAAACACATAATCTAACACGCAATAAACCACTCGTAAATCCTACTTATGCTTGCCTTTTTCCGCTCTCACACCACAAAAACCCTAATAACTCTTTGAAGCTCAAACAATGGTCATCAGCTTCGACGACCCGAGCCCCGCCGTTCTCCGCGTCGACCTCTGCTGCGTAACCTACAACATCCTCATCGACATCCTCCGCCAGCTGCCGCTGAAGACCCTCGTCGGCTCCTCCACTTCAAGTGCGTCACCATAGCATGGCGCCTTCTCCTCTCTAGGCCATCCTTCCACGCCAAACCCGGCCTCCCGTGCCCCACGAACGGCTTCATCATCCGCACCGGCCCGATGGGGTACCGCTACTATTCGCCCGCTGCTGCAATGGCCTCGTCCTCTATCTCACCCACTGCTTCCCGGAGCTGTACAGCGTCTATAACTTCGCCACTGGCCAGCGCGTCGTTCTTCCAATGCCAAATTGCTCCGTGGCTTTCGACGCCATCGGGCTAGCCTTCGACCCCCGGCTGTCGCCGCACTTCAAGGTTTTGATATTCTCAAGGCCAGTCGGGCCGTACCCTCGGGTGTTCGAGGTCTGCTCCTCTGAGCGCTGGCGGTGGACAAGACTCACCGTGCGACACGAGGTTGCGTACTATCCGGAGTCAGATACCCAGAGAAGCCCAGTATTCGCCGTCGGAGCACTGTACTTCGAGATGCCCACGAACAAGCTGCTCAAGTTCGATGCTGAGAAAGAAACACTAACGCTGTTTGGTAACAGTACGAATTAGGCGAATCGACTGAGTCAGAGAAATTGGAGATTCAATTTCCTCGATTCGACTTATTTAATTGTTAATTAAAAATTTAAAATTGAATGAATTCTCAATTTCGATAATTTTTAATTCTGAGTTTAAATTCGGGATCAGAAAAGACGAATAGGCGATTCTGAATTCGAATTCAGGGGATCCCACCGTTACCCGAAATCTTAATTCGCCCCTTTAAATACCAGCCGAATTCGGCCGAATTCCCGTCACCCTCTGCCCCGAGCCCCGAGCGCCTCTGCCCCGAGCCCGAGCGGCGGTCCGTCCCCGAGCCCCGACGCCCGTCGTCCCCGAGCCCGAGCGCCGTCGTCCCCGAGCCTGAGCGGCGGTCCGTCCCCGAGCCCCGGCGTCCGTCGTCCCCGAGCCCAAGCCGCGGTCTGTCCCCGAGCCCCGACGCCCGTCGTCCTCGAGCTCGAGCGCAGGTCCGTCCCCGAGCCCGAGCGAGACTCCGTCCCCGAGCGTGACGCCGGTCGTCCCCGAGCTCGAGCGTGACGCCGGTCTTGGGTGGATATGGGAAGGCTGGAAAATTCGATGAGATGGAGAAAGTGATTCCAGTATGATTATATTTGTGGAGATCATATCTCATGTATATTTTGTTCCAGCATTTTCTAAGTTAGCAGATTTAGATGTGTAATGTTGTTGTTTTATGGAGATCATTGTGATTTGACAATCTAAATTGTTGTGGTCTTTTTCTGATACGAAGAAATTCTGTGTTAAATGTAAGTAAGGGTGGATTACTTCAGCCTATACGGTTATTGTTTGCACATGATCATAAAGGATAGAGCTCGGTTGTTATTACGACAGTCTTGTAATTTTTTTTCATTAATTATTTTCTAAATTTTTTTTTGTTTTTTTTTTTTTGACCCATATCTCTTTGATTTGGATGTGCATCTTTTTATTATTTTGTATCAATATGTAATTTTAATATTATTTATTTTTAAAACCTCAAAAATATGTCTAATTAATTTATTAATTTAATATATTTATTTATTTTAAAATTAAATACAAAAAAATGTCTAAAAATGAGGGTAATCTCACCCATTAAAAATTGAGTAATCATATTTTTAATTCTAAATTCAACCAAATACCGAAATTGAGAAAATTGGTGGAATTCGTTAATTTCAATTTACATTCCAAACAACCGAATTTACATAATTAATTGAATTGATAATTCTTTTTTTTTACTTAAAAAGTATATTCAAATACTGAAATTATTAATTCGACCAATTTTCTCAATTCTCTATAAATGACCGAATTGATAATTCTCTCAATTTCAAAATCCGAAATTATGCAAACGGCACTAAACATCATCAACATGCCGATCGATGTTTTCGGGGACTTGTACTCGTACACAGGAGTGTGCCACGGTCGATTGCTCCGTGCGAAGCAAATCTGCATGAATCAGAGCTTGACGATTTGGCGATACAACGAGATTTTAAACACATGGAAGCCCATAAAACATGTGTTGCTGTATTGGAAGCGGGTGTTGGCATTGGGTGGCAGCGAAGGGAGAAACACACGAGGGAGAATCTTGAGCTGGAGGCGGATGACACCAGCGAACTGAGGGTGCTGGCGTTCCACCCTGACGATGAGGATTGGCTTCATGTGCAGAATGGGTTGAACCTTTCGCTTGGGATCTGACGAGGATGAGGATGGAGGAGATTTGCAAGCTTCCGCGTGAGAAGTTGGAGAGTAAGGTTTTCCCGATCTCTCTCTGCGCGCTTCATTACTTCAGGCGAGGAAGTTGGTGGTGATAGTGTCAGCGCCGTCTCTGATTTTTGGGTTTTTAATATAGTTCAATTTTTTTAATACTAAAGAACAGGCACGTGCAAATGCATTTTTTTTAATGACTAATTTTAATTAAGGGAATATTTTAATAAAAATTAAAATTTTGTAAAAATAAAAATTATCAGGTTTGTTTTGTAAAAAATTTAAATTTTTTGAAAAACAAAATGATTGATCTCAAGAATTTTAATTTTAGATCAATAGGAAATCATATTCAAACAAAATTAAGGACACTTCAGTCACATGTGATTTCCAATATTCAAAATTTTAATAATTACAGATATTTTTAAAATATTCGCAAAATTTCTAAATATTTGATAATTAAGATATTTTATGTATTAAAATATATTCAATAATTGTTTACAAATTAATAATTAATATATTCAATAATTGTTTAATAATTAATATTAAATTGTTATAACTAGAATGCTCTAGATATTTCATATTTTTTAAAAGAAAAAAATTAGTATTAATTCAAAAATCTTTAGCATTTAACTAGTGATTTACTTGAATATTTTAAAATTAAAAATTAAAATTCTTCGAGCCAAATAAAGAATTTCTAGATTCACGATTTACAAATCGTTCAAACCAAATACATAAAAAATGTCAAATTTCTAAGATTTGAAAGCTCTAGAAAATTTAATTTTCCAGTATAAGAATTTCTAGCCAAATAAACAAGCTCTAAAATTTTTTAAATCTGTTATTAAATATTTTTTGTTTCTAAAACAGAAATTCTCAACGGAAAATGAATTGCGAAATTTGTACTGAAATTTAATAAAAAAATGTTAACACTAAGAATAACTAATATTTAAGAAAAAATAGTTAAAAACTCTATACATACCAAAAAAAAGTCATAAAAATAATAAAAAACCAATATTTTAATTTCATAAAAAAAGTCATAAAAATCATAAATTCACAAATTATAAAAGATCAATAATTATAAAATAAAATGAGTTTAAAAAGCAAATTCACTTTGAAGAAACCAATCAAAAAAATCTATGCACATATAATTAACAAAATTGTATTCAATAAAAAGTTACAAGCAAAATTTAAAAAAATAAAATACTTAGGATCTATACAAACCTAAACACTCTTTGTTTGAATGCAAATTAATCAAATTAAAAGAACGAATAAAATAAAATTTTGAAAGATAACAAGGATTTTCAAAACCTCTAAAATATTATGGAAATTCGCATAAGTGAAAATTTTAAATCTAGATTTCCTGAAAACAAAATGTAAAAAATATATAAAAAATATTAAGAAAGAAAAATAAATAAATTATCGACTTTAGAATAAATGAGTTAAAATAATATTTATGCAAGCTTCGAGATTATTCGTTTACACAGAAAAAATTGTGGCAATTTTAAATACTTTAATAGATTGTCATAAAAAAGTAGAAAACCAAAATGACTTTAAAAATAAGAAAATTATAAACCAAAATTTTCATGAAGAATAATGAAAAAAATTGCAGAAAAAATATAGTGAAACTTGAAAACGAAAAAATCTAAACGTGTCCAGCTACATTGCCTGTTCACTGCCAGCCGTCGGCCGTCAGCGTCCAGCTTTTGCCGTGGAATCATTGTGCTTCAATTTACCGACGAATCAGCTGCTTAGGTTCAAGGCCATGAAGGAGAGAAGTTAACATAATGGAGATACCACATGAGGTAGAAGAAGATTCACAGGTTGGAATTCGAGTATCCAGAGTCGGACGACAAGGAGACTTGGAGATTCAATGAGCAATGGCTGCTGCGTGGGGAGGCATTGCTGCCGGTGGAGACGAAAAGGCCATGTGAGAATTTTGGCTCTCCAAGCAGATTGTATATCACCGGGAGGATGCCCATGCAAAATCTCTGCTGGTTTTCCATGTTAATGCGCAATGGAAGATCTCCGTAGCTTTGCCTTGCAGCAAGGACGATGATGGTAGAGCATCATTGCAATTGCCACCACTTGCAAGTAGTCCCAACCCAACCAGGGCAATATGATTTTGATATGCTTTTCATAATCTCACTGAATTGAGGTTTGGCGATAGAATCATCTTACAGTATCATGCTTGGCTGCTTGAATTGTCCACTTCTCCTTCTTGATGCATCCTTGATCAATTAAGCTAATGAGAGATCATGGGCATTATTGGATGTAAGAGTTGCAATGTAGCAAACGGACATATAAGAGATGTCTATTGGAAGCATATAGGTTTCAAACACTAGAAAAGCAAAGTACAAAAGAACACACAGAACAAACATATTCTCCGCGTCTCAAACATATTTCTATCACCAACACATTCCTTCAAACTTGTTTTCGTCCCGCCTCACCAAGTAGAGTAAGAACTTCAGGCCTGCAAAAAGCAACAACCAAATCCCATAGTCATCAAGACAACTGAGATCATAATCAGATACCAACTGGACCTTGGCTACTCTATAACAGAGGCAAGCTTGCAACCTATAACAAAGGGCATACTAGGATTTGAATACATAACCTCCCACAATAGAGAGGTATACAACTACCAAGCCAACACTTGGGTGTGTATTTAGCAAGCAGTATTGTGAAGCATATTTGGAGGAAATTTGAAGGCTGCTTCAAATAAAAGTAAAATAAAGGAATAGAAAACTCCATTTAAACCAAAATAAATTGAAATATCTGTAATTATTGTTATTATCAATGTCACTACTCTTCACCTTTGAAGAACAGAGTGACATGTTGGCAATGGAACCAATTTTCAGTCATTTTTATAGAAGTATAGCTACCAGAGTGTTTTATTTTCATCCATACTAGACAAGATATACTTGCTTATTCTTCCAGAACTTTTGTGCTTTCCCTTCTAGTCCTCTATTAAAAAACGAACACAATTTTTTGCCTAAAGAGTCAATTACCTTATTAGCAATGTTGCTGGAGAGCCAGTCCAATCCCTCATACAGCCCCTCACCAGAGGTAGCACAGGTGCTTTGTATGTACCTGCAAGGAAACCAATCCTCAAAGACTGGAAATATACTGAGCAAATATCTGAAGTGAACTGAATGCATATAACATGTTAAGAGAATAGTTCTCAATCAGAGATGCAACTTCAATATCAACACTAGGCAAAAGAAAAAAAAAATGGTGTTATATGAATCTCAATGTGTTAGTAATAGCGTTTACAGTGCTAGTAATAGAACCCAGTTCATTTACAAGACTAAAAGAAATATCAATCCAAACAAAAGTAAAGGTAGAAACTAGAAAGTACCAGTGCCGCTGACGAAGGGAATGCAGCCCAAGCTTATCGGTGATTTCAGCAGCATTCATTGCATTAGGCAGATCTTGTTTGTTTGCAAACACAAGCAAAACAGCATCTCGTAGTTCATCCTGACAACAATTAAAAAGGCACAATTAGATCATAGCAAACATAATGTATCTTGAAAGTCAATATCCATGATGTCTAACAGCAAAAGTTAGATGTGCATATACATAAAGAGGGAAAAGAAAATACCTCATTGAGCATCCGATGCAGCTCATCCCTAGCTTCAACGACACGATCTCTGTCATTGCTGTCGACAACAAAGATAAGACCCTGGGTGTTCTGGAAGTAGTGTCTCCACAGAGGCCTAATCTGTTGTTTTCAAATTTTTTGTACAAAATAAGAAACTACTAGCAGTTCTATAACCATGCCATCCACCAGTCACGCTTAGCAATAATTGTTAAACAATACTTGTTAAAAACTGTAATCCTTAATGTTTCAAGGAATATACACAAATAGTTCCAACTCCACAGCCAACTTGCTACGGTGGAAGTAGATCATGCATCATAAAGCTAATAAATCATAGCAGCTGGCAATAATTTACAAGCAAAAAAAGGAAAAACATGCCAAATTCTACATACCTTATCCTGACCACCAACGTCCCAAACTGTGAAGCTAATGTTCTTGTATTCTACAGTCTCCACATTAAATCCTTTAATAAAACCAGGAAAGAATTTTTTGTTAGAGTTCTAAGCTTCACCAGAGTATGTAATTAGCATGCATCATCAAATACTTCCAGCACAAAAATCTCTTATAAAACAAGAGAGAAAACACCGATTTAAAGGAAACAGAGCACAAAATAATATCTGCGAATTTAACTAATGACTGAAACGAGATACCACAGTGAAATATCCATGAAACAATTCGTATGGACCTCCATAAGAAGGCGATCACTATTTTTCCCCTCAATTATGCAGATGAAGAAGCTCAAAGTGAAAATTCCCCATAATACAGCAAATTTGACTAACAAGAAAAAGAGCAATGAAGCTCTCACCGATGGTGGGAATGGTGGTGACGATCTCTCCGAGTTTGAGCTTATAAAGGATGGTGGTCTTACCGGCAGCATCCAGACCAACCATCAGGATCCTCATCTCCTTCTTGGCGAACAGCCGGCTGAAGAGCTTCGTGAACGTGAGTCCCATCTCTCCCTACGCTCCTACAACCAAGATCAGATAAAAAAAAACAGCTGCAAAAACTGTAAGATCTCACCAGATCCGAGAGATCAAGCCTTAAAAACAATGCAAAAATATCAAAACGAACTCCAGATTTACAGATCTGAGCGATCTATAAAGGAAGCGATCGTAGATCGAAATCTATGTCAGAAATCAAGGAAAATAGAGATCGGAGAAAAGAGAAAGGAATTTTACTTCAGGATCCGACAGGAGACGTAGCGATCGAGGGAGATTTTGGAGATTTTCCACTCGCTTTCGATCTCGATCTCTTCGCTTGGGAGAAGGAATGCGAGGAGAAAGGGAGTCCGGGAAGAAGGAGCTCAGACAAGCGGTTTTGGCTTTAATATCACAAAAACCACCGAGATCTGCATTTATTTCGTATAAATCCCCGCCTTTCCAATATTTACTTCCTCTCTAAAATCTTTCCTACGTTTTGCAATAAAAACCCAAGAATTATTTGAAATTACTAGAACACAATGGCTTCGATGTTTGCATTTCAAGCCCACTACTTTTTTGGGAATATATGCAAATGTTATTTTATTTGATTAGAACACAGTACAAATGCATGCATTTCTAAAAATAATATAAATTTATTGGTATTTTTTATATACTTTATGAAATCATCAATAAACTAAAAATTAGTAATCCAAAAATATTAAACTATAAAAATTTTCATATGTTTACGAATAACATTCAAATATATTGCACGTGTAATTTGTATTTTTATTATAATAAATATGGATTGAAATTTTATTTATTAATATTAATATTTTAATACCAAAAAAATCTTAATTAACGTATTAATCTATATTATTAACTATTGATAATTTTGTATAGAAAAATATGACAAACTAAACTCATGCTTTTATTATTACTATCGATCATCAAAAATAGGAAGGTTTTTTTATTTATTTATACATAAAACACCCTAACTTTTCTTGAAATTGCATGTGAACACCTGCAATCAATATTTGCATTCTTTTTTGGAGGAACAACAAATTATTGGATGATATAATCCGAAACTACACATATAAATATACTCTTACTTTTGATAAATACAACCATTCAAGTTGCTGGAATTAATTATGAGCCCATGATATTAGTGACTGATTAAATATGACCTTTTGACATTTGCAATGATAATATTATGCTGATTAGTTAACACTTAACATTCTTTCTTAATTTCATAACCACAGTTTGCCAAACTCTTCTGTTTTGCTGCCAGTGTTTTTTTTTCATCCTCCACCTCAAGGGTTTTTTGAGAATTCATTGAAATACCAGAGACCAACTTGCAATTATTCAAGCATTAGCAAAGCGCATGTAATTTCGGAAATGAACAGGTGGTTGTATGTAAAACCTCTCCCTGTTTCTAGGCCTCTTGATTTGGTATGTGGCCCTTGAGTTTCGGTTTGTTTTGTTTGCTCAAATATGAATTTTGGACCGAGCATGTACTGTTTTTGCGGGTGGCATTGTTTCAGAATAGATATATAGCAGGTAAAACAATATTTGAAAACACATTATTTTACACATAGCCCCCTGCAAAAATTAAGACTTGCGAATTTTAAGTCAAGAGCTCCTTTTTGGGGGCGACTGATTCCTTGGGATGTTTCACAACTACAAAGAAAAAAAAAAAAAAAAATCAAATTACAGTTTGGGAAAAGCTAAAAAAGTAGAACCATATCAAGGTACAATTTTATCCCATACTCGTTTTAGTTAATTTGAGTCATTTTCTCATCCCAAGCAAGAATTTTAATAGAATTTGAAGTCAATAGGAGAGCGGTGTTAAAATTCCAATAAGATATATCCTTTGTGTGAAGGAAGTTTTACATATATACCTCTGAAAAGCAAAGAAATTATATATATAATCTTTCGGTATGCTTTTCCTTAATGATGTTAAATATGCAATTTACAAAGGTTTAATGCAAAAATTTCTATGCATGCCCTCATGTTTTGCAAGTATACCCCACATTTAAGCATTTGATTCCACATCAAAATCAAGCTAAAACTCAAGTTCAAAATTAAAATACGAAAAAAGTCTAATCAAAATTTTGGTATTTAAATATTAATTTGACCGATGAATTATGTAATTTTTTTACACCATTATATCTTTAAATATATTATTTAAGGAGATTTAAATGAATAAAAATAAGAATAGTATAGTAATTTAGTTTTTGAAAGTAAAATAAAATTAATTCGATTATTTTTTTAATATTTGAATATTAGGTTGGTTACAGTAGGATGATCCTCATTTTGATCTCAAACCAAATGCTATTTTTAGTATCTCTTGCATAAAGAGGTATACACAGAATTTCGGTGAATTTGTAAATGTAAACTATACATGCAAATTCCTGTACGGTATGCAGGTTAATATTTGAATATTGCCAGAAAATAGAACCTCAGTAGGGTGAGATGCTGGAGACTTACTAGTCTCAGTACATTTACCTGGGTAACATTGCACTAGCCTGTGAATGAATGGACACTGATTGCAAAGCCGCAGAACTGAAGCAGTTTGTACCGTACCTGAGCTCCTCCCAATTTCCAATTCACCTTCATCACCAATCGCGTGTAGGCAGGACCCATGCAATCCATCAATGTTTCAGCTGTTTTGATCGTTTTGGAATTAAGGGCAGAAGTGGCCAACAGAGAAGTTGCAAGATGTATTAAAAACATGACTCCGACTTTCACATTCGTCAAACATGGAGGTGACTCTTCAAATCATAAGTAGGTTGAAGAAGCACAAGGTGATCTGCACCATCCCCCAAAATCCTTCACTTTCCATATAAATTCATATACATAACAAAACATTTCAATTTCGAACTAATTCTAAACGGTTCAGTTCAAATTTTGTTTCAGACATTAAAAATGTAATATTTAATTTTACATATTATCTTTGTATCAGTAAAGATACTTAGCCTATTGGTTAAAGCTTTAATCTTGAGAGCATGACACAAGTTCAAATCCTAGCTGTGGGTGCCAAAATCAATCCCTAAATCAAAACTTAAAACCTTGATAAAAAGAAGAACTCAGTTTCCTCAAATGACGAAGTCTTCCAAGTTGCCGGATGCATTGGCACCTTGCACAGTGACTGAACTCTATTGCTTCTAAGCAAGATCTTAAGCCCCTTAACATTAGTGTAGGGCTGGAGGCATTCAAGTAATTCAACGTCTTCTGATACAGTAGCTGTGATACTTTATTCATGCTTCTTAGTTCTCTTCCAATGCAGCACAAGCTCTGTAAGGTTCTTCTTACTCCTCAACCTTGCCTTCTCAGCCTTGGTGTTTTCCATGGACTAGTCTCCGCCTTTATGGAGGTTCACAATGCAAAGAAAGCCTTCTAGTCCTCCAGCTACCCTATTGAGGCAGAGCTACTCGTATTGCTCACTGTGAATTCCAGCAATTTCTGGAGATTAGTGAGCTTTCCAATGCCCACAGGCATCACTGATATGGTACTGATTTGAGATGTAAGACACATGGTTGAAATATTATTTAGAGCTTTCTGGAGTGTCAAGGTGACAGATCTATTTTTAACTCCTCAAGCCATGAGGAATCTCTACAATCCAGGGGCATTCTGGCATTTTGAGTGTCTGCAAGCTGGAGAGACTGCATATCGGCGGTAGTAGAGTTACAGTGAGGCTAAGATAGAGCAAGTGTAGATCACTAACAGAGCTGGAACTCAAGTCAAGGACCATAAGGTAGCTCACTGTAGGCTTTTGTGACAGATCATACACCACATTGGGGACCAATAGAAGTTACCTGAAGTCTCCAAAACCATTGGAAGATTCAAATTGAGCTAGCTCACTAGCAAAAATCACTAGATGCCAGACATTTCTCTTGCTGATGCTGCCTTGAAGAACTTCATACTCTGCAATGCAACATTCTTTCTTCCAAATTGATCAGGCTAAGTCATGAACAAGTTTGTACTTGAAGTAGTCTGGAATTGTATCTTGGAACAATGACTGTCAGCAGCATCCTAGAAAAATGATCTTCCTGCATCTTAAATCAGCTTGGGATTATCGGGCTGATTAAAATCCTATGCAACCCAAATCCTGACCATTGTTTTCTTCTTGAAAAAGCAGCCTTTGGGGAATAAAGAACAGTATGCGAAGCATGGTTTCTGTGCTGCAGGCAAGTAAAGACATCTCAGTTTCAAGATGGAAGAACATAGTCTTTGCCTCTATCCAGGTTGCACAGAGTCATTTTTAAGAGCATCCCCCCATAGTTCCATGTTTCTTCACTAGCTTTGAAGCAAGAGAGCACTCAGAGAATCTCCTTGGCCAATGCCATTCATTTGCACTTTTCCTTGATTCCCTCTGCACACAGTGAGCATCAAAATGCCAGATATGAAAGCATTTGTAGTCATATTCTTGTTGCCTTCAATTGCATATATTCTACATTAGCCAACAAATAAGGTTGTTGGATTGTTGGTAATCTAGTATTTGTGCTACATCTCATCTCTCCATCTTCTGGTAACGAGCCAAACGCAATTCTTCTTCTCGATTTCATTGAGTGACTTGCAGATATTTAAGAAACTGGAAATATTGCATGGCACAAATTCACCTTGAAATCTCAATGAAATGGGGGGAAATAAAAGGCTTCATGATTTCATTTTTTTTTTATCATTGGACAAAAGGCATCAAACTTTCACAAAATTAACATTAAGAGACATTTGACCAATTCAAAATTTTCCAAACCTCAAAACAGTGACCTTTTTTCAAGCAAAAATGCACCAGTATTGAATCCAACAAGGAGGATAGTCAAATCACAAGCCTAGGCAGAATCATGCAACAATGAAATCAAAACAAGCTCCAAATCTAACCCTAACTTATGCAGGTCAGAAGTTTTTCACTGCTCAAGTTTACTATGTTCCGGACAGGAAACAAAGTTTTCATCTTACCCAGTTCCTGGAGCCTCAGGCATCAAAATAAGCAAGAATATAAGCAGGAGATTAACAAGAAAAGGCTGAATCTTTATTTAGCTTTGCTAGCCTGACAAGTCTCAAGTAGCTCAGGGCACACCTTGCAAAACTTTTGCACATATCTCACTGCGAAATCCTTCTCGCTGAGACGAAACAATCCATATTCAATGGGGTCCTGCGGAACCAAGCCCTTGACCCCCAAAGCTTCAACAACCTCCACCCTCGGCGCAATCCTCTTCTCCAGACTAAAGCCCATGATCTCCGGGTGCGCAAAGACGGCCTCTGGCTTCCATTTGAGCTTCTCCACGAAGAATCCCATGGTCTTCCTTATGTTCTCCTCCGACAAGTTCATCAGCAATGGCTGCCTCCTAATCCCCGCGAGGATCGCCTCCTCCGACAATCCGAAGCTCCTATACACTGCAAGCTTCCTCTCCCAGCTCTCCTCGCTCTTCCCTGACACGGCGTCGAGCGCGTAGATGAAGTTCATCCTGGAAGGCATGAACCCCATCCGCCGGAGCCTCTCGAGGCCGCGACTGAACCGATCACTGCTCTGCATCAGCGCGGAGGAGTGGATCCGGACGAGCTTGGAAATCCGCGAATCGGGGACGCCGATGCGTCGCAGGGCGGCAATGTTAGGTGCCAGCTTCTTCTCGAGGTCGACGCGGAGCAGCCATGACGTGCGCTTGACAGCCGCGAGGACGTCCTCGTTGGAGGGAAGGATGGATCTGAGGAAGGCAAAGGAGGGGGCGATCCGGTTCCGGAGGCTTCCAAGGAGGAGGTGGGGGTCGGAGGTGACAAGCTTGGCGATGTCGGCGGAGGAGAAACCGGCGGCGAGGTAGAAGTCAAGCTTGGGCTTGAGGGTTTTGGTGGGGTCCGAAAGGAGGAAGCGGGGGTGGAACGTGACAAGCCGGGAGATCTGGGGCTGGGAAAAGCCGTGGGATCCGAAGAAGGCGATGACGAGGTTGGGGTCATGCTTCACCGACGCAGGCGAGAGAGCGGAGGAGGCAGATCTGGAGAAGAGGATCCTGAGAGGAGAGAGAATGGTGGAGAATCGATGAATCATCGGAGAGAAAAGGAAGGGGAACTGAAGGGCTGTCGACGAGGTTGCCGCCTGAAAATCGATGTTTTTGGGCGGACCCCCTAAAAAATCACAAAATTACATAATTAACACCCTATACAAAATGGTCCCTGATTTGTTAATCCATAAAAACAGAGATAATCCACGTGTCTTCTGCCAATAGGCTTAAGCCACCATGATCTGTATTCCAGATTGATGAGTTTGAAATGAGTCGAACACTGATTCGTTGCCACGACTTATTTTGCTCTAATCCGACTGAATCCACAGAACACCTCACAGCCATCAGATCGAAGACAATTCACTTAAATGGACGGTTAAGATCGAATCCAATTACTCTAATTGGTCCACAAAATTATAATCGCACTCTGATATTTCAAAGCCGTCGGATCAGAAGTTAAGTTAATCGGACGGTGGAGATCAAGAAACGGACTCAAGTTCGCCTTCTCGGAGACGATAACAAAGGGATACGAAAATTGGCGGTGAGCCTAAGCTCCGCTGACTCGCGGGTCGCTTCTTCTCCGCCTCTCAAAAGCCCCAGTCCCGCCTTTTCTCTCCGGCCGAAAACCCGGGGTACTCCTACTCCTCGTCTCCGGAATCCGGGGAGATCGCGGGAAGTCCATTTTCTGCATTGTTTCCGCCCTCGGCACCGTTGTTTTCCATCGCGGGTTTCGATATGGAAGACGATTCTGGGGCGGCTCTGGCACCGGCGAGGTTGGCTCCTGTTTCTGTTCCGAGTAATAGGCCGCCGGCGAGGTCTTTGTTCCCCTTTCAGGCGAAATTCTGTTGATTTCGTGAAGCCTATTAGAACTTTTTCTGATTCCTAATGCGTTTGTTGTTTGTTGAGGTATGTTTTGTTTTTATACAACATGATTGATTGAAGAGCAAAATAAAACAAGAACTAGAACGAATTAGATGATCATTTAAGATTGGAAGTTTATTGAAATCTTACTTCTGTTGTATTTTCTAATGCCTGTTCATGTCAAAGTTCTAAATTTTGGTTGTGTTTTTGTTAAAATCTTTTTTTTTTTTGCTTAAAGAATAATTAATTTCTGAATAGAAGTTGAAATTCGGCGGATAGTTTGGCTGTTAATCTGTTTGTGAGCATTGTCACAATGTCTTGCACTTATTTTGATCATCTGAATTGCCTAATGGCAGTCTGTCTTTGTGTTCTTCCCTATTTGTTTCAGTAGTTTGGTTTTCTCATAGCCTGTCTATGAGCGAACTTACTGGCAAAAATCCTTTTTTCAGAGACCATCTTACATCCAACTGCCAGGGCAGCCGATTTTTCACCATGATTTGCCACATGTGCCTAATGATCCATGAATAGCATCCTTTTGGGCCTTATCCTGTAACTTATGGGCAGCAATTTGCTTTGAATTATTTAGTATTTGGTATCAATAGTAGCAGAAATTCTCGTCTCCCTCCATTAGGAGAATCAACACCCTATGTGGGCCTTTATGCTAACAGATCATATGGTGTTCTTGAATATGGTAGCTATTTAAATTAGCCATGCCACCGTCAACAGGGGTTTAGTAATAAGAATCATGGTGTTAGACCTTGCATGCCTATGGGACCTGCTTGGCGGGTTCTGTATCATCCAGAATCCACACATGCACCTCCCTTTCATGGTAATAGAAATTCTATTTGGTTTACTACTTAACAAGTTGTGTCTTCTCTTTTTCTGGAACCTGACTGTTAATGTGTTTGATGAGCAGGTCCTGTTTCCCAAATGTGTTATCGTCCTGTCAATCCTCCTGGAACAATGAAATGTGCACCATCCCATTTTGTTTAGCGTGCACCACGACATGTTCAGCCTGCTTTTTTGCCACAGGGATTATTAGGTCAATTGTCCACCACAACAAATTGAATACTATTTTAGGTAATTTTTTTTGTACTGTTGCAATTTGACGATGTCCTTTCTTCTTGTACTTCTATTTTGCTGTAAATTTGTTGATTAAAAGCTACATTAATTATCTTTAGCAAAACCTTTGCTGTAGTTTTATTTGTTATCTGACAACAACCCCTTTCTGCAGTGATGAAAATGCCAAGGGATGCCTGCTTTCTCTACTAAGTGAACAGGGATGGGTACATGTGGCTAGAATTGCAGATTTTAACAGGGTTTGTGTTGCCTTGGTAATCTAAGTTGTATGTGGTGTCTATAGGAGGGTCATGTAATTTTACTTCTTTTGATTGTAAGGTTTAGAGTATGACATATCTCTAATCCTGGATGCTTTGCCGAGTTCAAATCCCATTGAAGTGCAGGCTAGTCATTTTTCCTCCCACTTCACAGTAGATTTTCTTTTGCATTATTTGCTGTTGTTGTTTATTTTAGTTGTTTTTATTCCACTTTTCTGATTGAGAGGGTGGAATGATTTGAAGGTGGAATGTTTGGTCTAAGTGGGTTCACAAATCAGGAATTTTAACATCTAATGTCTTGGAAGTGTGTGTGTTGATAGCCAATTAGCACCTCCTCCAATCTCCAGATGAGAGAATGTTTGTCTGTGGCTGATTCCAGAATGTTGAGTGATCAAAGCAATGCTGATGCTTATACCAACATCTCCATATCTGAAGGTTTGCTTGTGAATACCAATTCTTCCACTTAATGATACTCCAAATAATATTTTAGAGACAATCAACCAGCACATTGAGTGATCTGTTCATGAAAACTTCTTGTGTGACAGGGGATTGACATGGGTTTAATGCTTGACGAGGATTTGGAATGAGTACTCAACAATAAATAAAGCAAACATGCCACTGAATGCAAGGTAATCTCATTGATAATCAGTTGTTTGCCACAAATGTTGCACAAAAACATGTTTTTGGCCTGAGCCACTGAATGTAAGGTAATCTCATTCCTTAAATGTATAAATTGCAAAGTGTTCTACATCCACCATCTGTATTTATTGAATGGTGCAATGCTGATACATCTTGCATTGCTACTGTTTTTGACCTTGTGGAAATTGCATTGGTTGTTCTCTTAATTGTAGAGATTGTAGAGCTTTCCACCATTTGAGGGAAACACTGAACCAAGATCAGCCTCTTAAGGATCCAGAGCTGAGCCAATCTGCTGAGGAATAATATAGGACTTTGTTGGAATCAACCAATAATGCCATTGACAAGGAAGCATTATTGGCAACAATTCTGCTGTTTAACAGCAAGAAATACTTAAGTGATTTTAAGTTTGGAGCCATATACTCAAATCAGAGCTTGGAAACCCAGAAGGCTTATTTTTCCAGTACCCAAAGTTTAAGTTTTCATCCTCTTGCTATCAGGGGCATGTTTGTGCAGATTTTTGTTGCTATAGGCATACTATGTATGTGTAGGTTGGTGTAGGTTTATTCTTTTGACCTTCTAAATTATTTTTTGCACTTGCTCCTAGAGTTTGTTATACATATCCATAAACAAGATAAATTGTTTATACATCAAACAATGAGCTTGGAGTTACGTTTGCTCTTCAGGTTGAATTTCTTTGCAATGTGAACTGCATCAATAGTAAATGACATTAGCAACTACCAGCTGCTGTATTTCTGGTTTTAGCGCATGCAGTGATGTAAATGTAAATCACAATCTATAGATCATTTGCTTCTCAATAAGCTTCAGTATAGTAAAATATTGTAAAATCCACCCATGCGGATGGATAAATCTACACTATTTGAGATGCTACCATGTGCTACAACAGGTTTCTCTATAGCTTCTCTATTCCCAATCATTAGACAAAGAAATATGTTTTATTTTTATTAGATCTACTTTTATTATAACATGTGCCATCACATGCATCACTTTGAAAAATAAAGCATTACAATATTTTACTTCAGAAAAGTATATATATATATATATATATATATATATGCATATACACACCTGAAATAGCAGGTAACTAACAACCCTCACAAAGGATAAACCCACATTCAGAAGAGATGTACCAATTGAAGTAAAAATAGAATGAATTATATAAACATTAGCTGGTGACCATGCCCAAACTACACTCTTGAATAAATGGATTTTGTCACCTGAAAAAAGTATAACTACCTAGCCAAGTATCAAAAACGCACAACCTATATAAAATACCCCAAAGTTTTCAAGCAAATACACAAACTGGCCACATTTCGAATTGAAGCACAAGCAAAAAAATTCTTCCGGAAATGTAGACAAGTATATTTCTAGAAACAGCAAGACCAGTCCATAGACACTAGTCAAATGCCCATTCCTAACAACCATCCACCTCAAACTAGGGTTTTGACTAACCCACAAAAACCTTGACCAGTCATCGAGGTTCAAAATACCCTAAAACATGAGTTGGAACTCCCATGCAACCATCTGCCACAAAATAGGGCTACGACTAACCCACAAAAAACCTCCCTCAGCAATCAAGGTTCAAATACTACCCCATCGCATCATCCTAACCAGTCACATAATTACAAACCCAACATGTTAGCTAAAACAGCAAGCCGGTGACAACAAAAAACAATGGTTGGCATGTAAATCACACAACCATCAACAGTTTTAGCAGAAGAACATTGAGCTGCTAACTTTCTCGTGAAGTCTTGGCAACTCAGGTACCTGAATGCTCCCAGCGGAGGAACCCACGCCATGGCTAGACGAAGTCTCAGACATGTCCTCAAACTTCATGAACTGACCCATCTGGGTAGCAGCAAGGTGGGCATAGCATACAGGTGCCACTGCAAAATATGCAATTCCTCGGGAGCATAAATTCAAGCCATGCAGTAGCTAAATTTGACTTTTTTTGGCACTCAGATAAATCTGGCTTTTATATATATAGATGGACAAAAGAAAGAAATTATGAGCTCTGATAGAAGCCAAAACTCAAGCTGACCAATAAAAATGCATAAACTTCAGGCAGGAAAAGCTAGTCAAGCTATTAAAATAGCAGCAAAAAACATCTTTCAGAAGTGGATATCAATCAAATGTTTTAGTATGTTTCAGATGTTGATAAATGTCAATCAAGTGTTTACAAGCTATATGCTTGTTTAGACGAGAGATATAACAAGGATCATATTAAACTTAGTAGACCATTTCAATATCTCAAGCAATAGTCCAAATGGAGAGAACCTTGACATGGAAAATTAGACTATATATGTGGGAACGCAAGAGTTAAAAACTTTGAGATGTAAGGCAGGCATATTTTGAAGCCAAAGCATCTCAACAAACGTGATAAGTTCTACATAAACAAAAAGGTCATGCTTAAGTTTAAATTTGAACAAACTCAGAGACCATATGAGCTCACAAAAGCCTAAGTAAATCTGGTAATGTGCCTTACCTACAGAAATGGCAGTTGTGCTCCTTTGATATCTGCAAAATAAGAAAAACCAAACACAATATGTCAATATTACAAACTTGATCAAAGTAAACTATGGATAAAGACAAATGAATAATAAACTTACACATAGGACAGTGAATGCACAAGCTCTTGAAAATCATCTAAAGAAAACCCAATTTCATCAAGCAATACATGGTAATGAGTTGGCCTAGTTGTTCCCTGTTAACACAACATACCACATATATATACAATATTAGAAGTTTAGAACAGAAATTGATAATGAAATGATTCATACTTGGGTGATCAGAGGTAAGTTGGTTTCATCGTAGCATCAAAGGTGAGAAACTTAAAATCAACCAACCTGAGAAAAGTGAATCGCAAGTACAAAAACAAGAAATCAATTAACTTACAATCATGCCTGCATGTGAGCACATGTAGAAATCATAATTCTGAGGATGGCAAACTTTGTTGTCCACAACAGTACCTGTAACAAAGCAAGAGTGGTTAGCAGAAAATACTGGCCATCATCTTCAAAGTAATTCTGAGAAGACCCCAACCAGGTGGAACATTATCGTGACAACCAGGCTGGAAAAATTTAGTGTGGTGATTCTTCTGGGCAATAATTACAGTGAACTTTGGGTACCACTTCTCATCAAGAAATTTGCAAGCCTGCACACACACCCAAAAAAAAAAAAAAAAATTGCGACTTAACAACACATATCAAGCAATGATTTCAAACACATTCTTCCCTATGTTCAGGTTATCTATGCAAGCTAGTTAAGAAGGAGAAAACCTCAATGATTTGATTCAATTCAATGTTCAAAACTTGATTGAATTGCGATTCACTAACTCCATCCCTACATAACAGCAATAAAAGTATAAATTCATTGGTATGGACACTGTACAAGGCAAAACTGAAAACATAAATCTAGCAAAAACAACAGTGCCAACTTACCGGAAGATAATGATATGCTCCGGTTTCCTCTTCCCAGAACTTGTGTAGAAATCAATCAGCAATTCCCTATATTACAAGGAATAAGTTTTGCATGATTGACAAGCAAAGCAAAACACATGAGTAACATTATGCAGAGAATATCACATATTAGTTAAAGTGAATCCAATTAGAATTTGTTCAACTCAAGCATTAGAAAATCCAGTAAGGGGTCAGCTAAATATATTAGAACAACTAAGGATGATGTGTGCATGAATTAAGAAGCAAACCTCATTATGCCCATATCATTCTCATCTATCGGCTTAAACAGTGAATCAATCATCTCAACCTTTGGTGATTGGGTTCGCACTGATGCTCTATAGCGTGAAATCAGAGGCCATTGCCGTGAACTGACTACCTAAAGAGGACACAAAACAAACCAGATGTGTTAAAAAGATAAAACTGGAGTTACAACTGAAGTCCTAAATTAATAAAAATTCATATCATCACTTAATAAATTACCGCAGCTATGGATGGAACATCAGATTGACCAGGAGAACCATGCGAAACATCCATTCCCAAAATAATTGTCGGGATTTTCGAAACCAAAGGTATCGATGGTGAATGTTCAACTTGCAATAACGAATTCAATCCACCAAGCTATCACCCAATGATGGAAAAAAATATATTATTAAGGAGGAAATTAAATGCATCCAAGTCCAAAGAGATCGGATTTAAATAAATATTTTCAGTCAGCCAACCTTAGCATTGATTTTCAAAAGAACATTTGTCAAATATTGATCGTTGACTCTAGTTGGAGCAATACACTGAGTCACAATGCCAAAGTCAGCAAGACACTTCCGCTTCCAAGGTCCTGGTTTGAAAAATACAGTCAATCACTACTAAAATAACCCAACAAGGAACAAATAATGTCGGAGAAAGTATCATATCAAACCGTAAATGTCAGAATTTTTCCTTTCTGGCAAAAGACACAGGAGAAACCTGGGTGCCCCAGGAAGCTTGGACTTCACTAGCTCAAACATGCTCTCTACTCTAACAGTGGAAGGAGCCCTCCTCATAGAAGGGTCCTCCTCAAACACATCAAATGGCTGTTCTATTGACTGCAAATGAAAGAAAAAGTACTCAAGCATCCCAGTCAAATTGATGAAGTTTAAAAAGTAGATAGAGCCTGACTTACAATGCCCTTCATGTTTCCACACTTGATAAGATCTCTTATCAGATTCCTTATATCACAGCGAGCAGAAAAATTTACCACTGCCCAACGATCCACAGTGGATGGCTCGATTAGTTTCTGCATTTTAAAGAAAAAATTTAGTCAGCATTAAAAAGAAACCACAAATAACAAAAACAAAATCAATAAGAATAACCTAAGCAGATACCTTGTTGTTGAAATTCCATCGCCCATTTCTTGGAAAGAAATCTTCACCATTACCTACTTTAAGCTGCAGAAGATGAAAGGTCAAGCAAGAGAACATATTAAGAGAAGTTCACTTTAGCAGCAAACGAGTAAATAAGGAATTATATCATGACAATCCATAATCAAAAATTGCAGAGGAAAAAGGAGAGCAAATACTCTTGGGGCTGGCAAGACACGACCATCAACTTGTGTGAATTGTGTTGCAATTGAAACTCCACAAGCACGTAGCATAGGATCAGCATCATAGTTGTTGTATTTCAAAGCCTATAATAGACAGACATAACATTATAACACAGATAAAACCAATTTAGTTCTACCCAGCTGAAACAAAAGAAGATACCTACATCACTAAGAACTTGCATCCTCTCCTGAGGCTTCTGTCTAGACTTTTCTACAAGTGAAGCTCTTTGCAGACCAGACAAAGCCTTTGTGTATCTTTGCAGAGATACAAGTTCACAGAGCTGAAGGCGAAAATGTCATATCAGAATTGGTCTAACTTCAGAAAACAGGAAGCAATACACATAAAAGGATAACTAGTTAAATCAGCAAACCTCAATTGGAATATATGTGGGACGCTTTGGCTTCCCAACATTGATGCATGGCAAGTCTGCTGAATACCTCAGCTCAAATTTCTTGACCTTCGCAAAATAGTCAAAAACAGTGATTTCAGTCTCTGAATCCCCATCCCCATTTCTCTGTTTAAGTGTAAACCTACAAAGGCCAAGTTAAAACAAATATAATAATCAAAGAACACTCGAATTGGCTCAAAAACTAATAAAAAAACAATGTTGCAAGAAAGTAAGAACATCGGAAAAGCAAACAAATTGCAGTCAGAAAAATAGTTCATCAACAAAGAGGAAATGCCAAACTGTTCCATTCTTACTATATGGAAATACTAACAGCAAAATGTTACAATTGTGCACAGCAAAAACAAACAATATGCCATTGTCCATGATGTTCAACAAATATCTAAGTAGAACCTACATTTGCTGATTGCATGGCAGTTCACTCAACCCAACAATCTTGTATTCTATATTTGATGGATGTGTCTTTATCCTCAAGTTCTTCAGCATTCGCTTAGCCTGCATCACATAAGCAGATCATGATGCTCAGTATGGAGTTACATAAACAACAGAAGATTATGGATTATCTTACTTTTGACCAGTCAACTGAATAGGGGTCCCTAACATTCTGGTTAGCAATAATAAAGTCCACAACAGGCCCTGGCCTCACTATCATGGTGGTAGAAACATCTGAGACAAAGAAAAAACAAATGCATCAATATATCAGAGAAAAGCAGAAAGAAACAAATAAAAATTTCAAGATAAAGAGGACAAAGCATTGAATGGCAAACAACATACCAATATTCAATGAGAGGCCACCTTGAGCGGTCCGAAAACTGGAATGGAAACCTCTACAACCCAAGACACCACCACCTATATCAGTGAAATTTGAGGGATTGTTCTGGAAAAAGGACTGTCGAACAAGGAGGCATCCCCTGCAATAAATGAAATACATTATTGGGAAGCATAACCACATGTGTTATCTATTGATCCTAACAAAGAAAATCCATAACATAGATCGAAGACCCATATGACATACTTTTTTGCTGCATGTTGCCTCAAAATTATGTCCAGCACCCTAAATGCTTCTTGAGAGTTCTCACTTTCTTGGCCTTTCAAGGCCAAAGCAATAGATTGCATGGGGATCTTGGCAGCGAAGCTCAGCTCAACCATGTATGCTTTCGTCCTATAGGGGCGCCTCATACGTTTCCGGTCATTTTCCCCAGGACTATCATTACCACCTGGGCTTCCATTTGCAGCAGTCCTAAACAAACTCAGACATTAGCAAGGCATCAGTCAAATTGAACACAAAAGATTTTGTAGAAAAGAGACTAGCAAATGAGCAGACCTGCCAGAAGCCATATCTTCAAGGACTACCAAAAACTCATTCTTCACTTGAGGCAAAGCTCCGAGAGTGAACAAGCTCTTCTCCCCATCATATGCAAAATCTTTGTTTCCAAGCTCAGTATCATAGGTCTGATGTAACTTGTCAATAACTTTTCTACCAATGCCCTTCCCATCGACAGGACGATCATCATCATACTTCAAGGAAACCTGCCACATGAGAGACAACATCAAACATTTATTACCAAAAAATAGGAAACCAACACTAAATAGACATGATAATATACAACAGAAATTACACAAAACATACACTATAGTGATAGAAGTAATCCTCTGTATTCCGCACAGTGACTTTAAAGTGGTTGGTTAAAAGAGATATTGTCTGGCCCTTCCTTGTCTGACCAGACGGCCTTGCCATAGGCACTCTCTTGGGTTTTTGTGGCCCCATTGGTGAGGAATCACGCTCAGGGTCTGCTTTGATTGGGACTACATTGGGAGGCAATGGTGGTGGAGGTGGCAATGAGTCATCTACACCATCTTGCGGATCCATAGCGAAATATCTAACAAAAGAGAATAGAATTGTCAAGACCAATAATTAAAGAACATGCAAAGGCAAACAAAAAGAACATCTTAAACACTATCAAATCTAAAATATATAAACCCATTTCACAAAGCCTATAAGCAGCTAAAACATATAAAACACCAAACAAACAGCATGAGACATCTCCAAAGAGAGAAAACGCTTGAGAATTTGTTCACCAGCCACATTCACATGATCTACAAAAACCTCTAAAAATAAACAAACAAAAAATCAAGAGTACAACAGAGAAACCCTAAAAGAGGAGAATTACAGATCATCAAAGAATACACCAAACCAAAATAAGATACAAATGAATAATAACGAAACACCAAAGAGAAAAGGCACTTTTAAAAACAATTTTTCCAAATCTTTCACATAGTAATAAAGCCGCATAAATAGAAAAAACAGCATCAGAAATCGGAGAAAAAAAGGGAAACCAAACCAAATTTAATGGTTCTAGAATATCCAGCAAACAAGCAGGCCACTACAATTTCACTTCTCGCCCAAAACCCCTCCACAAAACTCTAAAAAAAAAAGGGAAACACATAACAACAATTTAAAATGCCATGCAGTAAAAAAAATCACAAACGAACAACAAAAACCTTAAAAACAAACTTCAAAATGAACTCCACACTCAGCTCCCTCAAACCCCAAAGGGTACTGTAAAAACTGGAATAATCTACAACAATTCGCAAGAAAACTTTATACCAATAAGAATACCGGGAAATACGCACTGAACACCACCCATAATCACCAAAAAAAACCAGAAACAAAGCTACATTACATCGATCTACAAAACGAAGTCCGCAGACAGAAAACCCTCCACAAAACCCTAAAATCCGAGAAAAAAACCAAAAACGGAGCATCCAAGCATACCTCGAAGCAGAACCGCAGATCCCAACCGCAGAAATCGAAGAAAAACACGCAGATATGCTAGAAAAAGCAAGGAAAAACCCTAATCCTCGCCTCGGAGACAAAGCCCGGTTGAAGAAGATGTAGCAGCGGTCACGGACCCATCCCCGTTCCTCTCCGGTTCCTCTGTTGATTTGAAGTCTCCCGCCACGTCAGCGACCGACTCGCACGTGCCGCCCGCATTCCGCTTCAACCCTCGTGTACGAACGCGAGCCCTGCATGAACTTCGTAAGACGCAATCCCAACTGTAGCTTATGCCTCGGAGTGGATTACAGAAGAATTTAAAGGCGTGGATTGTATCCTACGGTGAATCCACGTGTCCAGCTCAAGAGTGACGCCCCCTATTCTCGGAATTACTGGGGCGCACCATGTCTCTGCCATTTAACGAAATTGCCCTCCGGACCACGCTGCTCCGCGGGAACATTTTATAATCGTCCATCCGGAATAATGGCTCTCAAAGTGTCCTTCGCGATTAGGATTCTCCGAATCCTGAATCTTACAGTCCTTGTTGTCGTGCTTTGACGCAGTGCTGACGGGTTCGTTAACCCTGAGAACGCAATCTGCTGCTCTGCATGGACGGTTAAGATGAGGTGTATCGGCAAAAGGGGACCTGACCATCTGAAGAAATTTCGGCTTCCGCGATGTTTTTTTTTTTTTTCGGCTGCTTTGGATTTTCCGCCAGGAAGGAGTGACCCAGTACTTGTCGGGATCCCAGCCGTTCAACGCTGCTGGAGATTTGTCGTAGCCAATCACGAGATATTTGAACGGTGGGATCAGATTCACCCGTGGCCATCGTATGGCGCATTGGTTACTTGTTATGTAACGCAATATCGTATTTATTGCCGAATAACTTCTGTTCGTCAAATCTTGATCAGTGGATATAAATAGCAGACTTTCTGTAGATGGAAATCTTAATTGCAAAATAATAATAAAAAATTATAAAAAAACTATTTTACAATAATTTGCAATTATTAAACCTGTGTTTGGAAAGAATTAAAAACAGGATTATGATTATGGGAAATTTGGATGAAGCAAAATTCTGCGGGACTTTTATTAGAAAAAAATTTAATAAACATGCAGAATTCTGAAAATTATAACAGGTATGGTACCGTTAGCGTCGTATAAATCATAAACTAACACCGGCAAAAAAAATCAACAACTAACACTGTTTGCAATGACTAGTTTATAAATGAATCGTTCAATAATTCTCATTATTCATCATTTTCTCTATCAACACAATATTAGCCGCTGACTATCGACTGCTGATGGCAAATCACCAACACTATCGACCATTAATCACTAGTTTGTAATTTTTACAATATTATTGAACGTTAATCATCTCAAATATCATCGTAATCATTTGTCTCTTCGTTATCCGTTGAGAGTGAAATCACATTAAATAACTTCAAAAAAAAATATATATTAAAGATTAAGACCCACATGGAAGAAGATGCTAATTTCAAATGGCTTTTTTGTCATGTTTGACAAATAAATTAGAATACAAATTAGAATGCAATATTACTAAATATTGTTTGTTGGTGCAACCAAACCATCAATATTATCAACCATTGGGGATTAGCTCAGTGATTTGTTCGCCAATTTCTACAATTATTGTCCACTTGATGAAATCACATGAAACGCCCATTCACGATCACGCTAATTTTAAATGGATTTTGGTATAACATTAGGAAATAAATAAGAACATATTATGGTAAGTAACAAAAACTTAGACAGCTTGGGGATGTAGCTCAAATGGTAGAGCGCTCGCTTTGCATGCGAGAGGCACAGGGTTCGATCCCCTGCATCTCCAATTTTACTACTTTCTAAATCCTTGGAAAAATATTTTCGACTCTTTATATTTTCTTGATTCTGATCTCAATTCTGCAAGAGATTTGTTTACGCTGCTTTTAGAATCTATGACCTATTTCTTACATTGCAATCACCAATTATTACATGATTTTTTTTACAGTGGAAAATGGTAATTGCTGCTCAAGTATGTCCTGTCATCCGTTAGACAGCCATGCAATATCTTATCTTCCTGATTTTTTCTTGTACGTTAGTGTTTACCTGGCATGCACTGCATGTGTTTGATCTTTTGTCGCAGTCAAGATGCTATTGCTGTCAAGTAGTTTGTCAAACAGAGGCTCGTTGGCGTCCCAATGACTCGCACCCATCCCCACTCCCCTGCCACGTCAGGCCTCCTCAGTTCCGCAAGCTGTTTGATGAATTTAAGTGTTAGTCATCATGCTAACTACATTCAGTTATTGCTATAGTAGGTAAGCATACCAGTTGGTTGGATCATATTTGATAATTCACTCTTTTGTTATCTCTTGTATCCTGTTGGACAAATTATCACGATAGCTCTCCTGTTCTCTCTTGTTAGAATTGTGTATACTTGTATGACTTGAGCATAGTTGTGGTTAAATTGCCGGTGCTTAGTGCATTCAGCTCTTGATATATTAGTTAAACATGCCAACTAGTTTGGTTAAAGCCTTGATATTTCACCCCGATGAAACTTTTGCATTGTATTTTGGAAATAATCACTTATATTTGTATAACTTGATTAAATGCCTATGCCTTAAATCCTATGTAGTTGTTAAGATCACATTCTTGATGCAATACTTTTTGTGAAGAGTTCTGGACTAACTTACCCTGCCATCCTCCAACTCAAAAATCACTGCATCTTCAGAAAATGGTATCGGTCGTACTGGAGCAATCTGTGTAGTTTTTGAATGTATTCAAGCCGTGTTAGTTTCCATGAAAGCCATTCAAGATCATAGTCCAAGTTGTTCTGCTTGTGATTGAGTTGAACCAACCTTATCATTGCAGTTCTTGTTGAAACTATTTATAGCGCGGACTTCCTTCCCAAGCTCTTCAATGCCATCTTCAGCACTGCATTGCTGTTCGTCTTGAGCACTTCCTATGTCATTCAGTGTTGCTCTTCTTGTGTCTGGATGGCCGTGGTCTGTCCATTTCCATGCCCATTGGTCTAGATGCCTACGGTAGATGTGCCCATTGGATCCTATCACAAATAATTGAGTGCCATCAAAGCATGGGCCAGGTGCACCTATGAGATTCACATCCTTGGACGGAGTCCCATGCTCCACCCATTCCCATCCATCTAATGAATTCCACTGGTATTGAACAAGTCCACCATTTCCTGATAGCATGAAGAGAGAGCCGGTGAGCGATGTGTGGGAAGGTCTCATAGCTGTTCCTGGGCTACTGGAGAGGACCAAATGAGGTGATTGATAGTGCTCATGCCATAGATCAGTCAGTTTGTTATATTGGTAGATGTGTCCATTCCTCCCGATGACAAATACTATGTGCATCCTGAAGACTTCTTGGTCAACTATGTATGCAACCTTAGTGCCAAGTGGATGGCGGCAATCTTTCCACTTGAAGTTCCTCAGGGCAACCTGCAAAAGTTCCACATTCTTAGTTCTTAATATGTTCTGATCATAATTACTATGATGCTGGTTCTAGGGTAGAAAAATAATTTGAAACTGATTCGCAATTGCTATATTTCAATGGAGAGAGGAACTTGATTCAAAAAAGTGCAAACTCTTATGCAGTTCATTGTTTTTCAAACTACATGTCAATGCAGGTACTTATGACAATGATGAATGCCATGCATTTTGGAGGGGATGAAATGAATCACCACAACTCTCAGAATAGAAAGGAAACAACACTTCAATACCATTATGACCTCTCACATATATAAGAGGTTGGTACAACCACCAAACCAATGCTTCAGGTGTACCAGGTTTACATCTTTAGAATTTTAGTTTGCTTTTTTTTGTTATATTTATATCTAAGCACATGTATGATACAATTTTATGCATCAACTTGGAAACTATTTAGTTGAAATCTTTTAAATTTATATCTCCATGCTTGAAATTTTAATATGAGCCACAATGTTGATTCTTTATTGGTGCTAATGCATGTTACCACTACTCTCTTTGTTATCTACAAAGTTTAGGGACAATACTGTAAACTGAAGCAGTCTTCCTTTCTTGCTAACAAAAAAGATAGCATCTTCTGTTGTGACTCTCTGCCCTTTGCCAGGAACACTATCCCATGGAGGTCCTGTCATTACTTGTCTTCCTTTCTTCATAGCTGTGCAATTGATCCATGATAGCTCATTTCCACTTCTTTCTCTCATAAGCAAGTTGCCATTTGTGTCAACCAAAAATAGACTTCCATTATATCTCCCTAAGGCAGCCTTCATTTCTGTGGAGTGCTCATGCCTCAGCCACAGCCAGACATTATCAGCATAAAGGTACTCAAAGGTCAGGCCTTGCTCTGATATTAGGAAAAAGGATCGATCTTCATGCATTACCCGCATGCGAAAGTTACCGTGGATGCTTTTTGTTAGGAAATTGCTATATTCAGTAACACTACTGTCCTGATTGTTCAAGGATATGTAATTAACAAGCTCTTGCGCCTTTCGTCTTCGGGCTGGTAAAGCAATGCTTGAGTCAGTTGGATCATCTGTAACCATATCCTTAATTCCTATAATGCAATTTGATGGCCCACGTTCATCAGTGCAATATTCTGCATTCCATCCTTCTGTTTCAGGAGTCTCTAGGATTGACCATTCATATTGGTCGGAGGTTTTTCTTCTTATGCTAATCTGTTGGTGTGGCCCCGGATTTTCACCACCGATGCCAGGCAAATGTAGTTCTCCTAGTCGACCATCATCTAATGCAAATATCATTCGCCCAATTTGCAGCTGTACTCCTTTGATACCTCTTGCAACTTTTGTATACTGTGGATGCATGTGATTCACCCAAAGCCCTTCAATCTTGTTCCCCTGCCAATGACCTATCTTCAAATAGATGCTGAATGTTAAAACACTATTTATAGTTGCAACAAAAGCAATACAACAGGGAAATTGCATCTTATACAGGTGAAATTCTTGAGAGGAACTTGATTTTGCATGTAGAGTTTTTTGGAGGCAACCCTGTCTGTAGATTTAGGTCCCCTTCTTACTGGTTTTCCCTGGTATGATCTACTACTGTTTTTTCCGACTATATATCACTGAAAATCACTTTTGTGATGGTTTCCTCGTTGATGAAGTGATCCTAAATGTTACTTCCTAGTAAACTCAGCTCTATCCCTAGAATAATATTTTGATATAACTAGAAGAGCTAAGGCTACTTTCTAGATTCCATAACTCTTCAATTTTGCAATAGTCTTTTGCTTTTGTATTTCACTTTGCTTATTTACAGGCATTGAAGACCTTAACATGCCATTATTTATTCAGCTAAGAAAGTCGAACCTAATAGTGGTTAATTGAGATTTATGATTCTTTTCAGCCATTGCTTCTATTTTTTTCATCCTTGTTGTGTATCTTGTCTATTATGATGATAGTAGTTTCAGATTCTAAATGCTCTATACTTACTACTGATTATCTAGGTATGAGAAGGAAGATTTGGGGGAGTGGTTTTTACCATAACAAAATCATCCTCCACAGAATGGTAAGAAGTTGTATTTGCATCACAAAAGAAGATTGGACATTACCTGAATGTTTTTGAAGTTGATATTCAAATACAAATCCAGTGGTTGTTGTGAGAAACATTGATGAATTCTTCTCATTAGGTTCACTTTGTTGGACTGCTGTGATTGCACTCAAATACTGACCTTGGGGAACTCCATGAACTCTCCACTTCCATTTCCTTTTGTGCAAGTACCGCTCTATCAGAAAGCCATCCTGCAAATTTATGAATAATTGTTAATCTCTGAAGGACGCAAGAACTTTCTCTTAATGGTCGTATATACATGAATTCTTTAGGATCTGTATAATGCGAATATATTTGACTATTAAGTATAAAATGGCCATGCAAATTTACTTCATAGGCTGTGGCACGATATCATTTATTTTCCTATATTTTGATTTTCATGATGCTTCACTTGAGTATTTTTTCTATATATATAACTTCCACAATCTTAGCTAACTTTGTCTGCACTTGAATAGTAACGAATTTCATTGTTATATACTCCCCCTAATTCTTGCATTTCTCTTGGTCATAATTTGAGCATCTTAATTGCTGTTCATCTGTTTCCCTTTCTTTGGGCTGAATTGGCACCCTTTTTTAGAATGATGATGGTTTTTCTTTGGGCTGAATTGGCACCCTTTTTTAGAATGGTGATGATTCTCTTGCACTATTTATAACAGTTTTTTGGGTCTAAATAAGGCAGTCAATGTCAGAATTCCTTCAGTTTGAGAATGAATGTGGCACAAAGTTGGTGGGAATACCTTTGTTAACAGGAAAAGCGACACTGATTGAGCTCCAACCAAGCCTTGTATCACACAACCTGATGATGGCATTAAGGAAATATCTTCCATTAATTCCTTGGTCCAAATGTGTTTCTTCCATGAGGGCTTTGACTTCTTGTCAAATTCATAAAGATCCCCGTTAGAACTGCAACATAGTTTTTATTTTAGCATGTGAAATTGATTTCTATAAAGTGAGGACAAAGGACATCTATCCAACACATCTTTTCTGCACAGAAAAAAAAAAGTAAACTCCCTGGTAAAAAATATTTAGAAGGAAAATATGGTGAATATTCAAGTTTCATTTTCCACAATTAAGAATGTTAGAATCTTTGATCTAAGTGAAACAAGGTTTAAGAGCTAATATTGGAATTCCAGTTCATCTAAAAAAGAATATGCAACCAAGTAGTATGCCGATACTTGAGCTTTTCCTCTCCAATGTTTTTCACCATTCTTAACAAAAATTACTAGTAAATTTCCAAGGATCTTATGGCACTTCAAGCTTCCATTTTGATAACCCATATTATTCTTGATTTTTTTTACCATGCATCTCTTCAACTTTTATCATCTGCCATGCCCATGCATTGTGCTTGTTGTCCAACAGTCTGAACCATATCACAACACAGGTGCTTATGGTAGTCAGTTAGAGGTTACCATTATGTCTTAGGTACAGCTTTTTCAAAATGATTGAAAAAACTTTATTTTCCATTACGTAGGAAGATGAATTTGTATTGAAGTTATTCTGCAAAATGCCAAGTATTAGGTTTTCTTGATGTTGTCACAGAGATCTAATGAGAAGGAATTGAATCTGATTGCGATGCATGACCAGGAAAACACATGAAAAGAGACTCAGGGAGAGTTAGTTTACATATTGATCCAGAACAGTCATTGATCTAGGAACCTAAGCTCAGCCAAGCTGGGTGGGAAAGAACTGAGTGTGAAGTATGAACATTTTCATTTATTGAAATGCTTGAGAATCCTATATTTTTCATTTTCCTTTCCCTCTTTCATTTTTTCAGAAACTATGTCTGGTTGTTAGTTTATAATCGGAAAGAGATAGACAGAAAAAAAGATTTTGGATCAGTATAATTGCATTGATGAAGCCTCATAGCTGCACACCAAATCTTTAGGAAAAATGCAAGTCCCGCTGGAATCAGTTGATGTTGGTAAGAATTATTCAGTAGTTTGGTATGGCTAATGCATCATCTTTCTAAGTGAGAACTGGTGGGCTTTCAAAAAATATTGTGAGTGTAAGGTCACTGGTCATGATGGTCTTTTAGCATGATGACTTGTAATGTTTGGTAGGTAATAACTGCATTAATTGGCCGCTGTCTCCAATAATATGTTATTGTCAAAATGCCTTTGAAGTTAAGGCTTTTGTTTTTTTTTTTTATTTGTTTTTGAAATTCTTATTTTAAACCACTCAGTCTTGGTTTTGAAGACTTCATTGTTTGTAGGTATTCTGGCCTAGGTTGTGTTACACTCTACACTGGAAATCGCAATCTTGCAAATTGTCTTAAAGAAGTGAAACTGTTTGCAGAAGTCTAATTGATTGAGAGCTTTGGATTGACATGGCTCACCTCACTGTGAACACGACACCTGGTCTAACACTTCCAGCGTCAGCCACTGCAGCAACATCTGCACCTGGAGGACTCCCATGATTATCCCACCTATTCAGGTTCAATCACAATGTATTCAGTAAACCTCCTCGTGAACTAGAATACTATTTTTTTGCCTTATTCCTTTTTTTTATTTGTTTAAGTTGTGCATGTTTGCCAAAAAGACTGAACTTAGTCTCTGTATAGTTATTCCCAACCTCAAAGGGTGAAGTTCACTGATTTCTAGCAACAACCCATCAACTGTCCAGGTATACAACCTCCTGTTACAAATACAGGCTTATCAGTACTTCTAGATAATGGTTTGCTGGGAAATTGAAAGCAAATGAGGCCTTGATTATCTGTAAAGAATTATGTTGAAACATATTGAGGCTTTTGTTATCATGTACCAGATTACTCACTCTCCATCATGAGATACAAGGCCGGACTTGATTTGCATTGTCTCATTCGGTTCTGCCCTTGCAGCATCTATGCTGGTCTGAAATGTCAGCAGGAATTCAATCCAAATAGGTTGAGAGTTCTCGTTCAGTTGTAGCTGAAACAGTGGAACAACTTAGACTGGTGGAGAAACTCAACATAATAGTTTCTAATGCCGTCATCTCAGATTGATCATATTTAATTGGAAGGATTAATATTATCTATTATTATAATAATTTCTCACTGAAAATAAATCATTTAGTGCACAGGAAGTATTTTCACTGAAAGGAACAGGCAATGTTGAATTTCTTAATATCCCATACCATTGTAGGATTTCACACATGCTGAATAATACGAAGTCGAGTTGTTAAACTTATTACTCTGCTTCAAGAGCATGTCTGCTTCTGTGGTGCTCAGAAGAAAAAAAAAATCACTTTGGAACAGTGAATTGATTAAATCTCTTACATAAGCACAATTTTCTATTATATTAACTTTCTTTACTAGAGCTTGCCAAGTATAAGGTCACGCTGACAATATCAGAAGATCACTTAGATCCACAACTATGTTCTCCGTTTCCCATTTGAGGACATTTTTCCCCAACTGCAATCTGCTGATAAACATTCCATTAGTATACTGAGGTTTTCAAGCAAAACTAGAAAAATTATCTGATCAGAACTTTTTGTTTTTCCTTACAGAAGACTTCGCCTTCTACCACTGATTCAGTATATGTTTAATAATTTTGCTTTGCAGATAGAAGTCTTCCATTTATTTAATATCAAACTCACTCAATCAGTTATTTGATTACGGCAAACAAGCTAGATCACATCTATAATCTTCTGAAAGAGCAAAAGTACCTGATAAAGAGTTCCGGCTTCTGAAAGTGCAAGAATAGTCTGATTGATGATGAAGATCGAGATAGCTGGACCAGCTGAGGTTGGCAGTTCATGAGGAGCGATCACCCATTGAACTCCATTCCAGAACTTCTCATATATCGATCCACTCTGCCCCGTCACCCAAATAGACGACTCCGTCATCAGAGTAAGTGAGATTCTCCTCCTCAGCGGGAGAACAAATTCACTTTTCTCCTCCACGACTTCATCACCGTAATCACTCACTTTGTTCTCTTCCTTCAAGAACTGATCCTGTTGCATCTCTCTTCTCTCGATCGATCCAACCTTGGTGCAGCTCCCATTGGCACAAGACATCAGATCGAATGGCAAGCTTACTTCCACCCATCTATTTGTTTCCTCTTCAAACTCCCAAAATTTATCGGTCTTCTGCTCAAACTTAACCTCTTCCTGTCTCTTGGTAGGAAAGCAGCAAGGGCAACCACATGTTGCACAGTTGGGCAGACTCTGAACTATGATAAAGATGATCAAGAAGAAGATTCTCGCTGACAACCCAACCATGACCATCTATTTTTGCTCGAAATCAAAAGATGGACGGCTTTTTATACCTTGCGGGAGAGGCCTTGGAGTGCATAGAAGATGCAGAAGGCTGTGAAGGTAGAAATGATCAGCTTCCTTTTGTCTGGAAACATTGCAGTGGGCCTTGTTGTACTTGCTGTCCTTATATATATAACAGGTGTATTCACTACGGGAAGGTGGATCTTTATTGTACGAGTCTGAACTGTCATGTGAGGAGTGGAGTAAGATCACCTGCAGATGAAAACTAAGCTCCACTGCTGGTTTGCTCTCCCTTCCACTTTTTTTTTTCTCCATCCACTTTGCTCTCCTCCAACCATCAATAATCTATCTGACTTCCACACGCTCTTATTTTCATCCTTTTCTGCTTTACACTTGCACTCCGCACAACATGTTGTTTTTACTTTGTATTTGCAATACAACAGAATTATTTCTGGTATCTCAAGGTCACATCATAGACCAACTCTTTATGTTTTATTTCCTTGTCACTTGCTTGTGCTTACGGAATTCCATTGACTGCAGACTCGAACGGCCTTCTTACTGTGTAAATGGATGTCAAATTTCTAAAACTCCACAGCGAATTCATGGCTATCGTCGTCGCTGACGGGAACATGAGCTTCTGCTGCTTCTGAATTAAGATAGAAGCTTAATGTCTGATAATGGTACGTGTAACACGACGGCTTGCAAATTAAAATTCTCTGTCATTTTGATGTCATTAGGCTTCTGATGGTGATACTCGTCGCAAATTTTTATTCTGCTATTATTCTACCTCTCTGATTCTGAGTGATCGCGTGCGTTAATTTTTTTGGAAAACACTGTAACAAGTGGGACTACAATTATTTTTATTTATTTATTTTTGAAAAATGGTAAATATTTGTTTATTTATTTTATAATTCAGTCTATTTTGCAGCGATTTTGATGTGCAAAGGAGGATTTTGATAGGTGCCGTGGCTAACGAATCCACGAAGCTGTGGGATCCACTCCTTTGGAAGATCAAACCGAGGGCGGACGTCATCGGGGATCTATCGGTGACTGACACGTGGCGAAAAATGGGCGACCGAGATTCGGCGGTATCGCGGAGTCCTCGGTTGGGTGGCCTACATTGAGAGGCGAGTGCGTTTCGCTGCCAACCAGGTGAGCTTACCTCTTTTAACTTATTTCTAGAGGGTTAATATTAAGATTTTAGAAATATGAAAAAATCGAAAATTTTGTGAGGAAGAGAATGTTTTTCTTATTATTGAGAATAAAATATCATTACCGAGTCTTTTTAATAATTATTATTATCGAGCTTAAGCTATATGACCTGTTTGTTTTGAGATCAGGATTAGGATCAATTCATTTCAGAATTATTTTTTTTCTTGTAAACTTAATATTTATTATTTTATATTATTATTAAATTAAATTATTATAAAAAATTAAATAATTTTTTGAATTTTAAATTATTGAAGGCTTAATTTTTTTAAAAAATAATATTAATTTATAAAAATAATTCACTAATTTTGATCTTGATCTTAATCTTAAATTTTAATCAAACGGTTTCTATAATTTAAAAAAATGGTCAAATAAATATATGTGTCGTAAGAAGCATGATACAGTGCTTGCGTTGCAGAAATTGCGAAATATTTGGTGTGCGATGCGCACGGTAGCGAAGTCAACGGCGTTGGTGTTGGGGAATAATTTACTCTGAATATTGCATTTAAGTCCTCGACTTCTTGTTATTTATACTGGGAGCCTAAAGTCCGTATGCTTCGTTGTTGGGTTGTCAACGGACCCAGCCAGCCTGCAGGGGCTTAGGCAGACCCGAGGTTGGCCTGTGTTGGTTTGGGTGGGCTCAAGATCAGCCCACATAGGCTTAAGGTCGACCAAGGCCCGTTAAACCTACTAATTTTTAGATTCGGCTCTCTTAGGATTTAATCCATTAAATTTATATTAGTCCCATTAAATTCCGTTAATATTTATATTTATATTTAATTCTATTTGTCTATATTCATTGTTTCTAATGATATGTTAAAGTAGTGCGATGGGCATGGTATTGGGCTTTGTCATGGGCATGCGATGGGCTCTCGAAGGCAGATTGGGCCGGCTCGGTGAATCCATCTACGAAGACGGATAAAGTTATAATTGTGTGTTGTTAGGGCCTCCTTCTTCTCGGGACGGTTAAAGAGTGGCCGGCATGATGATGCATCGGAGTCTGGTTTTAGTACCATGATTTCCTACGAAAGGGCACATGCTCTGTTTCCATATCGAGTAACCTACCCTCTTCCATTTCAAGCAAGTCTAGTCCACTGGCATCTAGGGTTTTCATTTCTCTGTTTTTTTTTTTTTTTTTTTTTTTTGCTCTTTATCTGCAAGGGAGTTTTTAAAAATAACTTGCTGACCAAGGGGGTGAATTGATTAATTGGCCTCCCCATTTTGACACTCCAGAATGTTGTCTATTTGGAGAACAACCTCTTCGAAAGTGCTGATGCGGATGCGTTGTGCCCTAGTTTGAACTTTCGAGTACGGTTTCTCAGTTTCTCTTCTGTTTGGCCTTTTTTGGGATTTATTGCATATGCATTCTTATCTTTTTGCTATTTACATATGACTCCTTGACATCTAAAATTTCTTTTTGAAAACCTCCCTAGAGAGGTATGTATTTATACGAAACATAGCCTGTTTGTATTGGAATGATCGCATGGTGATTGTGATTAGTAAACTAAGGTGAGCAGCGAGTAGTGGTGGGATTTTAAAATTTTAATTATACGTATTTTATGAATTTGTATGATTGTGTTGAGATACGTAAGTAAGTTTGCCAGTAGAAATTTAAACATATTTGTATGATTGTGCTGGGATTATCCATGGATCATGTTACAATCTTGCTTTCGCAATTTCTTTTTTTTTTTTTTTTTTTGTGATTTGAGCAATTTGAATCTGAAATTTAAGTTAGATTGGCAAATAGAATTTATAAATTTTGTGTAAAATATTGTATTCAGAATTGATAAAAAATACTCATTATGGTCCACATATGACAGTTAAAAAAGTTATTAATAAAACTATATTTTTTAAATTATTAGAATTTTTTTTATAAAAATAGTTTTAAAAAAATAAAATTGCAAGAAGTGCGATTTGATCTTAGATCAAATTCTTAATTATTGGAATGAATATACTTTATGATATGATTATAATATATAAATATAAATAATATGTTTTTTAAAAATCAAAATTGGAAGTACAAATTGAAAAGTTTTAGCCACAATTGAAATAAAAAATATTTAAAATGAAACCAAAATATTTAGGCCGAAATTTCAAACCATAGTTTCATTAATAGCACGCTTTGAGATACTAAGGAGAAGCAGCCCACTTACCGACACATAATGGCCTCCTACCCTCACATCCTACTAGTTGGACATGAATTGTGGCACAAATGAGGAAGCATAACACGAGACACGGGCCGACTCGATTCGGTCTGAAATAACACTACTCAAATTTAAATATAAGATGATGATACATATTATAATAATAAATTTCTTATATTTTGAACACATTAAAAATTATTTTGAACACATATTATAATAATAGCTTTCTTATATTTTTAGCCGAGTAAAAAATTTGATTAAGATAATTTGTTTAGAGTTAGTTTATTGCATGAAGTTCAATAGCACCAGATGCCTGATTTATATCGGATGTCCGGCAGGTACAAAGATCAACAATCCCCACTATACTAGACATTCGTTTGAAATCAGACATCCAATAAAAGTGAAAAACATATATCTTCTATTCTCTATCCGACGTTTAATTATAAATGAATGTCCAATTCAAATCAAATTTGTTCGATAACGACTAGCTTTTTGACCATTAGAGCAAAGCAAATAGTGATATCTCACTCTCAATAGTTTGTTTTATCCCAAAAAGTCTAAATAGAGTAAAAGGGGCTTTACTAAATAAATTTTTGATAAGTTTTACATTTTATCATCCTTAAGATAAGTGTTCAAGCCCTCTTTCACTCTCTAGCCTTGATTGAACTCTAAATATTTCAACCTCAAATGAATTTTCACTGTCATTTTCTTCTTTCTTAGTAGATTTTGTAAGAGTTGAAATTGTAACATCATTTTCTACTTTTTTTAAAATTTTAATCTACTCTAATATTGTTTGGAGTAGTTGAAAGACTCTAACTCCGGATTAAAATTTTTTTTTACCGGTTGGAGTAAGAGGAGTTGTACGGGTTGGCTTCACTAATGAACTAATATACTAGTAGAGTATTGAAGTTCTTAAGAGCGAGATAAAGAATGTGGAGTATGAGCGGTTGGTCTCTAAATCACATTAAATCATGATGTCATTATTTTTTTTCTCGATTTTTATTATAGCACTCATGGTTTGATTGAAGTTTGTGTGGCTTTGCTTTGATATTTTGAATTGAGCTTTGAATTTTTGTGAAAATTATTAATTATGCTTTAAAATCTAATTCACCTCTCTCTTAGATTGTCATATAGGTCAACACCTAATTCACAAGAAGTACAATCAAAATTTTCATATTTAATATTCTCTAAAAGACCACTAGCATATAAAGACTTCAATGTAGAGGAGAAAACATGACCAATAAGAGAATGCTAAGTAGAAGAGGACACAAAGATAACATACTTTGATACATTGGGAGACATAGATGTAATTTAGAAAGGTAGGTGAAGAAAAGATAGTATAAATAGACGATTAAGTTTACACCTAGTCCCAAGGATTTGTCTCTTCGACGGATCTTGTACATAATAATCATGATGAAAAAATATACATCAAGGCTAACATCACATGATTGTCTAATAAAAATAAGATTTAGTGAAGAGTTTGAGAACAAGAAAAGCATTAAATAGAAATAAAGTGGAGGTTAAAATATCACTGGCATTATTGACAAGCAAACATGAGTTATTAGCAGTATGGATAATAGGAGAATAAGACATAATATCTTTAATTCTAAAAAAATGAGAATCGACAGTCATATGATTACAACATGTAAAGTCAAAATATCAAGATGAAGATGTACTTGGGGTGACAAATGAAGCTTTGGAAGTGAAGATACCAGTGATAGATTAAACTAGGGCTTGTTTTAGAGTATTATGATCTCCATTCCATTTTGACCTAATTTATTGACTTGGTCTAAGAGTTTGGTCCAAATTTAGTATAGTTTTCTTTTTTAGCACAAATAATGATAGTGATTCCAAAACATGCAACAAATGGCCTCACAAAAGTCTTTTAAGTTTATTTTTAAAATATTTGGGACTAAAATTTGGCTCTAAATTATCATCAATTAATTCTTTGTTTTTATAGAAATAAAATATTTTAACATTAAAAAAATATTATGACACAACGAATTTTCACTATTTTTGAACAGTCTTTTACTCTCATGCACTCGATATTAAAGTAGTACTTATCAACATTTATTGATGGGACATTTTGGTCCTTTTACATGACAACCGGTTATTGTCGGTGCACAACAGCTCAAACTAATCTTTAAATTCCAATTTTTAAATCTCAAACCCTACCAACCAGTGTGGCTGTTTGCGGCAGAAAAAATCCTTCTATTTTCTAAATCACAAACCCTAACTCCTATAGGGCGGCTTTGCGGAGGAAGAAAGGCGGCTATCTTCACGCTAAGCCTCTGAAAGGAGCTAATCCGTCTCTATCTTGGGTGAGATAAGGTACTATGGTATTATTTGTACCTTTAGACTCGGGCAAACTCAAAATTTTCTCATTTTCCTTTTTTGCCTTTGATATGGTAAAGTTTTTCTTTCTTGGCTGACTTTAGATTTTCTCTTTTAAATCGTATTTTATGTTATAATTGACGATATTTCGTTGCGATCTTTTAAAATTTTTTTGTGTAAAAACCAAATGCTATGGGATCTTTAGATATATACAAATTATTTTGATATTTAAGCTTTCATTTATGTGAATTGATGTTTCATTCATTTTTGAGCGAAAATATCAAAATTAATGGACAAAAGAATCAAAACCATATGATAATTGATTTTCTCACCTATTATAATTAACGCTTCCACCTATTTTTGGGTGAAAACATTAGAATCATGGGTGAAAAAATCAATACCCAAATTATTTATAAAATCCTTGAAAGTTACCTTTCTAGGACTTGTGTGAAAATTTAATGATACCACCATGAAGAAAAAATTTCTTCCATGACTATCCTCTTTCTAAAAATTTCTCTTTTCAGCCAATTTAGTTATAATTTTTCTCTCTTCCATCAAAGTCCTACTTATAATTTGCTTGTTACAAAAAAGGAAATATTTTTACTTTTTAATCAAATCGAAAGGGCAAACAAATTAAGAAAAAAAGCTAACAAAGACTTCAAAAATTAAAAGAGACATTTTAAAAAGGAAGATTTGTGTCAGAAAGTTATAAATAATATTTGCCACATATCTTAAATGAAGGATTTCTATCTTTATACCCCTGAAATATGCAAAAATTTTGTGCATAATCTTCAGTCATTTTTATTTGTGTGTATTTCTCTGAAAGGAACACTAAAGGGCATAGGTGTACAAAAATAGGGGACTGAAACATAATTTCTTGACATTCTAGAGGTTTATATGCAAAAAAATCTCTTTCAAGATCGCAAGCCGCTCGGTTCCCTTTGCTCTCCTTGAATCTCCAGTGATTACAAGGTGAAGCTGTCGATTTAGATTCTTCATTCCACTACTCAGTAAGTGCATAACTACAACTTTTTTGTCATTTCTTACTTTTATTTGTTAATCAACTGCTCCCATTTGAAAATACAAACAGAAAAAAAGAAAAGAAGTACTCTTCAACAGAGTGTTTAGATGAACATACAGTGAAAGCACTTGGAACAAATAAGAACCAAGAAAATGGACGAAGCAGTCACTCCTGAGATTTTTTGTGCAGTTAACCACTTGTTTCCATTCTCTTGTATCTTTTCTCTCCTGGATTCTCTTAATCTTTGTTTAAAATCTCTCTTAGATTTTTCAACCATTTTTTGTTAATACTCGTGATCTTCCATGACCTGAGTAAATTTATCAAGGTTTGAATGAGATTTATTCATCCTATTCAACCATGAAACTCATGCAAGAAACGATCTAAAGAGACTCTTTAGAAGCCTTCTTCTTCGGAATCAGGTGAGGTGAATGGGAGCGCCAGCAATGGATGAACTATTCAGAAATGCACTTGCTGCCGGAGCTGCTCCATCGGTGCCAGCCAGGACCATGGACGAGGTGTGGAGAGATATGCAGCAGCAGCAACAGAGGAAGGCCGCACTGGGAGAGACTACACTGGAGGACTTCTTGACCAAGGCCGGAGTTCCTGCCACTGAGCTGGCTGCCAGAGCCAACTGGTTGATGATGGGGCCTTATGCGCCGCCAGGGATGGCCATGCCGGCTTCTCCATTGGATGCTGCCAGCATTGGTGGGATGAAGATGCCAGCAGGGGGCGGGAGGAAGAGGATGGCAGCGGACGAGGGGTTGGAGAAGACTGTGGAGAGGAGGCAGAAAAGGATGATCAAGAACAGGGAGTCTGCTGCAAGATCCCGGGCCAGGAAGCAGGTGGCATGTTTGATTTTGGCTCATTTTAATGATCTTGTCAGCTTGAAATTTCAAATTCAGTGTTGTTTATGTTTTGGCTTTGGATTTTGTTTATGGACAGGCCTATACAAATGAACTGGAGAACAAGGTTTCAAGGCTGGAAGAAGAGAATCAGAGGCTCAAGAAGCAGAAGGTACAGTAGCTTATGCTATGTGTTCGATGATTATATCAAGCTTTTTTATGTTGATTTTTTGGTTTCTGATGATTTTAATTGGATGTTTCTGTTTCTCATGGTCTGTGAGAAATTTTCAGGTGTAAGAAATTTTCTTCTTGGTTGAATTGATAGTTTGAATATAAGCATGTGATTTCTGTTAAAAGAAATTATTGACTGAGGATAAATGATAAACTGAATAAATGCATTTAAGAGAATGCAAGGTTTGATAATCACACAAATGTCTATATGTTTAAACTTGCAAGCAGTTCTCCATCAATAATCGTAATTTTACGGTTGCTGATTTACCGTATTTCTTGAACACGAGTGCAGAAGAAGGCTTAGCTTCTTCATGAAATGTAAGATGACAAACTTGAGAGGAAAACAAGCTTTTAATTGCCTTTTCTTTGTTTTACTTTGCAGGTACTGGACACAATCCTGCTATCTGCTCCTGCACCAGAGCCGAAGTATCAGCTTCGCAGAACAATTTCATCTCCTCTGTGATAATATACCATTCGCAGAACAACTTCAGCTCCTCCGTGATAATATACCATATCCGTCTCTTGTAAATGTTGGTCTGGCGCGTTATTCTAAATTTACATTTGAACAACTAAATTCGGGTTTTCCAGTGTGCGGAAGCCCTAGCATCTAGCTGCTTCTCTTGAGAACTTTGCCTTTATGTGAATGTAGAATCTGTTAAACAGTTGTTTCTGAGGCAATAGATTGCCGTTGCATGCTCTATGTGACATCAATGACATTGGTTTTTGAGGAAGTGTGCTTGGAATTGGATATTCTTGTGAAACAGTTACATATCCCTCCTGCAAGAAGACAGCAGCTAAGTTGCTGCAATTAGCTGTCGGGATCACAGGATATGGACAACAACTCGAATTGGGCTGCAAAACCTCTAAAAGCAGGTTTCCAGCTGAGCTCTCAGGTGTTAATTGAGCCATCATTGTTGTCTGGGAGCTCCATCCTCAGATCCTCATTGTCTCTGTAAAATTAAACAAGTGCTGTAGTCTTGTATGTGAAGAAACCAAACGTCCCCGGAACAAGCTGTGAATGCAACAAGAATTCAGTATCACAGCACATGAAACATTCTGTTCTCTAAATAGTTAATTAGAACGATATGGGCACATGTTTTCCTAGAACATGCTGTTAGATAAACTGCAGTTTCTTCTATTGGGTTGCAATCCAGATGGCGAATCTTTACATCACTAATGAGAGTAATGCAATATTTATCGTATGTCAGGTTGGATTGTCTTAGGATACCTCTCTGTATGTAAACAATGTTTGTCAATGTGAGACTAAAGATCACACTTTAATCACGTTGGGTCTCGTCTACAATCTACTGGCCTATAGCTAGAGTCATGGGTCTCACATTTATGTTGAATTCACAGCGAACAAATTGCCGATCCATGAAAAACAACACAAATAGTAAATAGTAGTGAACAATGATAACTTATAACTTACATTTTAAACTTGTTCTGCATGAATATTTGAGGAACAGTGCCTTTTGACGGATTGTCTGCGTGATGATACAGAAGCTGATGGTACAAGCAACTCACCATTAAACTCATTTGCATCAAAGCTAGGTATGGAATGGAGAATAATGTCAATTCATAGATTTTTATTTACCTTAAAAGTTAAAGGTCACCGAGTGCTGAGAATGTGGAAATCTCAAGAGTGAAAAATAAAACAGATTAGGGAACCAGAAGATAGACATGAAGAAGGAAGCTAAAAGAGTCACAGAGGTGTTGTGAATGTGGAGAAACAGTAAAGCAAGGTGCATTGTACAGGCTGCTACCAGAATATAAGGTCAGAAAATGTTGATGACATATGAAACCATCCAAATTAATTAAACCAAGCTGACATGGGAGGATCTGATGGTATGAGAGTATCTATCATCCTACAACTCAAATTTTCAACCATGTTCTCTCCTATCTGTGTTTCAAACTCTGTCTTAAGATATCTTAATCATTCCTAATGTTTGCATTGTGGGCTTTCAAAGGTACCTCTTCGTTTGTCTGTTACATTATGCTTCTACAGGTTGCATGCAGTTTTTCTTCATTGCTTAGGTTTTTTTGTATAAAAATTCTTCTAAAATTTTTTCATTTTCTTTTTCCCTCATCACTTGTTAATTTTATAGAGCTAGGAAGTATTCTCTCGTTTTTCTTTTTTGCTGCCATCCGAGTGTTTTTTTTTTTTTAAAGAAAGGTGCTGTCGTTGAAATTGATAGGCATAATTTCAATATAAGACTGGTGATGATTTGTGTTCCTCAGCGGAGTCAATTGTAATGGAGTTAGCTTAGCTTGTTGGTCTTTAATATAAATTATTATGATATTGATATTGTAAAAAACATTATTATCTAATAATATTTAAATATAAATTGTTTAAAATTAAAATTGCAAATGTATATGTTTTCAAACGTGTCTGTTCAAAAAAAAAATATTTGAGAGCATCACTTTGTGAATAAATGTGTAATTTATAAATATAAATTTCTCATATATCTTGATAGAATATAAAATAAATAAAAAGTATAACAAAATAATCGTTGGCATCTGAATATACTTTTTTTATAATTTTAATATTAATTTTAAATGGTTCAAACTTTCAAATAAGCTCAGAATACAAACCGAATCACCTTTTTACACTAAGGGGCTGTTTGGTAACACCCCGAATTGAGGGAATTGGCTGAATTGGGGGAATTGGAGATTCAATTCCCCCAATTCGGCTGTTTGGTAATCAAATAAAAATTCGAAATTCGGTGAATTCCCAATTCCCACAATTCCCAATTTCGGATTTGAATTCGGGATTAGAAAAGAGGAATTCGCAATTTCGGATCCGAATTCAGTGGGCCCCACCACTACCGAAACTCCAATTCAGCCGTTTATATACCAGCGAATTCGGCGAAATTCCGCCGAATTCTTTCCGTCACCAAGCTTGTCGTCCCCAAGCGCCTCTGCCCCGAGCGCCGTCGTCCCCGAGTGCCTTTGCCCCAAGCGCCGTCGTCCTCGAGCCCGAGCACCGTCAGCCCCGAGCTCGTCTCCCCCGAGCCCGAGCGCCGTCAGCCCCGAGCGTGTCTCCCCTGAGCCCAAGCGGTGGTCTGTCCCCTAGCCCGAGCTCGGTTTGTCCCCGAGCCCCGACGCCCGTCGTCCTCGAGCCCGAGCGCGGTCCATCCCCGAGCCTCGACACCCATCGTCCCCGAGCCCGAGCGGCGATCCGTCAAATGAAAATGAAGACGAAGATGAAGATGAAAAAAGTTTTGCTGAAGAAGATGAGGCGTTGTGTACAGGTTCCACTATTAGGGAATAATGAGAAGAGAACCATAAGTGGATTCAATTGAGGGATCAAATAGCCATCGAGACATGGGAGGATTACAATAATAACTAGGCTTATTCCTTGTGTGAACATGTGTTTCATTATATTATATGTGTTTTAAACTTTATATAATGAGTTATTTAACATTCGATTGTTGACTGTTGTTTGTATAAGTGTTTGTTTTAATTCTATATTGTAGTTTATGTGAAGTTGAGGTTTGTAACAGGACATTAAGTTTTATATTGTTTCATTGTGGTAAAATTCCTTTTTTTGTTGCTTGGAGCTGATTAAAAAAATATTTTATTGATTTAATATTGTTTAAATCAATTATCCTTTTTTTAAAAAAAATTAGATATTATCAATATGTAATTCTAATATTATTTATTTTTAAAACCTCAAAAATATGTCTAATTAATTTATTAATTCAATATATATATTTATTTTAAAAATAAATATAGAAAATATTTAAAAAGGGGGTAATCTCACCCATTAAGAATTGAGTGATCATATCTCCAATTCAAAATCCAACCAAACACCAGAATTGAGGGAATTGGCGGAATTCGTTGATTTCAATTTACATTCCAAATAACCGAATTCACGGAATTGACTGAATTGACAATTTCTTTTCTTTACTCAAAAAGTACATCTAAACACCAAAATTATCAAATTCGGCCAATTTCCTCAATTCCCTGTAATTGACTGAATTGACAATTTCCTCAATTCCGAAATCCGGAATTATCCAAACGGGGCCTAAGTATTGTACCTCTAGAATAACCGGTCAATCTACGATAATAGGGAGAAAAATACTATCCTCTGTTTTATTTATTTATTTATTTAATAATAATTTTCTATATTTATAGATTTTTCTTATAACAATTGATATCACACTTTTGGCGTGTGATGCTACAGGTCTTTCATCTCTATGATTTCTCAATTGTGAGCTTCCCCAATTTTTGGTTGTTAACGCATCCATCTGCTATCAATTCATTAGTTGATAATTCAATAAAATGAATCGCGATTCAGAGGTTTTTGCATGTGTGCCCCCGAAAAATAGGGATATTGTGTTTGTCTCTGAAAATCGATTTGCTTTGCATTTATGCCACTACAAATCCTAAGATTTGTGTCCAAGCCCGAGTTAAAATCACCGTTTTAACTTTGAACAGCCGCTAATTCAAAAGGCGGAGAATAAAATGACCATGTCGCCCTTGACTTACTTTTAACAAAAAACCTCCCAACTAGTTTGAAATTTGTTTTCTGAAGTAAAAACTTCACATGTATAACGAAAAAATGTTAAAAAAAATGATTTGGAGATCCACTTTAATATTAGTTAAACAAACTCAATTCAGAAATTAGGTTATGAAAATTAAAATCCTGTAAAATTAAAAATTAAATATCAGGCATAAGTTTCTTAGGTCACCTGAATCAGGTATGAGCTCAAATAATATTTAAACCTTTTAATAATTAAAAATATTTGTAAAAATGCTCTAAAAATTATATATATTCAATAATTAAAATTCTAAATGCTTAAGTTATTTTTAAAAAATAAAAAATGATATTCAATTTTATAATTTTTATTATTTAACCGGTGACTCACTCAAATATTTTAAAATCTAAAAAATTAAAATTACTTGAATTAAAAAAAAAAGTTAAAATTTCAAATTTTCATATCCCTTGAATGAAATAAACAAAAAATGTCAAATTTCTAAGACTCTCAATACCCGAGAAATTAATATGACCAAACAGGCCGCAAACAAATAATGGGTTTGATGGCTTTAATAGATATCTAGAGCCAGGTCAAACCTTTTACTCCAACCCAATCTTTAGTTAAAACCAATTACCAGATGTGTTAAACTCAAGATATCACTTAAGTCATGGGTTACTTGGTTATTAGGATGTGGATCCAACCCAAACCCGGGACGAACCCGACCCTTCTCCCAAAATCGTTGAAAACCCTTAGCAGGGCATCTCTCCAATTTCACAATTTTGCAGGGATTTACATGCAATATATAGTATCTATCTTTATTTCTGAGAGTCCACCAGAGTCAACAACTTCAAGGCAGAGCAGAAACCAGAGCAGAGGAAGTCACGAACAGGCACAGAAACCAAGGTTAACCTCCATATTACTCTCTCGAGTCTCACCGCAGGCACAGGCCTTGCATGCGCTGTGACGAAGCGCTCAGGCTTGTTTCGCTGTTGATATCACTGCCAGCATCGAAAATCCCCAGAATAAATGGAAGAAGAAGCTAGATACTAATGCCTGTGAAAAGTTGGGTCATTTGTGTGGGTATTGCGGCTTTAAATTTAGACTGGTAATGATGATACAGAATGTCAGTTTTCCGCATATCTGGAAGATGATAAACAAAAGCAGTATTTGAAATTTTTTATGGAAATGAGAGCAAAACTTAAATGTAACATGGGAGAGAAGAAATCAGAACCATATAGCAGGATACATCATACAATCTGAACTTTGATAATTTCCAACTAAAAATCGGCAAGGGTTTCAGGATAATAGCCCTTAGACTATTCATTGAAAAATTGCTGGGATCATGACTTGAGATACAACGCTAGGTTTGACAACTAAACTAAAACAGAGAGATGGCACACAACTATAGTCCTCACAGTGTCTTTAATGCACACTAATTAAGAGTCGCTAGCTGCATATAAAATGCTGTGCTGCAGTTCATCACGCTGGAAGATAAAAAATATACCCAAAAAAGCTTGAAAGACAAAAGCATGAGGCAGTATCTCTATAAGTAGATATTGAAGCTTAAGTACAAGTTGCAACTCCTCAAAAGATGGCAGAGCAAAAATGTTAATCTTGTTAAGCAAAGCCATATAGAAGAAACGACACCACTAAGGAATGAAAAGCATATGCAAGCAAGCTCCAAGCATGGCTATTATGTAACGCAGAAAGAACTCAAAAGCAGGCTTGCAAAGGTGCATAAAAGTGAAACAAACACTAGAGCCTGGGCTTGTACTCACTGTTACTCAAGATAGCACAATAGCCAGCACCAGAGAAAAGGGTTCAAATGCAGGCAGTGATACAGATCAATAGCTGCTGTATGAAATGGAACGAAAAAACTCATAAATGCATCTCATAATGGGATCCAAACCCCCCCCCAAAAAAGGAGTTCACCATTCGGATTCACCAAACTTAACTCTCCAAAGCACACAACATTGTGTTCACAAACTTCCAAAGCAAATAGCATCTCATATCAAGGAAGAAGAAAACAGCTTGACTGTACGAAAAACACACCGCATTGCATTCAATTTCCAAAACTAAATGCCACAATCTTGTTTCTACCACGCAAAATCCCCAATTTATTCAAATTATCCAATTGACAATTCCATCAAACACCAAATTCTAACAACAATTCATGCAAGCTGAAAAACACTAACAACTTACATTGCTGTGGAGTGTGGAGCTTCCTCCTCTGCTGCCGCGCTCCTCCCATGCTTCTCCTCTCCTTCCACCATCGACAACCTCTCCTTCTCCCCCTTCTCCGCCTCCTCTTCCACCTTCTGCGACCCCGTCAACCTCGCCAGCATCACGAACGTCATCCCTCCAAGCAAATTGTTGATGCACCTCAGCACCACAATCGCCGCCTTGAACCCCGCCTGCGGCAGCTCTCCGGCCATCACGAACTCCAACCCATTCACCGTCTGGTACCTCAAATTCGCGCTCACTCCCATATGCGCCGCCCACGTCACCGCGTTCAGCACCGTCGGCGGCAGCTTGTTGTTTGTCTCGAACCCCGGATCCATCCTCTTCCTCAGCGCAATCAACCCATTCGAGATCGCCGTCCCCGCCAACCCAGCGGCGAACCCCACGGCGGCAAATGCGATGCCTTTGGAGAACAACGTCGCTACCCGACCGCCAAGCGAGTACTCGCCGGGAGCGAAGATGAAGGAAGGGAGCGAAGACGGAGACGAAGCCATGGAGGCGGAGGTGGGGGCGAGAAGGTACATGAGGACGAAGTTGACGATGGAGCCGACGACGAGGGTGGAGAAGACGAAGTCGAGCTCGTTGAGGCCGAAATTAGGGCGGGAGGCCATGTCGCCGAGGACGTTGGCGCTGACGCCGACGAGCTCCTCCATCAGGACCTTGAAGGGGAACTGCGGATCCGCGGCGACGCGCGATCGCCACCCTTCGATGAAAAGGCTGATCGGATCCGACAGCGAGGGTTTCTTGTCGGAATCATGGTCGCCATCGTCAGGATCCCACCGGCGGCCGCCTCCACCGCCGCCGCCGGTGCCGGAAGGAGGGAGATCGCCGGATCCGGCGGAGAGGCGGGGAAAGGTGGATCTGGGGAGACGAAGGGGAGGGATGTGGAGGAAAGGCGGGAAATGGGTGAGGAAACGGTGATTTGATGGGTTGGGGATGGGGGAAACGCGGAGCTGGGCGGCGACAGCGGCCATGGTGCAGTGTTCGCCGGCGACGAGGTCGGGGTTCGGAATATCGAGGAGGTTGGTGAAGGTGGGTTACTCGCGGGAGGGAATTTTATGAGCCGTAGACCGGCTACCTGGCAGAGGGTGATTGGGCGGGGGATTGTCAGGTTGCGAGTGAAATATTGCCACGTGAGGAGAAACAGACAGTCATCTGAGGACGGAGACGACGACGATCACCGGCGGGTTTAAGGTTTTCGTGTTGGCACGAAATTACGGAATTAGCCACAAATACCTTGCTAGAAATGGGAGGGTATTATGGGAAATTCGGTTGGTGAACGCGGGATTCTGATTGGTTGATCACGTGGGGGTTCCAACGAGTTCAATGGAGCCTATTACATTCGTCCAATTCGACGCTTTTAAAATCCTCCAAGAATTAATTCTTAAGAAGCATAATACCGGTTTGCATATGTAATTAAGGAAGGCTAAACATCACAATTTACCATATTTACACTATCAATGGTGAGTGAATTTACTTGTTATCGCAAAGAAAAAGGATCAAGTCAATTTAATTTTTCGAAATTCCGTCGACCTACTAGTCAAATTTGATTCACCCGATTTATTTGGCCAATCAAACCGATTTAATCGAGACCAACGCATTTCGGCTTCAGCTTTCGATCCAATTCTAAGAACTTGGGTTCCAGGTCGGGCTTTCGGGTCAGACCTGAACTCAATCAATTGAATTTTACCAAGTCTGAACTTTGAACGCAGCCACATTGTTCAACCTCTTAATTCTACCTATAAATTCAAAACTAAGCCCGTCAGTTAATTTAGCCGCCTCGTGATCACCACCTTCAACTCCATTTCATTGGAAAACTCGAGTTCCAGCTACTAATAATCGATGGCTTCTCTCTGCCTCCTCTTATCGGAGCTCCTCCGACCCAAGAACAAAGATCCGATTGCTGGCTTCCGTTTCGCGAGCTCGTTTTCCACTGAAAACTCCGGTTCAACCGGTGTTTCCGCATCGCCGGATGTCGGAGAAGTGATCGGGATGGGGGATGATTTTGTGGACACGAGGATCTCGCTGGATTCCTTCTGGCTTTGAATCAAAGCTTCGCATCCGTCTCCGAAATCCGTATTTCCATGTAGCAACCGGGGAAATTCGCTGAAATTCTGGGTGCTGCGCAAGGTTCGCTGTTTCGACCGAAACCGAAACGTTTCGGTTTCGGCCGGAACCGCAACGAAACCTGCGGTTTCGTATCAGTTAGGGTACTGTTCATTACTGTTCATTACTGTTCATTACTGTTCATGTTCGCCAACGAACGCACGCGGGAGCGGGAGATCGCCGGGCTCGAGCGCGCGGGCGGGAGATCGCCGGGCGCGCGCGGGCGGGCGGGAGCTCGCCGGGCTCGCGCGCGGGCCGGCGGGAGCTCGCCGGCTCGGCGCGCGGCGGGCGGGAGCTCGCCGGGCGCGCGCGGGCGGGCGGGAGCTCGCGGGCGCGCGCGGCGGGCGCGGAGCTCGCCGGGAGCGCGCGGGCGGGGGGCGGGGAGCTCGCCGGGCTTCGCGCGCGGGAGGGAGCTCGCCGGGATCGCGAGCCGGCCGGGAGCTCGCCGAGCTCGCGCGCGGGCGGGCTCGAGCGCGGGCGGGCGGGCGGGAGCTCGCCGGGCCGGGCGGGTGGGAGCTCGCCGGGCTCGAGCGCGAGCGTGGCGGGAGTTGCCGGGCCGGGCGGGCGGAGCTCCGGGCGGGCAGGCGGGCCGGGCGAGAGCTCGCCAAGCTCGCGCGGGGGGGGGGGGGGGGGTGTGGCCTGGGGGTTTGGCGGGAGCTCCGGGCGGACAGCCGGGCGGGCGGGAGCTCGCCGAGCTCGCGCGGGTTTGGGGCGGGGTGGGGGGTCGTGGGAGGACCTCGCGGCGGCTTCGTGTTCGAACCCAAAAACCCTGCGCTCTTAATAGTCTACCGTCGTTCTCTCGCCTATTTCGTACCTTCGCTAACTTGACTCGTACTCCCGTAAGATGAGGTTGACCCTATACTGGGGCCAATGTTGCCGTCAATTTAATTTTGACATCCTTATCGGTTTCTTTCAGATATTATTTACGTATATAATATTATTCACGTAATTATTCATTATTTTTAAAATTTTTTAAATATATTATACTTTTTTAATTTGAAGTTAAAAAATAATTAAAATTAAATTAAATTTTAGTCAAAATATAATTTTTATTTTAGACCTTCGATATATGGTTATACTTCAGAACCGCTGCCATGAGATCACGCAGAGCTAATTATTTTGATTCATATACCCATAAATGCTCGTTCGGATCATCTAGGTACTAAATTTGTAATTGCACACCCAAATGTTCCAAACGCAACCGATGATGATTATGATGATTAGTTGTATTATCTTAGAATTTATAAATTATGTATATGTGAAATACATTTTAATGAAAAGTTAAATTTGCTTATGTTAATTTTTTAATTTTAATTATATTCATATCATTTCTTATATATTTTTTTAATACACTAATATATATTAAAAGCAGACAATATCAGTGACTAACTATCAAAATTAATTTTAATTAGCTTAAATAATATTTAAAATTATTGTAAAATTAAGTATAAATTCATTCATAATTTTTTAAATTTTTCCAAATTTTTTTAAATATTTTATTGTATTTTTAATTTGAAGTCAAAGTACAGTCAAAATATAGTCAAACTCTGGTCAACGCTCAATTAATAATTTAAAAAATTCTTTCGACCGAAACCGAAACGGCCGAAACGTATCAGTTTCGGCCGGTCCCGAAACCGAAATCGAAATCGAAACCGTAAACCATGGTGCTGCTTGTTTTCAAATATTTTCGAGTTTTTAATTATTTTAATTGAATTTTTTTTTTATTATTAGCTGTCAAAATCGGACAAAAATCGAGTCTTGTTTAGACCCCAATCCTGCTGCCCAAGAACATTAAAAAAATAATAACACTGCGCGTTGCACAGGTTTGTCCGCTAGCTCTTCAAGCCCGAGATTAGACTTTTCCAAAGGAAACATCTGGTCGTTGACAAACTATGAATTATTCATTATTCAATTTGATGCATATCCGATCAGCCTATTAATTCTCTCACAAACGCCGCAGAACCCACCAGGTATCGTCTCAACAATCAACGCCTACCCCAGGGATGACTTCTTCCAAGCTCCCTCTCGCCATGCTTCTTCTCCTCTCTGGTATTCTCTTTCTCTTCATTCACTCGCCGAGTCAAATTAATTTTTGACCTAATCATCCAATTTAATCTCTTATTTTTCTTTCATTTTTTCCTGCAAAAAAAGTAATGGTGTCATTTGGAGGAGAGATCCAGACGAGCATGGCCAAGGTCTGCCCGCGGTATTGCCTGCAAGGTGTGGAATACACGACTTGTCCTTCCACTGGGGATCAGCACCTGGCTGCGCAATGCAACTGCTGCTTTGCTCCATCTTCCAACTGTACTCTGCATCTCTCCGGTGGCCGGACAGTACACTGCTCTTAGACCTCGTTGTGGTCGTTGTCACCGCAGCCTCCTTGGTTATGCTGGAGTTCCAAGGCCTATGTGTAGTTTAATGTTGGAGAATAAGGATGTGCTTCCACCTTAACATGCAGACATCCAAAAAGTTTGCTTCTTGGCAACAAAAAAAAAAAGATTAATATTGATGCTTTATGTGTATTTTATTATTTTTGAGTTTGAAATTTTCACCGAAACATTTGGGTTTCGACTGCTCATGAAAGTTACAAAGATGTTAACAATTTAATAAATTATTAAATGTTAAATCTCTATACTTTTCATTACAGGGAGAAGGAGAGAGGAAAGGATGGGATTTTCTTGATGATTATATCTTTTTTTTTTGTGTATAACAGATCATGAATATTTTTTTTAAAGCCCGTGATGTGGTCTGCAGCTCACCTCAGGATTGTTGGTGAATTCGAAACATAATGCAACCAGTCATATATCATGAAGTAAATCTTTCAATGGCAGATATTATGCACATTTAAAGTCTTCATGTCATTTAATCACCTTAAGTTGTATTTCCTGTTCAAAGTTGAGTTGGTGATGGTCCACATTGTTGTTCTCCAAAGTCCTCTTTTGATTGCCTTTAGTCAAGATTCCATCAAATGGAATGACTGAACCATCCAGGGTAGTGATTTCTTCGACGAAACCACCCCCATCTTCCAATTGCGTTCCTGTCTTTTGCATAGAAACAACCTGGTAGGGTTCAACCTCGAATCTTATAGGACACAAGTTCTATGAACATATATACGAATTTCCAAATAATTTGCGTGGTCTATGAAGTAATGAGAGACCTATCCGTCTTTGCAACCTTGATCGGAATAACACCTCCCCTGAATTTTCAACCAAGGTACCTAAACTCATTTGTACAATCTCCATATGCAAATTTGCCTATAAGTACACAGCACACAACTCAAAACCAAGCAACACACAACAATGGCTTCCATCAAGCTCTCCATGGTTTTGTTTCTCCTATTCTCTGGTAACTTTTTATTCTTCGCATAAATCCTTTCAAAATTGATCCACAGAATGAGATTACGATCAAATTTTGATCTTCTTCTTTTTGTTTGTGTGACAAGGGATGGTACTGTTTGAGGAGATCAAGAGTGGCAATGCTCAGGAATGCCATGGAATGTGCTTGGATGTTAAATACATAACCTGTACTTCAACTGGGAATGAAAAGCTGCCTCCCAAGTACTGCGAATGCTGCTCTGCCCCAAAAGACTGCACCCTTCATCTCACCAATGGCAATGAAGTATCTTGCTCTTGAAATAGCCATTATCTTTTCCATTCTATGCTTGGTCTACTAGGGCTTGGATTGTATACGGAGAACAAGAGAATGTTTACTGCTGGATTGTAAACATTCAGTTTGATGTTTCAGATTTGAAACGTTCATAAGTAAACTTGATATCTTGTTGCTATTTCTGAAAAAAATTTGCGTGTTTGTGCCTTGATTTGATGGAGTGTAGACACTGGAAATCTGTTGAACAGAAGATAAAAATCAACACGCATGCAATTGATGTTTCTACACGATAATTTACAACAGATCGACTCATTGTTGGTAAAGAAGCGTTCTTGAATTTGAGTATGCTTTGGTGGCAGAAAAGAAAAACGATGATATAAAGAAAGAAAGGGATGTTACCATGAGATGATGAGAAGAGTGGCGCTTGGAGACTGTTACGAGGATTCGATGTGGGCTGTGACAATCAAACTACCTCCTGAATGGTATGCATGCAATTCCTTGATTTTTTCAGGGTACATATGCAACAATACACTAATTCTATGAAGGGCCTTTTGTGTTAAATTCTTCGAGCCAATTGAACCCAATGCGATCCGCTTCTTCCCTGAAAAATCCAACGGTGCAGATAGATCCTCGCGAGCACTGACGGTCCAGATTCATTTTCTCCGAAAGAAACCGCCTGCAAAACCCTAATTCTGGTTCTTGGTTCGCCTATATATTCCTCGCCATTGGCCACGGTTGCTCTCACCGTCAATCGCCGCCGAGGGTTTCGTTCGCGTTTTGCGTTCTCTATGTCTTGTTGGTATGGTTTTCGATTTCGATTCGATGTTTTGTCGCAATCAAATTGGGGCAAATGAGGAATCAGATCGATTTAATGGGTAATTTGCGTCTGAATTCTTTCCTTGATGTTTTTTTCACCTTGGAGATCTGACGCCCTATTCCTTTTTTTTCATTTTTTAATAAACTCTGATTGTATTTTTGTTTGAATCGGTTGTTTTATTTGGATTGTAACAAGGCAGATGAGGAATCAAGTCAATTTAATGGGTAATTTGCGTCTGAATTCTTTCTTTGATGCTACCCTTTTTCACCTTGGAGATCTGATGCCTTATTCTTCCTTTTTTTTTCCTTTTTTTTGTGAATTTTGATGGTATAGTTTTTTTGAATCGATTTATTTTTTTGGATTGTAACAAAGCACGCGGGGGATCTGATGCATTTAATGGGTAATTTGCGTCTGAAGTTATCGTTGATGTTCCCCTTTTCACCTTGGAGATCTGATGCACTATTAATCAGCATATTTTCTGATTTTTTTTTTTTGGATTTATTGTGTAAGGATTGATTCTCGTTTTCTGATTTTTTTTTCTGGAATTATGAGTTGTTGGATTTAGAAGAAAAGTGATGTGATGATCATGATAAGATTCCCTATTGGTTTGACGGCCGAGATGATGGCTGCCTTTGTATTAGCTCTATCTGATCGCTTTTGCTCTCAAATATTTTCCCCCTTGAATTGCCTCATCTCCCAACCAAATTGTTTAATTGCATATGTATATATGCCCCTCATTTATTTACAATTGATTGTAATTTGGAAGTTATATAAACGTGAGCGGGTATATGTACATGCGATTTTATAATTTTGTTGGATGGATATGCAAAAAATTCGGTTTATATTGTAGGACAAATAGTTTTTTTTAAATTTTTTTAATGATTTAAATGCAAAAATGTTCTTTTATTATAATTGAAATCATAATTTCTTTTGGTTCGTTTCAGTATTGCTCTTTATTGGTACACATGGCAATGGCAATTCTAAACTGTTGCTGTAAAAAAGTTCCAAAGATCCTAGAAATATTTAAATCGAGTAAATTTCTCTGCATCTGTGAACTTAAAATTTTAAAATTAAGTGATATTTATCTACGTACCCGTGAATTTTTTTTATTTATCAAAAACCTGCCGTTATTTCGATAATTACTTAATTTTTTTAAAAAAATTTATTACCTATAATTTTGATTATTAATTAATTAATTTTTTGTCAAAAATTTTACCTTTATTCTCTGTAAATTTACAATTAAATTTTTTAAAAATTTAAATTTTCACTTTTCACATTTTCGCCAAAATATTTACAAAAAAACTGTTTAAATATTTTTATTTATAAAAAATCTAAATGTAAATGTTTTTCAAATAAAATTTTATAAAAAAGATTTTAAATATTTTAAATAATAAGAAATATTTGCATAATTATAAA